>CM060920.1:242470929-243679679 GCA_030737875.1 Allium sativum | reverse complement strand
AAGTAATGATGGCCTAGTTGATTAATGAAATTTAAATACTCGTAGGTGAAAATAAACTCATTCGAAATAATTCGAGTTCATCCATAGCCGCGAAGATACGGCATTTAACGGTGTATTCAGCATAAATAAAATCAAGGTGAGTAAAAATCTCACTCACAGTTTTATATTTAAAATTATTTTTATCGTAAAATAAATTTGTTGGTTGCTTGGGTGCATGAATGAATGGTTGAATTTTTGTGGTTATTGGATATTTCCCGCAGTACTATTAGCGGATGCCTGCAGTATCATTAGCGGATGACCCTACGCCCACGTATATAAGTGGATCCCTTTATACCGCGATATCCTGCCTCGAAGCAGGATGGGTATTATTTCTGTTGACTAACGTCTGTGGATGTAGGAAAAACAGGTTGGAGGGATCCAACTGGATTCCTCAAAAATATATTATTTGTTTGTTTGTTATTTGTTTGCACCTATACTGTCATATATGATGTGTTAGAAACCTTGTCAATTAAAATTGGTTGTTTTGATTGTTTGAAATAACATTGGGCTTAAATGTTGATATTTTAAAAATATCGAAAAAAGGAAATTTCTAGAGTAAAAGGGGGAAATTCTATTTTTCTAAAGTAGAATTTGAAATTTGAATGGAATAAAAATATTAACTTGTTTAAAAGGAAATGAAACAAGTAGTTCCTTTATAAACGAAGTTTATAAATAGTTCTTTTATAATGAAGTTATAAACGAAGTGAAAAGAACTATCATTGGATAAATTTAGAAATGAAAATACAGGTGTGAAATTAAAAAGGGAAATCTATTTTTTAAAAAAATAGAAACATCGATTTGAAAAGGAATTGAAATCGAGACTTGTTTAAAGAATGAATAAAGAAAATTCAAATAGAAATTGAATATAGAAAATATAAAGGGATTCAAATATAGAATTCAAACAGATTGAAACGAGAATTTGAATATAGAATTCAAATAGAAACAGACTTTGAGTATAGAATTTAAAGAGTTAAATTGGAATTTGAAAAATAAGATTCGAATAGAGTTAAACTAGAATTTGAATATATTGAATTTGAATAGAATTTGAATATACAGAAATTTTAATTCAAAGGAATTCAAATAGAATTTGAATCCAAAGGAATTCAAATGGATTTGAAGAAAGGGAGTTCAAATGAAATTCAAATATAGAGATTTGAAAATAATGGAGTTTAAATATAGAATTTGAATAAGAGGAATTTAAATGGAATTTAAATAGAGAATTCAAATGGAATTTAAACTATGGAATTTGAATAGAGAATTCAAATGGAATTTAAAATATGGAATTTGAATATAGGATTCAAATAGAAAAATCAAAGGGAATTTAAATATAGAAATTCAAACGGAGTTTGAATATATGAAAATAAAGGAAATTTAAATATAGAGTTTGAACGTAGAAATTCAAATGGGATTTGAATAAAGGAAATTCAAATATAGAAATTCAAATAGAAATTGAATAATAGAAGCGAATTGAAATTTGAATATAGAATTTCAAATAGAAGTGAAATAGATCAGAAATACTATGTTTAATTGGGAAAAATTGATTTGATATATATATATATATATTAAAAATATATCAGAATGAAGTGGAATTTATTATAGATGAAGTTTAACGTTTATATTTATAAATATAATTAAAACGAACTCGCCGCAGTGCTGCAGTTCATAAATTGGCGTTTCGAACTTCAAATGAGTATACAGAACTCAATTGAAGTCGGAATTCTTTGAAACAAGAAACGTCAGGACCGATTTGATAATAGTTTTCTAATGAAGGAGAAAAATCTGGATTTCGTCGAATAGATTTTGAGTTATGTCAAAATCAAATTTTCAGAATAACCGCGTCATAACCATTTTAAAACCATAACGGTTTATTTAAATAAATTAAAGGATTTAAAGCGAATAAGATCCAAATTTCTATTTAGAAAAATCTAGATTTTGAGCTATAAAATATATTGGAACTCAGGTAGAGTAATGAATTGGTTTTTGAAACAGAAATCAAATTTTTGATTATTGAATATAATTAACTAATTCGAATAGTAATTAGTTAATGAGATTTTGAAATAATATTGGGATTTGAATAAGTGAATTCGATTTGGAATTTTATATTCAAAAATCAAAAAAAAGAAACTAGAATTGAAATTTCAATTTCAATTTGGTTATGAGCAAGATAAATATTTTGTTGAACATGTTATGTTCAAACAAAGAAGTGAAATAGGAAAAATAGCTAATTAAAGAATAATTGAGAGAAACTGAATTCAAACGAATGGATTTAGTTGAATTGAATTGAAAACAGGTGAACATGTGTTAGACAGCTTTGGGATGAAGTATATGGAGATTTTAATTTATGTGCCCGACAAAAAGGTACATGTTTAAATTCATATATGAGATTTTATGCGCCGTATCGGCAAACTGCTTAGCTTTTCCTTTTTCTTTTGGATTGGTGAGGTCCATGGGATGCTATTTGAAATATACCGATGCTCCTGGTACAAGGGAGGTTATGGCGAAATTTTCCGGGAATTTAAGGAGTTAGAATATTTTTAAGAAATTTTGATAATTAAAAATCAATGTATCGATATCTATAGAATTCCATAAGGAAGCGAAATCAAAAATAGAATATTGTAAACAAAAAGGGAAATCTATAAATTAGAAATAGAAAGCGAACCATATACATGTTTTAAAAATGAATAATTGGGTTTATAGTATATTTATTCGAGGTAAGTGGTTTTGCCGTTTTGAAGTTGAGGATGTTTTCAGTCAAGGTTTGAGAGGTAATTTTACCCCAACTTGAGTGATTTCATTCTAAATTGATAAATAGCAAGATCTAGTCTCAAAGAGAAGTATTGAATAAGAGTTAGTTGAATAAAATATTTTGGGTTGTTGTAACGATGTTTTACACAACATTCGTTTAACCCAAGTGATGGAATTTTGGAAATATAACAGTAAATATTTCCTGAGTATAATTAAAGTAGTCGGAAAGGAGATAAGTGATTGAAATTGTTTTCAATTTCAAATAGAATATATTTTCTAACTATAGAAAATAATAGAAGGTGATATATGGAAATGTTTTCCAAATAGCGAAAAGGTCAAGATGATTATTGAAAATATCTGGTTAACAAATATTGAAAAGGAAATGGAGAAGTAATTTAATTAAATATAAATTAAAAGGCCCAGTGGTTGTTTGATGTTTTGAATGGATGTTTGTTTCTTTTTCTTCGATAGTTAAAGAACAGACTATCGAAGTGTTTGTCAATATCGTTGTCAATATGGAGAGACCGGTTGGATTATTTTCCGTGAACCACTCTGTATTGGCAGTAGCGTTGCGAATCAGATTATACGAAGGTAATCGAAGATGGTGTAAAGTGCAAGGGCTTTTTCTATTTATAGAAATTGTGCTTTCGGTTTCTTTCAGTCCCAGAACGAACGTATATGGACGAATGTCTGACAAAGTATTTCCAATGATCAAATGGGTTGGTCTGTATAAATATATATGGTTGCAACGGATTTATTCCCTAAGCATAATATCCAGAATATTTGTGCAAATCAATTAGTGATTAACGGATCTGACAATGTGGCATTCAAAGTGATTGTGCTATCAATGAATGGCAAGTAATCATAGCTTCAGGCCTCAACAACCGGGAAATGACAAAAATCGGGCAAGTAGCATGGCTATGTGGGTCGCTCCCATTAGGATGTATAATCACCTGTCTAGAGGTTCATTTAATTTCTTATTCTATTCGATGTTGTCCCAGTCGGGAGACGGTTGCTGATCCCAACCGTTGGTGATATACATTCGATACACTCAAGCGAAATGAGTGGTCGGTCATGTGTGGGCCGGGTTGTAAGATGTTCTTGTTGAACCCAGTGTATTCCTCTCTAGAGATGCACTATCGGAAGGTGGTTCCATACCTTGTCATGTTGGAAATTCAATCTCCAATAAGCGCCATGCGGTTTTTGATTTTATACTATATATGTGGAGCGTGAGATGCAAGCGTTTTGCTATTTGGTTATTTATTTGATTAGACATTATTATAATATCACTGGATTTTTGTATCAAAGTGTTTTGGGTTATAGAAAGGTAAAAACCGTCCATGTTTATGTGTGGGTTGGTCTTACTATTATCTTTTCTTTCGAAAGGATTATGAAAGTTATACAAATGATTGGAGTTTGCTCACACCAGTCCCATGACTGACCCAGAATTTATTTTGTTTGTTTTCCCTAAACTCTTGGGTGCCCAAATTTTGTACGGGCAGTCAAGTAGTCGGGATTTTTCAGATTCGCTTGGAAGAGCTGGAAGAAGGTGGCTTCACCAGTTAGCTATAGACTATCATATATTCCGCTGTGAACCATGTTTGTATCTGGAAACAGGGGTTTATAACTGTTCCAGGAATAACCGTTGTGCTCTGATGATGGTATGTGTATAAAGTTATTGATTTGTATTTCAAAAAGTTATGTTATTTAATATATTTTATTCGTTGCGCTGTGAGATGATGATCTTCATTTTCTTCTATTCTAATATTTCTTTCTTTCTACTTCTCATCCTCTAACTTCTTTCTAATAATGATTCGTATTTCTGTGCAATTTGGGTTGGACGTGTGGTGTTATTACTCAACTCAAATAGTACGGATTTGCGGGCCACTACAGTTGGTATCAGAGCTTAGGTTGAGCGAATACCTAGGCTTTGGTGGGATGTGCTCATTAGAGATAGGGTCAGTAGTACCCTAGAATGAGTTGAGTATATATATACGAGAGAACGTATTTGTAAATTGATATAAAAATTGTTTTATATTGTGTTGACTAGTTTGTTGAGTGGTTTATGAATTCTGATCGAATAGTGGGACGCCACAAAGTCGATACGAATTTCTAAACACTTGAACAGAGAAATTCAACATAATAATGTTTTAAAGTTGGTAAATGAAATAATTTTACCCTAAATTCTGTTTTGATGTATAAAGAATAATTTTCTGGAATTATTGTAATACATGGATGAGTTGGTTGATTAATATTTTAATCAGATTAGATTATAAAAATTGAAATGGTTATTTATAACCAAACAAAATTTGTATATGAATGGAATATATACAAATGAGATGAATTAGAATTTAATTCAAACCAGAATTCTGAATTTAAAATCATGGAAAGTTGAAAAATATTTTACGAAATATATTCAAATAATATAGCTTTGTTTTGAAAAGACCGTTTGAATAAAAATCATATTTGAATGGATTTTGAAATAGATAAAGCATTGATCTCACTGACTGGGAAATAATTCTGATGATGGTCGCGACATCATCAGTGTTTATTTTCGAGTTTTTAAGTGATGTATTGCTACCTTAGAAAAGTTTTTGATTTAAATTTGTTTTGAAAGAAAACAAGTGGTTTGAAAATTCAAATATTTGAATTTGAAATGGAAATAAATATATATGTATATATTTATGTGATTTCAGAAGGATTTGGAAGGAAAACCCAGGAATTTGAATTCTGAAGTTTAAATTTAACTGAAGCAAGTTAAATGGATCGAGGTAAATAAATTAATGAAATTCAAACTGAATAAGATTGAATAGAATTTGAATTGGGAATAAATCATTTATATTAAATGTGCGAAAACCAAAAGTTTTGGTGGAATTAAATTTGTTGAAATATGAGGAGTTGAGTTTCAACATAAGTGAGATTTTGAAAAGTAATGGGTTTGTCCATTTTTCCAACCTTAGCAATTTCGAGGATGAAATTATTTTAAGGGGGAAGAATATAACGACCCAGATTTTTGGTCAGTTTATTTTAAATATTTAGTATGGTTTTTAATTATTGAATTAATAATATAAAGGGATTTTTATATTGAATTATCGAAATACGATTTATTTTGATAATCATCGTAATACGAGAATTTAAAATAATTCAATTCAAAATTTAGAACTGAGTCAAAACAGTTCAGATAATAAATATATATTCTATGTGAATATAATCGATAATGATAATAATATATTATCGAGAATTTTATTTATTTATTTTATATCGATTTAAAATAATTATTTTATATACGTTCAAATTAAATTGTATAATCTATTTCGTTGAATTCAAAATAGTGTTATAACATTATAACGACGGTCGGTACACTAAAATAGCGGTTCATGATTTTTAATTGTGAACCCTGGTTTATTTGATCGGTGGATAGGATCAAAATCAAATCAATATCTGTTTAAAATAAAGTGAAAATCTCTTTAAATCAAATCAAATTAAATTAAATTTTATTTAAAATCAAAATTGAAATCCTTTAAAATTCTTTAAAGGATATTGCTGTGTACTAAGGCCAACATCGAATTAATGATTTCGTACTCATGTTCCCTCGATTCACTCTATAAAATGAGCCGTCACCTCCGTTGTTCCATTCTCAAATCCACAGAACGTTCAGTCCCCTTTTTTCTCGTTCTTCCCATAGCAAAATCCCACACCATGATTTTATTACTTCGATTCTAGGTCTTTGCCTCGGTGTACGATGGTAACTAGTCATCTCAACTTCGAGCGACGTTAGGGCATCGCAATCGGAACCACCGCGTTCTCTTGTAGCTCGACACCAACCGGAAGAACCTCACAATTTTGGGTTGGATAGATTGTCGATGTTGTCATCAGTTGATTCAAAGTTTGAAGAGGCGATTTGGGGGCATTTCCGAGTGATACGATGGTAAGAGGAGCAACGCTATTTGATGAAGGGGTTATAGCGATTGGAGTAGTACGACAATAGGGATTGGGAAGGCATTCAAAGTCTTCGAGGCAGAAAGGGGAAAAGTGCGATGTCTGATAGGGTTCGAATGGAGTATTGTGGAGTTCGACCTGGAGTTCCTGTAGCAGACGCGATAAAGTTCCAGATCGCAAGGCCAGGACAGGAGAAGAGATGCTACTTCGCAAGTTGAAGTCTTCAACCACGAGCAAGGGTTCGATTTTTACAGGGATTTAGGCATCGATAAATATTGTGGGTTCGCAGTAGAGTAATAGGTGAGTCGATCTACTGGTTGATAGTAGCAGCCAATGAGACAGTGGTGGGAGATCGAATCCGTGTAGTGCAGCAGTAGTTCATCAGTGATAGTAGACCGTCAGCATGTTGTTCGATGAAATGTCCAGGAGGGAAATTATAGTTTTGGGCTGTTTGCACTATTTCAGACTGTTCGAGGAATTATTTCGTTGATTTGTCGAGTTATTCGCTAGGAAGTAAGGTAAACGTTTTTACCGGAATTTAAAATATATATTCATAGAAGAATTTGTTAATTTGTTAGTTGTTATTCAATTAATAATTAATTTATAAATTTGTTAAGTTAATTGAAAGTAATGATGGCCTAGTTGATTAATGAAATTAAATACTCGTAGGTGAAAATAAATTCATTCGAAATAATTCGAGTTCATCCATAGCCGCGAAGATACGACATTTAACGGTGTATTCAGCACAAATAAAATAAAGGTGAGTAAAAATATCACTCACAGTTTTATATTTAAATTTATTTTTATCGTAAAATAAATTTGTTGGTTGCTTGGGTGCATGAATGAATGGTTGAATTTTTGTGGTTATTGGATATTTCCCGCAGTACTATTAGCGGATGCCCGCAGTATCATTAGCGGATGACCCTACGCCCACGTATATAAGTGGATTCCTTTTATACCGTGATATCCTGCCTCGAAGCAGGATGGGTATTATTTCTGTTGACTAACGTCTGTGGATACAGGAAAAACAGGTTGGAGGGATCCAACTGGATTCCTCAAAAATATATTATCTGTTTGTTTGTTATTTGTTTGCACTTATACTGTCATATATGATGTGTTAGAAACCTTGTCAATTAAAATTGGTTGTTTTGATTGTTTGAAATATCACTGGGCTTAAATGTTGATATTTTAAAAATATCGAAAAAAGGAAATTTCCAGAGTAAAAGGGGGAAATTCTATTTTTCTAAAATAGAATTTGAAATTTGAACGGAATAAAAATATTAACTTGTTCAAAAGGAAATAAAACAAGTAGTTCCTTTATAAACGAAGTTTATAAATAGTTCTTTTATAACGAAGTTATAAATGAAGTGAAAAGAATTATCATTGGATAAATTCAGAAATAAAAATACAAGTGTAAAATTAAAAAGGGAAATCTATTTTTAAAAAAATAGAAACATCAATTTCAAAAGGAATTGAAGTCGAGACTTGTTTAAAGAATGAATAAAGAAAACTCAAATAGAAATTGAATATAGAAATTATAAAGGAATTCAAATATAGAATTCGAACAGATTGAAACGAGAATTTGAATATAGAATTCAAATAGAAACAGACTTTGAGTATAGAATTTAAAGAGTTAAAATGGAATTTGGAAAATAAGATTCAAATAGAGTTAAAATAGAATTTCAATATATTGAATTTGAATAGAATTTGAATATATTGAATTTGAATAGAATTTGAATATACTGAAATTTGAATTCAAAGGAATTCAAATAGAATTTGAATCCAAAGGAATTCAAATGGATTTGAAGAAAGGGAGTTCAAATGGAAGTCGAATATAGAGATTTGAAAATAATGTTGTTTAAATATAGAATTTGAATAAGAGGAATTTAAATGGAATTTAAATAGAGATTTCAAATGGAATTTAAACTATGGAATTTGAATAGAGAATTCAAATGGAATTTAGAACATGGAATTTGAATATTGGATTCATATAGAAAATTCAAAGGGAATTTGAATATAGAAATTCAAATGGAGTTTGAATATATGAAAATAAAGGAAATTTAAATATAGAATTTGAACGTAGAAATTCAAATGGGATTTGAATAAAGGAAACTCAAATATAGAAATTCAAATAGAAATTGAATAATAGAAGCGAATTGAAATCTGAATATAGAATTTCAAATAGAAGTGAAATAGATCGGAAATACTATGTTGAATTAGGAAAAATTGATTTGATATACATATATATATATTAAAAATATATCAGAATGAAGTAGAATTTATTATAGATGAAGTTTAACGTTTATATTTATAAATATAATTAAAACAAACTCGCCGCAGCGCTGCAGTTCGTAAATTGGCATTTCGAACTTCAATTGGGTATACAGAACTCAATTGAAGTCGGAATTCTTTGAAACAAGAAACGTCAGGACCGATTTGATAATTTTTCTCTAATAAAGGAGAAAAATCTGGATTTCGTCGAATAGATTTTGAGTTATGTCAAAATCAAATTTTCAGAAAAACAGCGCTATAACCATTTTAAAACCATAACGGTTTATTTAAATAAATTAAAGGATTTTAAGCGAATAAGATCCAAATTTCTATTTAGAAAAATCCAGATTTTGAGCTATAAAATATATTGGAAATCAGGTAGATTAATGAATTGGTTTTTGAAACAGAAATCAGATTTTTGATTATTGAATAGAATTAACTAATTCGAATAGTAATTAGTTAATGAGATTTTGAATTAATATTGGGCTTTGAATAAGTGAATTCGATTTGGAATTTTATATTCAAAAATTCAAAAAAGAAACTAGAATTGAAATTTCATTTTGGTTATGAGCAAGATAAATATTTTGTTGAACATGTTATGTTCAAACAAAGAAGTGAAATAGGCAAAATAGCTAATTAAAGAATAATTGAGTGAAACTGAATTCAAACGAATGGATTTAGTTGAATTTAATTGAAAACAGGTGAACATGTGTTAGACAACTTTGGGATGAAGTATATGGTGATTTTAATTTATGTGTCCAACAAAAAGGTACATGTTTAAATTCATATATGAGATTTTATGCGCCGTATCGGCAAGCCGCTTGGCTTTTCATTTTTCTTTTGGATTGGTGAGGGCCATGGGAGGCTATTTGAAATATCCCGATGCTCCTGGTACAAGGGAGGTTATGGCGAAATTTTCCGGGAATTTAAGGAGTTAGAATATTTTTAAGAAATTTTGATAATTAAAAATCAATGTATCGATATCTATAGAATTCCATAAGGAAGCGAAATCAAAAATAGAATATTGTAAACAAAAAGGAAAATCTATAAATTAGAAATAGAAAGCGAACCATATACACTTTTAAAAAATGAATAATTGGGTTTATAGTTTGTTTATTCGAGGTAAGTGGTTTTGTCGTTTTGAAGTTGAGGATGTTTTCAGTCAAGGTTTGAGAGGTAATTTTACCCCAGCTTGAGTGATTTCATTCTAAACTGATAAATAACAAGATCCAGTCTCGAAGAGAAGTATTGAATAAGAGTTAGTTGAATAAAATATTTTGGGTTGTTGTAACGATGTTTTACACAACATTCGTTTAACCCAAGTGATGGAATTTTGGAAATATAACAGTAAATATTTCTTGAGTATAATTAAAGTAGTCGGAAAGAAGATAAGTGATTGAAATTGTTTTCAATTTCAAATAGAATATATTTTCTAACTATAGAAAATAATAGAAGGTGATATATGGAAATGTTTTCCAAATAGCGAAAAGGTCAAGATGATTATTGAAAATATCTTGTTAACAAATATTGACAAGGAAATGGAGAAGTAATTTAATTAAATATAAATTAAAAGGCCCAGTGGTTGTTTGATGTTTTGAATGGATGTTTGTTTCTTTTTCTTCGATAGTTAAAGAACAGACTATCGAAGTGTTTGCCAATATTGTTGTCAATATGAAGAGACCGGTTGGATTATTATCCGTGAACCACTCTGTATTGGCAGTAGCGTTGCGAATCAGATTGTACGAAGGTAATCGAAGATGGTGTAATGTGCAAGGGCTTTTTCTATTTACAAAAATTGTGCTTTCGGTTTTGTTCAGTCCCAGAACGAACATATATGGACAAATGCCTGACAAAGTATTTCCAATGATCAAATGGGTTGGTCTGTATAAATATATATGGTTGCAATGGATTTATTCCCTTAGCATAATATCTAGAATATTTGTGCAAATCAATTACTGATTAACGGATCTGATAATGTGGCATTTAAAGTGATTGTGCTATCAATGAATGGCAGGTAATCGCATCCTCATGCCTCAACAACCGGGAAATGACAAAAATCGGGCAGGCAGCATGGCTATGTAGGTCGCTCCCATTAGGATGTATAATCACCTATCTGGAGGTTCATTTAATTTCTTATTCTATTCGATGCTATCCCAGTCGGGTGACGGTTGCTGATCCCAACCATTGGTGATATACATTCGATACACTCAAGCGAAATGAGTGGTCGGTCATGTGTTGGCCGGGTTGCAAGATGTTCTTGTTGAACCCAGTGTATTCCTCTCTAGAGATACACTATCAGAAGGTAGTTCCATACCTTGTCATGTTGGAAATTCAATCTCCAGTAAGCGCCATGCTGTTTTTGATTTTATACTATATATGTGGAGCGTGAGATGCAAGCGTTCTGCTATTTGGTTATTTATTTGATTAGACATTATTATAATATCACTGGATTTTTGTATCAAAGTGTGTTGGGTTATAGTAAGGTAAAAACCGTCCATGTTTATGTGTGCGCTGGTCTTACTATTATCTTTTCTTTTGAATGAATTTTGAAAGTTATACAAATGATTGGAGTTTACTCACACCAGTCCCATGACTGACCCAGAGTTTATTTTGTTTGTTTTCCCTAAACTCTTGGGTGCCCAAATTTTGTACGGGCAGTCAAATAGTCGGGATTTTTCAGATTCACTTGGAAGAGATGGAAGTAGGAGGCTTCACCAGTTAGCTATAGACTATCATATATTCCGCTGTGAACCATGTTTGTATTTGGAAACATGGGTTTATAACTGTTCCAGGAATAACTGTTGTGCTCTGATGATGGTATGTATATAAAGTTATTGATTTGTATTTCAGAAAGTTATGTTATTTAATATATTTTATTCGTTTCGCTGTGAGTTGATGATCTTCATTTTCTTCTATTCTAATATTTCTTTCTTTCTACTTATCATCCTCTAACTTCTTTCTAATAATGATTCGTATTTCTGTGCAATTTGGGTTGGACGTGTGGTGTTATTAGTCAACTCAAATAGTATGGATTTGCGGGCCACTACATGAAATCACTATGACATATATTTTTGAATCAGGCAAAATGTTCGATTATTACATTGACCTTAGTTGGATGTATGATGTTAGAATTGGAACGAAAGGCTCGGTGAAAGAACATTTCTACAATGGTGTAAATGAATTTGTTAGATTTGCGGTATCTAATAATCGAAATTACGAGGAGCTCCGTTGTCAGTGTTGTAAATGAAAACTGATGCGGTTTTAGAAATTAGACATCGTTAAAGTACATTTGTATAAATCAGGTTCTATGCTAAATTATTATTTATGAGATCGTCATGGAGAATTTGTTGCTCCTACAGTAAATCCTGTTGCGTCAGAGGTCGAGTTAGTTATGATGAATTCAATAGAAGATATGGTGGAAGATGCAGCACGGTCAATGCTACCTACTGGTCAAGTTGATGACGATGATGTCAATATTGAAGAAGAACTGAGCACGAAAGCCAAAAACATATATGATTTATTGGCTCTATCTAAGTGACCATTGTGGAATGGTTGTGAAAGTGGCACTGAATTATCGGTAACAGCTGAGTACATCACCATGAAATCAAATTTAACCTTACAGAAGCTGCATGTACAGCGGTTGTACAAGCAGCAAAAAGACATATGCCACCCGATAATTTGATGTGCTACAAAGTGAAAACACTAATGTCGGCTTTCTGTTTGCCATACCAAAAGATAGATACTTGTATTAAATGTTGCATGTTGTATTGGAAAGATGGTATTAATCTTAGAAACTGTAAAATATGCGGTGGGGAAAGGTATAAACCTAGAAAAAAGAAAGGTAAGGAAGTTCTGTATACGAGAATGCATTATTTACCCCATCATCCCTAGACTACAACGGTTATATGCATCCTCAGTCACTGCATGTCGTATGCGATGACATAGTGTGAGAACACCAGAAGATGGAACCTTGATACATCCATCGGATGGAGAAGCATGAAAACATTTTGATAGGACGTATTCTACATTTGCTGCAGAGAGCCGTAACATCAGACTTGGCTTATGTACATATGGGTTTTGTAATGTCCCGTATTTTTACCGTATAATAATTAATTTATTTAATTATTTAAATAGTGAATTAGAGAGTTAAATGGTTTAAATTAAATAACTTTGAATATTTAATTTATATAATAATTAAATAATATATTTAAATTCTGAAAATATATTATGAATTAGTTTATATTATGATCATATTAGAGCTCTTGTATTATTAGGGAATCCTATGTTGCCTCCTCCGATCATTACTGTAGTGTCAATACGTTTGAGTTGTGGCTTTGTAGCTTGTAGGGATCACTTTTCTTATTGACTGCTTGCAACATATTGAACCAACAAATTATATGTCCTGCCAAAACAAATAAGCATCTTATTCAACGACAGAATGGTTCTACTTTTTATGTTTTAACTTAACCAATGTTTAAAACATTTGAGTTCTACAGATAGCAATGTTTTTGCGGCTCTATAACAGAAGTGGGAGTATTATACAACCATGCTTTCTCCATTGAGACAACACATGAGTATGAACAAGCACTTTAGATATCATGGATGCTCTTAACCCAAATAACACATTAATACCGGTTAATTTTTAACTCCACGCACATGTTGAAGGAAGAAATTACACGCCATCTTGAAACTTCCCATCTAATAGACATATCCCACGTTTTTATATATTTGTTTGAAGTTCCTTAGGCCGTAAGATATCGTTTTATTTAAATACTTCTGCAGTCCTATGTTTTTCAATGGTACTACCTACCATAGCCCTCACTTTCACTTCACATCAACGTATTTAGCATTTAATTATATCACATTTCCTTAGCTACCAAGTAATAGTGTTGTTGCTTAGCTATCAAGTAATATTGTTATAAATACGAACCAAGCCTCTCTTCGTTTTGATTCTTCAGCAAAGACGGCAACAGTTTGATGATGATAAAAACACATACATATATAAAATTATTCGAATATATATAAATTCCCACTGCAATTCTCTTCACTTTTATAAACATATTTAAAGAACTCGACGTCTTCTTGCTTTCTCTCTTCCATTCGATATCTACTATTACCGTGAGATTGGGGAGGGCCTTTGCGAGCAATGGAAGTTGTCGGGGGTCAGGCGAGTGGCACAGTCAAGTTCAGCGTGGCATGGCATGTGGATGGGTGTGAATTGTGAGGAGTAACAGCAGGAATGTGAGTATCATTTTTTTGGGAAGTATGGTTCGTAAATAAATACTAGAAGGGGTCTTGATATTTCATGGATGGTGTGTGTTGTTGTTGTGTCTGGAGCGACACATTGGATTTTGGGAGAAAGCTACTCAGGAGGGGGACGTTCAAGCATGGGTACGGGTTGATAGGGGAACACGTGTTCAGGTTGGGACGTGAAGGTTGGGTAGAAGATCACAACATGATTTTGATGAATGGTGAATGGAGGTACAAAAAGTTGCGCATGGATCTTAAAGGAAATGGGAACACTGAATTAGTGGAGCGGCAATGTTTTTAAACAAGGGGCATTCGAGTATGGAGAGGAGCGGATGACTTATCTACATGAAATCGCATTTACATGTGCGGACGGAAAGCTTAAATAAATTCCATGGAGCAACAGTTTTTAATACAAAGGGTGGAAGAAGAATCACTATTGTAGACGGGTCTGGGCTTTAGTGGGTGGATGGGCCTTGTTTTGAGAAGTTGAGCTAAATAAAAAAAATATTATGGTAGAATCAAATGGCCAGGGAAACAAACGTGAAGAAGGTAGAAATGGGTCTGAACGTTTTTGGGCTGACGGAGTTTAAATTGGTGAGAGGCCCGATAAGAAATGATTATCTAAATTAAACTATTTAAATATGTATATAACTTGTATTTATAATATCTTCGTCATACGGTGTCAGATTAATGAACGGTTAGATCCGTTAGGATGGTACAGACGACGACTACACAATGGAGCTGACTGGGAGTGAAATGGAGCTCGTTACAATTTATGGTGAAATAAATTGTCTGTCAGAATCAACCGACAATTGTCGTTATTTAACGATGATCATCCAAGGTGAGTAAAACTCGCTAACTCTACCCAGTTTATATTTTTATAAATATAATCTATTATTGATAAATGATGATTGATTGCTGTGTGTTGATTGTTTGGTTGAATTGTTGATTGTTTGATTGGAATTATAGATAACGATATATATATATATATATATATATATATATATATCGTTAGTCAAATATTGATTCTGTTTATCAGAATATTTCATATTGAAATGAAATCTATGTTATTTATATTGTTTAACATCTGTGATGCAGTGAAACGGGTTGGAGGGATCCGACTGGATTCGTCAATATTTATAATATTATTGGTTTTCATATATTGTGATATATGATGTGATATAAAACCTGTGATTGATTATGATGACACAGGTCATGTTATTTGGTATTTTAAATATCGTACGAAATACTGGAATGTAAAAATGAAATTTTCAAAGTGAATATTGAAAATGAAATATTTATATATGAAATAAATAGGATACTATAAAATGAGTAGACAATATAAAAAGGATTTATATAGAATAAATAGAATTATATAAAAGGACTTATATAAAATGAATAGAATTATATAAAAGGATTTATATAGAATAAATATAATTTTTATAAAAGGAAACATTTATAAAATGAATATAATTATAAAAGGAATATTGATTTAGAAAGTAAATAGAATTATAAAAGGGAAATATTTGGAAAATGAATAGAGTTTTATAAAAAGAGAATTTTTCATTAGGAAGGTTTAGACCCGTGCTTTGCACACGGGTGTAACATGATATTGATTTAAAGTTATTTTGCAAATAAAATATTATAAAGGAATTTGGGGTTTTGAATTAGGAATTAAAATGGAGTTAAAGGAATTAGAAACTGACTGGAGATTAGTTAAGTTGAACAGCTGTTTGGGTATTGATCTGATGTTGGTTTCGGCCTTCGGAGTTAATATGTAGGGGGTTATTCTCTTACTAGTTTACAGTTAGAGACTGATATATGTGAGAAGATAGTGATGCGTGAATCAGAAATGGAAACGTTTTCCAAAGTTAATAACGTATATTTTCTAAAATTAGAAAAATAAGGATTTGATGAATATATGGAAATGAGAAATGGGGAAATGAATAAATGTTTATTGATGATTGATCAATAGAATTTCCATCTGGAAATAATATCGTTGTTTGCACACATGTTTTTCTTTGATAGTTAAATCACCGACTAGCAAAGTTTTTGACCATTTTTCCGTCGTCAATACGGAGAGACCGGGATCAGATTCATTATCTGAAAACCACTTCGTATGGCATTAGCGTTGCGAATCAAATATGATGGAGATAATTGAAGACGGAGTTATGCAAGGGCTGTTCAGTAAATCCTAGGTAGAAATTGCCTAAGATGGATTCATAGAATAGTACCTTCGGTCTGTCCAGTCCCAGGACGACCTGTATGGAAGAATGTCTGACAATGTATATTTAATATATCGCGTAAGTTGATCTCTTAAAACGTACTTACGTTTGGTGTAACACCCCACCTCCGCTAGGGTCACTCTTTCGGGGGCACTAGCTTCTGGGGGGCATTAGAACTGGGTAAGCATGCATAATGATATATCAAGGCAGAACAAGAACATAAATATATATGTAAAACAGAGTAAGTGAGAATAAAACAGCGGAATATCTCAAACCATCTCAAAACAAGTTTAGTACATCATAAAGTCAACTGCCAAAATAAACATGTCTAGTACATCATAAACAGAAATACTGAAATACATAGTGCTATCCCCAAAATAAAGATGATAAACCATAGCGAGCTCAATGTCCAGACATACATGAGCTATCCAGCAAACAAGCAAGCGATCCAAGCTAAGCACCACTATTCCCTCCCTGAGAACCTGGGGGGGGGGGAAACGGAAGAAAAGAAGCGAAAGAAAACAGGTCAGTCAAAAAGACTGGTAAGCCCTACTACGATCAGTCTATAAACTAATAAAGTTAGCATCATGATGGAAACTGAGATGAACATACTGGCAATAGATAAAGGTGTCATCACATAAAGAAGATTAAGCTTTGCACCACAGTGTACTAGCAAACTAACATAACAGGTATTGATCCCTCAGCCCAAACTTTGGCCCAATAACATGAGGTGACCTTAATACAAGGTCCAGCCCAACGGTCTAGTCGATCGGCTCCCTATAAACCTAACACGTCAAGTGTTGGTGTCCATACGGCCCACATATGGTTGTAGTCAGACTGTGCTGGGTCCACCTTCGGGTGTATCAAGCCCTCGGGTGTCAACCCCAGACACCTAAGCAATAATGCACAGTCTAAACCTACTGGTACCCGTGCCTCGAGTTTGTCCAACACCGGACTACGTGCACGTCCGTAGCCCGCCTGGACCCGCACCGCTGTACCACTCAGCCATCGCTTTGGTCGCTTACATCAGTCCAGTAATCGTACCCCGCCCTAGCCTAGCCTTTAAGGTTGTGAATGATACCAAACTGGGATTACTGCTAGAACAGACCACGTTTCTAGGGTTTTCTAAGAGGGTTAAGTGTGGTTTAACCCCTCACTAATCATGGATTAAATTAGTTAAGTGTAACCAACAGTTCACCACTTAACCCCATTTAATCCCTCGTATCCCCAAAATTGGTTAAGTATTAGTGGGCCATGACTTAACCCTAATCATGAGGCATTAGTTAATTTAATGCACCCAACCTCTCACATTAGACCTTGTTGTGGTTACTAGTTAGGCCGGGCGGGTCCGGGTAGGTTTACACCACAACTTAGTCTAACCTCGGGTTTCACGTGCAACATGACCAACTACTCACATTGGGTCCTATCGCTTGTAGCCACTAGTTAAGCCGGTCGTTTCCGGGTAGGTTTATGCTACAAACTCAACCCAACCTCGAGTTGGCCACACTTATGTTTTCTAAGTGTCATGTCCACTTTAATTTCAAAACATAATTACAAGTTTAACAAATACTTGGGTAGACCTAACTTAATAGGTAAATTCCCAAGGGGTAGACCTAAATTAATAGGTAAATTCCCAATCTTATATTTTCATGTATTTTAAGTTTTACCCAAACCCCCCCAACGTCATTCTATCGCTTACATATTCGTCATAACGCATAAAGGATAGAAAGAGGGAACTTGGCCCAACATACATGATGAATCTTACATATCATAATAAACATGCATAACATGTCGGACTTGCATAACTTAGCATAGTGAACTTGCATAAACATGCATAACTTGTTAAACTTGCAAATCATGGCATAGTGAACTTGCATAAACATGCATAACTTGTTAAACTTGCAAATCATGGCATAGTGAACTTGCATAAACATGCATAACTTGTTAAACTTGCAAATCATGGCATAGTGGACTCGCATAAGCATGCATAACTTATTAAACTTGCATAAATCCCAACTTTCATCACATATTAACTTTAGAGTTTCTAAAATGAAGGTAAGAGGGCTTACAAATATTATGAAGACACAAATCTACAAGTAAAGATTGAGAAGCCCTTTATGCAAGCATAAAAACCCAAAACAAAGCTCCAATAAGAAACACTTTTAACAAAAAATCCCAAAACTCTAGCTTAGCAAATAAAACTTGCAACTTGATGATGTATGCAAGCTAATGATCATTCATACAACTTGGAAATGCTTGTATGAACATCATAACCTTCATAGGAATGATTTATGAAGAGGGTGGAGGCTAGGTTTTTTAAGTGGAGGCCATTTGAGAAATCAATTTGACATAGTTTGGTTGCTAGAATGAATAATGAGGTTTTAGGGTAGGATTAGGGTCTTATTTATAGAAGATTAAAGTGTTTTTAGCCCTAGGATTAACCCTAGGTTGAATTAGGTCCATCAGATTTCGGAATTCTCCAGAACCAAGCCACACAACCAAGCCCAGATCAAAATTGGTGCGCCAGGCAAAACTGCCCGGCCACCCCGTGTCGACAGGGCTGTCGACAGGGCAGTCGACACCCTTAGACCCCTGTCGACATGCCTGTCGACTTGGGGGTCTTGGCGGGACTTTTCCCGCTGACGCCAGTTGTGCCCTAACCCTTGGTTTTAACTTTAAAATTTAAATCTGTTTTTTAATATGGAAATTTCTGAAAACTTCAACGGGCCTTAACTGGGTCATACGGACTCCGATTTTCGAAAACTCGGACTCTATTTCGCGTATTTTTCCGAGACGAACTCAATGGCATAGCCCGTTTCCCTTGATTCAGATCTTAGAATTAATTTCTGCCTCGATTTATGTTATAACAGGTTATTGAAAATACGGGTTGTTACATTCTCCCCTCCTTAAAGGATTTCGTCCCCGAAATCTTCAAGTTAGGAAGAACATATCCTACCATCCAACATCCATCTACTCAAAACATCATCCACGAGCACCCATTGTCCTTAAAAGATTCTAAATGCTGTATGAACATATGCAAAAGTGTGTGTATATGTACTTATCTAATGCAAAGATCAATGCAAAATATGTTAGTGAAATGTATCCATATGTATGCAAATCCCTAACATAATGTATAATATCTACATGCGTGCTCAATCATACATCCATATGCAACATCCATGTGATAGCATACAAATTTCATCCAAGAATAAGCATAAACACTCATGCACATGCAATATGAGGGGTGTGTGAGCCGATCTAGTGCCTAATGTGTATCATGCATCCACGAGTAACCACTTGCAAACACTTGCAACCACTTGCAACCATCAAACATAACATGTCTCAAACACATGTTTCATCCAAAGGATTCTACCTAAGGTTCTCATGATAAGATAGACACGATGAACTAGATAAACTAGATAGACATGGAAAGATAAAGAGATTGAGAGTGTACCCTCAAAAAGGAATGGATAAAGCCTACGCATCTTCTCTTCAGTTTCCCAAGTTGCGTCTTCCTCGTCTTCACCCCATTGAACCTTCACCAACTTGACCTCACGATTCCTTAGCTTCTTGATCTCTGTCCCCAAGATACGAATCGGAGCTCTCCTCAAGGTAGCTTCTTTCTCTACTTCCACATCTTCTAGAACACTTGGCTCAACCACCTCTGCTGACTTATGCAAACATTTCCGGAGATGCGAAACATGAAAAACATTATGCACTCCAGCTAGCTTCTCGGGCAATTCCACTCTATAGGCCATCTGCCCGATCCTCTCTACAACTGGAAATGGTCCAACAAACCTTGGGGCTAACTTTCCTACTGCTCCAAACCGAACCACATTCCGCAAAGGAGAAACCTTCACGAAAACCATATCCCCAACATCAAACTCCAAATCAGTCCTTCGCCTGTCAGCATATGATTTCTGTCTGTCTTGGGCCGCCTTCATCCGTCTTCTAATCAACTCGACCTTCTCGGATGTATCTCTAATCATGTCAGGTCCAAGTATAAGCTTATCTGTAGTCTCCCACCAACATGTAGGTGACTTGCACGGTTTCCCATATAAAGCCTCAAATGGTGCCATCCCAATGCTCGCTTGATAACTATTATTATAAGCAAATTCCACAAGAGGAAGATGGTCTTCCCAAGTACCACCAAAATCCAGAATGCAAAGCCTCAACAAGTCCTCAAGTACCCTATTCACCCTTTCTGTCTGACCGTCCGTTTGTGGGTGATAAGCCATACTCAGGTTCAACCTCGTGCCCATAGCTTCCTGCAAACTGTTCCAGAACTGGCTAGTAAAGATGGGGTCTCGGTCACTGACTATGCTAGAAGGGACTCCATGTAGTCGTACTATCTCACGAAGATATACTGATGCTAGTCCAGATGCGGTTCTTTTGCTCTTCACCGGAATGAAATGAGCACTCTTCGTAAGCCTATCCATAATGACCCATATGCTTGTATTCCCTTTTCTTGACCTTGGCAATCCGTCAACAAAGTCCATAGAAATACTCTCCCACTTCCATAGCGGGACCTCTAGAGGATGCAATAGCCCACCGGGCTTCCTCGACTCGGCTTTTACTCTCTGACAAACAACACATCTAGAGACAAACTCTGCCACATCCTTCTTCATTCCAGGCCAGAAGAAAATGCGCTTCATATCCTTATACATCTTATCTCCACCCGGATGTATAGTCAACTTGGAGCGATGTGCTTCCTCAAGAACTTCCCTCACCAAGTCTTCCACCATCGGAACACAAAGCCTTCCGTCTCTCCTCAGCCAACCCTTATCATCTATAGAATATCGAGCAAGGTGACTAGATGTCTCCCCTCGAATCAGCTTATCCATAATCTCAATTATCTAAGGGTCTTCCTTCTGCGAAGCCCCAACTTGATCCAGAAGGGTAGGCCTGAGCTCAAGAGATGCTAAAGAACCGGTCATCGACTCAACTGCCAAAGAGAAATCAAAGGTTGCCAAGAACTCTAAATTCTTCATCTCAACAAATAGAGGACTTAGTGTCAACCTTTTTCTACTCAACGCATCCGCTACAACATTCCCCTTGCCAGGGGTATAGGCTATATCAAAATCGTAGGACGCCAAGAATTCCATCCACCTTTGCTGCCTCAAGTTCAGATCCTTCTGCGAAAAGAGATACTTCAAAGACTTATGATCAGTATACAGCTCAAATCTCTCTCCCAGAAGATAATGACGCCAAGCCTTGAGTGCATATACTATCGCTGCCAGCTCTAGATCATGAGTGGGATAATTCTTCTCATGCACCTTAAGTTGTCTACCACCAAAACATATAACTCGGCCTTCTTGCATCAGAACGGCGCCCAATCCCGTGCCACAAGCATCAGTGTACACGGTAAACATCTTGCCACCATCGGGTAAAGCTAGAACTGGCGCTGAGGTAAGGGCTCTCTTGAGTCTCTGAAAAGCAAGCTCACAGTCCATATCCCAAGCAAAAACTAAGTTCTTCTTTGTCAACTTCGTAAGAGGAGCGGATATCTTCGCGAAGTCCTTGATGAACTTCCGGTAAAAACCTGCAAGACCTAGAAAACTTCTCACTTCGGTTGCATTCCTTGGAGTCTTCCAATCCTGCACAGCAACTACTTTAGCGGGATCCACCGCCAAGCCTTGCTTAGATACTATATGCCCAAGGAACCAGACTTCCCTTCTCCAAAAGTGACACTTGGAGAACTTAGCCTTTAACTGATGCGCTCTAAGCGTATCCATCACCTCTACAAGATGCCTCGCGTGCTCTTCTTCATCCTTAGAGAAGATCAGAATATCATCCACAAAGACCACGACAAACTTGTTCAAGAACTCCCGAAACACCCTACTCATCAAGTCCACGAAATACGCGGGTGCATTCGTCAAACCGAACGGCATAACAAGCCATTCAAAGAATCCATCTGGAGTTCTGAATGCAGTCTTGTCTATACTATCTTCAGCCACTCTGAGCTGATGAAATCCAGTAGCAAGATCAAGCTGAGAGAAAACAGAAGCACCAACAAGCTGGTCAAAAAGATCATCAATCCTCGGTAATGGGTGTCTGTTCTTCTTAGTCAGCTTATTCAACTCTCTATAGTCCACGCAAAGTCGAAGAGAACCATCTGCCTTAGTAGCAAACACCACAGGCGCTCCCCATTCGGATATACTTCATCTGATGAAGTTCTTCTCAAGCAACTCCTTTACTTGCTTGCTGAGCTCCCGTCTCTCACGCGGAGCCATGTGTCGAACGGGCAAAGAAACAGGCTTAGCATTATCCACCAGATAAATGTGAAAATCAATCTCTCGTTTAGGGGGCAACCCCTTAACTTCTTCAAAAACGTCTGGATAATCTCGGACCACCCTTACAGACTGAAGGGTTTCCTCTGACGAGTCGAGAGATTCAAGATAGCACAACATGACGGGATCCTTTGGATTGCATGAAATCTCTAAGGTGTTGCCAAGGCGAGTCACAAGCCTCACAACCCTATGCTCACAATCAAGAATGGCTCCATGTCTAGACAGCCAATCCATGCCCAAAATCAATCCGTATCCCCTGAAACCAAGAACATATGCACTACACAAGAACTCTACACTGAGTATAGAGATCCTCAGATCCTCACATATCATAGATAGATGAGCAGAACCCCCAATGGGATTCGAAACACAAACGGGATCATCCACTAAGCTAGTACTAAGGTGCAAACTATCAACAAGATCAGATGAAATAAAGCTATGTGATGCACCAGAATCAAACAAGGTACGAACTGGAAGATCGGAAACATAAACAAGGTTCTCAACAGAAACACTACCTCGATCGGGAACTGGAGCGGTATTGAGAGCATGAACTTGCCCTCCTGAAGGCCCAGCACGCTGAGTCTGCCCTTTCTTCTTCGGGCATTCCTTGCTGAAGTGACCAGTCTCACCACAGGAAAAACATCCACCACTAAGCTTCCTTTTCTTCTTCCTACAATCCTTAGCAAAGTGTCCAGGCACACCACAGTAATTGCACTTTCCCTTGCCTTTGTTGTTGTTCCCCTTCTTGCTCTTGTTCTGATTCCCCTGACTGCTTTGACCACCTTGATTGCCTTTACCCTCAGAGTCAGTCTTCTTTGCTTGAGTCTCACTCGACTTGACCTCTTTCTTTCCATCTCCCTGAAGTAGAGCCATATCGACCAAACTCTCAAAAGTAGCCCCATGCGGAATATGTGACATCGCCAAACCCTGCAGCGGCTCATTCAACCCTCTGGCGAATCGAAGAGCCTTCTTCTCAGGAGTGTTCACCATATCCAAACCAAAACGGGCCAGCTGATTAAACTTGTTCACATACTCCTTGACAGTCATATCACCTTGCTTTAATGCAATGAACTTCTCCATCTGTAAATTCGCCTCAGCAGCAGATAGAAACTTGGCCACAAATCTAGCCCTCAAATCGGCCCAAGTCTCGACGGGCCTCGTCCCATTGGTGACCTCCCACCAATAGGCTGCTTCGTCCTTCAAAAGCCACACTGTCAATAAGATCTTCCTCTCGTCATCAATCCTAAAGATAGCAAATAAGTCCTCAGTGTCTTTCAGCCAATTCCTAGCTTCAACAAAAGATTCCGTGCCTAGGAAATTCTTGCCTCCCATCGCCTTGAAGTCTTTACAAACCTTCGTGAACTCAACCTGAGGATGCTGAGGGGGAGGAGGAGGAAGAGGAGCCTCAGCAACTGGAGGAGGAGGAACAGGAACCACCGGAGGAGGGACATTAGGGGGAGGATTCTCAACTACAGGAGGAGGAGTGGGAGTAGGGTTTGCGGGGCCGGCTGCCGCCCTAGCTTCTAGGAGTCTCCTATACCAGAGTGGTACGTTTACTCCATCCGGGATGGCAAGATTCTCAGCCATACTGAAACGAAAGATAAGATAAGATTAGGTCAAGGGAACGAAGGATAACGCTAATGGCTTTTTGGGGAATAGCCTGTTAAAATACTAGACTTGGAAAATACTTTATACTTGTTTTTAAAATAGTTTTTCAAAAGTCTTTTAAAAACTTTTTGTTCTTTCTTGTAAACCATATGCTCTGATACCAAATTTGTAACACCCCACCTCCGCTAGGGTCACTCTTTCGGGGGCACTAGCTTCTGGGGGGCATTAGAACTGGGTAAGCATGCATAATGATATATCAAGGCAGAACAAGAACATAAATATATATGTAAAACAGAGTAAGTGAGAATAAAACAGCGGAATATCTCAAACCATCTCAAAACAAGTTTAGTACATCATAAAGTCAACTGCCAAAATAAACATGTCTAGTACATCATAAACAGAAATACTGAATACATAGTGCTATCCCCAAAATAAAGATGATAAACCATAGCGAGCTCAATGTCCAGACATACATGAGCTATCCAGCAAACAAGCAAGCGATCCAAGCTAAGCACCACTATTCCCTCCCTGAGAACCTTGGGGGGGGGAAACGGAAGAAAAGAAGCGAAAGAAAACAGGTCAGTCAAAAAGACTGGTAAGCCCTACTACGATCAGTCTATAAACTAATAAAGTTAGCATCATGATGGAAACTGAGATGAACATACTGGCAATAGATAAAGGTGTCATCACATAAAGAAGATTAAGCTTTGCACCACAGTGTACTAGCAAACTAACATAACAGGTATTGATCCCTCAGCCCAAACTTTGGCCCAATAACATGAGGTGACCTTAATACAAGGTCCAGCCCAACGGTCTAGTCGATCGGCTCCCTATAAACCTAACACGTCAAGTGTTGGTGTCCATACGGCCCACATATGGTTGTAGTCAGACTGTGCTGGGTCCACCTTCGGGTGTATCAAGCCCTCGGGTGTCAACCCCAGACACCTAAGCAATAATGCACAGTCTAAACCTACTGGTACCCGTGCCTCGAGTTTGTCAACACCGGACTACGTGCACGTCCGTAGCCCGCCTGGACCCGCACCGCTGTACCACTTAGCCATCGCTTTGGTCGCTTACATCAGTCCAGTAATCGTGCCCCGCCCTAGCCTAGCCTCTAGAGTTGTGAATGATACCAAACTGGGATTACTGCTAGAACAGACCACGTTGCTAGGGTTTTCTAAGAGGGTTAAGTGTGGTTTAACCCCTCACTAATCATGGATTAAATTAGTTAAGTGTAACCAACAGTTCACCACTTAACCCCATTTAATCCCTCGTATCCCCAAAATTGGTTAAGTATTAGTGGGCCATGACTTAACCCTAATCATGAGGCATTAGTTAATTTAATGCACCCAACCTCTCACATTAGACCTTGTTGTGGTTACTAGTTAGGCCGGGCGGGTCCGGGTAGGTTTACACCACAACTTAGTCTAACCTCGGGTTTCACGTGCAACATGACCAACTACTCACATTGGGTCCTATCGCTTGTAGCCACTAGTTAAGCCGGTCGGTTCCGGGTAGGTTTATGCTACAAACTCAACCCAACCTCGAGTTGGCCACACTTATGTTTTCTAAGTGTCATGTCCACTTTAATTTCAAAACATAATTACAAGTTTAACAAATACTTGGGTAGACCTAACTTAATAGGTAAATTCCCAAGGGGTAGACCTAACTTAATAGGTAAATTCCCAATCTTATATTTTCATGTATTTTAAGTTTTACCCAAACCCCCCCAACGTCATTCTATCGCTTACATATTCGTCATAACGCATAAAGAATAGAAAGAGGGAACTTGGCCCAACATACATGATGAATCTTACATATCATAATAAACATGCATAACATGTTGGACTTGCATAACTTAGCATAGTGAACTTGCATAAACATGCATAACTTGTTAAACTTGCAAATCATGGCATAGTGAACTTGCATAAACATGCATAACTTATTAAACTTGCAAATCATGGCATAGTGAACTTGCATAAACATGCATAACTTGTTAAACTTGCAAATCATGGCATAGTGAACTTGCATAAACATGCATAACTTGTTAAACTTGCAAATCATGGCATAGTGGACTCGCATAAGCATGCATAACTTATTAAACATGCATAAATCCCAACTTTCATCACATATTAACTTTAGAGTTTCTAAAATGAAGGTAAGAGGGCTTACAAATATTATGAAGACACAAATCTACAAGTAAAGATTGAGAAGCCCTTTATGCAAGCATAAAAACCCAAAACAAAGCTCCAATAAGAAACACTTTTAACAAAAAATCCCAAAACTCTAGCTTAGCAAATAAAACTTGCAACTTGATGATGTATGCAAGCTAATGATCATTCATACAACTTGGAAATGCTTGTATGAACATCATAACCTTCATAGGAATGATTTATGAAGAGGGTGGAGGCTAGGTTTTTTAAGTGGAGGCCATTTGAGAAATCAATTTGACATAGTTTGGTTGCTAGAATGAATAATGAGGTTTTAGGGTAGGATTAGGGTCTTATTTATAGAAGATTAAAGTGTTTTTAGCCCTAGGATTAACCCTAGGTTGAATTAGGTCCATCAGATTTCGGAATTCTCCAGAACCAAGCCATACAACCAAGCCCAGATCAAAATTGGTGCGCCAGGCAAAACTGCCCGGCCACCCCGTGTCGACAGGGCTGTCGACAGGGCAGTCGACACCCTTAGACCCCTGTCGACATGCCTGTCGACTTGGGGGTCTTGGCGGGACTTTTCCCGCTGACGCCAGTTGTGCCCTAACCCTTGGTTTTAACTTTAAAATTTAAATCTGTTTTTTAATATGGAAATTTCTGAAAACTTCAACGGGCCTTAACTGGGTCATACGGACTCCGATTTTCGAAAACTCGGACTCTATTTCGCGTATTTTTCCGAGACGAACGCAATGGCATAGCCCGTTTCCCTTGATTCAGATCTTCGAATTAATTTCTGCCTCGATTTATGTTATAACAGGTTATTGAAAATACGGGTTGTTACATTTGGTGGCGGAGGAATTCGTTTCTCTTAGCTGTATACCCGTGGTATTTTTGGGAAATCAATTTGTGATTTGGCGGGTATGACGATGTGGCATTCAAAGTGAATAAAGATGTGATCTGTCAGAGATAAGCATGGCCTCTAGCCTCACAACCAGGAAATGGTATAAAATCGGGTAGATCGCATGGCTAAGAGGTTAGCTGCCAATTAGGGTGTATTGTCACCTGATCTAGAGAAATTCCATTTACTTCTATAATCTATTTCGATGCTTTCCCTTTCAGGAAACGGTTGCTGATCCCAACAGCTAGTGATAATACATTCGGTACACTCAAGCGAAATGAGTGACCGGTCATGTTTAGCCTGGGTTACAAGATGTTCTTGTTGAACCCGGTGTATTCCTCTCTAGAGATACACTGTCGGAAGGTGGTCCCATACCTTGCCAGTTGGAATTCATTACCCAACAAGCGCCCGTGGTTTTTGATTATATATTATGTATGTGGAACGTGAGATGAAAGCGTTCTGCTAGATGATTATTATATTATGGTTGATATACACTATTATAATGTCCAAAGAGTTTTGATATAAAGATTATCATTTCTTTCAAAAGGATTTTGAATGATAAGTCAAGTGTTTTGGATTCTCATAAGGGGAAAACCCGTTCCGTTTTATACGGCGTGGTCTTATGAGATTTCGTTTATTTTCTCAAACTGTTTTTAATTGTTTACTCACACCAGTCCCATGACTGACTCGGAATTTATTTTGTTTTGTTTTCCCTAAACTCTTGGGTGCCCAAATTTGTACCAGCAGTCAAGTAGTCAGGATTTTACAGATATACTGAGAGCTTTGAGCAGGAGGCTTCAGGATTTTATAGCAATTGTTTATTTCCACTATGTTGTAAGTGTTGTACTATGATAAATGTTATTGTATACATATACTGATTTTATTTCAAAGTTATGTTATATTTTATTCGTTCCGCTGTGAGATTCGTGTTACCCTGATTCTGTTGTGATCTTCTTCTTCTTCTAATCTAATTTTCTATCTTATCTATTCTCACCCTCTAGCTTCTTTATATTAACTATCTGGTATTTCTGATGTTTGGATAGTCGACATTGAGTTTATGTCGATAACCAGGATCGCGAAAACCCGAGTCGTTGCAGTGGTATCAAACCTGAAGGTTAAGTAATTACATTGGCTCTGTGGCGTGACTCAGTAGAGATAGGGTTAGAAATACCCTAGATTGAGTTTGAGTGTATGTATGCGAGTGAACGTATTTGTTATTTAATATAAAATTGTTTTATATTGTGGTGATTTATTAGTTGAGTTGTTTATGAGTTCTGGTCGATCATTTGATCCACTGTACCGGTAGGGGTTTATATACACTTGAATACGATGAACCGACATCATATGTTTTGAAAAGAGGGCAATGAAATAATTTTACCCAAATATATTTTGATAACAAAAAAAAATATTGGAAATATCACAATATTGGATGTGTTGGTTGGGATTATAATCAGATAAGATTACAATTGAAACGGTTATGTAAATAACCAATCAAATATCATATAAGTGTAATGAAATGAATTAAATCTGAAATTAAAAATCAAAATAGGAATTTAAAATTATTAAAGTTGGAAAAAAATGTTTGTAAATGGATTTGGATTAAATATATGATAATTTTAAAATCCGAGGATATTTCAAATGGTTTTATAAGTATTGTAAACGATATTTTGAAATGATTTCAAAATTGAAGTGTTTTAAGAGATGAGTTTTGAAAATGTTGCTTGTTCGGAATAAATTAGTAATTTAATTGAAATAAATTAATTCAGTTAAAACTGAAATTAAAAGTAAATGAATAATTTTTAACCCAGTTAATAGGGTTCATTTTCTACCTTAGCAATTTCGAGGACGAAATTATTTTAAGGAGGGAATAATGTAATGTCCCGTATTTTTACGGTATAATAATTATTTTATTTAATTATTTAAATAGTGAATTAGAGAGTTAAATGGTTCAAATTAAATAACTTTGAATATTTAATTTATATAATAATTAAATAGTATATTTAAATTATGAAAATATATTATGAATTAATTTATATTATGATCATATTAGAGCTCTTGAATTATTAGGGAATCCTATGTTTCCTCCTCCGATCATTACCGTAGTGTCAATACATTTGAGTTGTGGCTTTGTAGCCTATAGGGATCACTTTTCTTGTTGACTGCTTGCAACATATTGAACTAACAAATTGTATGTCCCGCCCAAACAAATAAGCTTCTTATTCAATGATAGAATGGTTCTGCTTTTTATGATTTGATTTAACCAATGTTTAAAACATTTGAGTGCTATAGATAGCAATGTTTTTGCGGCTCTATAACAGAAGTGGGAGTATTATACAGCCATGCATTCTCCATTGAGATAGCACATGAGTATGAACAAGCACTTTAGATATCATGGATGCTCTTAACCCAAATAACACATTAATACCGGTTAATTTTTAACTCCACGCACATGTGGAAGGAAGAAATTACACGCCATCTTGAAACTTCCTATCCAACAGACATATCCCACGTTTTAAATATTTGTTTTAAGTTCGTTAGGCCGTAAGATATCGTTTTATTTAAATACTTATGCAGTCCTATGTTTTTCAATGGTACTGCCTACCATAGCCCTCACTTTTGCTTCACATCAACGTATTTAGCATTTAATTATCTCACACTTCCTTAGCTACCAAGTAATAGTGTTGTTCCTTACCGGTCAAGTAACATTATTATAAATACCAACCAAGCCTCTCTTCATTTTGCTTCTTTAGCAAAGACGGCAACAGTTTGATGATGATAAAAACACATACATATATAAAATTATTCGATTGTATATAAATTCCCACTGCAGTTCTCTTCACTTTTATAAACGTATTTAAAGAACTTGACGTCTTCTTGCTTTCTCTCTTCCATTTGATATCTACTCTTAGCGTGAGCATGGGGAGGGCCTTTGCGAGCAATAGAAGTTGCTGGGGGTCAAGCGAGTGGCAGAGTCGGGTTCAGCGTGGCACGACTTGTGGCCGGGTGTGAATTCTGAGGAGTAACAGTAGGAACGTGAGTATCATTTTTATGGGAAGTATGGTTCGTAAAGAAATACTAGAAGGGGTCTTGATATTTCATCGATGGTGTGTGCTATTGTTGTGTCTGGAGTGGCACATTGGATTTTGGAAGAAAGCTACTCAGGTGGGGGACGTTCAAGCATGGGTACGGGTTGATGGGGGAACACGTATTCAGGTGTGGACGTGAAGGTTGGGTACAAGATCACAACATGGTTTTGATGAACGGTGAATGGAGGTACAAAAAGCTGTGCATGGATCTTGAAGGAAATGGGAACACTAAATTAGTGGAGCGACAATGTTTTTAAACAGGGGGCATTCGAGTATGGAGAGGTGCGGATGACTCATCTACGTGAAATCGCGTTTACATGTGCGAACAGAAAGCTTAAATAAATTCCCTGGAGCAACAGATTTTAATACAAAGCGTGGAAGAAGAATCACTATTGTAGACGGGCCTTGTTTTGATAAGTTGAGCTAAATATAAAAATATATTATGGAAGAATCAAATGACCAGGGAAACAAACGTGAAGAAGGTAGAAATGGGTCTGAACGTTTTTGGGCTGACAGAGTTTAAATTGGTGAGAGGCCCGATAAGAAATGATTATCTAAATTAAACTATTTAAATACGCATATATCTTGTATTTATAATATCCTGGTCATACTGTATCAGATTAACGAAAGATCAAATCCATTAGGATCGTATGGACGGCGACTACACATTGGAGTTGACCGAGAGTGAAATGGAGCTCGTTACAATTTATGGAGAAATAAATTGTCTGTCAGAATCAACTGGCAATTATCGTTATTTAACGATGATCGTCCAAGGTAAGTAAAACTCACTGACTCTTCCCAATTTATATTCTTTATAAATATAATCTAGTATTGATAAATGATGATTGATTGCTGTGTGTTGATTGTTTGGTTGAATTGCTGATTGTTTGGTTGAAATTATAGATAACGATATATATATATAAATCGTTAATTAAATATTGATTTTGTTTATTAGAATATTTCATATTGAAATGAAATCGATGTTATTTGTATTGTTTAACATCTGTGATGCAGGGAAACAGGTTGGAGTGATCCGACTGGATTCCTCAATATTTATAATACTGTTTGTTTTCATATATTGTGATATATGATGTGATATAAAACCTCTGATTAATTATGATGACACTGGTCATGTAATTTGGTATTTTAAATACCGTATGAAATACTGGAATGTAAAAAGGAAATTTTCAAAGTGAACATTGAAAATGAAATATTTATATATGAAATAAATAGGATATTATTAAATGAATAGAAAATATAAAAAGGATTTATATAGAATAAATAGAATTATATAAAAGGATTTACATAAAATGAATAGAATTATATAAAAGGATTTATATAGAATAAATAGAATTTTTATAAAAGGAAATATTTATAAAATAAACAAAATTATGAAAGGAATATTGATTTAGAAAGTAAATAGAATTATAAAAGGGAAATATTTGGAAAATGAATATAGTTTTATAAAAAGGGAATTTTTCATTAGGATGGTTTAGACCCGTGCTTCGCCCACGGGTGTAACATGATATTGATTTAAATGTAAATATTTTGCAAATAAAATATTATAAAGGAATTTGGGGTTTTGAATTAGGAATTAAAATGGAGTTAAAGGAATTAGAAACCGACTGGAGATTAGTTAAGTTGAACAGCTGTCTGGGTATTGATCTGATGTTGGTTTCGGCCTTCGGGGTTAATACGTAGAGGGGTTGTTCTCTTACTAGTTTACAGTTAGAGACTGATATATGTGAGAAGATAGTGATGCGTGAATCATAAATGGAAACGTTTTCCAAAGTTAATAACGTATATTTTCTAAAATTAGAAAAACAAGGATTTGATGAATATATGGAAACGAGAAATGGGGAAATGAATAAATGTTGATTGATGATTGATCGATAGAATTTCCATCTAGAATAATATCGTTGTTTGCACACATGTTTTTCTTTGATAGTTAAATCACCGACTATCAAAGTTTTGACCATTTTTCCATCGTCAATACGGAGAGACCGGGGTCAGATTCATTATCTGAAAACCACTCTGTATGGCATTGGCATTCCGTATCAAATACGATGGAGTTAATTGAAGACGGAGTTATGCAAGGGCTGTTCAGTAAATCCTAGGTAGAAATTGCCTAAGATGGATTTATAGAAGAGTACCTTCGGTCTATCCAGTCCCAGGACGACCTGTATGGAAGAATGTCTGACAGAGTATATTTAATATATCGCGTAAGTTGATCTTTTCAAACGTACTTATGTTTGGTGGCGGAGGAATTCGTTTCTCTTAGCTGTATACCCGTGGTATTTTTGGGGAAATCAATTTGTGATTTGGCGGGTATGACGATGTGGCATTCAAAGTGAATAAAGATGTGATCTGTCATAGATAAGCATGGCCTCTAGCCTCACAACCAGGAAATGGTATAAAATCGGGTAGGTCGCATGGCTAAGTGATTAGCTGCCAATTAGCGTGTATTGTCACCTGATCTAGAGAAATTCCATTTTCTTCTATAATCTATTTCGATGTTGTCCCTTTCGGGAAACGATTGTTGATCCTAACCATTGGTGATAATACATTCGGTATACTCAAGTGAAATGAGTGACCGGTCATGTTTAGCCTGGGTTACAAGATGTTCTTGTTGTACCCTGTGTATTCCTCTCTAGAGATACACTATTGGAATGTGGTCCCATACCTTGCCAGTTGGAATTTATTACCCAATAAGCACCCACGGTTTTTGATTATATATTATGTATGTGAAACGTGAGATGAAAGCGTTCTGCTAGATGATTATTATATTGTGGTTGATAGACACTATTATAATATCCAAAGAGTTTTGATATAAAGATTATCGTTTCTTTCAAAAGGATTTTGAATGATAAGTCAAGTGTTTTGGATTCTCATAAGGGAAAAACCCGTTCCATTTTATACGGCATGGTCAAGATATCATTTATATTCTCAAACTGTTTTAAATTGTTTACTCACACCATTCCCATGACTGACCCGGAGTTTATTTTGTTTTGTTTTCCCTGAACTCTTGGGTGCCCAAATTTGTACGGGCAGTCAAGTAGTCAGGATTTTACAGATATACTGAGAGCTTGGAGCAGGAGGCTTCAGGATTTTATAGCAATTATTTATTTCCGTTGAGTTATAAGTTTTTTCCTCTGATAAATGTTATTGTATACATATACTGGTTTTATTTCAAAGTTATGTTTTATTTTATTCGTTCCGCTATGAGATTCGTGTTACCCTGATTCTGTTGTGATTTTCTTCTTCTTCTGTTCTAATTTTCTATCTTATCCATTCTCACCCTCTAACTTCTGTCTATTAACTATCCGGTATTTCCGATGCTTAGATAGTCGACATTGAGTTTATGTCGATAACGTGGATCGCGAAAACCCGGGTCGTTACAGGTATTCACCATTTTCTCTGTTTGGTAGTAAATATTCATCTTGACCTATTATCCTTACTCTTTATATTTTACCTCCATGGATGTGTATGAAAACTCCATATACGTTTCTCACTGTTGTCGTTCCTGGTCCTAATGATCCAAAACATGGCAGCGATATTTATCTACAATCATTAATAGAAGAGTTGAAAACACTATGGGATGAAGGAGTTGAAACATACGACATTTCAAAAAAAAAAAAAAATTCGTCTGTTCGCTTCTTTGTTATGAACGATTACTGATTTTCCTACATATGGGATGCTTTCAGGTTGGAGTATTGTCAGTCGTCTATCGTGTCCTTTATGCATGGAAGAAGCACAAGCATTTTTCTTATGGTATGGGAGAAAGCAATCGTGGTTTGATTGTCACCGTTGTTTTCTGCATGTCAATCATACTTTTAGAAGAGATAAAAAACTTTAAAGCTAATACTGAAATGACTGTGCAAGCACCCAAAATTTGATCAAGTGAAGAAACATACGATATTGTAAAGGACTATCCTAAGATATATGAGATTGGAGTACAGACAGAAATTCCGGGTAAATCTGACATTCATAATTTGTGTAAACAAAGTATATTCTGGGAGCTACCTTATTGGAAAGATCTCCTACTTCGACATAATATCGACGTTATGCATAATGAAAAATATGTATTTGATAACGTGTTTAATACTGTTTTGAATGTCAAAGGAAAAACAAAGGACGATATATATTCGAGACGTGACATAGAAGAATGTTGTAAATGTCAAGAACATCATATGAAGCCCAATTACAATAAAAAACCCAAAGTGTGCTATAAACTAGACAACAAACAAATAAAACTTGTACTGAAATGGGTTGAGGGACTGAAATGTCCGGATTGGATTTCTTCTAATCTCTGTAGATGTGTTGACTATAAAAACAATAAATTGAGTGGGATGAAAAGTCATGATTGTCATATCATGATGGAATATTTATTACCAGTGGTGTTCAAAGAATTGTTGACCATAAAAGTGTGTGGTGTCATAACAGAGTTAAACCTATTCTATAAACACCTTTGTTTGGCAATGTTAAAAATTGATCATTTCCGTAAACTTGAAGCAGAAATTCCGATATTGATTTGAAAATTGGAGAAAATCTTCCCTCCAGGATTTTTAATTTACCTATTCATCTTCCATCCGAAGCAATTCTTCGAGGTCTAGTACAATATGGATGGATGTATCCTTTTGAGAGATAATATTAGTAAAAATTTATGCTTACAATTTAAAGTGACATTAGTGCATATAAATTGAATTAATTTTATATTAGGTATTTGAATCATCTGAAGAAAAAAGTATGACAAAAAGCACGAGTTGAAGGTTCGATTTGCAAATCTTATCTTGAAGAAGAAGCTTCACTCTTTTTTTCTCATTACTTCAGTGATCATGTGAACATATCATTTGTAAGTGATTCTCGTAATGATGAAACCGTGGAACACGATTTTTGTCCAACAATGTTATCTATTTTTAGACAACATAGACGATCTTTTGGAAAACGTGTAGAGATATGGTTAGATGATAGAGATCACCATGTAGCACACACGTATGTTCTTCTAAATTGTGCTGAAGTTGCACCACTTGTTAGGTATTAAATTTTTAACTTTATTGCAGTTGTGTACATCAATTATTAGCTAGTAATAAAATCATTTATATTTGCAGTATTTACAAATCAGAAAATCCAAATGGCGATCTAAATAAAGATTTTGCTAAATGGTTCTCGAAGTACGTTTATGATCCAATAAAATACGTCAATGACAAGGGTTTGCAACATCTTGCGCTTGGACCAAAAAGAAATGTTAAGACTTATCCAATATTCTTCGTCAATGGATTTAAATTCAACACCAAAGACCATGGTACTGACGGATTAACATATAACAGTGGTGTATTTGTCAAAAGTAGTGGTGATCCAAAAGAGCATATAAAAGACTTTTATGGCGCCTTGACAAAGATTTTAGAGTTGACATATTATGTACATCCTATTGAAAAAGTTGTTATATTTAAGTGCAACTAGTTCAGCAATGTTCCTGGTACTGGAAACAACGTGCACAAAGATTATAAGCTTATAGAAATAAAGAACACATCACATTACTATAAGTATGATCCTTTTGTATTGGCAAAGCAAGCATTACAAGTTTACTTTGCTCCGTATCCGTCCTTAAAAAGAGATAAAGCAGATTGATCTGTTGTAATTAAAACAACGACAAGATTTACGTTTGAAGGAATTGCTATTCTAGACAATGCAGCGTATCAAACAGATGCAAATCAAAATGATGAAATAATAATTGCTAATGATGTTAATTTAGGGTCTCTGAATGATGAATCAAATGTTTTAATAGAAGTATTTGACAGTACAAAGGACACTGATATAGAGTATGAGACCGAGACTGAATCAGAAAATGAAGAAGAGTAATATTATTTGTATCATTAGTTGTTTACATATATTTTGAAGTTTAAAGATGTTATGAGCTATGATGTACAATGATATGTTTTATATGATGTGCTATGTTGTGAACTTATATGATGTGCTACGGTTACCTATACATTTACTTTACCATGAAAGTGATATTATGGATTATTATATAGTTTTTCTTCTTTTATGTAAATGGGCCTTGTAGTTGCATTAGATAATATATGTTGTATGAGTTTATTTGATAATGGATGTGCTTAATGATATATGCGTTATTATTATACAAAATAATATGTTTGTGACAGATATGCCTCCAAGACGCCAACCTACCCATAGTTCAGAGGCAGGTTCGAGCGGTACAACATCGGATTTATGTCCGATTGTAGAGCTCGTACCCAAGACCGTAGGGTAAGTTTTTAATTTATTAAATGTTTAATATTCAAAACTTATTAAATGCTAATATCATACTTTCTGCAAGGGGTTTGATATTATTCCTGCAGACATTGTTTTGTCTATGTCTAGATCAGCATATATCGCAAGGTGGACATAGGCGTGGGCCCACTGGGATGATATTCTTGCGCATATAGGAACACCATTCTTGCGGAGGTTCACGCAAGTATAAATATATTTCTCATTTACAAAATTATATGAAATATGTAATACAATTTGTTTATTAATTTATAAGTTGTTGTATGGGTCAGGGACGAAGATATGGATGTTTTCCTCATCGCATGGAACCAAAAGACGAGGAAAAATTACTCAGGCAACGTACACAAGGTAAAAAAAGCGGGAAAGAGGCCTCCATGGATGAGCGAGGAGGTCTACAGTGGTTTCCAGCAACTGTGGGCTACGGAAACAACGAAGGTAAATTAATTAAGCTTATTTTAAATTTCTATTTATATCAAACAGTTAATCGTATAATTAAATATACAGGAGCTTTCAGAGCGAAACCAAGCAAACAGACTCAAAAATCCTGCTTTGCATCGAGGTGGGTCTAAGTCCTTCTCACAGCACCGTTGCGAATTGGTACAAATGATAAATCACATTTATAGATAGTTCTAAACTTTTTAAATCGTATTGATAAATTTCAAATATATATTGTATCATTTCAGATGTCGACTTTCCATCGGGAGCCTACACTTGCTGAGATGTTTACACAGGCTCATACTGTAGAGCGGACCGACGAGGAGCGTAGCACCTCATATAGGTGGACGAACGATAAGTCCCGTGGAGTGATGGTTAGCATTCGTAATAATTTTTATTTCACATTGTTAATTAGAAATTGAATATTTAATGTATTCCATAATTGTCCGCTATCGCAGGAGAGATAAAACGTGAAGTTAAATGCTCAAGCGACGTAGTTAGGTCAACAGCCGGACGTGGAGGAGTGCAATCATATTGGGACATCAACCCGCCTATTAGGGGTAGACGCAATGGTTTTGGAAACATAGAGGTAAAGCATTTAATTAAAGAATTTAAACATATCCAAATGCTATTAAAGGTTTAAAGTGTTGACATATTTATACATATTCAGATATTATTATATATACTCAAATCCATATAATTTGAAACTTAATGAATATTAAAGTGATATATGTATGTGCTATGTATATGTATAAGTTAGAATTCGATGAGAACGATGTAGGATTTATTGATTGAAAAATACTGATGATATTTAAAGAAATCTTGTATTGGATATTAAATATTAATTATACATACTGAATTTATAATACATTTATCGACTCATGCTTATAATATAACAACTACAGATAGCGGGGCCTCAGACCTCCTATACGAGGCGTCAGGTCGAGGAGGAGATCACTATGCTTCAACAACAGTGGCAACTCTGGAGGATTTCTAGAAGAACAAGCTTGAAACTATGCTGGATGAGAGGATTGTTGCATATCTCCAGGAGCATGGGAATTTGCCGCCGAGTGGGCCCGCTACGGGGAGGAGGAGGACCAGGACCAGGATGAGGACGACAAGGATGAGAAGGTACTTGTCCTCTTTTTTAATTTTGGACTTGGTTATATATAAACTAGTTGTTGACACTATGTTATATGTTTGATGTGGACGTGATATTGTTCTTGGAAACGATGATGGTTTGTTCATATTATGTAGACTTAATATGGGTTTTTGGACTATTTGTTGTTTTTATTTATTGTTTATTAGCTATTTAGTCGTATATGCGTTGTTTTATATCATATATGTTGGTTTATGTTGTGAATTTGAATATATATGACGTGATGGATTGTGAAATTGATCGCATATGGGTTGCGGATTGGTTGGATTTGAGTTGGCTTGGATTGAGGGCCTTATGGCTGCAGAAAAACATAAAAAAAATTAACAATTTAGTGACGGCTCGTGATGGCTAGTGAGGGCTTTCAGGTCAAGCTTAGTGACGACTAGTGATGACCTTTTACCCAGTTCTGCTACGGCTAGTAACGGTTGTTGGACCAAGTTCTGCTATATATAGTGACGGCTAGTAACGACCTTTTAATCAGTTCTACTATGGCTAGTGATGACTGGTGACGACTAAATTACTTATGGTTAGTGACGGCTTATCACGATGGTAGAAAGTCCAATGGTTTGTCCATGTGGCATGGTTGTCGTTGCCAGCCGTCGCTATATTGGAGACCAGAGCCATCACTAACCTCGGCGCTATTTGCTTAGCGTCCAGATACATAGCTCGATGGTTAGTGACGACTAGTGATGGTTTTTTGCCATCGCTAATTGGATTGTTTCTTGTAGTATGAATATTCAACATTTTCTTGCTTTGTCTCCAAAACTAAGTTCATATGTAGTCGTGTATAAATTACAATATTTTACGTTGGAGATAAGTGAACTTACACCTTTTTGCCTTTAATTATTCATATGCAGTTTCATGTTAATTGGTTTTTAACTGCCAGAGGAAAAATGTTTTCACTTTAAGATTCTAAAATAGGTCAATGTTTCTCTTCTTTTATCTTTTTCCTGATGCAAATATTTATTTGCTTTCTTTTTTTGTAACACCTTTTAAACCATTTTGGTGCATATGCTTTACTATGCATATAACTTCCTAAAGTTTTGCAGATGAATCACCTGGCCTCAGCTAGGGGTGTAAATTTTGTCTGAATGTCCGACGTCCGTTCGTGTCCGGGACCGAAATGCGTCCATCCGAGTCCGTCCGATTTTCATTTAGGACACGAGTTAGGACATTAATATTCGTACGAGAAAAAATCATGTCCAGTCCAGGCTCGTCCGATTTTGTCCGAATTACTTGAAATTCGGCGTATAGCTGACAGAAAATCTAGTAAAATGTACAAAATGTAATATAAATAGCCATGTCCGACCGAGAACGACCTAGTCCGATCGTGTCCGACCGATTTTATCTAGGACACGAATTAGGACAACAAAATTTGTCTGATAGAAATTTTGGTCTAGTCTGTGTTTGGTCCGATTTATTTTAGGACAGAAACTGAACCCACCTTCGTCCGGTTCGGTCCGACTGATTTACACCCCTAGCCTCAGCATTACGTACCCTAATGTGCCCATCAATCAACATTTACAAACATAATTAAATATTTTGCAACAAAACCTCTCACATAGAAATCGAATGGGTTTTTATGCCAAAATCTATTAAGTTCGTTCAGGTATTGAAACTAAGCAACCTCATTTGCTGCTTTGATTAAATTTGTAAAGCCTTAAAGTCAGGGCATTAAAATTCATTCAGACGTTTAAATTAAATAATGTGATTTACTGTTTTAATTTATATAAGCCTTAGGCTTAAAGGTAAACATTAAAGCCTACAATTAGAGCACCATATACTCCACATTTATATTTTTCATTGTAATCGTCATTCTATCTTTGTTTTTTCTTTCATAGATGTTAGTGTGACGCTGCTTCAGTTTTTTTTTTAAATTGTAATCACCATTTATCTTTGTTCTTTTTTGCTCCATATATATTACTGTGGTCATTCTATGTGGAATACTTTATATGATTTCAGGCAATAATCAGCCATCCTTAGAAACTAACAATTAATTTACTATGCTTGTTATTTAGTGTTGAAAACACATGCATAACAATACATAAAGTGTACATAGAAATGAATTAGATTGCAAGATCAGACCGCTAAAGTTAGTTTCTCAATGTGAATTAAGTATAACTATTTAATAAATGTGGAACAAAATTAGAGAACATCATAATTAAAGATGCAACTTTCAAAGGCTTTTAGAATTATTGTAATTACTACAAGAATAAACGATGATAAAAGTTGCAATAAATATGAAATATACTGGAAACACACTTCTATATCTATATCCTAATAATGAAATCAATAGCATTAGGCATGTAAGAACCGAACCATGCGGTGCATGTTGTGGCAGCAGGGTCGTCGCTGCCTGGTTCTTTGTTAAGGGGGCGGAGAAGGTGGGATTTTGTGTAAGACACATGCTTGGAATGACGGAGATAGCGGGCTTGTTGGTGACAAGCACGTGGAAAGGGGTATAAGATGGGCGGGTAAGAGGACAGATTTGTTAGAGAAACTCCAACAGGGTTATGGGTCGTAACATTACGACCCGTAACATGTTGGGAGATATCTCCCAACAGTCGCGCGCCGATTTTATCGGCGTACCACTTGCGAGCCGGTTTTATCGGCTCGCAAGCTTGAGAGCCGATAAAATCGACGCACGCGGCCCCCACGCCTATAAGTATGGCACAGGGGAGGGGGCTTGGTATGTACACTTTCCGTATTTCCTCATTTTTAATTTTTTTATTGATCTGGACGCCGGTATGCCTCCACGCTTAACGAAGTTGGGTAGATGCACATTTCTAGCTCAGTCGGACGACGCATCTTGTCCAGCGCACCTTCCTCCACCAGTTGGGATGACGATTGAGGACTTGCGGAACCTTCATGAGTTTCCAGAGGGGTACACGCACCGCTCGTTTACCGCACTCGACACCGTTCCGGTATAAATTGTAATTTTATCATTTATAATTTTAAAATGCTAAATAGTTTACTATATTACGTAGAGATCTTGATCTGTTGGTTTTATAGTTATAGTTCAATTAATAGATATTGTGACGGCCGGGAATTTCGCTCGATCCGAATCAGTCGTTAAACCGATCTAGACCGTTCGAAACCCCTGATCGTTTTGAGAACAGGACAAAATAGAACACAGATGGAAGAACATTTCATTGCTATTACAACAATTCCACCAGATACAAGAATATACAGAGTATGAATGAATAAATTACATTCGATAAATATCAGAGATTACAATAAATTACATAGCAGCGGAAAATAATATAAAACACAACTGAAGGTGATATACGGATACAGAGCTTTCCGGATATCATTCCAGTTGTAAACCAGGATCCTGTGAATATAAATCTGCAAAACCAAAACTACTAGCTGCCCGTGTCGAAAATAGGGGCACCCAGAGTTTAGGTTAAAACAATAAACTCCAGGTCAGTCATGTGACTGGTGTGAGAACTAAAACAATTATTAATTCAATTTTAAAAGAGAGTAATTCAAGGTACCACGCCGTATAACACAGAACGGGTTTTCTCCCAAGAATACCAGTGCATATAAATAAACAGCGCAATGCTTTTTCGAAAAATGAAGCTATTATAAGACCCAGGTCCCATCACACAATGCAACGCAAGCCGGAGGATAGGGTTTTACCTTATAACAGCCAAACATGCTTGATACATTTAAAACAAATCATTTGATACTATAATAAGTGTATAGCGTCAAAACAATTTCAATCATAAATATAAATCATAGACGGCATAGCATCCCATGCTACTATGTCGCCATACTAGGCTCTACAAATAAAGCCGAAATATCTCGTATTGGAAATTGGATTTCCGTCATGAGTCGAGGCAAGGGGCAAGCTCCTCTCCGCTTCGAGACACTCTAGCAAATGCCTCGGGGCTACACACTCTGGGCAACCCCGGATTCGGCTGGGCCGGTCCTCTCTTACGTTTGAGGATTAGTTATTCCTGAACACACGTTTCGCGGTCCTTACAGACCTATAATCGAGGCGCCTCATTCAAACAACCACAAAGGTGAAAAGTATATAAATGTCAGGGCTGGTAAGTCACTGACACCACCAAAGCTAGAAAGAAACGTCGTGTTCTCCCAACGGTCCGTATCCCGTTTTTGACTCATACCAAGGTGTGAGGCTCGTGAATTCACGCTATACACAAAGCTGCCACGTAGGCCGTGCTTTGATCATCAACCACAAGACTTTGCTTTTCAACAGAAGCCTTGATCCCTGCAACCCAGTATGCCACACAGGCAATTCATGCCATGCGATTGATATCTATCGATATATAACCTCTAAGCTCATACGTCTCAGAGAAGGGCGTTAAGCAAGAGAATAAATTCTCCGCCGCCAAACAGATATATATTTAACAGAAATCAATCAACACAGAATAAAATCCAATGTCAGACACACAATCCATTTACAAGTTCGTTCTGGGTCTGAACGAAACCGGAGGCACTTTCCTCGCATATCCATCGATCTCCAAGTACGTCTGGACGACCACCAACTGATTCTCTCATCTTGGGTGTACAGCCCAATCAAGATCATCAGTAATCACCCAAACGATGTGAAGACTTCCAGTCTTCGACCACCGTCTTCATCTTCGACATATCGTCGAATCGGTTATTCAGAATGGGTATAAACCCGGACTTTCCGAACAACCCGCGTGTATTAAACGAATGTTACACAAACACAACATACGCCTCATTCCAATTCATATTCTCAGGGAAAGGTTCCCATTAATTTTATCCAAGATAAATTCTTTAAAATTTATCCTTTAATCTTCCTTTGGATGTCATTTCAAACCAAATTATGGTTTTCCAAACTAGTCGAGATTAGCGAACCACACCGAAGTAATTATTTATTTTATTTCCCAATCCCACCCTATGCATCCCATGAAGCAAAACTGGTAATACTCCATGTCTAACACCACGGTGTTATCGGTAAAATTAATTACCATTTCACGTTCAAATCTAATTAAAGATTTAACTATCGCTTTGGAGCAAAACTGGTGATACTCCATTCTCGCTCACTTTCTAAAGTTGATAATTTAAATTATCAATTCACATTTCAATCTAATTGAAGATTCATTAAAACTCCTTTTACTGGGTTAAAGAACTAATGTCTTTTAAAACACAGTTCACGACAAACTCAAATCACATTCTATTTAGTATCGGGTTAAAGAACAAGTGTCATTTAAAACACCACTCACGATAAACCCAAAAATCAATTCTATTTACGACCCATTTCAAATCCAATTTATTTATTTAAAAATAAATGGCTTTATTTTTAGTTCCAAACTAGTTAATTTCGATAAAAATCTATTTTTATCTTTTCAAATATGGAGTTTTTCATCCCAATTTTTTCCAAATCATTTCTTATGATTTTACGCAAATTATTACTATTTTTAATAATTTTATCAAGGCCCGTACAGTCGATTTCCATCAACGGCCATCGAACTGCACTTACAACGACCTTTTCCAAATTTGATTTGGACGTATCTCCAAATCCAACCGTTAGATTTCAAATTTATAATATTCGTTAGAAAGCTCTTTTCGATACGAACCCAACGGTTCCGGTTTTAGGAGAATCCGACGGCCGGATCTTCCGTAATGTCTGTTTGAAATAAATGGTCGAAATTCACGAACTGCCGCGGCGCGGCGCATTCAATTCAGGCCATTATATTATATATATAATATATATAATATATATTTCATCGATTTCTATTTAAAATGAATTATATGAATAGTTTTAAATTCGTTTCAAAGACAATTTCAACTTCCATTTCAATTCAATTCAAATTTGAATTTTTCCTTATAAATTCGTTTTTAAAATTCATTTCTATTCAATTCAAATCTCAATTCAATTTGAATTCATTTCGATTTGTTTTCAATTTAATTCGAATTCGTTTTCAATTCAATTCAAATCAAATTCGTTTTCTATTCAAATCAAATTCAATTCATTTTCTATTCAAATCCAATTCGTTCTCTATTCAAATCAAATTCAATTCATTTTCTATTCAAATCCAATTCATTCTCTATTTAAGTCAAATTCAATTCGTTTTCTAATTAAATCAAATTCAATTCGTTTCAAAATGGTTTTCTATTCGATTCAAATTTCAATTCAATTTCATTTCAAATTGGTTTTCTATTCGATTCAAATTCGTTTTCCTTTTCAATTCAAATTCGTTTTCCTTTTCAATTCAAATTCATTTTAAATTCAAAAACGAATATAATCGATATAAATATCGTTCACGTCAAAATAGCGCATCACTAATCAACACGGCTTTATATTCAACAAATGGATCTATATTTCTTTCAATACACGACTCTATATCTTTGTCAACACACGACTAATCTCAACGAATGAGTACTGTCCACGTGTGACTATTTTTGTTATTTAATATATTTTATGAAAATCAAGGTATCTATCATTTGATATTAAATCAGACTCCAACCGTAAATTAGTAAGAGAACGATTCCCTGAATATTAACCCCGAAGGCCGAAACCAACATCAGATTAATATCCAGGAGACCACTCATCTTATCTATTTTCCAGTTAGTTTCTGATTTTATATATGATAAAGATGTATATTTTATTATTAAAATATTTCGTTCAACACATGACTAATTTCAACGGATGAGTACCGTCAACACATGAACTTTTATTTTATAATGATAAAGATGTAAATTTTATTGTTAAAATATTTCATTCAACACATGACTAATCTCAACGGATGAGTACAGTCAATACATGAACCTTTATTTTATAATATTCTTTATCTTCTAAATTGGAATGAGGCCCAATCAATCACCATATAATATTAATTATATGGATTTTCATACATCACACGTGTATAATAGCATTGAAAAATAATCAACCATCAACCAAAGTGCACTACACTGTATAAGCATCAAATATAGATATCTAACGCTTATCACAGCCTGTCAATCCATCGATCGACATATTTAATCAATCAGGATGAGTGAACTTCAAATTTCATCCCAACACCCGTGTGGGGTTTCAAACAATCAAACACATATTTTATTTGTGCAGTTGGGCGATGTGTAAAATTTATCGTCTCAATCAATGTCCTTCAAATAGGTGTACATAAACAAACCGTCCGGTTTGTAAATGAATATTTATTTATTCACATTCACGTTAAAAATTTATATTTTTAACGATAAAATATTTTATTTTAACACATGAATTTTTATTCAGTTCATTTACAAAACAAAAATGATATTTTTATTTTTCTAACTTATTTTAGAAAATTTCGGCGGCATAACGGCACGATACTAGAAACGGGACAAGGCCTAGCCTTATCCCCAGTCTAGTGAAGGCCCACGCCATTCACACATCAATCAATCCATTCCATTTCACCAAACAACTCAAATTTCAATCAAATAATCTAACTAATTTTTGCAATCAAACAAACAAGTCCATGGTCTGTGGACGATTGTGTCGGGTGCTACTAAGCACCGTCTGCATCCTAGTACATATATATAACTAGAAAAGAAATTGAAGAGTGAGAAATTCTCACCGATAGCTATCCCAACTCCACGCCACTTCATTTAGAGAAATCTTCGTCGTTCTCTCCCTTTGTCACTTTCGTTGCCCGCATTCACTACATATATAAAAATCGAATTTTTACTTCACTATTCAATATATAAAAATTGAATTTTTACTTCGCTATGAAATATATAAAAATCGAATTTTTACTTCGCTATTCAATATATAAAAATCACTCCTTTATTTGTTTTTCATACGAACAAAAATCTTACCTTTATATGTTTTAACTATAAAGAAAAATTCGATCTTCTCTATATTTTTTTCTAATTTTTACCTTTTAAAAATATCATCTTTTTCCTTAACAAAAATTTGATCTTTCCTATAACCAAAAATCATATTTTTAACCTATTAAAAATATCGTCTTCTTACTTAAAAAAAAACAAACCTTTCTGTTGTTATTCATATGATAAAACCATATTTTCCTAACCGAACAAATTATATTTTTCCATTTAAAAATCATTTCTTTTTCAAATATGAAACCAAATCTAAACTTTGTCTTGCCATTCAAAAAAAAACTGAAAATTAAAATTAATGAAAGCAAATAAAATAATAATAAATTGGTTTTTTAAATAAAATAAAAAGTTAAAAACTTACTGGCTTTCGAAGGAGTGTGTTGTTCGACTCGCGGTGGACTAGCGGCGCATGGATCGAGGTGGAGTCGGCTGCTGCGCTCGAAGGGGCCGCTGTTCATCGCGGAAATCGAGGAGGGGGGAAACTTCTCGTCGGTGGGTGGCCAGGGAGGGAAAGGTTGGTGAAGAGGGTGCGGTGGGCAATGGGGTGGCGGATCGGAGCAATGGGAGGATGAGGGGCGTCGGTGGAGTCTACTGGAGGCGGAGGAGGGTTTCCTGGCTAGGGCTCCGTGACGGAAAGAGGGAGGGGCGAGCTGCGCCTCGTCGGAGGGGAGCGGAAGAGGGTGGAGGGAAGGGGAGGTCGGAGATGAGGAGGGGGGTGCGGTCGGTGGTGGCGGCAGCCACCTGGAGGCGCTGCATCGAGGTGATTAGGGGCGCAGTCTTTTTTTTCTTCGGGTTCTGTTTTGAAATGATATCGGGGGGGGGGGGGGCAGAGTATAAGGGAGGAGAGGGTTTTTATTTATTATTATTTTTTATTATTTAATTATTTTATTTATCACTAAAAAGCAACTTTTATTTTCGACCTCTAAATGAGGCCCACCGCCTGTCGTCCATAGTGTTTTACCCCCATTCCGAACACAATGCGATATGTCTCGCAAGCTGATTCGACCATCTCGATCAGTTTTCGTCAAAATCAACATATAACTCTATATATTGAATTTGAACGCGCATTTCAATTTACTGGGGTCACATACTAACTCGAAAAATTCCAGAAAAATATTTTCTAGCTTCGTATTGACGATACGGTCCTAACAAAACTAGTTTCGTCGAATTCTGAGACCGTTAGAAAAATGGCCAATTTCCAGTCGATTAAAATCAACTGAAACTGGTCAAACACGTTTTCCCTTTTCCACGCTCACATATTAATTCGAAAAATTATGAAAATTGGAATCTAGCAATAACTTTACATCCCGGATCCAACAAATGTGGTTTCGTCGAAATCCGAGGTCGTTTGCAAAATTCCCATTTTTAAGGGCTTGAATTCCATAGCGACTATTCAGAATTTCAACTGGACATATCTTTTGATTCCCTCTATGAAATTTTGATTTTTCGGATTCGTTGGAAAGATATTCTAAAATAGATCCTATTATTTTTGGTTTCGCTAGAATCCGGATTGTTTTGCACCCGGTACATTCAATTGAAGTTTGAAATCGAATTATCGAACTACCGCGCCATTTTCAATTCTATTTATAATTATATATAATTATTTATATTCTAACAACGACGTATATAATATATACGTTCGAATACTATTCAAAATAAATTTATCGTCTATATTATTTAAAATAATCTATTTTAAATATTCATAATTCACTAAAATTGCCAAAATAAAAATTTTAAACTGGTTCAGAATTTCGGGTTGTTACAATCTCCCCCACTTAAAACTTTTCGTCCCCGAAAAGGAACAAAGTCGAAAGTGGTTTGATTAATCAACTCTACGTTCGATCTGGCTTTCATTCTCCAACTTTTCAGTTTCTGAGAATTTTCAAATTTTCAAAAATTTGGCTAACACCCGGAATTTTCGAAAAATTTCGCCATAACCTCCCCTGCACCGGGAGCCACGGGAAAATCCCGAAATTGCCATAAAGGCCTTCTGATCTCAAAAAGAAAAAGAAAAAGCCAATCGGCTCATAAAATCATCATCACCCAAACAAAACAGTAAATTATAGTAAATATGTACCTATTTGTCGGGCAAACAAAATTTATTCTCTGCTCTAGCCTCCTTGCTATGACATGTTCAATGTAAGTACATGTATATGCAAGCAAATGCGACCAATTTTCAGTACAGGTCAATATTTTATTCAAACATTATCAAACAACTAAACATACAACACAAACATCAATCAACTGGTGAATTAGAGTTTCAAATTCATAATTTTGATATATATACAGAAAATCTTGTTTTTGATGCCAATTCACAACAAATAAATCTATCTATATAAGATTTGGTTCTCACACCTGTCTAATGGAAATATATAGAAACCACACCTTCGAAATACGAACATAAATACTGATGATGTGGCCACATCATCAAAATTATCCCCGGGTGTCTAGAATGTGACTCTGTATCTATCCAGTATATTAAAACCTCGACTATACGTTCATGACGCGTATACGCGAAATCTATATATACTCGATTGTCCAAATTCAAAATAAATAAATATTCAAATACGTATAAAACGATTTAAATTTTCAAAAAAAATTGTTTTCATTTGAAAAATACACTCTTCACACTCGTTCTAGGATACTACTGATCCTATCTCTAACGAGTAATTCTAATTGGATATTACTAATCCAATATCTGATGAATTCTTTCATATGGTTCTAATGTGTCTTGTTCTCGAGCTCTGTAAACCAAAGCTCTGATACCAAATGTGACGGCCGGGAATTTCGCTCGATCCGAATTAGTCGTTAAACCGATTTAGACCATTCGAAACCCCTGATCGTTTTGAGAACAGGACAAAATAGAACATAGACGGAAGAACATTTCATTGCTATTACAACAATTCCACCAGATACAAGAATATACAAAGTATGAATGAATAAATTACATTCGATAAATATCAGAGATTACAATAAATTAGATAGCAGCGGAAAATAATATAAAACACAACTGAAGGTGATATACGGAAACAGAGCTTTCCGGATATCATTCCAGCTGTAAACTAGGATCCTGTGAATATAAATCTGCAAAACCAAAACTACTAGCTGCCCGTGTCGAAAATAGGGGCACCCAGAGTTTAGGTTAAAACAATAAACTCCAGGTCAGTCATGTGACTAGTGTGAGAACTAAAACAGTTATTAATTCAATTTTAAAAGAGAGTAATTCAAGGGACCATGCCGTATAACACGGAACGGGTTTTCTCCCAAGAATACCAGTGCATATAAATAAACAGCGCAATGCTTTTTCGAAAAATGAAGCTATTATAAGACCCAGGTCCCATCACACAATGCAACGCAAGCCGGAGGATAGGGTTTTACCTTATAACAACCAAACATGCTTGATACGTTTAAAACAAATCATTTGATACTATAATAAGTGTATAGCGTCAAAACAATTTCAATCATAAATATAAATCATAGACGGCATAGCATCCCATGCTACTATGTCGCCATACTAGGCTCTACAAATAAAGCCGAAATATCTCGTATTGGAAATTGGATTTCCGTCATGAGTCGAGGCAAGGGGCAAGCTCCTCTCCGCTTCGAGACACTCTAGCAAATGCCTCGGGACTACACACTCTGGGCAATCCCGGATTCGGCTGGGCCGGTCCTCTCTTACGTTTGAGGATTAGTTATTCCTGAACACACGTTTCGCGGTCCTTACAGACCTATAATCGAGGCGCCTCATTCCAACAACCACAAAGGTGAAAAGTATATAAATGTCAGGGCTGGTAAGTCACTGACACCACCAAAGCTAGAAAGAAACGTCGTGTTCTCCCAACGGTCCATATCCCGTTTTTGACTCATACCGAGGTGTGAGGCTCGCGAATTCACGCTATACACAAAGCTGCCACGTAGGCCGTGCTTTTATCATCAACCATAAGACTTTGCTTTTCAACAGAAGCCTTGATCCATACAACTCAGTATGCCACACAGGCAATTCATGCCACGCGATTGATATCTATCGATATATAACCTCTAAGCTCGTACATCTCAGAGAAGGGCGTTAAGCAAGAGAATAAATTCTCCGCCGCCAAACAGATATATATTTAACAGAAATCAATCAACACAGAATAAAATCCAATGTCAGACACACAATCCATTTACAAGTTCGTTCTGGGTCTGAACGAAACCGGAGGCACTTTCCTCGCATATCCATCGATCTCCAAGTACGTCTGGACGACCACCAACTGATTCTCTCATCTTGGGTGTACAGCCCAATCAAGATCATCAGTAATCACCCAAACGATGTAAAGACTTCCGGGTTTCGACCACCGTCTTCATCTTCGACATATCGTCGAATCGGTTATTCAGAATGGGTATAAACCTGGACTTTCCGAACAACCCGCGTATATTAAACGAATGTTACACAAACACAACATACGCCTCATTCCAATTCATATTCTCAGGGAAAGGTTCCCATTAATTTTATCCAAGATAAATTCTTTAAAATTATCCTTTAATCTTCCTTTGGATGTCATTTCAAACCAAATTATGGTTTTCCAAACTAGTCGAGATTAGCGAACCACACCGAAGTAATTATTTATTTTATTTCCCAATCCCACCCTATGCATCCCATGAAGCAAAACTGGTAATGCTCCATATCTAACACCACGGTGTTATCGGTAAAATTAATTACCATTTCACGTTCAAATCTAATTAAAGATTTAACTATCGCTTTGGAGCAAAACTGGTGATACTCCATTCTCGCTCACTTTCTAAAGTTGATAATTTAAATTATCAATTCACATTTCAATCTAATTGAAGATTCATTAAAACTCCTTTTACTGGGTTAAAGAACTAATGTCTTTTAAAACACAGTTCACGACAAACTCAAATCACATTCTATTTAGTATCGGATTAAAGAACAAGTGTCATTTAAAACACCACTCACGATAAACCCACAAATCAATTCTATTTACAACCCATTTCAAATCCAATTTATTTATTTAAAAATAAATGGGTTTTAATTTTAGTTCCAAACTAGTTCATTTCGATAAAAATCTATTTTTATCTTTTCAAATATGGAGTTTTTCATCCCAATTTTTCCCAAATCGTTTCCTATGATTTTACGCAAATTATTACTATTTTTAATAATTTTATCAAGGCCCATACAGTCGATTTCCATCAACGGCCATCGAACTGCACTTACAACGACCTTTTCCAAATTTGATTTGGACGTATCTCCAAATCCAACCGTTAGATTTCAAATTTCTAATATTCGTTAGAAAGCTATTTTCGATACGAACCCAACGGTTCCGGTTTTAGGAGAATCCGACGGTCGGATCTCCCGTAATGTCTGTTTGAAATAAATGGTCGAAATTCACGAACTGCCGCGGCGCGGCGCTTTCTATTCAGGCCATTATATTATATATATAATATATATTTCATCGATTCCTATTTTAAACGAATTATATAAATAGTTTTAAATTCGTTTCAAAGACAATTTCAACTTCCATTTCAATTCAAATCAAATTTGAATTTTTCCTTATAAATTCGTTTTTAAAATTCATTTTTATTCAATTCAAATCTCAATTCAATTTGAATTCATTTCGATTCGTTTTCAATTCAAATCAAATTCGTTTTCAATTCAATTCAAATCAAATTCGTTTTCTATTCAAATCAAATTCAATTCATTTTCTATTCAAATCCAATTCGTTCTCTATTCAAATCAAATTCAATTCATTTTCTATTCAAATCCAATTCGTTCTCTATTCAAATCAAATTCAATTCATTTTCTATTCAAATCCAATTCGTTCTCTATTCAAATCAAATTCAATTCGTTTTCTAATTAAATCAAATTCAATTCAAATTTCAATTCAATTTCGTTTCAAATTGGTTTTTTATTCGATTCAAATTCGTTTTCCTTTTCAATTCAAATTCGTTTTCCTTTTCAATTCAAATTCATTTTAAATTCAAAAACGAATATAATCGATATAAATATCGTTCACGTCAAAAGAGCGCATCACTAATCAACACGGCTTTATATTCAACAAATGGATCTATATTTCTTTCAATACACGACTCTATATCTTTGTCAACACACGACTAATCTCAACGAATGAGTACTGTCCACGTGTGACTATTTTTGTTATTTAATATATTTTATGAAAATCAAGGTATCTATCGTTTGATATTAAATCAGACTCCAACCGTAAATTAGTAAGAGAATGATTCCCTGAATATTAACCCCGAAGGCCGAAACCAACATCAGATTAATATCCAGGAGACCACTCATCTTATCTATTTTCCAGTTAGTTTCTGATTTCATATATGATAAAGATGTATATTTTATTATTAAAATATTTCGTTCAACACATGACTAATCTCAACGGATGAGTACCGTCAACACATGAACCTTTATTTTATAATGATAAAGATGTAAATTTTATTGTTAAAATATTTCGTTCAACACATGACTAATCTCAACGGATGAGTACAGTCAACACATGAACCTTTATTTTATAATATTCTTTATCTTCTAAATTGGAATAAGGCCTAATCAATCACCATATAATATTAATTATATGGATTTTCATACATCACACGTGTATAATAGCATTGAAAAATAATCAACCATCAACCAAAGTGCACTACACTGTATAAGCATCAAATATAGATATCTAACGCTTATCACAGCCTGTCAATCCATCGATCGACATATTTAATCAATCAGGATGAGTGAACTTCAAATTTCATCCCAACACCCGTGTGGGGTTTCAAACAATCAAACACAGATTTTATTTGTGCAGTTGGGCGATGTGTAAAATTTATCGTCCCAATCAATGTCCTTCAAATAGGTGTACATAAACAAACCGTCCGGTTTGTAAATGAATAAATTCACATTCACGTTAAAAAATTATATTTTTAACGATAAAATATTTTATTTTAACACATGAATTTTTATTCAGTTCATTTACAAAACAAAAATGATATTTTTATTTTTCTAACTTATTTTAGAAAATTTTGACGGCATAACGGCACGATACTAGAAACGGGACAAGGCCTAGCCTTATCCCCGGTCTAGTGAAGGCCCACGCCATTCACACATCAATCAATCCATTCCATTTCACCAAACAACTCAAATTTCAATCAAATAATCTAACTAATTTTTGCAATCAAACAAACAAGTCCATGGTCTGTGGACGATTGTGTCGGGTGCTACTAAGCACCGTCTGCATCCTAGTATATATATATATAACTAGAAAAGAAATTGAAGAGTGAGAAATTCTCACCGATAGCTATCCCAACTCCACGCCACTTCATTTAGAGAAATCTTCGTCGTTCTCTCCCTTTGTCACTTTCGTTGCCCGCATTCACTACATATATAAAAATCGAATTTTTACTTCGCTATTCAATATATAAAAATCGAATTTTTACTTCGCTATTCAATATATAAAAATCACTCCTTTATTTGTTTTTCATACGAACAAAAATCTTACCTTTATATGTTTTAACTATAAAGAAAAATTCGATCTTCTCTATATTTTTTTCTAATTTTTACCTTTTAGAAATATCATCTTTTTCCTTAACAAAAATTTGATCTTTCCTATAACCAAAAATCATATTTTTAACCTATTAAAAATATCGTCTTCTTACTTAAAAAAAAATAAACCTTTCTGTTGTTATTCATATGATAAAACCATATTTTCCTAACCGAACAAATTATGTTTTTCCATTTAAAAATCATTTCTTTTTCAAATATGAAACCAAATCTAAACTTTGTCTTGCCATTCAAAAAAAAACTGAAAATTAAAATTAATGAAAGCAAATAAAATAATAATAAATCGGTTTTTTTAAATAAAATAAAAAGTTAAAAACTTACTGGCTTTCGAAGGAGTGTGTTGTTCGACTCGCGGTGGACTAGCGGCGCATGGATCGAGGTGGAGTCGGCTGCTGCGGTCGAAGGGGCTGCTGTTCATCGCGGAAATCGAGGAGAGGGGAAAACTTCTCGTCGGTGGGTGGCCAGGGAGGGAAAGGTTGGTGAAGAGGGTGCGGTGGGCAATGGGGTGGTGGATCGGAGCAATGGGAGGATGAGGGGCGTCGGTGGAGGCTATTGGAGGCGGAGGAGGATTTCCTGGCAAGGGCTCCGTGACGGAAAGAGGGAGGGGCGAGCTGCGCCTCGTCGGAGGGGAGCGGAAGAGGGTGGAGGGAAGGGGAGGTCGGAGATGAGGAGGGGGGTGCGGTCGGTGGTGGCGGCAGCCACCTGGAGGTGCTGCATCGAGGTGATTAGGGGCGCAGTCTTTTTTTTTTTCTTCGGGTTCTGTTTTGAAATGATATGGGGGGGGCAGAGTATAAGGGAGGAGAGGGTTTTTTATTTTATTTTTATTATTTAATTATTTTATTTATCACTAAAAAGAAACTTTTATTTTCGACCTCTAAACGAGGCCCACCGCCTGTCGTTCATAGCGTTTTACCCCCATTCCGAACACAATGGAATATGTCTCGCAAGCTGATTCGACCATCTCGATCAGTTTTCATCAAAATCAACATATAACTCTATATATTGAATTTGAACGCGCATTTCAATTTACTGGGGTCACATACTAACTCGAAAAATTCCAGAAAAATATTTTCTAGCTTCGTATTGACGATACGGTCCTAACAAAACTAGTTTCGTCGAATTCTGAGACCGTTGGAAAAATGGCCAATTTCCAGTCGATTAAAATCAACTGAAACTGGTCAAACACGTTTTCCCTTTGCCACGCTCACATATTAATTCGAAAAATTATGAAAACTGGAATCTAGCAATAACTTTACATCCCGGATCCAACAAAAGTGTTTCGTCAAAATCCGAAGTCGTTTGGAAAATTCCCATTTTTAAGGGCCTGAATTCCATAGCGACTATTCAGAATTTTCAACTGGACATATCTTTTGATTCCCGCTATGAAATTTTGATTTTTCGGATTCGTTGGAAAGATATTCTCAAATAGATCCTATTATTTTTTGTTTCGCTAGAATCCGGATTGTTTTGCACCCGGTACATTCAATTGAAGTTTGAAATCGAATTATCGAACTACCGCGCCATTTTCAATTCTATTTATAATTATATATAATTATTTATATTCTAACGACGACGTATATAATATATACGTTCGAATACTATTCAAAATAAATTTATCGTCTATATTATTTAAAATAATCTATTTTAAATATTCAAAATTCACTAAAATTGCCAAAATAAATTTTTTAAACTGGTTCAGAATTTCGGGTTGTGACAGATATTGAACTGTTATGATTTTAACATTTACATTTACTGTACGGGTGAATAGTTTACTAGATTATGTAAGGACTTTTATAATTTAGTTCATTTATGTAGATAGCTTGAGTTGTTGGTTTTATTGTTATATTTTAGTTCATTTACATTGTAATTTTTAGTCGTATAAACTGTTGATTATATAGATATTGAACTGTAATAATTTTTACATTTAGGACACTTACATCCATGTTCGTGGTAGTTGGGCAAAGTTTAGAACATAGGCCCTTGACATTTTACCATTACATATTCGAGAGATGCTAGTGGCTAGTCCGTTCAGACTATTTTTACAGATTGTACCTCCGCGATCCTTCGATCGACCATTAGTAGAGGCATTATTTGACATTCATTTTCGAACCAACAGTGTTTGATTAGATTGAGTTATCTAGCAACATTAGTTCATTTAGATCAGCTGCATATGGTTGATTGGGGCAGTGCTATTTTGGGTTATCTGTATTCCGCTCTTGACTCTTACGCTTGGACCGGTTCAGCAGATGTTTGGCTTTTGGTACATGTTGTCGTGCTGGTACTAGAGTACACAGCCAACACGCATCCACGCATGTTGCCCATCGCTAATCATACCACCGAGTCCTTTTTCCCATGTATGTGTAGATGGGAGAGTAGTCGCCTAGTCCGGCGTGCTCCTACTGGTGTGAGACACGATTTAATGGAGGCCCGTTCTCAGTTAGATATGAGGGAGAGGGGCAATGTAACACCCCGTAATTTTATAACATTAAAATTCACAAATTAAAGTATACTTAATTTTTAGAAGAATAATTAAGTGAAATGGGTTGCACTATTATGTTCATCTCAAAATTTTGGGTCAAGATAGACATTTGGTTTGCATAAAATTGATAACTTATGAAGAAGTTATTAAGCCTTGAAGTTTGTATGCATATGAGAGAAATATATATAGATATAAAAAAATTATTCAAAAAAAGTTCAAAACAATGAATCGGGAGGGGGAATAGCCGTACCGCACCATTTTTGGAGTCGACCCTAGCCTCGCTGGGTCGACTAGGGGTCGATCCAGGGTGTTTGGCTGTCAACCCGTGGCCCGATTCGCCCTAAGGGCTGATGTGGCATTTGAGTGGTCCTGATGGTTCTGGTTATCCCTAGGTTAATCCGACGGCTCTTATTAAATTAAACTTCTATAAATACACTCCTAAACCCCTAACCCTAATCACATTAATTCATAAGAGCCGCCATGTCATCAATGGAGAACCTAGAGTAGCCGCCATACACTTTCAACCCTAAAGCAAGATCGAAGCTTGAATCAAAATCAAATCAAATCTAAATAACGATTAGTCTACATCAAAGGCGAGCAATTCAGTTTCAGAATACAGATCCCAAAAAGACAAGACTATTCTTTTTAATTGTGAGTATGATAGCTTTCACAAATTAATTAATTAATTTAATTATGATAAAATATAATTGGGATTATGAGAATATGATTTTGAATCATGTGATGTAAATTATATGTATGTTTGTGGTGTTGGATCATATGTTAGTCTTATGCAAGTTGGATCATATGTTAGTTCTTATAATCATATATCTTATGCAAGTTTGTGATGATTGGATCATATATTCATGTATGAATCTTATGCAAGTTTGGTTTGTTAAAATATATGTGAGAGATGTATATGCATATGCTAGTTTATGTGACATTAACATTTATGTTTAGATCCATATGCAAGTTTACATCTTTATGTTTAGACCCATATGCAAGTTTACATCTTTATGTTTAGATCTGTATGCAAGTTTACATCTTTATGTTTAGGTCCATATGCAAGTTCACACCTTTATGTTTGGATCTATAGCAGTACATATGTTATGCAAGTTTACGCCCATTACCTATGCTAGTTTTGTATCATAGGCTAGTTTGAATGAAATTCATATGCAAGTTATTGGCTATGTAATCTTATGTCATGATCCTTAGATCTATTTTATGTGTTATGTGATGTTGTTTTTCTTTTTATAAGTTAGACTATTTGCGAGTCTAACATATGTCATATGAAAACGTACGAATAACGTGGGGATGATGGGATAATATTGAATATACATAAATTGTGAATTGGCAAAAAATGGCCTTAAAAGGCATATAATTAATTTGAGACATTAATTGACATAATTGGTATTTATGGATATAATTTTAAGAGACAATTATGGACATAAATAAATTTGGAATTTATTGACAAATTTGAATAGGGATATCAATCCAATTTGTGGTTAAATAAAGATGTGTAATAATTAACCGCCTAAGACACGAGATTAGACTCTTTTGTGGTGTAAGACTGCCCGGACTCACCCGGTAAATCCAGCAGCCACAAATGCCAGTCTAATGTAAGAGGTAAAAGGCACGAATTAAATGCATAACAATTGTAAAGACATGAGGTTAGGCTCGTTTACGGTATAAGACTGCCTGGACCCGCCCGGCAAATCCAGCAACCGCAAATGTCAGCCTAATGTGGGAGGTGTTTACAAGGTTACGGTTCTAATGAATTAAGTAACACTTAACCAGATAAACATGTGGTGGGACATGGGGGGTTAAGTGGGTGCCTTGGGTGGAATGTGAAATTAAGTGGGTGCCTTGGGTGGCATGTGAAATACGATTAGATGCACTTAACCAAGATTGAAACATGTAAGAAGACATGAATAAGAATGGGGTTAAGTGGGGACCAAGCATAAGTGGAAAGCTTGTGTCAAGCATGACGGCCCTTTTCAAACCAGTAACCCATTAAGTATCTTTGTGAGCTTGATCCAAGTCGAGGACGGGACACGCTTACTAGATTTGATTGTAAGAGGTCAAAACTGGTTAGCGGTGGCAACGCAAGTCCAACGGGGTCATGTGCGTGCGTGGACCCGGGCTGGTAGGTAAGACGTTGTTGCATCGTGTAGATATAAGCCGTGCATCTTTGGTGGTATCGGGTTTCCACTTTGGGGAGTGATACACCCCACTGTGGGACTAGCACGAGTATCTACGAGTTAGGGAGCCGATCGAATGGGGGTAGTGGGTACAACTAGTGGAGATAGGGGAAGACGACACCTATGAAGGCAGCTAGGGGTACACGAAACTACCATTATCATTATTAAGTTCTGTAGGCGGGATCAACTTTTAGGGTGGCTAGTGGTGGTGCAGTATAGTAATTATCCTATAGTGATTAGGAACGAGATTAACGCCAGAATATTCCTCTTATTTGCTTTGTCATGCCCACTTGTTTCATGATCATATCTTATCTTACCAGTTTATGCCTTATCCTAGTTACTTTAATAATTATATTGTTAAAGTCATTATACTCGCCAGACTTTATGTCTGACCCCCTTGTTTTCGCCTCTTTTCTTCCTTCCCCCCTAGGTTCTCAGGGTGGGACTAGTACTAGTGGAGCTTGATCTCGAATCTGTTTCTCTCTCTTTTGGAAGTGCTTGGATTGCTGAAAGTAAAGTTCAGCTCATCTCTTTTATGGCTACTTGTGTTGGGGTTTATGCTTCTTATTTTATGTACTTTGAAATAATTTATCAAGATGGATATTAAGTGTACTTGGTTCATGAAGTTGTTGTAATCAAACTATTTCTCCACTGCAATAAAAGTTGTTTTAAAATTTTCGAGTACCATTATTTATATCTGTCTTGTTATATTCTGTTCTATAAACTAAATATGCTCCATGGAAGTTAATGCATTCCCTTTGTGAGTGACATTAGTGGACGTGGGGTGTTACAGGCAACATATTACGAGCACCTTGGAACACTTATTAGATGTTACTTTCAGCAGATGGCCCGCTTCCAGATGACCACCCGCTCATCATTGCTTGTCGTTTATCTATTCGCCGTGTCCTCTTGCTGCCACCGGCCCACCTTCCTATTTGGTACTTGGGCAATCGCTGTTATTATCAAGGCCCTGATTAGATGCGTGTGCCCAGAGATACACCTCTTCCTGACGATATGTTTGGGTCTCGCCGTTCTATAGGGAGACAGTACATATAAGGTCTGAGAGAGGGAGGTTGGGTTGATACGACCGAGTTTTACATACCCGATGTAGATTTTGACACATATTGGGTTCGGGTAGCTCCTAGGTGGTACTTGTTGCAGGATTACACATGGGGTGTGAACTCCGATCACAGTTTGTCCCCGATTGGCTACTGGTAGAGTTCATCCTCCACCGTTCACTTTTGACCCGACCCCTACACAGATCTCTGACCAGCCTATGGAGTTCTCTCTGGCTGATACATTTCAGACATTTGATCTCAGTGGTACACAGGTGTCCCTTCCTATTATCTACGCACCTTCTCACATGGTAGCAGGTGTCCCTGCTGCGGGATTATATCCGGCACATGAGGCATTCTACTTACTTAAGGATTTATTACCTTGCACGTTCGAAGTTGTAGAAACTGATTTTATATGTTCTATATTTGCAGTATGCACCCCGGCAAGACCAACAAAGGATACATATTACCGTTATTCAGAAGATGGCCCTGCTACATGCTCAGTCCTTATACCAGGAGAACCAGGCGATAGTGCTGGGATTGCAGGAGCAGATCGAGGACTTACAGGCCAAACTAGCGGCAGAAGGTGGTGGTGATACTGCAAGTTCAGGTACGGTTGTAGGGTCGTGTGCTGGTGGAGGTTCAGGTGATGTTGGAGGGTTAGGTGGTGATGGAGGAGTCGGTGGTGGTGGAGGACAGGGAGGGGGTGGAGGATTATGTGGTGATATAGGTGTCGGTGGAGGATTAGGTAGTGACGAGGAGGATTTTCCTTATTATAACGGTGAGGGTAGTGCAGATGACATGGAGGAGGATGGTGAGGAGTCTGAGCACGATCATAACGATGATGCTACAGATTTAGATTGACTTTCATAAGGACAGTGTTTATGATATTATTATTTTGTTATCATGATGTATATATGTGTACGACCCAATGTAGTGGACTTTACGTTATTCTTTCTTGACGTATATATGTGTATGGCACGTTGATGCATGTTGTACTATATTATCTACATTTTATGTATATTACCGTCGACACCTATATTTTATGATGTTCTGTGTACTGGGCCCTTTATTATCTATATTATGTGATGCTCTATGTAATGTCAAACGATGTTTGAAACGTTTAACTATAAAACGATGTTTGAATCGTTTTATTTATAATTTAATTATAAAACGAATTGTAGCGGCGCAGTAGTTCGTAATATAACGGCTTGAACTTTAACTGGTTGTACAGGACCCAATTTAAGTTGGATTTCTCCGAAACAAACAACGTTCGAATCGAATCGATAATATTTTTCTCGTGAAAGAGAAAAATATAGTTTTCATGTTGTAGATTTTGTTTTATGTCCAAACTAAAATTTCAAATAGTCGTTGTGGAATTCCTTTATAAATTATAATGCTTATTTAAATAAAATAAACGATTCTTATTTAAAGTGAAATTGTTTTGGCTCAGAATTCAACCAATGAAGCAGCGCACGACACGATGTACACTACATTGCCTGTATATATGTGTAATGTCAAACGATGTTTGAAACGTTTAATTATAAAACGATGTCGTTTTATTTATAATTTAATTATAAAACGAACTGCAGCGGCACGGTAGTTCGTAGTATAACATTTTGAACTTTAATTGGTAGTACAAGATCCAATTTAAGTTGGATTTCTTCAAAATAAAAAACATTCGAATCGAATTGATAGTATTTTTCTAATGGAAGAGAAAAATACAGTTTTCATGTTGTAGATTTTATTTTATGTCTAAACTAAAATTTCAAATAGTCACTGTGGAATTCCTTTATACGCTTATTTAAATAAAATAAATGATTCTTGTTTAAATTAAAATAGTTTTGGCTTGGAATTCAACCAATGAAGAATCACACGACACGATGTACACTACATTGGCTGTATATAGGTGGGGCCGACCCTGATTTTTGCTTGTAATATCCTTGTGGACGACCTTGTCTTTTGCTATATATATCGGTTTCTCCAAATCAGGCTAAACACTCATTCACGAATTCTTTTCTTCTAGCCGCCTACTCCTCCTCTTTTCCCATTCCAGCCTTCTACTTGAAAAGAAAATAACATAGTTGCCTTATTGGTGTATATCGAAACAGGGAAAAGAAAGTGTAGGCTCCACCATGGTCAATTTGGGAAATGACGGCGAGGCGGTTTCAAATCAACGACCTGGAAAAGAAAGGGTAGTTGAAGGGCACATTGTTGAGCCGCTAGGTCCGGGTGGATCCAACACTTTATGTTGTTGTGGAGAAGAATCAGTGGTCGTTGTTTCGAAAACCAAAAAAAATGTTGGTCGTCATTTTTTCGGTTGTGAAGCCTACGAGAACCACAGGTTTTTCCTGAAGAAATTGATTGTTGTTACTTTAAGCAGTGGATTGACCCTTTGATGTGCGCATGTGGAGTTCAATATGCATAGGAAGCGCAAGCCGAAATAAGACGTTTGAACATGATTATTAATAAGCCAACTAGAGCTGGGTTTTTCCCGCGTCCGTGGTAGGTCTACGAGAAAGCTATGTTATCGTGTTTTATTGTTCTTGAAGTTGATGTTTATGTGTTTAGTAGTTGTGGTCCGTACGATTGTAGGTTGGCATTTCTTAATGTTGTAATATTGTAGTTCATTTGTTTATGTGGAAACTATCTTTTTGTTGTGTTTATCACTAAAAACTGGGATATATAAGGATATGCACTTTAATAATTCAAATATTACGCATAGTCCAATGCTCTTAACGTCAGTGATAGAGAATCTCCACTATGCAATAGTCACTGTCCACTGTACCCATGAAAGAGAATCTACACTATACACTAGCACTGGACACTATTCATGCCAAGATAGAGAATCTATACTATGCACTATTCACTGCCCACTATAGCCATGATAGAGAAACATTGAAATATAATTTATTTCTCAAAACAATATAAAATAAACGATTTTAATTTTATTCACTGTCGTTTTGGGTTGGCGTTCAACACGAGTTACTACATGGATGACCCTATTGTTAAATTCCATGGGTACATTGCCTGGACGACCCTGCACACATAAACTCCTAAATAGTTATTACGTGTACGACCCTATGCACTGTGAACTAGACCAAGACATGTACCGGAAAAGGAGCACTCAAGGTAAATTAGATGGCACCCAGGCCAAAAGAGGACCTCTCTATCCAACAAAGGAGCACTCTTCCAATAAAGGAGCGCTCTGTCCAATAAACGAGCGCTTTGTCCAATAAAATTGCACTATGTCCAATAAAGGAGCGCTCTGTCCAAAAAAACTCCACTTTGCCCAATAAAGGAGCGCTTTGTCATACAAAGAAGCGCTTTGTCCAATAAAACTGCACTTTGTCCAATAAAGGAGCACTCTATTCAATAAAGGAGCTCTTTGGCCAATAAATGAGCACACTCCACCCAATAAAGCTACTCACTGGCCAACACCTCTTACCTTATATACAACAACAACATCGCAACCATATCTCATTTCCAAATACATTCACAAAAAAAATGGATTCCTATTTTATGACATGCATCATGGCTTTTATTAGCGATTCCGAGGAAAAGGAAATCCTTCAAGAGGAAGTGGAAGAAATACAAGAAATACGGTATTTATACCATGAAGCCTACAGGTCATCATCCACAAGTCGAGGGGATGGGTTCCTGGAAGGAGATTTATACACCGAAATCATGCTAAATACCATAGTTCTTTGATGCAAGATTACTTCAGTGACAATTGCACTTACGGGCCTGATATGTTTCGTAGAAGATCCAGGATGAGAAGAAGTATATTCCTTTGGATATTGGAGGGTATTCAAGGTAACAATTATTACTTTAAGTACAAACAAAATGCATAGAAGACGCAGGGGTTGTCCGGTTTTCAAAAAATGACGGTCTCTATGAGAATGTTAGCATATGACACTCCTGCTGATGCATACCGAATTGCAGAGAGCATATCACTAGACATACCTTGAAAAATTCTAGCAAACTATGGTGGACGTCTATAGAGAAGAATACTTAAGGTCTCTGAACAAAGCTGATGTCGTGCGAATCAGAGAGATGCACGAAAGAAGGGGATGGCCAGGAATGTTAGGGAGTCTGGACGGTATACCCTGGGAATGGAAGAACTTCCCTAAGAGATTACAAGGTGTGTACAATGGCAAGGAAAGGCAACCAACCATCATTTTGGAAGATGTGGCATCGTACGATCTGTGGATATGGCACGCTTTCTTCGGAATCCGCGGTTCGAACAATGACTTAAATGTTATAGAAAGATTCCATATGTTCAATGATCTTGCTCAAAGCCAGGTACCTCCTTTAACATTTACCCTAGGCGTAAATACTTACGACCATGGCTATTACCTTGGTGACGGCATCTACCCGAAGTGGAGCACCATTGTTAAAACATGTCCAAATCCATTGACTCCTAAACAAATCAAATTCGCGACGATGTAGGAGGGACAAAGGAAAGATGTAGAACATACTTTCGGTGTTTGACAATCTAGATTTGCAATGATAAGTAATGCATGTCGGCTGTGGTCTAGGAAAAATATGTCTACGATCATGTTTGCCTGCATCGTTCTACACAACATGATTATAGAAGATAAAAGAGATATGGATGAAGGGCAAGGATGGTGCTTTGAAACCATCCCAAGTATTCCGACAAAACACACCGCTAACAGAAGAGGACTTCAACATTCATTTGACCCACCAGGTTATGTTTAGAGATGCACACCTCCATAACGGGCTGCAGAAAGATCTTATGGATCATTTGTGGAACCACTATGTCGATAACTAGTTATGAAGCTTGCTTGATTGTCCAAACTCGTGTTTTATTTTATGATGGTCCTAGTTTATGGATCATTTATGCACTAATGATGTTGTAGTTTTTTATTTTACCAATCTCGGTCTACTGTATTTATACGGGTTATTAACCAGCTATTATTAAGTTCTAAAGCTAAATTAGTTTATTTCGGTTTTCTAAACATAACTATTGTGTACGAAAATAATAACTATTATATTTTGTCATATTAAAATATAATCTAGAATAGGAAGACAAATATTTAAGATCTAAATGTGTGATGCACCGACTTTATCGCCCTGTGAAGTAACGAGCCGATTTTATCGGCTCGCAATGTTACTAGCCGAAAAAATCAGCGTGCGAGACCAATTCAGAATCCTGAATTGGTCCTGTAACATATGCCTGAATATTACACGGTGGGATATTTGTTAGGGACCAATTAAACCCGATATTACCATTACGGGTACGAATGCGCAACTATTGGAGTTGCTCTTAGTGTTAAGAACTAAAGGTAGGTTGAGAGGGTATATAATGAGCAACATATGTGTACACGTTAATTTGAATTTTACTTATGGATTTGCATAATTTTTATTTACCTAAGAACAAAGCGACGTATATCTAAATGTGAATGCAACATACGAAATTCAGCAACAACATGAAATCTACAAACTAATAATGGTTGTAGAGAGCAAATCGCCTGTACCAAAATCCTGTATTCCCTCTGTATCCAACCAATCAAAATCTATGATTTCCACCTTTTTGCAATTAAGTCCAAGGGTTTCAATAAAAAAGGGTGGAATTCAAGGGGTCCTGATTGGTTGGATACAGAGGACAGAGGATATTGGGTATAGGTGATTTCATTCCATGATTGTAGGGGCATAAATTCATGAGAAACAAAGAGAATTGAATTCAGAACTTTTTTTCATTAATGTTGCAGCTTGCCGTAGCAGCTACAAGCTGTAAAAGAGAAAATTGAAAATATCAAACGTGGTCTAACGTGCAAATTATTATTTTGTATACACAATAGTAATATCCCTTCCCATAGGCTCAGTTCTTATGGCAGGGTATTTTGATGTTATTAGAAATGATGGAGCCCCATATTATCACAAAACCAATTGGCAATGTGAAGGGAGAACTTCTTATACTTTAAGAAAGATTGGGTTGCAGATTTCCCAATGTGGGACAATCCCAACAGATGTGGATGTTAAAACTCAAATTCACTCTTTGATTCCTGTATCAACTCTAAAAATTGTGGATGGTTTAAGCGCAATTGGTACTAGTTATTCAAAAACTTTTCTTCCTTTTATTTAAACATAATTACATTGTAAAATGTTTGAATGGAGGTCCCTTTTGGTTGGATTTGTTAAGTTGGTAAATGTGCAAACATGTTTTGAATGTATATGTAGTAGTATTTTGAATTTTCTCTCAAGAGGTATGTAGTGTATTAAATCTGTAAGTTAGGTATCTAGCTTTTTATGTTTAATCATAAAAAAATAGCATCTGCCACATTTCTTCATGCTCAGGTCAACAACAAGACTCAATAGAGATAATTGAATTGTTTTTTATTATTTTGTTATATTATCTTTTTGTAGCCATTTTGTGTGTTTCATGTTCTAAAAGATGACTTTATAATATGCTTGCTCATGACAAAATAATAGGTGTATGTTCCTTAGTTGAATGATTCTCGAAATGTACAAAATAATAAGAAATCTATTTTGCTATGTTTGTTGTAATCAATGATTCAACTCTCCTTCTCCATGCATTCAATGATACAAAATAATTACCGAAAACATATATAATTAACTTACTGGGAACAATAGTTCCCTTTGTTTCATAATACGTTCAAGTTGTATCCAATGATATTGAACAGTGTAACAACCCGGAAAATCAGAACCAATTTAAAATTTTTATTTTGGCAATTTTAATGAATTTTGAATATTTAAAATGATTTATTTTAAATAATAACGACTAAAAATTTATTTTGAATAGAATTAGAATGTATATATATATATTTAAATCAAAATTGGAATATAAATATTTCTTTTAATTATAAAAGGAATTGGAAATGGCGCGGTAGTTTGAAAATTCGATTTCAAATTTCAAATGAATGTACATGATTCAAAATAAACCGGATTTTAGTGAAACCAAAAATGTTAGAATCAATTAGAAAATATCTTTCTAATGAATTCGAAAAATTAAAATTTCATAGCGGGAATAAAACGTTATGCCCAGTTGAAAATTCAGAATAGTCGCTATGGAAATATTGCCCTTAAAAATGAAAATTTTGCAAACAACCTCGGTTTTCGACGAAATCACTTTTGTTGGAACCGGGATGTCAAATTATTGCTAGATTCCAAAACTCATAATTTTTAGGATCAATATGTGAGCGTGGCAAAAGAAAACGTGTTTTGACAGTTTCAGTCAATTTGGATTGACCAGAAAATAGCCATTTTTCAAATGGTCTTCAAATTTGACAAAATTAGTTTTGTTAGGACCGTATCATCAATACGATGCTAGAAATAATTTTTCTGGAATTTTCAGAGCCAGTATGTGGCCCCGGTAAATGGAAATGTACGTTTGAATTGAATATATAATGATTTATATTTTAAATTTAATGGAAACTGATCGAAACGTTAGAATTGGCTTACAAGACATATCTCATTGCATTCGGAATGGGGGTAATTGGCTAGGGGCGATGGCCGTTGAGTCTAATTTGGAGATCGAATAAAAAGCTAACTTCTAGAGGGAAAATAAAATAAAATAAATTAATATATTATATTACCCTACCCCCATACTCTCCCTCCTCTCTCTCTCTTCTGTTTCAAATTGAACAGAACAAAAAAAAACTGGATCTGGGAACCGCCGCTCAGCTCCATCTGCCGCCCAGGCCTCCGGCCATCGCGCACAGCGCCACCGCGCTCCGGCGAGCCCCTCCCACTCCGGTGAACTCCTCCCTAGCTCCTCTACATTCCTCCCTTTTCCGCGCCATAGCCTCCAAATTGTCAACAAACCCCCACTGTGGCCCACCTCAGCGCCGCTCCAGCCACTGATCACCTCGGCCACCTTCCCCGACGCGTAGAATCCCCCCTCGAACTCGCTGTAAGTCTTTAGTTTTTTTAATCTTATTTAATGTTATTAAAAATAAGATTTTTATGTTATTAAAAATACGATTTTTAATTAAGGAAAGTTTATATTTTTAATTAAGGAAAGATTATATTTTTAATAACGAAAAGATTATATTTTTAGTAAGGAAAAGATACGATTTTTAGCGATGTAAAAGAATGATTTTTAGTTTATAAAAATGAGATTTTTATTATCATGAAGGTGGAGAGAAAAAATAAGATTTTTATATATATAACGACGATATAAAATTTCGATTTTTATAATAAAGAAGCGGATATAAAAATGTGATTTTTATATATTGAGTACCGAATTAAAAATATGATTTTTAATATGAAAATCGTGTGAAACAGATTGCGATGAAACGGAATGAAAGAGAAACGGAATCCAGACCGTTCAGTAATAAAGAATGGAGGAGTGGAACCCAAAGGTGAGAACTTCTCACCAAAATTATTTTTATACAGTTATTTATTTTATAACTGTATATATAAACTGCTCGCCGTCGTCCACAGACCATGGACAACTAGTTTGTTTGGTTGTGTGTTTGGATTGGTCTGTTTGGGTGAATTTGGTTTGTGATGTGAAATGAAGTATATAAAAATATTCATGAGTTGAATAAATTTTTTGAAAGATAAAAATAATATTTTTATCATGTATGTGAAGTAATAAATATTCATTTACAAATCGGACGATTTATCTATGTACACTCATTTTACTGATATAGATTGGGACAATAAATTTTACACATCGCCCAACTGCACAAATAAAATATGCGTTTGTTGATTGAAACCCCACACGGGTGTTGGGATGATATTTGCGTACACTAATCCCAACTGTTTAGTAGTATGTCAATCGATAGGTTGACACACTGTGATAAGCGTTAAATATTTATATTTGATGATTATACAGTGTAGAATGCACTCTGGATGATGGTTGATTGTTTATCATGGCTGTTGTATACATGTGTTTTATGGAATCCATATAATTAACATTATATGGTAATTGAGTGGGTCTCGTTCCAGTTTGGAAAATAAAGATTATTTTAAAATAATATTCAAAAAAAGGTTAAAAATATTCATGTGTTGAATAAAACAAAAGAATGAATATTTTAAAATAACATTCAGAAAAGAATCAAAATATGATTATTGATGTCCGATTTGGGATAGACACGAAAATATTTAAATATATATAGCCGTATTGATTATATATGCGCCATTTTTACGTGAACGGTATTTATATCGATTTTATTCATTTTTGTAACGAATATCGAAAAGGAAATAATTTCAAAATCAAATATTTTGAAAATATCATCATTTATATTATAATGATGTAGAATATTATATTTTGGTTTAAAATTGGAAAAGATATTGGAATCGATTTAAAAAACGATTTATAAAATACGTTTTGAATTAAAATCGATGAAATATATATAGTATACATATTATATATATTAATGGCCTGAATAGAACGCGCCGTGCCGCAGCAGTTCGCAAATTTCGACCATTAACTTCGAATTGACACTACGGGAGATCCGACTGTCGGATTCTCCTGAAACCGGGACCATTGGGTTCGTATCGAAAAAGATCTTTCCAACGAATATTAGAGATTTGAAATATAATGGTTGGATTTGGAATTATGTCCAAATCAAATTTGGAAAAGGTCGCTGTAAGTGCAGTTCGATGACCGTTTATGGAAATCGAATGTACGGACCTTGATAAAATCATTAAAAATATTAATAATTTGTGTAAAATCATAATAAGTGATTTGGAAAGAATTAGGATGAAAAATTCAATATTTGAAAAGATAAAAATAATTTTTTATCGAAATGAACTAGTTATTGACTAAAATTATAATCCAATTATTTTTAAATAAATAAATTGGATTGAGAATGGGTTTTAATATAACCAGAATTTCCAATATATGAATTGGAATGGATTTGAATCGAAATCATCTTTAGAATATTTCGATGTTGGATTTTGTGATTATACAGATATTGTTATGGAAATTTGAAAGATATTTATATCATTATTTCCAATACGATATTTGTTGGTTTCAGAATTTGATATTGAATATAAGCCGATATATTTTCTATTCAGAGCCTTGTATTTAATATCAAATGGAATTTTGGGTTTTTCGTTAATGGTGTCTTAAATAACACTGTTCTTAAACCCAGTTGAGAAAAGAATAAATCTTTGAAATAAGATTTAAAGTAGTTTACCAATTAATTTATATTTAATTGGAAATGAATTTAAATTGGATTTGTGGGTTTATCGTGAATGGTGTTTTAAATAACACTTGTTCTTTAACCCGATTAACAATGAATGAGATTTTGGGTGTGTCTTGAATGGTATCTTTAATAATACTGTTCTTAAACCCAATGGAGTTAAGAAAATTAGAAACTAACAGGAGATTAGCTAACTTGAATGGTTTCCTAGGTATTGATCTGATGTAGGTTTCGGGCTTTGGGATTAATACTTAGGGAATTGTTCTCTTACTAATTTACGGTTAGAGACTGATGGAATATGATTTTGGGTTTATCGTGAACCGTTTTTTCAATGACATTGGTACTTTAACCCAGTTAAAGATAAGATTAATTTCTTAGCTTTGAATAATCATTAATATTATTTTTGGGAAAATTAAAATAAGTGGATTTTTAATGAATCTTTAATTAGATTGAAATGAGAATGTGATAATTTAAATTATCAAATTCGGGAAATGATCGAGAACGAAGTATCAACAGTTTTACTCCGAGCGATAGTTAAATCTTTAATTAGATTTGAACGTGAAATGGTAATTAATATTTACTGATAACACTGTGGTGTTAGATATGGAGTATTACCAGTTTTACTCCATGGGAGGAATAGGTTGGGATTAGGAAATATAATAAATGATTACTTCGGTAAGGTTCGCTAATCCCGACTAGTTTGGATAAACCCTAATATGGTTTAAAATCGTGATAAGAATATTTGAATAAAATAATATTTTGGATCGGAATGAGGCATATGTTGTGTGTTTATATCACTTGATTATAATATACGTGAATTATTTGGAAAGGTCGGGTTTATCCCGTTCTGAATAACTGATACGACGATAAGTCGAAGATGAAGACGGTGGTTGAAGACCGGAGGTCTTCACATCGTTTGGATGATTACCGATGTCTTGATTGGGCTGTACACCCAAGACGAGGTAATAAGTGGTGATCTACCAGACGTACTTGGAGATCGACGGATATGCGAGGGCCTCTCTTCTGTATTGGACATATGGGAAAAGGAATAAGGTGCCTCCGTTTTCGTTCAAACCCAGAACAAACTTGTAAATGGACTATGTGTCTTACATTGGATTTTATTATGTGCTGATTAATCTCTATTAAATACACATCTGCCTGGTGAAGGAGAATTTATTCTCTTACTTCACCCTTCTCTGAGACGTACGCGATCAGAGGTTGTATATCGATAGACATCAGTCGCATGGCGTGAATTGCCTGTGTGGCATGCCTACGTGGTGAATGATCAAGGCTTCTGTTGAAAAGCAGGGTCTTGTGGTTGATGATCAATGCATAGCTTTAATATAGTGCTGCTTTGTGTATAGAGTTAATTCGCGAGCTTCACACCCCGGTATGAACCAAAAACCGGATAAAGGACGGCAGGGAGGACGACACATTTCTTTCTAGCCAGAGGTGGTGTCAGCGTTTTACAAGCCCTGACATTTATATATTTTTACCTGTGTGGTTATTGGAAAGCGAGGCGCCTCGGTTATATCGGTCACTACGGTGCCGATGGAAGGTTTGGTCGGTATATGACCAGTTTACACCCCATAGGGTGGGGAAACGTGTGTTCTGGAATAATATTCCACACAGATATATACGTGTGAGCCGACCCTGCATTTTCCTAGGGGCCCACCTGAGTCTGGGCTCCTGAGACATGGGCTAGATTGTCTCGAAGCGGTAAGGACGATCCCTTGCCTTGGTTCACAAATGGGAATCTAACTTCCAATACGTGACTTTGCGGTTTAATTATAGAGCCTAGTATGGCGACATAGTAGTATGGGATGCTATGCCGCCTATGATTGATACATTTATATTTGAAGTTGATTTCGTCACTTATAATAATAGTAAAAGATTAAACTTCGTGTATCAAGCATTATTTGGCTATTATGAGGTAAAACCCTATCCTTCGGCTTGTGTTGCATTGTGTGATGGGACCTGGGTCTTATAATAGCTTAATTCTTCTTTTTTGCATTGCGCTATTTGTTTATGCACTGGTAGTCTTAGGGTTAAAACCCGTTCCATGTTATACGGCATGGTCCCTTGATTTACCTAACTTTAAAATAAAGATTAACGGCTGTTTTAGTTCTCACACCAGTCACATGACTGACCTGGATTTTATTGTTTAACCTAAACTCTGGGTGCCCTTATTTTCCACAGAGGCAGCTAGTAGTTGGGTTTTGCAGATTATTATTTTCCAGGATCCTGGATTTACACCTGAAGCTATATTCGGAAAGCTCTGCATCCATGTATCTGTTTCAGTTGTGTTTGTACAATTTTTCCACTGCTAATGTAATTTAAATATCTAATATTTATCAAATGTATTTTATTCATTCATACTCTGTTATATTCTTGTAGTCTGATGGAATTGTTGTAATAAGCAATGAAATGTTCTTCAGTTTATGTTCTAATTCGTCTTGTCCTCAAAGTAATCCGTTCTTTCCTTAACGGGGAAGTTCGGGTCGTTTCAAATAGTTTCTGTAACTTTAATGCAACTTTCCAGTTTCAAATTTAGCATACGAATAATGTAGCTTTCCAGCTTCTATAACTTTCCAGGGCAGTTTTTTGTTTCTTAGGTCTTAGGCTAATGCATCTTTTGTACTTAAATATACTTGTATATACTGGCTAACATATATGTTTGTGCTTCTTTTCGACATGTGTTGTATAATGCTTTTGAGGTTGATACAAGATGCCACTCTTTCTCTTTTAGATCGATCATGATTGCCAATGTTCTTTAAAATATTTTTAGTATGTATTCATTTTGGCTTGCTAGAATCATATGTATTGTAATCTTTTATCACAAATATATATGTTTAAATATTCATGTATGAAATATTATGGATATTTTTTTTTTGTGATTTGGCTTATGACTCCTTTTGCATATTTACATTAACATGGTAAATGTGGTTTTTTGAATTGTTATAATATATTAATAGAACTGAAAATTATAGGCTTTGAATGTTTTGGCAGCAAAAATATGCAGTAGACTTCTTTTACAACGTTATAACAATGCAATGAAAAGAAAAATTGTTATAGCTTTGTTATACTATAGCATTATGCTAGTGCTATACAATTTATTTTGCAAGAAGTGAACAATTTTCATAGGAATAAAATTATGCTACAATAGATAGTAATGAATTTTCAATAGTGTTTCAATGCATCATAAAAGCTTCAGATTATGATTCCATAGCTTGTTCAGATGCTATAATAACACGACATATCAACATATTATAGCAACCAATTAATGCCATAAAAGTTCAATAGCACATTTCAAAATGCGATAGAAAATCAATTACACCAATATAACCATGTTTAAGATGACAATGTAAGTACGTTTTCCGTTTCAAGTATTGCACACTATAGTATTTACCAGATTTTTCACAACATGTTGATCTATGGTGTTTATAGAATCACTATAGAAAGTTTTTATAGCGATTTTTAAATGCTACAAAATGGCCTATTTGTTGTAGTGCATAGACTACCATTTTGATCCGATGAGACCGATCTCAGCACCCGATTTGATCCATATCAAAAGTTATAGCTAAAACAATATCCACAAAGGCAAAATGATCACAATTCGATTCGATAAAAATCATGGACATGTCTCACATCCCCATGAACAACATATTAAAATCTGTAAATGATCAAACCACTAGGGAATTAAATATAATTATTTTACGATCCTTCGATACATAAAATACATATCATTACATTCTTTCCCCTTTTAGGAATTTCGCCCTCGAAATTCCAACCAAAAATAGCATCCTGCATGCCTACGATCCACATATATCCAATCTAGCATTCCACAATCCATGCATCCAAAATCCTATCCTAGCATGTGGAACCTCTAATGGTGCAAGACATAATGACACAAGTAAAATACGATATATGGGATATACTACCCAAAGAGTTCTGGGTGTGGGTCGACCTCATATTCTCTTCCATTTCCTATGTACAATCGTTATCGTCCTCGCCTCATTGTACCTTTACTAGCTTAACGATCTTCCTCCTAAGTTGTTTATTGTCCTGCCTATGACGCGACGTGGCTTATGAAGCCTAGAAAATTTAGGCTCAACCTCTAAATCTTCAAGATGATCAGGGGATACCAGAACATTCGTGTCGTGCACAAACTTCCGTAGAAATGATACATGAAACACATTGTGCATACTCACCATCTTCTCTGGTAAATCCACTTTATAAGCAAGCTTCCCAATACGCTCAATAATCGGAAATGGCCCAACAAACCTTGGTGCAAACTTTCCTTTGCTATCAAAACGAAGCACATTCCTTAGAGGCGAAACATTAACAAATATAAATCTCCGACTAAGAATTCCAAATTCTTTCGTCTCTTATCGGATAACTCTTCTGACGATTTTAGGCTGCCTTCATTCGTTGCAGAATGGTCTCAATATTATCCATCATTTCTTTTATCATCTCAGGCTAAAGTACTAACTTCCTACCAGTTTCTAACCAACAGGATGGAGAATTACATGGTCTACCATACAAGGCCTAATACGGTGCCATTCCAATACTCCACTGGTAGTTATTATTATAAGAAAACTCGATCAAAAGCAGGTGGTCTTCCCACGATCCTCCAAAGTCTAATACAAGCTCTACGATCATCTTCCAATGCTCGATTAACCCTTTCAGTCTGACTACCTTTTAATTAACAATCATTTAATAAAGCTCTAAGATCATCTTCTAATACTCGATGAATGTGCCATATAACTCTAACACAGCTTAGTTAACCTTCTTTAAATTAACAATCATTTAAGTTAATTAATTTGCAGTTAAGGATGTATTATGTTAATTATGTATTTATATAAGGTACTTTTATATTTGTTTGATTTTTTTTATTGATAAGGATTAGATATAATAATTACTTTTAAATAGCAATTAAAAGTTGAGTATTTACTTAATTATGAAGTTTGAATTTAATTAATTACTTTTTCAATTGTAATTAAGACAAATAATGTTATTTGATGTTAACTAAAATTAAATAATGGTGTTTAAGTTAATATAATTAACTTAAAAGTTTTCTTTAAATTATCACATCGCTTCACATAAAGGAATCTAAATTTAATAATTTGTTTATATAAGAGTCTCTATTTAATATAAGGACTAAGTAAAATGGTTTATAATTGGAAAAGAGATTTTTTATCCAAGAAATGGTTTGTAGATCTTTGTTTAATAATGAATGGAATATAGAACTTTTGAAACTATATATAGGATATCAAAGTCGGAATATCAAAAACAATTCTATTTCAAAAGATAAAATTGTTGTCAAGCCAAGGTCAGCGAGGTGAATAAAGTACCCCAACTTGAGCGACTCCAATGTTATCCGAGGGATGGTACTATCTTCAAAGTGGGATTTGACATTGAAAGAAAATTATTATTTCCAAAAATGACTTTGCGAACTTGAAGATGTCAGGTTTAGAAGTTAAATAAAATGGTTGGGATTCTAGGACCCATTAAAAATTGTTTGAAATTAGAATTTTTCTTAAAATGGATTTGAAATATGTATTTATACCAAAGAGATAAGTATATTAATTATTTTAAGAGAAAATAATTGAAGATATTTAATTAATAAGGGATTGATTAAATAAGGCTTAGTGAGTTCCTTGGAAATCAAATCTATAACCGATTATTGCTATTTTATAGTTAACTAACTGAGAATCAAATATTAGCAAGTTTTACTCTAGAAATATCTATGGCAAACGCATGGCATATTCATCCCCATTAATTATTCAATATGCATGTTTTCTTAACAAGTGATAAGTAAATATATTTACCACAGTTAGGAGGTGAACTCTACTCTTATCCCTTGTCTGCATATTTTCTAAAGAACCGGAATTTGAGTTTAATAAAAATTATTGATGGTCATTTTGAAGAGACCAGGATCAGATCAAGTTATCTGAACACCACCTTAATCTGACTGATTGGCAAAATGGTAAATATCTTGAAGATGATGGAATCAAAATTGATGCTTGGAAGTATAAGGATTACTAGCTAGTAATCCTATGGATGTAGTAGAAGTAATGCCTTAGATTTATCATGTTCCTTGAAAATTTGTATGGATGAGTGTTTGACAATGCATTTCTGATCCACGTACATTGGCTTTTACAAATGTACATTTGTTGACTGATGTAGGAGGTAACCTCTCTTGTACTTAACAACCATCCTAGGGTATATGAACCCAAGAGTTGTATTTTTATGGAAATCAGTTGGTGCGATAGAAATGGTAATGTGGCATTCTAAATGGAATCAGATGCTGGGGGAAGGTAAATGTAGCCATAAGCCTCATTAACCAGTAATGACTCAAATATGAGATATGCTTTAGGGCTAAGTAGGTTGTTCCTAAGTGGGTATTATCACCTTTCGATTTAGATCGGATGACCCTTTGATTATATATTTTAATTTGGTTACCGATCACAATCAAGGTGATGAAATATTTGGTACGATCCAAAGAGGGGGTTGGCCAGTCCTAATTCTTAGGGAGTTTATGCGTGGCTCTCGGTATAGTTTATCTGGAAAGGTATCATATTGGGTTGTACCACAGTAACCGAACCATTGTATGGAATCCAAACTCTAGTACGAATCTTTAAGGTTTTATTTGTAAACCTATCATGTTGGAGTTTAATTATTGTTATAATTTCAGCTATAATTAAATTTATTTGTGGATTATAGACATTATTATAATAACATTGAATTTATGATAAAATAAATTTGGTTATCGTGAGGGAATAACCCGTGTTTGTCTGTGTGCGGTGTGGTCTTATGAGATATCTTTGATTTCAAAAGCGTTTCAAAGTTAAATGATTAAATTCATTATGATTTGAGTTTCTTACGCTGATTTATTACCTTAATCCTTGTGTTATTTTATTATAATGCTTGGGTGAGAACGAGTATGTTTGCCAGGTTAGATTTAGAGGTTTTGAAGCTTAGAAGCATATTGGAGGCACATGACGTAATTACGTATTTTCTTATCTTCCGCCGTATTTGATTTGTTTTGTCGGTAAGTATATGTATTGATAAAGACATGTTATTATGCTATCTAGTTGATGTTAGTTGGTTCTTTGATGTGTATGTATATATTAAATCATATTTCTTTTGTAAAGTCATGTTGTATATTACATATTCCACTGTAATTAAGAAATTTTGTTATCTTCTTTTTCTTTCACCTTTAATGATTCGGTTTTTCTGCACTTTGTTATTCGACATGTGGACAGTGTGGATATATCATTTTTTTAAAGAAATACACACACACATACGCACAACACACATATATATAACAAAAAACGAGAATCAAGCCATTCTCCAATGGCTCACAAAAACAAGACTGTAGAAATAAGACTACAGACACTGTGTAACAAAATACATACACAAAAGGAAATTAAACAAATGAAAAAGGAGAGCAACAACAATATTGGACCCTTCCAACCAGAAATAAGAAGTCCAACCAATGGAGCAATCCAATGTGAACCCGCTCAAGCCTCTGCCATATCCCATACTGGTAGACAAGGCCATCGCCACTCTGTAACAACCCAGGTTCTGACAGACCAATTTTTTTTTCAAAATTCCAATCTACCAAAACCCGAGTTGGTTTGCCCTGGTGTCCTGCAGAAAAGGCAAAGATATAAAAATATATTAAAGCTCTAAAAAACATCTCACAACGGAAGAGATAAAATATAATGTAAACAATTATAGCCTTACCGTATTAATAATACTGCCTAGCCAGTATCCAAAGCTATATCATCTCTATCATGAACCTAACCTGCGAATGTTGTGAGGAAGGGGTCAGAACATAAGTTCTGTGTGAATGAATTTAAATTACACTTCTGGATAATCCTATATATACCGTTCAATTAGTTCTTCTTATTTATTAGGTTATTTGTGTCAACAGCGCTCTACGCTTACACACGTCGTACCCATCTACCCCCTTGTAGATTAACCTAATATAGTGTATATGTAGTTACCCCCAAATTAAGGTACACCCCATGGTACCCCACTCGCACGGTCTTCACCGTATCATTGCAGGAATATACGCAGTCCCTCATCCAATACGTAAGCGTAATGACTACCATCCTCGAATAATGCCCTCTAGTCTACGATACACCACCCAGAGCAGACATGTGTGTACCTAAAATTTCCCACGTACGTATCATCAAACATATTCGATGCCAAACCCGCACACCTATCGTGTGTGCGTGCCCGAGTTCCATGGTAGGGCTACACACGGAACTTGGTTGGGAGCTTTCCATATATTTATGCAGGCCCGCTTTAAGAGCCTTTCACACAAATATCCCTAGGTTCTATTTTTTTATTGTGGTTATGGCCCCACCTCGGCACCTCCCTAAACTAGTAAAGACTACAAGAGCTAAGTGACAAGCCCCTAAGAAAACAATCAAAACATCCATGTGGCATCTACCCTCAACCACCGCCTCGATAGTGAAAGGTCGATGACCTCTTAGGTTTAACTCTAGTCTTTCCGCATCTCATTGGCTCTCGATAACAGGCTCTCGATGACCTATACTATCTTTGTTGGTTCTGACCCTCCGCCTCCGTAGTGAGGCAGCCGCCGAGCTACCCTTAATGTCACCATGTCAAAACATTCTGACTGCCATTCTATCGTTGCAGTCAAGGCCCATCCACCTGATAGTTCCGCACAGACCCAACCTTTGTGATGCTAGCCCCGAGTCTATCCCACCAAAAAGGACTATCAGGAGCACCTTTAACATCTTAAGAAGCCTGTGTGCTTCCCCTTCCAGTCCGTCGGTGCTGCCAGAATAATCAGATTAACGTGCGCTCCCCTTGTGCCTTATGACACCGTGATGATCTAACTCGTTGGGTTATTCATCTTATAACGTATGAACTGTTCCAAGCGCCTCAGTTTAATATGTCATTAGACCTTACATCTAATCATTAATTACACGCTTGCTCCACCTCGTCAGTTTTCTTATTAACTTTGTTATTCTCATTCATAATGACTTCCTTTTCAAGTTTACCAAGTTGCCCTTGCTTATTAATTCCATTTATAACTTAATCCATTTAAGTTCAATAATAAGCCTATAAAATGTTATTCTCATAATTTATTCATTGTCCCATCTTACTATAACATGTTCTACTTAATTTATAATTAAGTACATCTTAATTCACATATATCTTGGTAAGAGAACAATTCCCTAAGTATCAACCCCGAAGACCGAAATCAATATCAGACTGACACTCAGAGAATCACCCAACTAAACCAATCTTATGTTATCTTCATTCGTATATTTATTCTTGCCCTTACAGATTACTTAATTTACAATTAAGTACAACTTACCTTATTACATAAGTTATTTCATTTTTCTCTATAGTTCATTATAACTTACCTTATTCCATAAGTTATAATTCCCACTTCTCCCTAGGACAAGTTTACCTATTATCTTTCCTTTTCTTGAGTTTATTTATAATAGTTTATTATCATTTCCCATTCATTCCCTTTTCCTTACAGTTGTAATTATCTTTCATTCAATATCATTTATTTCCATTAATTACAAATATATGTACTAGACCTCTCACATTAAGTCTACGCTTGTGGATGTTGGATTTGCCGGGCGGGTCCGGGCAGTCTTCTACCACAAGTTGACTTAACTTCGTGTCTTAGCACAATTACTTGTTAGACCCCTCACATTAGGTTCAACATTAGTCACCACTTGATATGCTGGTCGGGTCTGGGCAGACTTCCACTGCTAATGCAACCTAACCTCGTGTCTTAGTACCGTTTCATATATACGCACTAGGCCTCTCACTTTGATTCACCACTTGTGGTTGCCGGATATGTCGGTCGGGTCCGGGAAAACTTCTACCACAAGTGCAATCTAACCTTGTGCCTAGACGCGGTTTAGTTTTAGGCATATTCATCTCTGTTCCATTATTTATGTTCATATCAAATTGCGTCTTCAATTTAAAGTCTGAAAACATAATACATGTTTATTCCCCAATTCAAGTTTATGCTTATAATTCTACCATTAAGTTATGTCTATAATTTATATGCATAATTTCCAATTCACATTCATAATTCCAATTCAATTTATATGCATTATTTCTAGTTCACATTCATAATTCCAATTCAATTTATATGCATAATTTCTAATTCACATTCATAATTCCAATTCAATTTATATGCATTATTTCCACCATGGTTATGCCATTAACCCCATCATAATTTATGCCCCCAAATCTCTCAATATGAGTCGCATGTCTTTCTACATGTAACTAATAATATGTAGATCTCAAATAGTGCATCTTTTACCCAATGTCTCAATTACCCTAATTTATAGATTCATAAAATGGATCTATACAATAGTATTCATCTTAAACATTCAAATAAATGTACATCTCAACTGATTGAACATAATTTTCATTTTAGCGCAAATAACCATCGCATTAATTAGCTTTCTCAATGCATTCATTATATATATACATGGGGAATGATTAAACGATAAACATACTATTATTCGCAAGGGATAATTTAAACCCACTCACCTTGATTTGTTTTCCCAATCCTGAATCTGGTCTATCATTCCACGATTTACTCTTAATTGGATTCAGAACTTTGCTTTGATTAATCTTTCATTAATGTTGATCCTCTCCTCCAGATAGGGGTTCATTATTTTCCTAGATTAATATTCAGTTCCAGAATAGATTTGAGAAGAGAGAGAGAGGAAGCCATGGCAAAGCTCCAGTGTAGCCACCAAGTTATGAGGTTAAAGGTTAGGTCTAGGGGTTTATTTATAGGTGTGGTTGAAAGCTATGTGCCTTTAGATTTAAGTAAAACTCCATCAGAACTAACCACGTTATCCGACCAATATGAAATGGCCACGTTGCAGTGCTAACTAATAAAAATAAGCCATGTGTACAATATGACGCGCAGGGGTGCCAACACCCCGGCTTGGGTGTCGACACAGGTGTCGAAACCACCGCTTGGGTGTCGACACCCCCTTGTCGGTGTCGTCCCCCTTACATATGTATGTATGTGTGTGTGTGTGTACGTATGCATATATTTGAAATTTGATTTATTTATTCGCATATAAATCAAATTCCAAATATCCCTTCTTTGTTTGCTTCCTTGTTCGCGCGCAACTTCTATTTTGAATTATGTTCATATGTATTGCACTCTTGTGCGTATGCTAAACTTTTGTATGCGAGCAATTTCAAATTTCAAGCCAATTAATATTTTTTTCCTCTTTTGAACTATTCTCTCAATTAAACCACTTTTTAACCCTTTTCGTACTAAGCCACTTTTTAACTGTTTTCACACTAAGCCACTTTTAAGCTATTCCCTCAAAACAAAAATATGGCGCTGGCGAGGATTGAACTCAGAACCTCTTGTATACAAGTCGCATGTTCTAACAAACTGAGCTTCTAAACCTTTTGTTAACAAGACTTATGACAATGCTAGATATTATCCTTTTTCTCATTCCTCTTTTTCACGTTTTGTTACATTATTTAAATTAAAGATATCTCTTTCATTTTAAATCGGTTTTCTACAAACCATAGGTCTAAGTTGACCAGAAAATCGCCACGAACACAATGACGCTAATCTCGTGACCAAATTCTGGAAGCTCTTCAAATGTTCCTTTTAATTTCTCTTTAAATGTTCGCATGTAATTTCCACTGCATTATATTGCATTCCTTCTCATTTCATATATTGCATGTAATCTCCTTCATTAATCTTTTTCTTCATTTCACCGCATGAACTTATTACATGCAATATATTCATTATTTAATTTTTCCTTTAAATTAATATGTCTATGCATACAATATATACATATATGCATATTTTTAGTTATCATTAAAAATGTGGGGTATTACATTCTCCCACCCTTAAGAAATTTCCTCCCCGAAATTTGGTAAGGGTAAAATCAAACAATCCCTCGCATAATATACATCCATCATGTGTGCATCCAATTTTTGCAACCAATGTGCACATGTGCATAGTCCAATACATCACAATAATACATGTATGCCTAAGCGGTACCTCCTATATGTATGCAAAATTTTCAAAAATCCTTTTAAAATATGATGCTCACATCCTAAATACACTGGCGGTTCTATATGAATGCAATATTTTGAAAATTAAAACACCTTTTTCATCCAAATTTTCCCACACTCTTACTGAATAAGAGCGTAGTTCATCCAATTGTTGCATCCAAAACCCAACCAACCATCATTAAATTTCAAAATTTAGAAAAATCTAATTTTCTAAATTTGATTTTCTATGTTACAAAAAGGTATAAAACGGAAAAAACTTACATCTTCCGTTTCTCTTTTATGTACCTTTTCCAATTGTACTTGAATTTTATGTAACTATTCTATAAGGATTTCCTATTTTTCTATCCAAACACAACTACATAAGAAACTTTCTTTTTCTTTTTTTTCAACTTATCTTGGAAAAATTTCATTTTTATTCATCTTTTCTTAACATTTTCATTTTCTTTTCCCGTCATGTTTGTTGCTTTTTTGAATTTATTATTTTCTTTTTAGTTAGGCTATTTTTCTTCCTTTCTTAGCTTATTTTACATAATCCAATGATTTAAGTTTATCCTTTTCAAATAAGCCTTTCCATCTTTCAACTTCCTACACAGCTACTGCTAAGGGCCAAAAATCTTAAGACTATTTCACTTAAGAAAAGTCCAAGTACAAACTCTCAACACTTACTTGTCCTTAACAATCTAGTAGTCTCTACTAGTCCTTCCTGTGTATTACTAGCCTATATTGTTTTCAAGCAACAGTACTACGCTTTACAATGCTTATGCATTCTATGGGAATTTTTTTCATTATTCCAAGATAGTCCTTACTATTTACTTCATAGCTTCAAACCTTTTTTTCAAAAACTAAAAATGCTAAAACTTTTATTTTATTCTTAAAACAATAATCAAAATTTATTGTCAAAAGTAAAGATTTCAAAACTTCTTACAAAATGCAACATTTTGTATGCTTTACTTTTTAATCCTTTCATATATTATAATATGAAAACTAATGAGCTATACATGCTCTATAACATACACCTTTGCATGAGAGAATTCTTTTTAAAACAAGAAATCATTGTTTTCAAAAACATACACCATTTTACTTTAAAACCCAGTATGCACTAAATATGTTCTTTTACATATTTTTCTTAGACATCAAAAATACTTTTAAGAATAAAACTGGAAAACACCCCAAATTATTTTGTCAAAACTTTTACATTTTCAAGTTCTCAAAAGTTAACAAATGGGTTAGACTCAAAGTGGTCTCTGACACAACTAGGTTTTCCTAGACACTCACATGAAATTAATTATCTCAACTATATATATTCCTAATCCATTTTCCACTTTTTAATCTTTCTCTAATTTATAAGGTTTCACTACCAAACTTACTAATCTGGAATACTAAATATTTCAGTTACTAACATATGGGATGCATCCTCCTTTTATACTAACCATTTTGTACACTTTCCACCCAACTTACCTAAGGGTCTCAAATTTCCATATTCATTCTTTTAGTGTACAAAACTACTATCCCAACTCTTTCCATTTAGTGGGCTCCTTTATGGATCTAGGTTTATATATAATATATTTATATTTTTGAAAATGCAAATACGTTCACTCACTATCTATATAGGAATCCTAAACCTAAGCTCTGATACCAAGTATAACAACCTAGGTTCTGACAGACCGATTTTTTTTTTAAATTCCAATCTAGGAAAACCCGAGTTGGTTTGCCCTGATATCCTGCAAAAAAGACAAAGATATAAAAATATATCAGAGCTCAGAAAAACATCTCACTTCGGAAGAGACAAAATATAATGTAAACTATTATAGCCTTATCGTATTAATAATACTGCCTAGCTAGTATCCAAAGCTATATCACCGCTGTCATGAACCTAACCTGCAAATGTTCTGAGGAGGGTGTCTATAACGACCCGCGTTCTACGCTTTAGAGGATCGTAGAATATTTATTTCTTTTTCATGCGAATTCGTATAGCCATGTAACTTTGGGAGACGACTTTTAGGGTCATTTCCCATTTTCATGATTTTTGCCAATTTTTAAATGATCGTTTTGTCCCTAGCCGATCTTGTTTTGGCCATAACTTTTGATTATTAAGGAGTTTTGACTTGTAACCACTTATTTTAGATTCGGATGATAATTTACCTTTCCGTAGAGTGGTCACATTAGCTAAGCGGACTCACCATTTGGGAGATATGGCTGAAACAAGGTTTAGAAGGCAAAAAAAAGTTTAACCGGGCCTAGTTAGGGTAATTAGTGAGTGGATCCATAACCCATTTCGGGATTAGGGTTATGGGAAGGCTGGTAGGGTTAGGAAATTTGGTTTTTATCATTTTCCAACTGCCACTTTTTGCTCCTTCAAGTCTAGCCGTGGCCTCCACCTTCTAATTTCATCCCAAATCGCTCTCTGATCAAGTTTAGCCTAATCTACATCAAATCAAGGAAAATTAGCATCAAATTGGGAATAGAGTTGTTGTGTTACATAGAGGTTCTACCCAAATCAGAGATAGTTTCAGATCTAAAGTTAATTTGTAGTTAAGGTGAGTGATTTGCATTATTTTTCACTAATTACGACTAATTAGGGGTGATTAGTAATAATTAGCGAAATTATAACTCAAAAAAATATGGAAAAATTTGTAAAATTCTAAAATATTATTGTAGGGCTCTGATAGAAATTTGGGTTAATTTGGATAAGTTTTGCTAATTGTATGCTTAAACATGATTAAGGGGAAAACATAGGTTTTTGAGTATGTTTGATCCATATTTACATATTAAATTGTTGTTTTGGTGTTTATGGTTGATTCTCTATGTTGCTATGACTGTATGGTATACTTTGTGATTGATTAGAAGAGTTAGAATGGTCGAAAACGCCCTCGCGTGGCGTAAAACAGTCGCTGGGAAAGTTGCAGGACATGTGCAGGTTTTCAGATTGGATCGGATCTAGGGCTCGGGTCGGATAGGAAGACCGGGCAAGGGATTTGATTCGGATCAGAACTTGGCACCAGAGAAGGCTTGGCAAGTAGGAAGGCCACTTGCAAAGAGTTGGAGTTGGGTTGAGGATCGGATCGGGTCGGAATGGAACATGGGATCGGCTCGGAGTAAGCAAGCTGGAGCAGGAGGGACGAACGGAACCTAGAAGCAAAGCACCGAACCGAACCGCATGGAGGAGGTGCACCCGAACCGAACCGAAGGAGGGGAATTAAGCTGAACCGAATGGGGAGCCTGAGCACCACATACCAAACCAAACTAGATAGACTGAACCAAACCGAGTTTGGACATCTACCTCTACTACGCGATGAATCTTCTGAAGACCAACTCCAATTCGACCCAAAACCGGGATGCAACGGAAGTCCATATAGGAAGTAGAACTCAAGATCTGGTTGGGAACCAACGAGTTAACTTCATGAGTTGACCTTTGTTGCGGGACATGTGCAAAGGGGTTATCGGCGTCTATAGCTTTGATTCACCACTGAGATACGGATATTGTCTATGGGTCAGTGCAGTGAAGTCATCATGACTTCATGGGGCAGAGTGATCATAGCAAGGCTATGAGCCAGCGCAGTGGAGTTGTTATGACTTCATGGGGCAGAGTAGACATAGCAAGGACTAGTGGCTATGGATCAGTGCAGTGGAGTCGCCATGACTCCATGGGGCAGAGTGATCATAGAAAGGATTTGGATGGTTAGAGTGGTGGATATCGTATGCTTTACACACTGAGTGAGAGATGTGAGGATGGTTGCTATGTTTTGGTAGTTTGCCACCACTATGACATTCACACCCAACCGCCATTATCTTGACACCTTATGTTAGTGTTACCTTAGAGTAATTGTACATATTGTTGTGCTAACTCTTTGGTTGCAGGTCCAGGTTCAGGTATGGTTTAGTATACATGTTATTGTTCTGTTTTGTTGCTTATCGCTCATACCACACTTTTGTATGACCCAGAGTTTTATGTCTCTTCTTATTACTCTGGGTGCTCTTAAATGGGAAGAATAGAGACAAGTTAGCTGGTTATGCACGAGTAGCTGATCCGAAGATGAGCAGGAGGCTCCCACGTATGTACACATATATGTATTCTCCCTGTGTCACTGATGGTCACTACTTTGGTCATTAGTAGTGCACCCTTCCTTTACTTTGCTTTAGAGACAGTTTGAAAAGTTGTAATAATGATGATGTGGAACAAGCTGTATTTGAATTTTCCGCTGCTGTTGTGGTTTAATTTCCAGCTTATGCACTGTCTCGCCTGTTTTACGTCAAGTATATTATTATTATATTTTATCCCATGCACTGTGAGACATTCTACAGGTTCCTTGTTAGTTCAAATTCCTTCTTTTCCTTTCTTTGGCGACCGTCCCGTGCAAGTGGGGCATTGGCACAACGCACTTTCAATGGAAATGTCGGCTGGTGCAGGGCGGGCCATCACATTTGGTATCAGAGCTCTAGGTTGCGTAGTTAACCTAGGGAAAGACACCAGGAAGAAATAGCACATATATGAGAGCGCATATTTGTTATATTTTGGTTTTCAAAAGTTATATATATATACTATTAGTATATTTTAGGATGAAGTCGCACTGCACTGACACCACTGAAGAGATGGTTAATCGTTTCTCCTTACAGATCGAACGATGAGCCGATATACGAGGGGTACTGGTAGAGGAGTAAATAATGGGAACGCTCCTGATATGAGGACGATGTTCACTGACCTCATGAGAGAGATGCTTAGGGATGTTCAAAGGGCAGTTCCTAATGCTGCAAATGGTGGTGGTGCAGCGGTGCAGGCGCCTAGGGCTGATTTCGCCAAGCTATGCAAGGATTACACTAGTCTTGGTGGGAAGCCGTTCCACGGAACGGAGTCGGCTACAGAAGTTCGGTATTTGTTGGATAGCTGTGAGCGTATCCTCGAAGACTTGGGTCGAGGATGCGACGAAGAGAAAGCTAGCATCCCGTCAGCTGCAAGGACGGGCGATGAATTGGTGGAATGATACTAAGACAACCACTCCAGAGGATCAAGTTACATGGGATCAGTTTAAGGCCCGATTCAGTGAAAAGTTTATCCCAGCTGCTCAGAAGTCAGAGTTGTTTAGGAAGTTCATGGAGCTTAAGAAGAATGGTAGGGCAGTCTCGGAGTATATTGCTGAGTTCGATACATTGTCGAAGTATGGATCAGTACTTGGGGGAAAGGCTTATTAACAACATCGATGAGACGTTTGAATCGATTATGGGGAAAGCATTGAGGTCAGAGAGCCTTTATCCTAAACCCAAGAGTGAAGTCACTGTTGCATCTGCAGAGGGGCCAAAGCCGCAAGCAAGCGGAAGAGGCAAGAATAATTCTCAGAATAAAAGGAAGCAGAGTCAGAACCAAGCTAAGGATGGTCAGAAAAAGAGCAATAAATATGTTGAATGCTTTAGCTGTGGCAAGAAGGGCCATTATACTAAAGAATGTCGAGCAAAGCCAGCGGACAGGAAGTGCTTCAACTGTGGCCAAGTGGGACATCACAAGGATAAGTGTTTGCAACCCCATAAAGAAAATCAGATTGTGAAAGCATATGCTCTTGATGTTCCTTCTTCGTCGAATGCCCCAACCGTGGCAGAGAAAGGAAAGAATGTCGTCATTCAAGGTATGCTTTCTGTTTATGATGTTCTTGTTCGAGTACTGTTTGATACTGGGGCTTCCCGTTCCTTCATATCTAGTGACCTAGTAGATAGGTTGGGATTGGAACCCGAGATAGTCAATCGACCTTTAGCGGTGACGAACCCGATAGGTGGTTCGACTAGCCTTAGCATGATTTGTCGTAATGTGGTCTTATCGAGTCATGGATGCATGTTTGTTTGTGATTGCTTTGTTTTGGGCTTTACTGGGTTTGGCATTATTTTGGGAGTCGACTGGCTCCAAAAGTACGGGGTGGTGGTAGACTGTGGGGGGTTTTTTGGTGACAGTTAGAGCGGACGATGGGCGGAGGGCAGTGTTTGGTGGTCTACCTAGTGATGGGGTAATGGATAGTTTTCTAAATTCCCTCAACATCCCGCATGATGTGTTGTCAAATGTGCCCGTGGCTGGCCAGTAGTCGGACGTCTTCGAGGAAGAGACCGGACTTCCACCACACTGAGAGATTGAGTTTCGGATTGATTTAGTGAAAGATGCCAGACCTATAGTGATGCCACTTCATCATATGGCACCAAGGGAGCAGCGTGAGCTCGGGGTACGAGTAAGCGATCTTTTGAAGAAGGGATTTATCAGAAGAAGTGTCTCCGAGTGGGGAGCACCAGTTGTGTTTGCTACCAAGGCAGATGGTTCCCTTCGATTATGTGTGGACTACCGCGAGTTGAATAAGGTGACGAGGAAGAATAAGTATCCTCTACCACGGATAGATGATTTGTTTGATCAGTTGAATGACGCGAGAGTGTTCTCCCAGCTGGATCTCGCAACAGGTTTTCATCAACTTAGGGTAGAAGCTGAGAGTATAGCTAAAACAGCCTTTCAGATGCCGTCTAGATTCTACGAGTGGTTGGTCATGCCATTCGGGTTGACCAATGCACCAACATATTTTGTGGATCTTATGAATAGAGTATTCCGAGATCAATTGAATAAGTTTGTTTTTGTGTTCGTAGACGATATCTTGGTTTATTCGAGGACAGAGGAAGAACACAAGGAACATTTGAGGATAGTAATGGAGGTGTTGAGAAAACATCAATTGAAAGCAAAGCTTTCTAAATGTCACTTCTGGAGGAGGGAAGTGAGATTCTTAGGCCATGTTGTTTCAGAGAATGGTATTGTTGTGGACCGTGCGAAGGTGGCTACGGTACAAGATTGGTCTACGCCCAAGAATGCAACAGGCGTAAGAAGTTTCTTGGAATTAGCTGTATATTCTCATAAGTTTATCCAAGACTTCTCCTAGATAGCAGCACCATTGACTCAGTTGACCAAGAAGAATCAACCTTTCGTCTGGGATGAAAAGTGCGAGAATGCATTCAAGAGTCTAAAGGAAAAGTTGATATGTGCACCAGTGTTAGTCATTCCTAAAGGGAATGAAGAGATGACAGTATACACAGATGCCTGTGGTACCGTACTAGGTGCTGTATCGATGCAAGGAGGTAGAGTTGTAGTTTATGCTAGTCGGCAATTGAGATCGCATGAGAAAAGATACCCTATCCATGATTTGGAATTGGCAGCGATCGTGTTCGTGTTGAAGATGTGGAGACATTATCTTTTGGGAGAAAGATTCAAGTTGTTTACCGATCATAAATCGTTAAAGTATCTTTTTCTCAAAAGGATCTAAATCTCCGACAGTAGAGATGGTTAGAATTCTTGGCATTCTATGATTTCGATATCACATATACACCAGGAAAGGGGAATGCGGTAGCTGATGCATTGAGTAGAAGACATGCCAGTTTAGGGGCTATGTTTCTTGAGTGGAAGCAACTGGAGTATATTGCAGGGTATGATTTCAGACCAAAGTGCGAATTAGATCCAGCAATGTTAGCAAGTTTGACGATCAGACCCACTTTGATTGAGCGGATTGGTTCCAGTCAGAAGAACGATCCTAACCTATTGGAAATCACCTCCAAGTTAGAGATGGGTATCGACGAGGAGATGAACAAGTATGGGCTTGATCGAGATGGATGGCTTAGAAAGAATGGAAAGTTAGTTGTACCCAACGTGAATGGATTGAGAGATGAAGTGCTAAGAGAATATTGTCACTCAAAACTAACTATACATCCCGATGGTAACAAAATGTATCGAGACATGAAGCAGACCTACTACTGGGAAGGGATGAAAAGAGACATTGGGAAGTTTATATTCAAATGCATGAACTGCCAGTTAGTTAAAGATGAGCAAAAGAAACCTAGTGGTTTGTTGCAACCATTAGAAATTCCAAAATGAAAATGGGAACAAGTCTCGATGGATTTCATTGATGGGTTACCAAGGACTAGATCGGGCCATGATAGCATTTGGGTGATTGTGGACCGATTGATAAAGAGTGCGAAGTTTATGCCCGTCAAGTCGAATAGAACAGCAGCTAGGTTAGCGGAACTATATATGAAGTGGGTAGTGATATTTCATAGAGTACCTAAAAACATTGTGAGTGACCGAGACCCGTTGTTTACTAGTGGGTTTTGGAAGAGCTTACAGGAGGCTCTAGGGTCAGAATAATAGCTCAGTACCGTGTACCATCCTCAAACTGACGGTCAGACAGAGAGGGTGAATCGATTATTAGAAGATCTCTTGAGAGCTTGCATATTGGATTTTGGTGGATCATGGGATGACCATTTGCATCTAGTAGAGTTTGCATATAATAATAGTTATCGATCCAGTATTGGTATGGCTCCATATGAAGCTTTGTATGGAAGACCATGCAACTCACCGTCATGTTAGTTAAAAACAGATGAGAAATTCGTGTTTGGGCCAGATGTGATAAGAGAAACCTCAGATAAGATCAAGTTATTCAACAGCGAACGAAGGCTTCCCAAGATAGGCAGAAAAGTTATGCTAATAAGAGGAGGAGAGATCTGAAATTCTCCATTGGCGACTTGGTGTTTGTCAAGATTTCTCCATTAAAGAGCGTGATATGATTTAGTAAGAGAGGCAAGTTAACAGCAAGATTTGTTGGTCCATTCCCAATTCTCGAACAAGTTGGGAATTTAGCATATAAAGTTGAACTACTAGAGAAGATGGCAGGATTTCCCAATTAAGGAAATTCATGCATAACCCCGATGTGGCTATTTTACCGGATCAGCTGGATGATATCGAAGTAGAACCCGAGGCGGTTGGGAACCGCAAGCCAATTCGTATTGTCGAGCATGATACGAAGAAGCTTAAAAGGACAGCGGTGAATCTAGTCAAGGTTCAGTGGGGAGAAGACGAGAATGACTGTACTTGGGAGACAGAGGAGAGCATTAGGAAGACGTATCCAGAACTCTTTACCTGGTAAGGTTTTCATTTCGATTTAGTCTTTCCGAATGCTAGGATAAGTTTGTTTTGTTTGTTTTGTGCGTTTGATTGTTTGTGAATGACTGATAGGCATGCGGAACACCTTGTATTTTTTGGTTAAGGAATTTCGAGGGCGAAATTTCTTGGGAGGAGAATGTAACGACCCGCATTCTACGCTACAGAGGATCGTAGAATATTTATTTCTTTTTCATGCGAAGTCGTATAGCCATGTAAATTTGGGAGACGACTATTGGGGTCATTTCCCATGTTTACGATTTTTGCCGATTTTTAAATGACCATTTCGCCCCTAGCTGATCTTATTTGGCCATAACTTTTGATTGGTAAGAAGTTTTGACCTAAGACCACTTCCATTAGATCCAGATGATGGTTTACCTTTCCGTAGAGTGGTCACATTAGCCAAACGGACTCACCATTTGGGAGATATGGCTGAAACAAGGTTTAAAAAGCGAAAAATAGCTTAACCGGGCCTAATTATAGTGATTAGTGAGTGGGCCCATAACCCATTTCAGGATTAGGGTTATGGAAAGGCTGATAGGGTTAGGAAATTCGGCTTTTATCATTTTCCAGCCGCTACCTTTTGCTCCTTCAAGTCTAGCCATGGCCTCCACCTTCTAATTTCAACCCAAATCGCTCTTTAATCATGTTTAGCCTAATCTACATCAAATTAAGGCAAATTAGCATCAAATTGGGAATAGAGATGCTGTGTTGCATAGAGATTCGACCCAAATCAGGTATAGTTTCAGATCTAAAGTTAATTTGTGGCTAAGGTGAGTGATTTGCATTGTTTTTCACTAATTACGGCTAATCAGGGGTGATTAGTGATAATTAGCGAAATTATAACTCAGAAAAATCTGGAAAAATTTGTAAAATTCTAAAATATTATTATAGGGCTCTGATAGAAATTTGGGTTAATTTGGATAAGTTTTGCTAATTATATGCTTAAACATGATTAAGGGGGATTAAGGGGAAAACATAGATTTTTGGGCATGTTTGATCTGTATTCACATATTAAATTGTTCTTTTGGTGTTTATGGTTGATTCTCTATGTTGCTATGACTATATGGTATACTTTGTGATAGATTAGAAGAGTTAGAATGGTCGGAAATGTCGTCGTGTGGCGTAAAACAGTCACTGGGAAAGTTGCAGGACATGTGCAGGGTTTCGGATTGGATCGGATATAGGGCTCGGGTTGGATAGGAGGACCGGGAAAGGGATTTGATTTGGATCGGAACTTGGCACCAGGGAAGGCTTGGCAAGAAGGAAGGCCACTTGCAGAGGGTTGGAGTTGGGTTGAGGATCGGATCGGGTCGGAATGGAACGTGAGATCGGATCGGAGTAAGCAAGCTGGAGCAGGAGGGACAAACGGAACCAAGAAGCAAAACACCGAACCGAACCGCATGGAGGAGGTGAACCCGAACCGAACCGAAGGAGGGAATTAAGCTGAATCGAATGGGGAGCCTGAGCACCACATACCGAACCGAACTAGATAGACCGAATCGAATCGAGTTTGGACCTCTACCTCTACTACGTGATAACTCTTCTGAAGACCAACTCCAATTCGACCAAAACCCGGGATGCAAAGGAAGTCCAAATAGGAAATTGAACTCAGGATCCAGTTGGGAACCAACGAGTTAACTTCATGAGTTGGGCTTTGCTGCGGGACGTGTGCAAAGTGATTGTCGACGTCAATAGCTTTGATTTACCACCGAGATACAGATATTGGCTACTGATCAATGCAGTGAAGTCATCATGACTTCGTGGGGGCAGAGTGATCATAGCAAGGCTATGAGCCAGTGCAGTGGAGTTGTTATGACTTCATGGGGCAGGGTGGACATAGCAAGGACTAGTGGCTATGGATCAGTGCAGTGGAGTCGCCATGACTCCATGGGGCAGAGTGATCATAGCAAGGATTTGGGTGGTCAAAGTGGTGGATATCGTATGCTTTACGCACTGAGTGAGAGATGTGAGGATGGTTGCTATGTTTGATTGTTTGCCACCATTATGACATGCACACCCCACCCCCGTTATCTTGACACCTTATGTTAGTGTTACCTTAGAGTAATTGTACATATTGTTGTGCTGACTCTTTGGTTGCAAGTCCAGGTTCGTGTATGGTTTAGTATACCTGTTATTGTTATGTTTTGTTGCTTATTGCTAATACCAGACTTTTGTCTAACTCAGAGTTTTATGTCTCTTCTTATTACTCTGGGTGCTCTTAAACGGGCATACTAGAGACAGATTAGCTGGTTATGCACGAGTAGCTGATCCGGAGACGAGCAAGAGGTTCCCGCGTATGATATACATATATATGTATTCTCCCTATGTCACTGATGGTCACTACTTTAGGCATTAGAAGTGTACCCTTCCTTTACTTTGCTTTAGAGACAGTTTGAAAAGTTGTAATAATGATGATGTGGAACATAAGCTGTATTTGAATTTTCCGCTACTATTATGGTTTAGTTTCCAGCTTATGCGCTGTCTCGCCTATTTTATGTCAAGTATGTTATTATTATATTTTTATCCCATGCGCTGTGATACATTCTACAGGTACCTTGTTAGTTCAAATTCCTTCTTTTCATTCCTTTGGCGACCGTCCCATGCTAGTCGGGGATTGGCACTGCGCACTTTCATTGGAAATGTCGGCTAGTGCGGGGCGGGCCGTCACATGGTCAGAACATAAGTTCTATGTGAATGAATTTAAATTACGCTTCTAGATAATCCTACATATACCGTTCAATTACTTCTTCTTATTTATTAGGTTATTTGTGTCAACAGCGCTCCACGCTTGCACACGTCATACCCATGTACCCCTTAATAGATTAACCTAATATAGTGTATATGTAGCTACCCCCAAATTAAGGTACACCCCATGGTACCCCACTTGCACGGTTTTCGCCGTATTATCGCAGGAATATACGCAGCCCCTCATCCTATACGTAAGCGTAATGACTACCATCCTCGAATAATGCCCTCTAGTCTACGATACACCACCCAAAGCAGACATGTGTGTACCTAGACTTTCCCACGTACTTATCGTCAAACGTATTTGATGCCTGACCCGCACACCTATCGTATGTGCATGCCTGAGTTCCGTGGCAGGGCTACACACGAAACTCGGTCGGGAGCTTTCCTTATATTTATGCAGGCCCTCCTTTAAGAACCTTTCACACAAATATCCCTAGGGTCTATTTATCTATGGTGGCTATGGCCCCACCACAACCTCTCCCTTAACTAGTAAAGACTACAAGAGCTAAGCGACAAGCCCCTAAGCAAACAATCTAAACATCCATGTGGCGTCTACCTTCAACCACCGCCTCAATAGTGAAAGGTCGATTGTCTCTTGGGTTTAACTCTAGTCTTTCCGCATCTCGCTGGCTGCTGATGGCAGGTTCTCGACGACCTATATTATCTTTGTTGGTCCTGACCCTCCGCCTCTGTAGTGAGGCAGCCGCCGAGCTACCCTTAATGTCATTATGTCACAGCATTCTGACTGCCATTCTATTGGTGCAGTCAAGGCCCACCCACCTGATAGTTTCGCACAGACCCAACCTTTGCGATGCTAGCCCCGAGTCTAGCCCACCACAAAGGACTATCAGGAGCACCTTTAATATCTTAGGAAGCCTGCGTGCTTCCCCTTCCAGTTAGTCGGAGCTGCCAAAATAATCAGATTAACGTGTGCTCCCCTTGTGCCTTATAACACCGTGATGATCTACCTCGTTGGGCTATTCATCCTATAACGTACGGTCTGTTCCAAGCGCCTTAGTTTAATATTTCATTAGACCCTACGTCTAATCATTTATTACGCGCTTGCTCCACCTCATCAGTTTTCTTATTTATTTGGTTATTCTCATTCATAATGACTTCCTTTTCAAGTTTACCAAGTTACCCTTGCTTATTAATTCCATTTATAACTTAATCCATTTAAGTTGATTAATAAGCCTGTAACATGTTATTCTCATAATTTATTCATTGTCCGATCTTACAATAACATGTTCTACTCAATTTATAATTAAGTACATCTTAATTCACATATACCTTGGTAAGAGAACAACTCCCTAAGTATCAACCCCGAAGACTGAAATCAACATCAGACTGACACTCAGAGAATCACTCAACTAAACCAATCTTATGTTATCTTCATTCGTAGATTTATTCTTTCCCTTACAGATTACTTAATTTACAATTAAGTACAACTTACCTTATTACATAAGTTATTTCATTTTTCTCTATCGTTCATTATAACTTACCTTATTCCATAAGTTATAATTCCCACTTGTCCCTAGGACAAGTTTACCTATTATCTTTCTTTTTCTTGAGTTTATTCATAATAGGTTATTATCATTCCCCATTCTTATTCTTTTCCTTACAGTTGTAATTATCTTTCATTCAATTTCATTTATTTCCATTAATTACAATTAATGGTATTCTCTGGTCCTACCATTTACATATTTTTATATATGTGTATAAATATGCACTAGACCTCTCACATTAAGTCTACACTTGTGGATGCTGGATTTGCCGGGCAGGTCCGGGCAGTCTTCTACCACAAGTTGATTTAACCTTATGTCTTAGCACAACTACTTGTTTCATTTATACACTTAGACCCCTCACATTCGGTTCAACATTAGGGGCCGCCGGATATGCTAGCTGGGTCCGGGCAGACTTCCACCACTAATGCAACCTAACCTCGTGTCTTAGTACCGTTTCATATATACGCACTAGGCCACTCACATTAGATTCACCACTTGTGGTTGATCGATATGCCGGCTGGGTCCGGGCAGACTTCTACCACAAGTGGAATCTAACCTCGTGCCTAGGCGCGGTTCAGTTTTAGGCCTATTCATCTCTATTCCATTATTTATGTTCATATCAAATTGCGCCTTCAATTTAAAGTCTTAAAACATAAAACATTTTTATTCCCCAATTCAAGTTTATGCTTATAATTCTACCAATAAGTTATGCCTATAATTTATATATATATATTTTCCAATTCACATTCATAATTCCAATTCAATTTATATACATAATTTCTAATTTACATTCATAATTCCAATTCAATTTATATGCATAATTTCTAATTCACATTCATAATTCCAATTCAATTTATATGCATTATTTCCACCATAGTTATGCCATTAACCCCATCATAATTTATGCCCCCAAATCTCTCAATATGAGTCGCATGACTTTCTACATGTGACTAATAATATTTAGATCTCAAATAATGCATCTTTTACCCAATGTCTTAATTATCCTAATTTATAGGTTCATAAAATGGATCTATACAACAGTATTCATCTTAAACATTCAAATAAACGTACATATCAACTGATTGAACATAATTTTCATTTTAGCGCAAATATCCATCGCATCAATTAACTTTTTCAATACATTCATTATATATATCCATGGGGAATGATTAAACGATAAGCATACTATTATTCACAAGGGATAATTTAAACCCACTCACTTTGATTTGTTTTCCCAATCCTGAATCTGGTCTATCATTCCATGATTTACTCTTAATTGGATTCAGAACTTTGCTTTGATTAATCTTTCATTAACGTTGATCCTCTCCTCCAGATATGGATTCATAATATTTAGTTACAGAATATATTTGAGAAGAGAGAGGGGGGAAGCCATGGCAAATCTCTAGCGTAGCCACCAAGTTATGAGGTTTAGGGTTAGGTCTAGGGGTTTATTTATAGGTGAGGTAGAAAGCTATGGGCCTTTAGATTTAATTAAAACTCCATCAGAACTAACCATGTCATCCGACCAATAGGAAATGGCCACGTTGCGGCGCTCACCAACGAAAACAAGCCACGTGTACAGTATGACGCGTAGGGGTGCCAACAACCCCGCTTGGGTGTCAACACCACTGCTTGGGGGTCGACACAGGTGTCGACACCTCCTTGTGGGCGTCGTCGCCCCTTACGTATGTATAAATATTTATTTATTTATTTGAAATTTGATTTATTTATTTGCATATAAATCAAATTCAAAATATCCTTTCTTTGTTTGCTTCCTTGTTCGCGCGCAACTTCTATTTTGAATTGTATTCATATGTATTCCACCCTTGCGCGTATGCTAAACTTTTGTACGAGAACAATTTCAAATTTTAAACCAATTAATATATTTTTTTCCTCTTTTGAAACATTATCTCAATTAAACCCCTTTTTAACCCTTTTCATACTAAGCCACTTTTTAACTGTTTTCACACTAAGCCACTTTTAAGCTATTCCCTCAAAAACAAAAAAATGTGGTGCTGGCAGGGATTGAACTCAGAACCTCTTGTATACAAGTCACATGTTCTAACCAACTGAGCTACTAAATCTTTTGTTAACAAGACTTATGACAGTGCTGGATATTATCCTTTTTCTCATTCCACTTTTTCACGTTTTGTTACATTATTTAAATTAAAGATATCTCTTTCATTTTATATCGGTTTTCAACAAACCATAGGTCTAAGTTGACCAGAAAATCATCACGAATGCAATGACGCTAATCTCGTGACCAAACTCTGGAAGCTCTTCAAATTTTCCTTTTAATTTATTTTTAAATGTTCGCATGTAATTTCCACTGCATTGTATTGCATTCCTTCTCATTTCATATATTGCATGTAATTTCCTTTATTAATCTTTTTCTTCATTTCACTGCATGAACTTATTACATGCAATATATTCATTATTTATTTTTTCCTTTAAATATGTCTGTGCATACAATATATACATATATGCATAATTTTAATTGTCATTAAAAATGCGGGGTGTTACACACTCTGCTGCTCCAATACCCTATCTCCCACCAGAGCTAGACCCTGCCAAATAAAGGCATCTGCATGTAAATCCAACTCCATCCCTAAGCCCTAGCTTCGTCTGCCGAGCAGCAACTGATAGAAATAAGAAGGAAGAAAGTTTTAGATAAAGCCACCCATCAAGTACCTGTAAATCCAGCAACTGCATTACTACAAAACAACATAAGACACTGGAGGGAGAGGTTAGAAAGGCATGGATCAGCCAGAACATAGAAAAACACAAGAATCAACCTATCCCTGCTCGCGGGGGAGACGAACCTGGTGTAACATCAAAGATACATGCCATGCCCTATGAGCGGATCCAAAATCTCCCTTAAAAGGCCTTCCACGGAAGGCTAGGAAAACATCATTCCTAACCCTTCGTATGATAGAAGGAGGGTCCATAGGAGTCTCATCGAAGATAGCCTTATTCCGTGAGCATCAAATATGACAATAGACAAGATAAGAATAAGGCGGAAAAGGATATAATGGAGAGATTTGCCTAAGATGTCTTCCCATCAGTATCTTAAAATCTGCAAGGGAGTTGTGTTACTTCGGAGACCTACCAAGTTCCAGAAGTAATTCATGATAGTTTTGGCAGAGAAGCCAAAAAATAAAATGGGCACTAGATTCCATATCACCTACTCTACAACACCTGCATCGAGAGACAATAGGGATGCCAATTCTCATCAGGTTATAGTCTAGTGGAAGTCCATTATGAAGGGTTTTCCGCATAAATAATGAGATTTTGGGAGGTAATCTAACATCCTAAATGAAAGAACATATAAGGAGGCTTAGAGCCAGAGTTCTAGCCGAATTCCTAGCCGCCTTTATTGAGAAACGACCACCATCCCACCCGGACCCACTCCCATGAGAGTCGAAAAAAGTCTTCATGAATTGCATCTGTTTACAAATCTCATTAGCATAAGACTGGGCAACGGTGTAATTCGTGGCCATCAGCTACGTACTTGGCATGGAGGAACAACACCCATAAGAAGTTGTTATCTTCGAACCGTACCCACAACTTGCAAATGTAGGCATAGCAAAGATCCTTAGGATTTCGAAGGCCCATACCTCCCTCCAATTTGGCACGATAAACGATGTCCTAAGAAATCCAATGATGATGTTAGAGTTGTCCTTGCCCCCTCCGCCCAAAAAAAAGGACGAGGCCAGAGTATGATACGAATGGAAGAAAGAGGAAGTAGGAGTCATAGCAGCAAAAACATGCGATCCAATAGAGTCAAGAATGGACTTTATAAGGACAAGTCTACCTGCCTGAGAGAGGGGAGACGCATTCCACCAAATCATCTTACCCCTAGCTTTTTCCGTTAGGGGATGGAAAATAGCGTTAAGTTTCTTCCTTCATAAAGGACAATACCGAGGTAAGGCAAAGGAATGGAAGAGGCCTTGAAACCAGAGAAGGTTTTGATCCGAGAAGACTTTTCTGGGGACAAGTCTTTTGTTGGAACACAACAACTTTTAGCAGAGTTAATGTGTTGGCATGAACACCTCTCGTACTACTGGGTGAGGGTAAGGAGACGGTGAACGGATTGATGATCACCATTAGAGAAAATGATAATGTAATCCAAAAAGGATAAGGAGGAGATGAGACAACCACTCGGAAGGCCAAAAGGTGAATTTGGCCCGCTGACGTTAGCGAATGGAATCCACGCACGAAGGCCTCTGCGGAGATGGAAAAAAGAGTTAGCGAAAGAGGGTCTCCTTGAAGGAGACTCCTTCCTGACTTGAAGAACACGTTGGTAGATCTATTATTGAGAACAAAAAACCAATAGTTAGAAATAAGCCTCCAAACGATATCGATTAGAGGTTCCGGGAAGCCAAAGGCTTCAGAAATCTTATGATGAAAAACCAAGACATATAGTCGTAAGTCTTAGCCATGTCAAGTTTGAAAACTACATTAGAGCCTCTAACCTTTCGATCGAGTTGAAAAACCAGTTTCTAGGCTAAAAGGACGTTATTTGTGATCAGGCGTCCTTTAACAAACCCAGCTTGAGAAGAGGAAATGATACAATCCAGAAAAGGTGATAGTCTAAAAGTTAGCACCTTCAATATAATCTTGTTGGAGAAATTTCACGAGATGATTGGGTGAAAGTCCCCACACAAACATGGATTCTCGCATTTGGGGATGAGAACTAGATTGGTGGACATCCAACCAATAGGAAGAGCTCCACTAGAGAAGAAATAGCGAATGGCAAGACAGCGGTCCTCCTGAATGATCAGCCAAAAACTTCTGTAAAAAACCCCATTGAAACCATCAGGCCCGGTCGCGCTATCCTTACTTAATGAAATAACGCATGCCCGAATTTCATCAGAGGAAGGAGGGATGCAAGGGTTCGCTTTCCGATGGAGGGATCATCTGCGGGGCGAAAGCACGAAGAGACGGGTCAGAGAGGGACACGGAGGGAGAACCAAGGAAAGATTGGAAGTGAGAAAAGATGGTCTCTCTGACATTCGCCGGGGTTGAATCCTGAGAAAGATCTGGACGATGGATCTGATGGATAGAAAGAAGGCTATTCTTCTTCCAAATAGAGGAATGAAATAACTTGGAGTTCGTATCTCCCTCGACTATCCACTTGATTCTGGCCTTTTGGCGAAGGAAGTTTTTCTCAATACGAAGCTCCGATGAGAAGGCCAACTGGGAAAGCGCCCATGCTACCTTATTAGCAGAAGAAGGCTCCTCCTCATAAGAAGATTCTGCTAAAATGAGAGACTCTTCAGCCGCCCTGACATGGTCGAAGATATTCATGAAAACCTACACATTCCAAGCATTAAGACAAGTTTTAATACGCTTCAGAGACAAAAAAAACAACAAAAGTATTTCCAAAGGCAGGAGAGTTCCAAGAATCTTCCATAACTCGATGAAAAGTGTGGTGGGATCTCCACATAGCCTGAAACCAGAAAGAGGAATGGCCTGGAAGGGCGAAGGGAAAGCAGCGAAGAACCATAGGAGAGTGATCTAAGAAGGTACAATGAAGGCGGGAGACGGAGAACGAGAACGGTAGGTTGAACCAACCTTACGATCCAACGACTCTGCCGAGTCTAGAGAGAATCTGGTTTGGTCCTTCCTGCTTGTTACACCAAGTGAAAGCTCAGCTGACAAAAGAGACTTCTGAAAGACCTGAGATGATGATGAACGAGTTTAAATCCTCCACTACTGCCTTGTCTATAGAGGATCCTCCGCGCTTTTCAGCCTAGCAGGCGACAACGTTAAAGTCACTTCCAATGACCGAAACAAAAACCCCAGGTCGGAAAGTGACAGGATATCAGACCAAAGAGTGAACCTCTCTAACCGGTCGCACTTAGCTTAGAACACCGAAAACAGAAAGGAGAAGGAGAGATAAGCACACAACAAGCCATATAAAGAAGCTGATCAGAGTCGAAAACATGATGTGCAACAACATCTTTTGACTAAAGGATTCAGAGCTTATTGGATACATTGGTCAGAGCACCTCTGAAGCCAAGAGACAAAACCGAATTGGTGATCACTTCAGGACCCATAAAAGTCTCCATTAGTGCCACAAGATCGATAGAGTTCTTCTTGACGATGCACTTTAGTCTAGCGAAATAAGCAGCATTTCCGATACTCGCACATTCCAATACAAAAAATTCAATATCCGGAAAGATGTAGGAGAAGCAAGAGGCAAAGGCAAGAGAAGCAATAAGAAAACAGTGCAACCCAGCTCAGACAAGATAAAGCATAAACTGAGTAGATCTTACGATCTGCTCGAACGCCATTATAGCATGTGCGAATGGTGCGGGGGATGCGAGGGACCGAAATCGATCTCCTATGCGAAAATTGAATAGGTAGGGAAGAAGATCGATCCTGGACCTCACGGATCTCGGGGGACTAAAAAGTAGTCCCTGAAATACGATCAGGAAACGAAGAATTCGAAGTACCAGCTCTCGAAGGATAGGAGTTCTAACTGAGTCGAGAGAGGCGCTCGTTTATGATCACAATCTCTTGCCTACTAAGAAGAGGGGGACCAACAGAACATGATGGCGTGGATCCATCTGAAGAAAGAAAAGGGCAAAATAGGGAACCAACAACGAAGATGGGAGGACAAAATGTAGGGTTGCTCGAAGCACGCAACTCCAATTCTTGTGCAGTCATTACCAATGTCATGTTGTCATTAGATTGACAACCCCGCAAGGAAGGTAATGCCCGAAAACCGAAAAGGGACATAAGGCAAAGAAAATAGGAGGCCACTGAACTCAGATGGTCAGCAAAAGGGTGTGCTAGCATAGAGCGGCAATCACTCGGATAACACATATAGGGGTTCAAAAAAGGAATTGCTATATGAGTACAACCAGTACTCCACCATATCTGTATTAGGAACACTCGAGAAAGCCACCGACTCAGCCTGCACAAACCAGGTATCCAATACCGACAACAACGGATCACAAACGACACTGAGCAAGCTTCGCTATGACCCAAAAAATCGATCAACCTGCAAACCAACAATGTAGAAACTGACTTGCCCAAGTAGGTCAAAGAAAAGACCTCAAGCACAACACTATCAACGCAGGAAAAGGAAAGCAGCGAGTCTAAAAATGAGGTCAACACTTTCAAGATGCATAAGCAAAAAATGGTCCATGCATCGGAATGGTCAGAAACTACAGGTGATAAAACACTTTAAACGAAAGAGGGGTTGCAGCCTTAGTCGATACCAAGACAACAATAGTACATGTAAGTGCTACTCTAGCCCAGCACAAGCAACAAATGGCACCACAATAGACAAGTAACCATGAACATAAATAGAAACAGAAGTGGAAGGCCATACCTGCCTGGAGATAGAAGTAACCAACCCAAAGCATCTGTTACACACAGTCAACACCAAGCCATGTTCCGAAGATCGCTTCCCCACTGCCTCGCCTAAAGCAATAAGCTTTGGCTGCAAGCAGGGAGGTATGGGAACAAACCGAGAGACTGAAACCATCTTCGATGAGTTACATCACTTTTTGTAACTGGCACCACTCAACTAAGAACTACATGGACCAATTGGAGAAACCAGTAAACAAGTACCTAGAAAGGGACTGTTGCTCGAACCACCACACCCTTATATCATTATCGACTCTAAGGAATAAAAAGTCCGACCATTACAAATGACTTACATAATAAAGCACAACATTCATGTTGAACGATGGCTTCCACACTGAAGCATAGCAATACATAATACATTCCAAATGGATCATATGAATCATATTTGGTACAATAAGGAGGTTGTTAGTTCACTTATTGATCTTACAAATTATATGTTTATTATTGATTGTTTATACTTTTTCTAATGGAAGCTATTTTGTTTTGGCTTTATTAATCAACCATTTTATACTTTGTTGTACATGGGTATACAAATATGTGGATCGTTGATTGCTAATCAAAGAGGCATTGCTACATTCTTAGTAAATTACGAAGGCTACATTTATACGAATGTGCTAAGATTACAAATTACATCACTAAAATAAACTACAGCTAAGAGGAAATTAGCACAAATTATTTGTCTTATGCACTCCATCATTATTGAGTTTTAACTTCATTAATTCTCATCAAATCATGTTCCATAATTGATAGTTTGTATTTTAATGTTTAGTATCCACTTTTGATGTTCAAGATTCAACTTTTGTTACTTAAGTTCTACAAACTTTCTCGTCACGTCAATCTTTCTCTTTAAAACCATGGTTCTTTCTTCATGATTTCTTTCGTTCATTTTTTGGGTGGAGGCACTGACAAATATACAAGAGTAACTTCACCTTATTTTTCTTCTTCACGACTTTTGATTCCATTGATAAGAAAATCACATTAGTGTATGAGCAAGCGCAGTCGCCTCATTCCCAACTCAAAGTGTGTTTCTCTCATAGATGTACCTTTTGGATTAAAGTGGACACTTGATTTTGATGCCTTTCTCTTCCTTTTATATTTTGTTTAAATATCTGAGACAACCTAAACTTCCCCATAAAGAAAAGCCCGGATTGAATCGAGAACACGACAAAATAGAACACAAACAGAAAAAATTTCATTGCTTATTACAACAATTTACATCAGAGTATAAGAATATATAGAGTACGAATAAATAATACACATTTGATAAATATCATAGATTTATAAATTTCAATACAGCGAAAAATAATAAAAAACACAACTGAAAGAGATACACGGATACAGAGCTTTCCGAATATCATTCCAGCTGTAAACCAGGATCCTGTGAATATAAATCTGCAAAACCAAAACTACTAGCTACCCGTATGGAAAATAGGGGCACCCAGAGTTTAGGTTAAAACAATAAACTCCAGGTCAGTCATGTGACTGGTGTGAAAACTAAAACAGTTATTAATCTTTGTTTTAAAGTTAGATAAATTAAGAGACCACGCCGTATAACACGGAACGAGTTTTAACCCCAAGAGTACTAGTGCATATACAAACAACGCAATGCTAAAGAAGAAAAATGAAGCCATTATATGACCTAGGTCCCATCACACAATGCAACGCAAGTCGGAGGATAAGATTTTACCTTATAATAGCCAAATAATGATAAATACGCAAAATTTATCTTTTATTATTACTATAAGTGAAGAAATCAACTTCAAATATAAATGTATCAATCATAGACGACATAGCATCCCATGCTACTATGTCGCCAAATTTAGGTTTACAATCAAAACCACATAATGTCGTATTGGAATTTGGATTTCCATCGTGAACCAAGGAAAGGGATAGTCCTTACCGAATTCGAGACTCTCTAACCCGAGCCTCAGGATACATCCGTAACTGCACCTTAGGAGCCACAGGTCCAGTCCACACTAAGCAGATTAATAATACCATAAATTATATGCTAGCCTGCCCTATGGGGGCATAAATGAGCCAAATGACTCAACATCCATTGGCACCGCAGTGACCGATATATCTGAGGCGCCTCTCTAACATCAAGTAACAATAAGCAACATCCTCATGAGTAAAATGTCTAGGCTTCATATTATGACACCACTCCTAGCTAGAAACTAGCATATGTCCATTTCCCTGGATCCTTCTCCCATTTCAAGTTCACACCGGGGTGTGAGGCTCGCGAATTAACGCTATACACAAAGCGGCGCTATATTAAAGCTATGCTTTGATCATCAACCACAAGACTCTGCTTTTCAACAGAAGCCTTGATCATTTGCCACTTAGGCATGCCACTTAGGCAATTCACTCCATGCGACTGATGTCTATCGATATATAACCTCTTAACTCGTACGTCTCAGAGAAGGGCGTTAAGCAAGAGAATAAATTCTCCGCCGCTAAACAGATATATATTTAATAGAGATCAATCAGCATAGAATAAAATCCAATGTCAGACACACAGTCCATTTACAAGTTCGTTTTGGGTCTGAACGAAACCGGAGGCACCTTATTCCTCGTCCTGTATGTCCAATACAGGAGAGAGGCCCTCGCGTATCCGTCGATCTCCAAGTACATATGGACGATCACCACTTATTACCTCGTCTTTGGTATACAGCCCAATCAAGACATCAGCAATCATCCAAACGATGTGAAGACCTCCGGTCTTCAACCACCATCTTCATCGTCGACTTATCGTCGAATCAGTTATTCAGAATGGGTATAAACCCGGCCTTTCTGAATAACTCGCATATATAATAAACCAGTGCTATAAAAAATACAACATACGCCTCATTCCAATTCAGAATACTCTTTTATTCAAATATTCACATCCTTAGGGATATGTTCCCATTAATTTTATCAAAGATAAATTCAATAAAATTTATTCTTTAATCTTCCTTTGGATATCATTCAAACCGTATTAAGGTTTTTCAAACTAGTCGGGATTAGCGCACCTTACTAAAGTAATCATTTATTTAATTTCCCAATCACAACCTATTCATCCTATGGAGCAAAACTGGTAATACTCCGTATCTAACACCACGATGTTATCGGTAAATTCAATTACCATTTCACGTTCAAATCTAATTAAAGATCTAACTATCGCTAGGAGAAAAACTGGTGATACTCCATTCTCGATCATTTCCCGAATTTGATAATTTAAGTTATCACATTCTCTTTTCAATCTAATTAAAGATTCATTAAAACTCCACTTCGTTTTAATCTTCCCAAAAATCAATATTAATGATTATTTAACTTTGGAAACACAAACATGCTGCATCGACAATCTACACCGTACTATTGATTACTGTCGATATATAACCTCTAAGCTCGTACGTCTTAGAGAAGGGTGTTAAGCAAGAGAATAAATTCTCTGCCACCAAACAGATATATATTTAGCAGAGATCAACCATACAGTTTGAAATACAATGTTAGACATGTAATCCTGTCTTTAACCGGGTTAAAGAACTAATGTCATTTAAAAACACAGTTCACAATAAACCCAAATCACATTCCATTAATTATGGAATCTTCAAGGAAAAACAAATCAATATATAATCGATATAAATTTCCGTATCCGACTAATAATACAAATGGAATAACGACAAAGCCTTTTAAATTCCATGTATATTAACAGTCTTCTTCCACTAAAGCTTATTTCGATTATTATCAAATCGAATTCCATTCAATTCCAATTTAGTATATTAAATTCGAAAACTTTACGTTGGAAAATTCTCATTAAATCTTAATAAAAAGATTTATAAATTCCAAATCCCATTTCATTGTAAATCGGGTTAAAGAACGAATGTCGTTAAAATCACAGTTCACAATAAATCCGATTCACATTCCGTTTTCAATTCCAATTAAATGTTAATTAATTGGTAATTCTTCTTTAAATCTTAATTAAAAGATTTGTTCTTTTCACTCGGGGTTCAAGAACAGTGTTATTTAAGACACATTCACGACAAACCCAAAATCCAATTCAATTTAATTCCAATTAAATATTAATTAATTGGTAGACTCCTTTAAATCTTAATTAAAAGATTTAATCTTTTCTCAACTGTGTTTAAGAACAGTGTTAATAAAGACACCATTCACGACAAACCCAAAATCCCATTTGATATTAAATACAAGGCTCTGAATAGAAAATATATCGGCTTGCATTCAATATCGAATTCTGAAATCAATAAATATCGTATTGGAATAACGATATATATATATATATCTTCCAAATTCCTCCACAATATCTGTATAATCACGGAATCCAATATCGAAATATTCCGAAGATAATTTCGATTCAAATCCATTCCAATTCATATATTGGAAATTCTGGTTATTTTTAAAACCATTTCAAATCCAATTTATTTATTTAAAAATATTGGATTATAATTCTAGTTCATAACTAGTTCATTTCGATAAAAAAATATTTTTATCTTTTCAAATATGGAATTTTTCATCCTAATTCTTTCCAAATCGTCTATTATGATTTTACATAAATTATTAATATTTTTAATAATTTTATCAAGGCCCGTACAGTCGATTTCCATAAACGGCCATCGAACTGCACTTACAACGACCTTTTCCAAATTTGATTTGGACATAATTCCAAATACAATCGTTAGATTTCAAATCTATTATATCCGTTGGAAAGATCTTTTCGATACGAGCCCAACGGTTCCGGTTTTAGGAGAATCCAACCTTCGGATCTCCCGTAATGTCAATCTGAAGTCAACGGTTGAAATTCGCGAACTACCGCGGCGCGGCGTGCTATATTCAGGCCATTAAATATATATAATATATATTATATATATATATATCATCGATTTCTATTTAAAACATATTTTATAAATTCGTTTTAAAACGATTCTAACTTCATTTTTCAATTTTAAATCAAAATTGAATTTTCCTTATCATTATAATATATAAATGATAATATTTTCAAAATATCTGATTTTGAAATTATTTCCTCTTAGATATTCATTATAAAAATGAATAAAATCGATATAAAAATCGTTCATGTCAAAATGGCATTAATCTAATCAACACGGCTTTATATATTTAAATATATACGTGTCCATCCTAAATCGGACATCAAAATCGGATTTTGATCTTTTAATGAATAATATTTTAAAATATTCAATATTTTAAATATTCGTTATTTTAAAATATTCATTCTTTTTGAACTGGAATCAGACACAGTCAATTACCATATAATGTTATTTATATGGATTTCATACAACACATGTATAGAACAACAATGATAAACAATCAACCATCATCCAGAGTGCATACTACACTGCATAAGCATTAAATATAAATATTTAACGCTTACAACAGTCTGTCAACCAATAGATTGACATACAACTAAACAATTGGGATTAGTGTACGTCAAATATCATCCCAATACCCGTGTGGGATTTCACACTAATTATTATTTGTGCAGTTGGGTGATGTGTAAAATATATCGTCCCAATCAATATCAGTCAAATGGGTGTTCATAAACAAATCGTCTGATTTTAAATGAATATTTATTTCCATTCACATACACGTTAAAAATTATATTTTTAACGATAAAATATTTTATTCAACACATGAATATTTTCCATTACACATCACAATCAAAATCAATTTCCACAACTCAATAAAATCAAACAAGTCGTCCATGGTCTGTGAACGACGGGTGTCGGATGCTGCTAAGCACCGTCTGCATCCTAGTATATATTTTAACTAGAAAGTAAAATTAAAGTGAGAAGTTCTCACCTTGGGTTTCCACTCCGTCGGTTTATTTCTGAACAATTTGGATTTGCCCGAAATTTCAACGTAATCTTTTTCACGCTGTACATAGTAAAAATCACTTTTTTAATATGATGTTCATATAATTATAAATCGCTATCTTCATAATAAAAATCATATTTTTATATCGATATACATACAATAAAAATCGTATTTTTATATCGCTAACCTCATAATAAAAATCATATCTTTATAATGCTATTCATATATTAAAAATCCAATTTTTAGAGCAATGACATTTTCAAAACAACGTATATGATTTAAAAATAATTTTTTTATTCGATTTTTATATTTAATAAAAGTCATGTTTTTATCTTGCTACTGTCTACATAAAAATCACTTCTTTTTATAATTAAAATTCGTTTCTTTTTATTTTTAAAAATCATATCTTTTTATAATTAAAAATCATTTCTTTATAATCGATAACCTTATGCATAGATATCAGATGTTATCTATGTTTTATACAAAAAAAACTGAAATTAAAATTAAATAAAAAGCTCACCGGGTTATTCAGAGGTAGAGGGGGGTGCTGTGCGTCGCGTCGAAGGTGGCAGGGCGGAGATTGGTCGGAGGCGAGCCCAGGAGGTGCGGCGATTACTGTTTGAGGGGGGATTTGGGGTTTTATTCATAGGGAGGGGCGCTTTATGGGGTGTGGTGCCGGAGTGGGGCGGCGGTTGGCCAGTGAGGGCTGGAGGAGGCTAGAGGAGGGGTGCGCTCGATGATGCGGCGGCGGTGGAGGGTGGAGATGGGGCGCGATGGACTACATTGACGGTTTTCTCTTTTTTTTCTTTTCTTTATTCGATTTTTGAACGAACGGTGAAGGAGGGTTTGACCACAAGAATTTAGGTTAGGGTTTGACCAGTCTTCCATTTTATATGTATATTAATAATTTAATATTATTTAATTTTATAATTCGCTATATTTCATCCGATCTCCAAATCAAACTCAACATCTGTCGCCCCTAATGTAACACCCCCTTTCCGGACACAATGGGATATGTCCCGTTAGCCAATTCGACTGTTACGATCAGTTTTTCTTTAAATTAAAAAATAAATCATTATATATTCAATTTAAACGTACATTTTAATTTACCGGGGCCACACTCTGACTCCTAAAATTCCAAAAAAAAAAATCTAGCTATGTTTTGACGATACGGTCCTAACAAAACTAATTTCGTCGAATTTGGAGACCGTTTGAAAAACGTTCATTTCCTGGTCGATCCAAATTGACTTAAACTGTCAAAAAACGTTTTCTTTGGCCACGCTCACATATTATTTCCAAAAATTATGAAATTTGGAATCCTGCAGTAATTTGACATCCCGGATTCTACAAAAGTGGTCTCATCGAAAACGGAGGTCGTTTGCAAAATCGCTATTTTTAAGGGCTAAATTTCCATAGCGACTATTCTAAATTTCAACTGGACATAACTTGTTATTCCCGCTATGTAATCTGAATTTTTTAGATTCGTTGAAAAGATATTTTCAAACAGATTTAAATATTTTCACTTTCACTAAAATCCGGTTCATTTTGAATCTTGTACATTCATTTGAAATTTGAAATCGAAATTTTCAAACTACTGCGTCATTTTCAATTCCTTTTATAATTAAAATAGATATTTATATTCTAATTTTGATTTAAATAAATTTATACATTCTAATTCTATTAAAAATATATTTCTAGTCATTATCATTTGAAATAATTCATTTTAAATATTCAAAACTCATTAAAATTGCCAAAATAAAAATTTAAATTGGTTCTGATTTTCTGGGTTGCTATAATCTCCCCCACTTAAAATCTTTTCGTCCTCGAAAAGGAACGGAGATGAAAGTTGTTTAACTAACCAATTCAACTTTTAGTTTGGCTTTCATTCTTCAACTTTTTTGTTTCTAAGATTTTTCCATTTCTTTAAAAATTTGGCTAACACCCTAAATTTTTGAAAAATTTCGCCATAACCTCCTTTGTTTGGGGAGACATTTAAAACCTCAACTAGCCACGCAGAGCCCTCATCATCCAAAAAGAAAAAGAAAAATCCAAGCGGCTAGCTAATCGGCTCATAAATCTTTGAAAGAAAAAGAAAAATGCCAAGCGGCTAGCCTTAGGCTCATAAATATTAAAAGAAAAAGAAAATTGCCAAGCGGCCAGCCTTAGGCTCGTAAACATTAAAAGAAAAACAAAAATTGCCAAGCGGCCAGCCTTAGGCTCATAAACATTTTAAAAGAAAAAGGAAATTAGAAAACACGTACCTATTTGTCAGGCATACAATTTTATTTCTCTTCTTAGCAGTTTATCCATAACCTATTCAATGTATATACGTGTACATATGCAAATGCAATAAAATTTCAATTCAGTTCAATATTTTATTAGTTAACTAACAATCAAACAACACAACCATCAATCAATTAGTTGATTAACATTTCAAATTTATAACTTTAATATACCAAAAATCCATTTTTGATGCCAAGTCACAAACAATAACCCTATCTAATTTTGGTTCTCACACCAGTCATTTGGAGATATATAGATATCCCAATTTTGAAACTTGAACATAAACTACTGATGCTGACATGTCAATCACCAATATCATCAGTGTCATCTCCGGGAGACTAGAGTGTGATTCTATATCTATCCAGTATATTTGAGGCTTCGAATACACGTTAATTACGCGTATATTCAAAATCTCCATATACTCAATTGTCCAAATTCAATATAAAATAATATACTCAAATATGTATAATTAGATTAAATTTTCAAAACTAAATTTGTTTTTATTTTTGTTTTAAAAACACTACTCTTCACACTCGTTCCAGGATGTTATTGATCCTATCTCTAACGAGTCATTCTTATTGGATATTACTAATCCAATCTCTGATGAATTCTTTCGTTTGGTTCTATTGTGCCTTGTTCTCCAAGCTCCGTAAACCAAAGCTATGATACCAAACTGAGACGACCCAAACTTCCCCGTAAAGGAAAACCCGGATTGAATTGAGAACACGACAAAACAGAACACAAACAGAAGAACATTTCATTGCTAAATATAACTCCAGGTCAGTCATGTGACTGGTGTGAGAACTAAAACAGTTATTAATCTTTATTTTAAAGTTAGGTAAATCAAGGGACCACGCCATATAACACGGAACGGGTTTTAACCCTAAGAGTACCAATGCATATACAAACAGCGCAATGCTAAAGAAGAAAAATGAAGCTATTATAAGACCCAGGTCCCATCACACAATGCAACGCAAGCCGGAGGATAGGGTTTTACCTTATAATAGCCAAATAATGCGTAATACGCAAAATTTATTTTTTATTATTACTATAAGTGAAGAAATCAACTACAAATATAAATGTATCAATCATAGACGGCATAGCATCCTATGCTACTATGTCGCCAAATATAGGTTTACAATCAAAACCGCACAATGTCGTATTGGAAGTTGGATTTCCATCGTGAACCAAGGCAAGGGATCGTCCTTACTGAATTTGCGACTCTCTAGCCTGAGCCTCATGATACAGCCGCAACTTCACCTTAGGAGCCTCAGGGCAGGTCCATACTAAGCGGATTAATAATACCATAAACTATATGCTAGCCTGCCTTGGGGCATAAATGAGCCAGATGACTCAGCATCCATTGGCACCACAGTGACCGATATATCTGAGGCGCCTCTCTATCCATCAAGTAACAGTAAGCACATCCACATGAGTAAAATGTCTGGGCTCCATACCATGACACTACTCCTAGCTAGAAACTAGCATATGTCCATTTCCCTGGATCCTTCTCCCATTTCAAGTTCACACCGGGGTGTGAGGCTCACGAATTAACGCTATACATAAAGCAACGCTATATTTAAGCTATGCTTTGATCATCAACTACAAGACTCTTCTTTTCAACAGAAACATTGATCATTTGCCACTCAGGCATGCCACATTGGCAATTCACTCCATGCGACTGATGTCTATCGATATATAACATCTGAGCTCGTACGTCTCAGAGAAGGGTGTTAAGAAAGAGAATAAATTCTCCACCACCAAACAAATATATATTTAATAGAGATCAATCAACATAGAATAAAATCCAATGTCAGACACACAATCCATTTACAAGCTCGTTTTGGGTTTGAACGAAACCGGAGGCACCTTATTCCTTGTCCCATATGTCTTATACAGGAGAGAGGCCCTCGCATATCCATCGATCTCTAAGTACGTCTGGACGATCACCATTTATTACCTCGTCTTGGGTGTACAGCCCAATCAAGACATCAGTAATCATCCAAACAATGTGAGGACCTCCGGTCTTCAACCACCGAATTTATCATCGACTTATTGTCGTATCAGTTATTCAGAATGGGTATAAAACCGGCCTTTCTGAATAACTCGTGTATATAATAAACAAGTGCTATAAAAACACAACATACGCCTCATTCCAATTTAGAATATTCTTTTATTTAAATATTCACATCCTTAGGGATATGTTCCCACTAATTTTATCAAAGATAAATTCTTTAAAATTTATCATTTAATCTTCCTTTGGATATCATTCAAACCATATTAAGGTTTTCTAAACTAGTCAGGATTAGCGCACCTTACCGAAGTAATCATTTGTTTAATTTCCCAATCCCAACCTATTCATCCTATGGAGCAAAACTGGTCATACTCCATATCTAACACCATGGTGTTATCGGTAAATTTAATTACCATTTCACTTTCAAATCTAACTAAAGATTTAACTATCGCTAGGAGCAAAACTGGTGATACTCCATTCTCGATCATTTCCCGAATTTGATAATTTAAATTATCACATTCTCTTTTCAATCTAATTAAAAATTCATTAAAACTCCACTTAGTTTTAATCTTCCCAAAAATCAATACTGATGATTATTTAACTTTGGAAACACAAAAATGCCGCATCGACAATCTACATCGTACTATTGATTTCTACCGATATATAACCTCTAAGCTCGTATGTCTTAGAGAAGGGTGTTAAGCAAGAGAATAAATTCTCCGCCACCAAACATATATATATATTTAGCAGAGTCAACCATAGAGTTCGAAATACAATGTTAGACATGTAATCCTATCTTTAACTGGGTTAAATAACTAATGTCATTTAAAAACACAGTTCACAATAAACCCAAATCACATTCCATTAATTATGGAATCTTCACGGAAAAACAAATCAATATATAACCGATATCTATTTCCACATCCGACTAATAATATAAATGGAATAACGACAAAGCCTTTTAAATTCCATATATATTAACAGTCTTCTTCCACAGAAGCTCATTTTGATTATTACCAAATTGAATTCCATTCAATTCCAATTTGATATATTAAATTGAAAAACTTTACTTTAGAAAATTCTCATTAAATCTTAATAAAAAGATTTATAAATTCCAAATCCCATTTCACTGTAAATCGGGTTAAAGAATGAATGTCGTTAAAAACACAGTTCACAATAAACCCAATTCACATTCCATTTTCAATTCCAATTAAATGTTAATTAATTTGTAATTCTTTTTTAAATCTTAATTAAAAGATTTGTTCTTTTCACTCGGGGTTCAAGAACAGTGTTATTTAAGACACATTCACGACAAACCCAAAATCCAGTTCAATTCAACTCCAATTAAATATTAATTAATTGGTAGACTCCTTTAAATCTTAATTAAAAGATTTAATCTTTTCTCAACTGGGTTTAAGAACAGCATTAATAAAGACACCATTCACGACAAACCCAAAATCCCATTTGATATTAAATACAAGGCTCTGAATAGAAAATATATCGGCTTTTATTCAATATCAAATTCTGAAATTAACAAATATCGTATTGGAATAACGATATATATATCTTCCAAATTCCTCCACAATATCTGTATAATCACGGAATCCAATAACGAAATATTTCGAAGATAATTTCGATTCAAATCCATTCCAATTCATATATTGGAAATTTTGGTTATTTTTAAAACCATTTCAAATCCAATTTATTTATTTAAAAATATTGGGTTATAATTCTAGTTCATTTCGATAAAAATGTATTTTTATCTTTTCAAATATGTAATTTTTCATCCCAATTCCTTCCAAATCATCTATTATGATTTTACACAAATTATTAATATTTTTAATAATTTTATCAAGGCCCGTACAGTCGATTTCCATAAACGGTCATCGAACTGCACTTACAACGACCTTTTTTAAATTTGATTTGAACATAATTTCAAATACAACCGCTAGATTTCAAATCTCTTATTTCCTTTGGAAAGCTCTTTTCGATACGAACCTAACGGTTCCGGTTTTAGGAGAATTTGACGGTTAGATCTCCCGTAGTGTCAATTCGAAGTCAATGGTCGAAATTCGCGAATTGCCGCGGCGCGGCGCGTTCTATTCAGGCCATTAAATAAATATAATATATATTATATATATTTGGTCGATTTCCATTTAAAACGTATTTTATAACTTCATTTTAAAACGATTCTAACTTCATTTTTCAATTTTAAATCAAAATTGAATTTTCCTTATCATTATAATATATGAATGATAATATTTTCAAAATATTAGATTTTGAAATCATTTCCTTTTCGATATTCATTATAAAAATGAATAAAATCGATATAAATATCGTTCATTTCAAATGGCGTTAATCTAATCAACACGGCTTTATATATTTAAATATATTCGTGTCCATCCCAAATCGGACATCAAAATCGGATTTTGATCTTTTACAGAATACTATTTTAAAATAGTTATTTCAAAATATTCATTCTTTCTGAACTGGAATCAGACACAGTCAATTACCATATAATGTTATTTACATGGATTCCATACAACACATGTATAGAACAACAATGATAAACAATCAACCATCATCCAGAGTGCATTCTACACTGCATAAGCATTAAATATAAATATTTAACGCTTACAACAGTCTGTCAACCAATCGATTGACATACAACTAAATAATTGGGATTAGTGTACGTCAAATATCATTCCAATACCCGTGTGGGGTTTTCAAACAACAAACACTGATTATTATTTGTGCAGTTGGGCGATGTGTAGAATATATCGTCACAATCAATATCAGTCAAATGTGTGTTCATAAACAAATCGTTCGATTTGTAGATGAATATTTATTTTCATTCATATACACGTTAAAAATTATATTTTTAACAATAAAATATTTTATTCAACACATGAATATTTTCCATTACACATCACAATCACAATCAATTTCCACAACACAATAAAATCAAATAAGTCGTCCATGGTCTGTGGACGACGGGTGTCGGGTGCTACTAAGCACCGTCTGCATCCAAGTATATATTTTAACTAGAAATTAAAATTAAATTGAGAAGTTCTCACCTTGGGTTTCCACTCCGTCGTTTTATATCTGAACAATTTGGATTTGCCCGAAATTTCAACGCAATTTTTCACGCTGTACGTAGTAAAAATCACGTTTTTAATACGATGTTCGTATATTTAAAAATCGCTATCTTCACAATAAAAATCATATTTTTATATTGATATACATACAATAAAAATCGTATTTTTATATCGCTAACTTCATAATAAAAAATCATATCTTTATAATGTTATTCATATATTAAAAATCCAAATTTTAGCGCAATGACATTTTCAAAACAACGTATATGATTTAAAAATCATATTCTTATGCGATGTTTATATTTAATAAAAATCATATTTTTATCTTACTACTATCTACATAAAAATCACTTATTTTTATAATTAAAAATCATTTCTTTTTATTTTCAAAAATATTTCTTTTTATAATTAAAAATCATTTCTTTATAATCCATAACCTTATGCATAGAAATCAGATGTTATCTATGTTTTATACAAAAAAAAATGAAACTAAAATTAAATAAAAAGCTCACCGTGTTATTCAGAGGTAGAGGGGGGTGTTGTGCGTCGCGTCGGAGGTGGTAGGGGCGGAGATTGGCCGGAGGTGAGCCCAGGAGGTGCGACGATTGTTGTTTGGGGGGGGGGGGGGGGTTGGGGTTTTATTGAGGGGGAGGAGCGCTGTGTGGGGTGCAGTGCCGGAGTGGGGCGGTGGTTGGCTAGCGACGGCCGGAGGCGACTAGAGGAGGGGTGCGCTCGACGATGCGGCGGCGGCGGAGGGTGGAGATGGGCCGCGATGGACTACATCGACGGTTTTCTCTTTTTTTTTGCTTCTCTTTATTCGATTTTTGAACGACCGGTGAAGGGGGGCTTGACCACGAGAATTTAGGTTAGGATTTGACCAGTCTTCCTATTTATATGTATATAAATAATTTAATATTATTTAATTTTATAATTCGCTATTTTTCATCCGATCTCCAAATCAAACTCAACAACTGTCGCCCCTAACATAATACCCTCTTTCCGGACACAATGGGATATGTCCCGTTAGCCAATTCGACTGTTACGATCAGTTTTTCTTTAAATTAAAACATAAATCATTATATATTCAATTTAAACGTACATTTTAATTTACCGGGGCCACATACTGACTCCAAAAATTCCAAAAAAATAAATCTAGCTATATTTTGACGATACGGTCCTAACAAAACTAATTTCATCGAATTTGGAGACCATCTGAAAAACAGACATTTTCTGGTCGATCCAAATTGACTTAAATTGTCAAAACACGTTTTCTTTGGTCACGCTCACATATTGATTCCAAAAATAATGAAAATTGGAATCCAGGAATAATTTGACATTCCGGATTCAACAAAAGTGGTCTCGTCGAAAACGGAGGTCATTTGCAAAATTGCTATTTTTAAGGGCTATATTTCCATAGCGACTATTCTGAATTTTCAACTGGACATAACTTTTTTTCCTGCTATGAAATCTGGACTTTTCAAATTCATTGGAAAGATAGTTTCAAACAGATTCAAATATTTCCGGTTTCACTAGAATCCGGTTTATTTTGAATCCTATATATTCATTTGAAATTTGAAATCAAAATTTTCAAACTGCCGCGCCATTTTCAGTTCCTTTTATAATTAAAATAAATATTTGTATTCTAATTTCGATTTAAATAAATTTATACGTTCTAATTCTATTAAAAATAAATTTCTAGTCGTTATTATTTAAAATAATTCATTCTAAATATTCAAAATTCATTAAAATTGCCAAAATAAAAAATTTAAATTTGTTCTGATTTTCCGGTTTGTTACAATATCTCTCAATTTCCTTGCATATCTGAAACTCTAGTTTGGTTGACTAGTCAACAAATCATAACAATTTCCTAATTGATAAGATTAAAGCCTTTTTCTAATACCATTTTCCCTTACAAATAGCTTTTAAGGGTTTCTCATTCGTTATTTTTATAATAGCAGAACAGAACAAAAAATATATTCATATTTAGTTCATGTAAAAGTGGAAATCAAGAAATCTACAGAGTGATATTCTCCTCACAAATAGAATTACTTTCTTATTTTATGGATTTATGAGTTGTAAAATTGAGTTTATCGGTCGATTTTTCCAAATAGACCTTGCATCGTTGACGTTGATTGTGTGTTCTTCGAATTTTTTGTTGTTGAAATTCATTAACTTCCTCCAAAACTTTTTCATCTTAAATTTATACCCATAATCGAATCTTATGAGTAATGATAAATAACTGCCGACAAGCATGATAGGTAACCAACAGTAGATATCACACGTAAAACAACGGTGATGACATTTTATAGATTGCATGTATAATGCTTACTTGGTTTATTGAAGCAGTGTGGAATCAAATGTACATTGAAGACTGAAAGTGAGTTATCGAAGTATAAATGGAAGTACTCCTTGAGTTAAACTATAATGTTATTTTACCGTTAAGTTTTAAACGCATACTAAATAGACTATCAAATACAGAAGCATATTAATTCCAAGTTCATGTGTTTATTTTATAATGTTTGAAACCGACTGTTTGTTTAATAGACATTAGGAACTAACTCATCGCTATGAAATGGTTGCTAAGTATTGCATTCTATTGTCTATTTTGAACTATTTGTTTAATTCCGTCTTGGTCTTGCACAGAGTTATTTATTAACATACCACTGTAGAACTTTACCACAGCATCTAGGGCAAATTCTCTGCAACATGTGCAACAAACTAGAATAATGCATTAACGAAAAAAACCTGAAGTTTAAAAAAATGAGCACAGTTGATAAAACTGCATCTCATAAATAATCACAATGGTGTTTTTGCTCAGGAACAAAATACCATATAACCTTAAAACAGTGCATAAAATGTAATTAGGCTACATCTCCAGCGGCATCCCATTCGCTACACTATATACCGTAAAAACTCTCCTGCACCGATTCGTTCGCGAATCAAGTATAGCTTCTGAGAGGTACACATCCTTTTGTAGCCACAAGCTCGTTGATGCAGAAGCTAATGAAAACCTTCTCCAGGACTCAGTGGCTGAAATAAAGAAGAGCTTTAATATTTGAACCACAGTAGTAATCTTATTAAATATAAATAATGGAATAAATAGGTACAAATTAGTAGGCTGTCTGCAGTTTATAGCATACCAAAAGAAATCGTACTTTTATAAATGGTGAGAAAAAGTTTACTCCAGATAAGATTCTTAAGTTGAGCTAGCAGTAATGGAGATGCGTGGATTGTTAAACTCGACCTATATTATATATTTATGCATCTATGGTGATTTAGAGAGTTGATTTTGGATACTTGATTCAACCTATATTATATTCAGGGTTCTCAATCCTAAAAGAATACCACAATTAGACAATTATATACCTATATTATATTCAGGGTACTCAATCCTAAAAGAATACCATAATTAGACAATTATATTTGTTTTCCATATACGAGCTATACGGCACGCATTTCACGTGTGACAATGACACATGTTTTGCACATGAGTTATGTTTTCAAAAAATTGTATATGTCTTAACACATTTAAAAGAAAATAATTTACATAAATATTTAGTTATTTTTAGGTTGAAATCATGTGTAATTAGTTTGAATTTTTATTTACAATTTACAATATCTATTTTTTATTAGTTCTAACTTTTATTCGTGTTAATAAATTAATAAAGAACAAGAACGATGACGTAAGGAATGTTTATCTGTTAAATCATGTTTTAAAGTGATGTTAAAATTCAATAAAATTTGTAGAAATGCAGTTTGAATTTATAAAAAGTTCAATTGTTAAAGAAACTTGCTATCGAGCCCGAAAACACAATGTCAGGGTTGTGCGAAAATCAAATCAAACGGTGGAATTCAGGGGCAGGTTGATATCACGGAAGGCTGAGATCACTGCCGCACTGTTTCGGGCAAATATTCCCTGGCCTTGTAGCAATTATGATTGTTAAATCCTATTTTAAGAGATTTATAAAGATAAAGATATATGAGTATTTTTGGAAGTTCGCAGTTGAACCAAAAGTCCGCGCTTTCAGGTCAACTATTAATAAAGATCAAACAAATATTACAACTATCATTAAGTATATATAAAAGGGTGTTTTTGGTAGTGCGCCTTTACATCCAAAAAATATGGCATCAAATGTATTACAACAATTGATAAAGATTTGGTCCATTTGAAATTTAAAGTTTTGGGTTTGAGTTTGTCAAATACTATATTAAATCAAATCTACAATAAATAAATTCGAAACAGACAGTAATTATTTACTTATAATTAAATTACTAACTGACTAACAACTAGTAAGATCACATATCCTTATAACTCAAAACCAAAAGGTGTACATTAGCTCAGATATTTTGTCTGTGTATTTGAATATTTTGTTCGTGTATTTGAATATTTTGTAGTTTGATGTAATCTGAGTAAATTTAACTTAATCGCATATTATTGACATGTAAAGTCTGTCTTAACAAACACAATCCTTTTAATTCCAAGAAATCCAGTGACACGGTCCTTTTCGTTCCAAAAAATCTAGCGAAATTTTATATCATAATGTCTTTAGATTACACCTTTTTCCCTTACATGAACTTTGAATTAATTGGAACCTTTTGAGAATACAATAATATCATTTCAACAGTTCTAATTCCTTCAAAAGTGCAAGTTAAAGTGAGTAGTCGAAATGTTTAATATATGCTTTTGAAAGGTTTAGAATTTCCAAATTAATCCGGTAAATTATGGATATAATCTACACGATTAAAAGCAACAGCAGAATCTGGAGCACCAATGACAAGAAAAGCGTCTAAGGATTTTCAAGGAACGAAGTGATGTGGGATATGGAAACTCTAACATATACATGGCTATATACCTATGGATCACTTCTTTTTATGCAATGATCAAAATAAAAAAAATTCAACATACACACACACACACACACATTGTAATGTAAATTGAATAAGAAAATTTTCGTAAACTTAATAATAATAAGATATATTATTCTCACTATAAATCCTTCAGACGAACTATGAGTGTTTGATATCTTGCCTCCTTGTTAGTTGAACCACCTCTTTATTGTTCAATGTCCGCGTAAGACTGAGCCGCCACTGCAACAATATTTCCTTACATGCTACCAACTATACATAAATTTCTTCGCTATCCTTTAATATTCCCAAGTGGGACCAACATGCTGAACTCGAAAAACCTGCATTTGATGTATAACATTTCCCGCTATTGCTTGACGAATTATTTTATCATGTTAGCAAGAATCATTTGGGCAGTTTTTTGTGGTGGTTTCCAATTGGAAAGCCTAAAAAAACTAGATGTCTTAATCTAAAGTTTCATTCGAAATCGGTCAGTACAAAATAAATTTCAAGAGCTATTATGATTATTGATAGATTTTTTTATACATAATATGAAATTAGAAACTATTATGTATTAATATTGTGACTATCGTTTCACTAATAACTTTCTCTTAAATATACTTTGTATTTTTTATTTAAATGTAACTAGTAACTACTTTAGTTACGAATTTTATTAGTATAGCTTTAGATTTTACTATGCCAGTGACCATAGGTTTTACTAGATATTGTATTCGTTATTCCGTGATTTATATTGGTTTTGAAAGATATCAAAGATTTGTTAATGATGTTAATACACTTTCTGAAAAAGTGATTTATATAATTGCTTTATTTAGTTATAACTGGATTTCAAACCACAGTTATAAATTAGCTGATAACGTTCATTTTGAAGAGTAACTTTAAAAAAGTAGACTCCCATAAAAAAGTAGACTCCCATATTGATTTTTTGAAGGAAAAAAAACGTTTTTAAGAAGAAGAAAAAATGAAAACGCTTCAAATACCATTTTTGGTGATGTTTTTGCAACAACACTTTTGGTTCTATACTTTTACTGAGAAACTAGCTCAGTCTTAGACTGTTTTTGTTCATTGATGTACCTCTTAGCTCTTTAATTTTCTTGCATGATTTTATTTAGGTTGTTCTGATTTATTGGGCTTAGTCACACTGTTAATTTTTGTCCCCATACCTTCAATGATTAAATTTTTTACTAACAAGTACTAAGAAAAAAATTATAAACAAGAAAAGTTGTAAAGTGAAAATAAGATCAAATGGAAATAATATATGAAATCTACAACAACAAGATTTGAATAAACAAAGGTTAAACGCGATTCAAGTGTACAATAACAAAATATAGAAACTATATTATGCGTCTAATTTTTTTAAAACATAGTCATTAGTTTTATCTAAATCATAACTGTTAATCATTATTTAAACGATCATCACTTTCTTCTTCGTTCGAGTCATACTCTAGGGCATTTTTCCTCTGAGTCATTATAAATACAATAGCGTGCTATTTTGGGATTAATTCACTGTCCAAACATTTAAAAAAGAGACAAAAACAAAATAGCGCGCTATTTGGAGATATGCGCTATTTTGCGCTATGATAAAATAGCGCGCTATTTTGCACTATGATAAAATAGCGCGCTATTTTTGCGTTATACGGAACCCTTGCGCTATTATAAGTACAATAGCGCAAGCACTGCGCTATGCGCTATTTGTCGCTATAGCGAGCGCTTTGATAACACAGTTAGCCAATATTGTTGATTGGACGAATATGGTTGTTTTCCTGTTTCAGATGAGCTGAGGTTGCAGGATAACTAATCTTGTTTTGTCTTTTGATGATCTGCCTTCATTTGTTCTAACAAGTGACTAGATCTGCAATGTTTTGCAGGTGGAGACCAATTTCATTTATTTTGTCATCCTATCGATGCTTTTGAGGGCCTGACTCGATTTATTCACTTTATAGTCATAGGTTGTTTATCATTTGTATTGAACTTTTCATCAAACCGACTGTTAGGGAGATTTATCTGCTATAGGCTTGCTAAACCAAATTGTGTGAAGCTAAAAAAATTCAAGGGAACGTGTCTTCTTAAATTACGTCAATCTAATTTACTTATTTCTCTTCACTATTGTCTCCTTAGCTCACTCCAAATTTGAATTTTATTTATCACATTATTATTTGATATTTAACTAATAAAAAAATAAACTAATAATTTTTTAAACTAAGTAACCTAATGGTCGGTTTTTCACCGTTGTGCGATTTTATGAGTATATTATAGGTTACAACTTACGTTTATTGCTATTTATTTATATAATAAACCTCAATTATTTGGATTAAGGAATTTTTATTTTATTTTCACTGTTGCGGCTTCTGTTTTATTGTAGACTAAAATTCATGAGTGTTCCACTCCTCGAAAAGAGGAATACTCATTTTTCACTAAATAAACAAAATTAGAGTTGCTATTAGTGCACCACATTTGGACAAAATGGCTTCGATCGGGCGAACTCCAAATTTGAATCTTCGGGGAAAAAAGACTCCTAATACCAAGGTTCAAGAACTCGGTTTCGGTACCGGTTTCGGTCGTTTGAAAATTTGTTAGTTTCGGTTGGTTTCGTAAATTTCGGTAGTTTCGGTTTTGTTTCGGTTTCGGTCCAAATTTCGGTTTTTAGCGTTTTGACAATGGACTTGTTATTGGTAAATAAAAGACAAATATATTATATGGAGAATACAACTAGATTAAATCCGATATTATAGTTACGTGTTAAATATATGCAACACATTAGGGATATTTTCTTAAAGATTTAACAGTACAGGGACATATATTTTCTTAAATATATGCAGCCAAGGCTCAAAAAATGTATCAGCCCAAACTCACCCTTCAAAAACCAAGGTGTACTGGGATATTTTCGAATCCCCCCTGAACGTTTCCGGGTCTGGTTGTACATCAGCCCAAACCCACTGTTAGACCAAAAAATGGTCCTAACACCCAATTGATCGTATTTTGCAGAGGAAAACGAGGAATCATAAATTGGAAAGCATAGAAAAGTTATCAACACACGATTTTTATAGTGGTTCGGCATTAACGAGCCTACATCCACTTTATATGATTCATTTCACTCTTTGAGTACAATTACAACGAATATATCAACTCAAACACCCGAATTCATTGTATAATTCCTTCTGAATCTATTGAGTTTCATAGGAGAAGGGGTTTTTCTATGAAGAAAATTCGGCCATGGCAGCCTTGGAGCAATAGAGTGCTAAAAAACCCCCCTTCTCTTCTCCGCCTGAATGTGTATTTATAGTTGTATAATCGGTTAGGGGCGAGTGCCACGTGGCAGCACCTGGGGATCTCGAAGTTGTAGTGGGGAAAGTGGAGAACGTGGCTTCTATTCATGGGGCAACACGTGTCATTCGATCCCGGTAAATAGGCAAGAGAATAGGTTCATGGATGATGTGGTATAACTATTTTAGAGCAGGAGGGATAGGGCAGATCGGATAGGGGGGCACTCCGATCCGATCCGGAAAGGGTGATCTGATCCGATCCGAAGAAGTACTCCGAACCGATCCGAAAAGGGGGATCCGATCCGATCCGAAAGGGGGCTCCGATCCGGTGACATTTGTCTATACAACTCATGTTTTCCAGCCTTCTATCACTCCATCCAAGTGATCTCCAATCAATGTAAGTTCATACTCAAGTTCCTGGCTTTGGGTAGACTGGTCACAAAGCAGGCTAACACCCACCCTTCAAATATCACACGTTTGCCCTAATCCTTCGCCACTATCCAAAAATCTCGACTAAAAGAAAGTAAAAAGTCGCTGTTTAATTGATTCGAGAAGCAAAAATATTTCAACGGATCTCCAAATTAATTCGATTACGGTTACAGCTAAAGAAAGATGAAAGATTTTATGATGATCGATTCTGAAGATTGAAAGTTGTTGTTGATCGATTCTGAAGATGAAAGAACTTTGTTTGATTCCTGTTTTGCTTTCGGTGCTTTCTCACATCTGTTGTTTCTTCTGCATATGAGATTCTCTCTCTCTCTCTCTTTTCCCGTGTGCCCTAATCCGATCCCGATTTTGAGGGACGATTCCGGACCGCCACCAACCGAAACCGATCCGGTAACCCCGAAATCTCGGGGTGCCGGACGAGTTTTTGAACCTTGCCTAATACGCAATAAAACATCCCATACGATGGAAAATAATATCAACACTCATCTATAGTATTTTCACGAAACCCTTAATAGTAAGAAAACTTAATTTGAAATTGATGTCCTATGTCCTACCACGAAATTATCAAATCGGTTCACAACTAAACATTAGGATAATTAGGGCTGTTATGGTAATTGTAACTAACATCAAGCTACATTAAGCGTACCAATGTTATTAATATGGAAATGGTAAATTTATTATTACTAACAATAAATGTAGCTGTAAAGAATTGTTAAAACCAGTGGCATCGATAAATTTACCGGTCATATTAAAAAAATCACTGTTTTAATAATTCTTAATCACGAAACCTTTTGTATATTTATCATATTTTAAGCCAATATTCACAGCATTATTTATGATTATTTTCCTTTTTGCCTTTAGTAATTTCAAAGTTTAAGATTAGCAAAATTATTATTTCATATTACTATAAATAATTTGAGATGAATCAAGAAAAATTCAATCAACTAAAATAAGACAAACCTTTATATAAGCGTTAATGGTGTTGCAATTAATACAAAAATAATTACTTTTCCATCATTATCAAAATTTTAATGTAATAAAATTTTAACGTCTTTATCCAGGTAAATTAAGCATTATCAGTGGACAGTTCACGTTTATCGGTACACCAACAAGCATTTACCGGTGGTAACGTAAAACATCTGTAGTCATTTTTCACTTACTAATAGCGTATGTAAAGTATCAATCCGTAGTCATTTTTGACTTACCAGTAATATTGGTGTGGTAACAATTTTTTCATATCAGTAGCAGTTATCATTACCATAATAGCTCAAAATAACACTTTGTTTTGATATTACATCTAGAGCAAACTTCAACTATAAGGTATACCTTTCTAATTTCACAAACCATTCTCATAAATCAAACAAAAATGTTAAACAAATACATATTATCACCTTATATGCAGTATAAAGTTATACCTTGGCATGCACCTTGCCCAGACTTGTTAGGGCACTTGGACATGGCGCAAAAGGTCACAGGCTTGATTCGCGCTTTGCAGGGTTGAACCCACTTGTCATGTAGTATGTTATATACTACATAAACTTGTATATAAAAGTACGAATTTCAAAAAAAAAAAAAAATTGTACCACTTACATTTTCTTCTAACTCCGCATCCTCATCCCTGTCATCGTCATCAACCATGTTATCACTGCTGTCATCTGAAACCATCTTATCATCTTCATTGTCTTCATCTGCCCTGATCATTGCAATTTGAGCTTGTGCCCTTTCAAGAATCTCCCTCTTTTGCACCTCCAAATCCCTACAAAATTCTCTTCTCATCTTCTCAATTTGCAGCATTTGCTCCCTTTTCTTAGTTTCTATTCTTTCATACACCTCACCAAACTTCTTTATTGAATCTGCCAATAATTTCAATGATGACACTGACGCCACCTTATTATTGTTGTTACGGATAATATTAGTAGGTGGAGGCAACCCATCATCCTCATCATCTTCCTCGCTTTCACTACTCGTGTCACCAGGGTTATCTCTCATCTCATCCATCACATTTCCCCTATTCCTATACACCTTACTATTAGCAGTGACATATTCCCCTGCATCAACCCCACATGTCAATCTCAAAGGTGAACCAGAATTCATGTTCATATTGGAACTCACATTCCTTTTTGTCTGGACGGGAGCTGAAAACACACTGGGCATCAAAGAGTCCATCTTTTCAAAATAAATCCAATCACTTCTGAAATTTACATTTCCCTCCATCCTTGCTTTCTCCTTCTTATACTTCTTCTTCAATGTATCTAACCTGTTCCTGCATTGAGATTCGGATCTAATTATTTTCGAGTTATGATTAACCTGATTCGCTACCTCACTCCACTCATCAGAACGAAGTGACTTCCTTCCATTCTTCACAAAAAGATCGCCCCATGCTTCAAGAAGCAGAAAGGTCGAATCTTCCGACCAATCAGGAGGCGAATTTTTCACTACAGGCGTTTTTGAGCTCGAAATCAGTCGACCAATCGGATTTCTTGGAACGAATTCGAAATTATCTAGCTTCCTGCGCTTGCCGCGGCTTTCAAATGAAGATTCGCCGTTGTTCGAGTTTTCGTCATCGTTTGCTTGTTGGCTGTCGATTGAGTTATTTGATTCCTCTTCATTTTCAAGGTCCGATCTATAAATTACGGGAAATTGAGAGGTAAGTGGGGGGTTCCCACGGTACCGGGAATCATTGTCGGCGTCAGAATTGACATCTTCCATTGAAGGAAAGTTAAAGTCCGACGATTAATTGGAGAATTTTGAAAAATATTATATGATATAGGGTTTTTTTTCACCCTATTATCAGATTAGATCTGATCGGAAATTTGTTTGGGAGCGGAGGATGACGCCGGCCGCAGAAAAGTAGGTGGTATTTTCGTGGGTGCTCTATTGTGATCACCCATCTGTGGAACAATTTCCCACATAGCCATGAATATCGATTTTGATTTTAAAAAGTTTCCAGTTTTCAAATCAATTTTGAAAACCAAAAGGAAATTCGACATTAGTAGGATATTGTTGTGACTAGCAGCGGTAGACAATATAATTTAGACTGGTTTGGTCAGCCATATTTAGTTTTGTGTTGTCTAGACATGAAACACATGCATGTGAAAATAACAAATTTAAAAAATGAAACCAACAGTTAAAATATAAAATAAATTTACTTTATTTTTCGTGTTTTGAAGCAAAAAAATTGAGAAACAATAAATTTGCTTTGTCTTCGCTTCATTCATCGTTGGAATGACCCAAAGTTTTAAATGCATGTATTTTTAGTGTTATCGGGCCTTCTGCTTCAGTTATCAAAAACTATTCAGATTGACATGACTCGACGATTACCAAGGCTGGCGGCATAGAAACATCATCCAAAGACCCAGAGATCAAGTCTGGATAGAGCCACACGACGGTGATCATTTTAGCTCATCAAAACAATGCCCGATATCCCTTTCAACGAGGGATTGACATAACCAATATAGACAGATCGGTACAACTCCGAGAAGAACTGACAAAATAACACTACTTCAACAATCAATTAGCCATAACTCTTCAACCAACGATCCAAACAAGTTAAGACTTCAATGGACGGCTCAAGACATATGGTGGGACCCATTGAAGAAGTCGCGGGCCCTACACCCAAGTTTTGAGGGATCGGTGTTGATCCCTGTAAAGGGATCGTGCCTGATCCCTTCATTAGAGGATTTTAGACTTGGGCCTCTTACAACCCTTCTACAACGGTCTGCTAATTTTCCTGGCTAAACTGCGTCTATAAATACCCACTGTATAGATGAAAAGCGAATCTTTTTTATATTTGTTTACTTTGTCTTGTACTATTCTAAGACTTACTGATCCGAGAGCTTGTAAACTTATGATTCAGCAATAAAGTGAACAAATGTTGCAAGTGGACGTAGGCACAAAAACGTCGAACCACTGTAAATCTCTATGTCTTTTTCTATTGCATTTTTATTGCTTATTTCCTTATTTTTCACTTATTTTAGTTTAGCTATTCGTTGACTTGTTGAGTGTTATGCCAACTTTCATTGAGAATAAAAAACTTATTTTTCTACCTTTTACCCATTCAAGTTTCCAGAACTTCTCAAATCTCCGTAAGATTTAAGAAGCTTGAAGCCATGACGAGAAAGAAGAACTCTCAAGTTGTTGGACCTTCTAATGTTAATCATGAGGAGTCTTCCATCCACCATCAACCTTCTAATAATGCTAATGTTCTAACCACAACCGATGTAGCCACCTCATCCAATCCTAACGCTACGATTATTCAAGCTCAGATGCAACTGATAATGAAGAAACCAAAGGATACACAAATTCAGCTTAACCGATAGATCAAGCAGAATATCAAATTGATGCAAAAGCTACAACAAGCCACTCAATGGAATATCAATCAACTTAAGGGAAATAGGAAGGCTCCAACTTCTAACAACCATGTCTTCGAAATTCTTCATCCAACTCCCACCGCAATGACTAAAACCAAAGGAAAAGGATATCTCAAGATGGTATGAGAGCCACCACCACAAGCGAGACGAGCTAGTGTAACAACCCGCACCTCGTTCACGCAAGATATTGTCCCCAACTTAGCCACCATATAGATGTGGGGTTTTGTTCCTCAAAAGGCCTCGGTGTTAGTAAGAGATTGACTCTATTATATAAGTACCTACTTCACACAGGCTTCCATGATGTGGGACTTAGAGGTGTTAGATTCTCCCCTCCTACAGAGCCTAACGTCCCTGTTGGCTCACAAACACCTCACTCAAGCGTTGTGGTCCACACAGGATCCACAATTCGGACTGGGTACTGGCTCTGATAGCACTGTAACAACCCGCACCTCCGTTCACGCAAGATATTGTCCCCAACTTAGCCACCGTATAAGTGTGGGGTTTTGTTCCTCAAAAGGCATCGGCGTTATTAAGAGATGGACTCTACAGTATAAGTACCCACTTCACACAGGCTTCCACGATGTGGCACTTATGGGTGTTACAGCTAGGCTGGACGTTCCTAGTTTGGAATTGATCCCACCATGAACTAGGACCGAACCCCTTAACAGAGGGACCCACGTTGCCGCCATTCAAAACTTGGTTTCTGGTCTACTACTGCTAATCGAACCAAGTGGCCTCTGCTTAGCCTCCGCGGAATCAACCTAATGATGTAGTAAAGCTTGATGATGATGTCCCTCCGAGGAGTAGCGGCAGAAGACCCACTCCAGAGCTAGATCAGAACCACGGAAATCCAGTAGAGATAAGAACTCCTGACCTCGCCATCATGGTTTATAGGATCATGAAAGAGTCACACAGTTATGCCAACGATGACTAGGAAATTAGTATAAGGCATAACTCATTTACTAAAGTTGTTTTGAACGCCAAATGGCCTTGGTGATTTAACATGTTATTACTTATGACATACTTAAGAAAAACCGATCCATGGAAATTCCTTAACTATACGAATGACCTATGGATCCAGCTCACGCCACTAATTCCATAAAGTGCAAGTGCTTTCCTACATTCCGCCGGAGCGTGATTTTATTATGTTTCTATCAACTTCCGTCGAGAACCATATAATTTTTTGACCATCTTACAGAAAACTGGTGGAGCAGCTCAGGATTCATGCCACTAGACCAAAGGATATCTTGAACTATATCCAACATATTCCAAAGGGTTGGAGAATCATTGAAAAGCTAACTGGAAAGATTCAACATCGCCCTTACTGAGGTAGATGGCCCTCGGTCGATCGTTGTCCTAGCAGTGCTTATTAAGGGAAATCACCCTAAATCTGACTTCATGGAATAGCTCGAAAGAAATCCTCTAAGGAGCTTGGAGCGATTTCACGAAAAATCCAGCCAATACCTATGATAAAAAAGAGCACATATGACCCGGGATATGGAGGGGTATCTCCACAAACTTCAATAAGATATTGTGCAAAGCAGTGTCGCTATTAAATAAACTTGAAGAGAGCTCTGGAATGATCAACATGAATGTTTATAATAAACCTAGGCAAGGCGACAAAAACTCTGAAGGTGGCGACAAAAAGAAGGAACTAAAGAAGGTTCCAATTTTCCTTCGTACAATAACTGCATTCCTTTAAACTCTTAGTTGGATTCAATTTATCTTATAACTTGCAACACTAACAATACAAGAAGCCCAATTCGAGGGAATCCACGGAGAGGTAAAAGCAGTCAAGTAAATATTTCAAGTTCCAAAAGATATATGTCTACAATACCAATGATTGCCGACATCTTAGAGACGCTATAGAAAAGATTATATGCGAAAAGTGTCTTAAGCAATATATTCAAGCTCAAGCTCTAAAGGATGGAGCAGAGGGGCACACCTGCTCAACCTCAGGTGATGTCAGGGTCATCTAGTTCCAAAACTCCTCAATGGGGATTCGTCATTAACGCCATCTGTGTTGGACTACATCTCGCTGAACAAAGCTTTAGGTGTATGGAAGAATACGTAAACTCCATAAAGCATGCGGAATATGAAGAGTGCTTTGCGGCGAACGAGGGTGTCCTAGCTAAATTCCAAAAGACAATCGATGATGACGTTGTCTTCCAAGAAAGGGAAACTGTAAGGAAGTAAGCTCCAACCATGATCCTTTTGTCATCTCGATCTATATTGTTCCTGCTTATGTTAGGTAAATCCTTGTTGACTCAGGATTTCCGTCAACATTATGTCTAAAATGGTCTACGATCAGATGAAGCCTGAGCCAAAGATTTAAAGTCATGTATAGCCAGAATCCATTGTTTCAATGGCTCATCTAATGAGCTAGCAGTAATTATCAATCTACTAATGTAACTTGGCGAAGAAAAATGCACCAGAGTCAAAATTGTCTCCTTTATTGTCATTGTTATTTATTCTCTTCACAACACCTTTTAAGAGCATCCCGCTCTATTCGATTTTAGAATCTGCATGGTGCTTTGGTTCCTTCTACTGATATTCCGCTAATAACGGAGTTGGAGCTATCCGTAGAGATCAAGTCACAGGAAAAGCATGATATATCATGGAATAGAGAGATGCCACCCGCCATGAAAATGGTAAGGGTGTGGATACTTCACTCTGCAAAATGAACCTAAATGCCTAGCAACCGACGTCTGAGGTCTGGCTCGCACAACACAATCGTCTTTACCAAGAAATTGACTTAAGGGAAGACAAAGAACCAAAATATGAGAGAGAAACTCCAACTGAGCAGACCATCGACGTCCAGTTAGCCACGACGACCCATTTTAGGTCTTGAAGATTAGATTACAACTCTGTCGAACTATAAGAATGGAACTCATCTAATTTCTTATGGGCCAATCTTCATGTGTTCGCTTGGAACCATTTTGATATATGCGGCATTGCATAAGGAATTGCAAGCCACACTCTGAATATCGATTTTCGGTTCCTTTTGATACAACGAAAGCGCTGAATCTTAGGGTTGGAGAGATCGGTTTCACCCAAAGAGTAGGTGTACAAGCTACTTAATAATGACTTTAATCTGCAATGCCCTATAACAACCTACTCGGAATGGGCCTGAATTTCAACCTAGAAAAAGCCCATAGGAAATTAGAACCATTCTAAATGGAATGTTGGTTCCTATAAGGAAATATTAAAACATATATCACAAAGCAATCTAAATGAAATCAAAGTCTCTCACAGCGGAAGGAGTAAAATATAATATCTCAAAAATAGATGTACCATAAAAAAAACCATAATGTCAAATGTAACAAGTCTCGGTAGATAATAGTTACATCAATAATTATCCCAAATACATAATGATAACAACAACAATAACAGTACTACTGCCATATTTAACTAATCTCCATCGAAGGGCTCCACCTCCAAGCAATCAATAATCATCACTGATCCACGGTCCTCACCTATTAACCTATTTATGTTTAGAGGAGGGAGGTCAGAACAAAAGGTTCTAGTAAATGAAAATCATATATGTTTCGGAATGACTATTTCCTATATTTGGCGATGCAAATTCTTCATGTTATGTCTATGCAAACAAACATACACAACTAAACATATGAGGCAGACATCCTAACAGTCACTTAAGGCCTATATATAAATCGAAAGGAGGACATCCTTAAAGTCACTTAATACCCCCATATGGTAGTCAAAGGGCGGACATCCTTACAGTCACTTAATACCCCACGAGACGCGCTAAACCTAGTCACTTAAGCCATTTCCTAATTTATTAAGGGTGGACATCCCTACAGTCACTTAATACCCTATGGAAGATCTTAACCAAAGCTCTGATACCAACTTGTAACGACCCGGAATTTTCGGACCAATCGAAATTATCAAAAAACCGTCCGTCCAAAACAATCAAAGACAACAATCGTTTTATTTGAATAAATATACAACATCGCTGAATACATAAAACAATTTTAATCAATAACACTTATTAGAATATTATCTAATTCACAGGGTGTGCTTAAATATGAAATAAACACAACTACCATAAATCTACCATTGTGCAACTCTGATGAGATGGACATCGTTATTCATTCCCTTAAATTGTACCTTTGGCTTGTATTTTATTTCCTTGGCTTTCACTAAACTTCTCTTACTTATCTTACTTTTTCCTTGGTTCATGAAAGTATGGAAAAGAAATGAAGATTTCCATCCTATTTATAATATTTCTTAAGGCTAGTTTAGTAATTTGGTTTTAGACACTTGTCGACCTTATCTTTATGTAAGCATTAGCAGGTAGACATAGTCCCCCTTAGGTGTCTTAAGATGTTTCTACACATTGACATCTAATGTGTTTATATGTCTTTATTTCCTTTAATCTCAAGACATGTGTACCGTTCATTCGATGACACATATCCTTATCATTTCATGCCACCTATCTTATTTTAAAATATATATACATATACCATTTGCTTTGTTTATAAGATATGTATATACATATATGTGTTCTTCTATTGTAACGACATGCACATGATGTTATAACAACTTTCAACAAGTAAAACGTCGTTTATCGACAAAATGGTTTTTGGTCACATTATCAATATTTCTTCGAGCTACTTATCTTCGTAAATAAAAATTCAACAACATGTTTTCTCCTCACTAATTATTATTTAAACCCTTTTTATAACACTTAAATCCAGGCGATCGAAAAATAAAGAAATGGTTGATATATTCAAGATAATTACGTATTTACAAAATACCGTCTCAATTCATCCTATTTCATTAGATCCGGGATGTGATCCAAGATTTAAATATTTAAATAATCTCGATATTCAAATATTTAATGTTCAGAGTTTTAGAGTGTTACATTCTTTCCTTCTTAAAAGGAATTTCATCCCGAAATTCTATGCAGTAAGAAAGCCAAATATTCAACAAAAGAAACTCTATGTATCCAGGGCATTTTACTTGAAAGTATGCTTTCAAACTAATTTCATAGATTGAAATTTGGAATTATAGTATAAGGCATACCTGGATATTATATGATCAAATCTTCTCGATGACACATTAAGGGATAGAAACATAAGTAGTTGTGCTTTGCCGAATTGGTATTTTTGGTTGTTACTTTCTCAATTTTTGATAAACATTCCATTAATCCTGAAAGTTATTAGTGGATCAGGCCCACCATAGTTTTTTCTTATGTCCAAATTGAGGATCATGTTCATTTCAATTTACATCGTTACCCAATATCCTTCCCATGACTATATACTCAATATGGGGTAGATTCTAGGACCTCCTCTTTTTTTCTTTTATATAATTGCGGCCAATGTCAAATCATCAAATAAAGACATAATCTTCTTTTTGCGGTACCTTTCGAAATGGCCGAAGAGTAAGATTTTCAAGATAAACATCCCAAATAATATCTTCAAATAAGATTTTTATAGGAAATTTATTTTTTATTAAAAACATGATTATATTAATCAAAATGGTTCCGAGCCACACAATCAATTTAGGATATTTTATTATATTGCGATCGGCATCCCCTCAGTAAGTAGAGATGTACTCTACTCGACTCAATACCAGCATAGAGTAATAGTTACATTATCCAAGGTTTATTGACTTATACTGCACATCATCATCCAAAGGTAACCATCATATTGCAAACGACATCTCCATACTAAGTAGGGATGTATTCTACTCGGTTCAATACCAACATAAAGTAATAGTGCACTACCCAAGATCTATTGTCTTATACCGGACATCTTCTTTATCGTCTGAAGGTAACCATCATTGATGAAATAATCCTAAAAATCTTTCACAATTATAAACAAAGTATTCTCTCAAAGTACTTTTATACTTTGTAACCATTACTCCAGCATAGATAACCATTTCCTTCTGAAAAATCCACACTCTCAACTTTGGAAATCATATGGATGGTATTAAGTATGAACCTTTTTTTTCACACCAATCGTTTCATTTACTCGATGTATCTTAAAATGTTATATGTGTCCCTAGTTATGGCATTCACACTGAAAGATTTCAATTTTTTATATCCAAAAGATAGATCAATTTGCAACAGTATTTCGGAACAAAAAACTTTAAAATGTATATAATGTAAGTATTCTAAATAATTAAACTAGCTTCCCAATAAGATATATTTTGGCCAAATCCAATCAAGGAATCAAAAGTTATGACTGGATTGCTGAGTGATGTTTTAACAGCTTTAAGCTAACATCATCAATGCTAAACAATTCTAATATCAAATTACGTAATGACATTATTATTTAAATAGATTTTCTCATCTTAATTTTTGCACAAATGTAATGTTCAATTTACTTCTCTTGATTTTCCTTAATTTTATTTTCCCAAGCTCATTTAATTCTACCCTCGACAAGTTGTTATTCCTCTTCTCTTAAACCACTCTGTTGCATCCATTTCAAGCTGCTACATTCCTTCCTTTACATGCCACCTTATTCCTTCCCTTTCAAGCAATTTCTTAATATGACAAGTGCATGCATGAGTGGAATTTTAGCTTATTTACACTTGCCACAAAAACATTCCTTTCTCCATTACTTTATAATCTGACACACTTACAATTTCGTCAAACCTCTCTATATGATACTTGATAACGAATCAACACATTATACTTTTTAGTATAAACACTAAACAAAAGTTAAATACATAAAATAAATAATACCCATAACCCTGACTAGAGGTATGGTGCCTTACTCTATTCAGTTTTATTTATCAAATTAAGGTAACTTCATTTTAAAATTTCAAGGACTATTTGCTAATATTAGGTGAAATTTTTATTTAGGCACCTAACCAAAGCTCTGATAACAACTTATAACGACCCAGAATTTTCAAGATCAATCAAAATTATCAAAAAACTGTCTGTCCCAAACAATCAAGGACAACAACCATTTTATTTGAATAAATATACAACATCACTAAATACATAAAAATAATTGTAACCAATAGCGCTTATTAGAATATTATCTAATTCACAAGGTGTGCTTAAATACTATATAAACACAACTACCATAAATCTACCATTGTGCAACTCTGATGAGATGACCATCGGTATTCATCCCCTTAAATTGTACCTTTGGCTTGTATTTTATTTCCTTGGCTTTCACTGAACTTCTCTTACTTATCTTACTTTTTCTTTGGTTCATGAAAGTATGGAAAAGAAATGAAGATTTCCATCCTATTTATAGTATTTCTTAAGGCTAGTTTAGTAATTTGGTTTTGGACACTTGTCGACCTTATCTTTATGTAAGCATTAGCAGGTCGACACATTTCCCCTTAGGTGTCTTAAAATGTTTCTATACATTGACACCTAGTGTAATAATATGGATTTCGCCCGGACCTAATCGATCGCTAAACCAACCAAGGCTGTTCGAATCCTGCATACGCTAACTTTGGGCATACAACACATCAGAACAAATAACAGAAGACTTTTATAAACATCATAATAATGTTACATCAGAGTACATAATATATTAGAGTATATCGAAATATAATACAACGGAAGATTCATTTACAATAAACGTAATACAATGCAGCGGAAACAAATAAAATGACACAACGGAAACAAATAAAATGACACAGCGGAAGGCTATCAATACTATAGACACAGCTCTCTTTGCTTCGATCCAGAATCCTGCTAAATGAAATATCTGGAAAATAAACTACTCGACTGCTCGTGTGGAAAATAGGGGCACCCGAGTTTGCAAAGGAAAAGCAAACTATAGGTCAGTCATGGGACTGGTGTGAGAAACTCTACATTTAAAACTAACTTATATGAATGATAAGGCAAATCACAGGACCACGCCGCTAAAGCGGAATGGGTTTACCTTCATGAATGCCAGTGTATAAACAACAATCAGTAATAGAGTTATGGATCTACTATGCATCAATCAACTGCAATATCCCAATCTACCCATTTGGATTAATCACCACACTTAGATTTTTCCAAATCCAGTTCAGTTTACAAAAATTATTCCTTTGGACTTTATTTCCCAATTTCCATTTCAAATCGTTTGAAATACATATCTAACTTTTATATCGCAGTAGATTTCACTTCGGGATCTCAAATCAAATCGTTTGGAAATATGAATTTCAAAACATAACATGCATACAAACAAGTATGAAACCAAATATCGGGAATCTTCCCTCAGACCAGGCAGTAAGTGCCCTTCCAAATCGATATATATATATATATACATACATATATATATATATATATATATGTGCACCTCCCACGCATGGAGTAGGCTACACTGCTGACCACTCACCCTAAGGCACTGGATCCAGCCCATACTTTTAGTCACTATCAGGTCACCCGATCTCTAGCCACACACTAAACCATTTTATATCCTGAAGTTGGGAAAATCATTTCACAACATAATAATCACAAGTACTTTCAACTATAGTACTTCACATCAGCAATTCACAAATATGATTAGTCACTATTAATCACATAACCTTTGAGCTCGTACGTCTCAAAAAAGGGTGTTAAATAAGAGAATAAATTCTCCGCCACCAAACAGATACATCATTAATAGCAACTAATCGAATATGTGATGAACTACAAAGTAAAACCGTAATACATATCCAAATCATTTCGAAATCATTGGGTTTTAGCCCTCGAAATCCTTTCTGTTTTATAAAACATTTTTTATAAAACATTCTCTATTCAAAATCGGGAAAACATTTCTTTTCATTTAAGAAAATATCATTTCAAAATCATTCATTAAATTTGAAATGAACACTACAACATCGCTACACATCTCATAGTCAAATCGTGAAGTGTTTCACAAGATGTTAGCATACCAGTATTTCTACCCAATCCAATGCTAAATGTAAAAGCATATCTTGCTCATAAACTGGTCGAGCACAATCCAAACAATCAATCAATCACAATCATGAATATCAACAACCAAGTAAATTTGATTTAATCACATCACGTGTTTTGGTAAATTCAATTACCATTTATTCATTCACAATCTAATTAAAGATTTATTGAAACTCCTACAGGTTTCAATCTCTAAAATCATTTCTTATTGATTGTTCAACTTTCTGGAAATTAATCCTGCTTTAACCGGGTTAAAGAACCAATGTCATTTAAACACAGGTCACGACAAACCCAAAATCCAATTCAATATTAAATACAAGCCTCTGAATAGAAAATAATATCGGCTTATATTCAATATCAAATACTGAAACCAACAAATATTGTATTGGGAATAACGATATATATATATATATATATCTTCCAAATTCCTCCACTGTGTCCATATAATCACGGAATCCAATATCGAAATATTCCGAAGATAATTTTGATTCAAATCCATTCCAATTAATATATTGGAAATTCTGGTTATTTTTAAAACCATTTCTAATCCAATTTATTTATTTAAAAATTATTGGATTATTAATCTAGTTAATAACTAGTTCAATGTGATAAAAATATATTTTTATCTTTTCAAATATGGAATTTTTCATCCCAATTCTTTCCACATCATTTCTTGTGACTTTACATAAATTATTAATGTTTCTAGTAATTTTACCAAGGCCCGTACAGTCGGTTTCCAATAACGGCCACCGAACTGCACTTACAACGACCTTTTCCAAATTTGATTTGGACATAATTCCAAATCTAACCGTTAGATTTCAAATCTCTTATATCCATTGGAAAGCTCATTTCGATACAAATCCAACAGTTCTAGTTTTAGGAGAATCCGACGGTCGGATCTCCCGTAATGTCCATTCGAAGTCAATGGTCGAAATTTGAGAACTGCCGCAGTGCGGCGCGTTCTATACAGGCCATTATATATATAATATATTATATATATTTCGTCGATTTTCATTTATGACGTATTTTATAAATCGTTTTAAATTCGTTTTCAAAACGATTTCAATTTCATATTCAATTTTAAATTAGAATTGAATAATTACACGACAGTTTTGCACATCTCGTGTGTATGTTATAAATAATAATTTTAACCAGTCAATTTTTTTTATTCACACTTCGTATATATACATATTTATTCACATTTCATATGTATAATATTTTTTCACATTTCATATACATATAATTTTCACATTTCATATATATACATTCTTCACATTTCATATGTATATCATTTTTATTTCATATATATATATAAATTTCCATTTCATATATATATATTTTTTCCTTCTATATATATATTTATTTTCCATTCCATACATAATATTCATTTCATATATATTATTCACATCCCATATATATATATATATAATTTTCATTTCAAATATATATAATTGCCATTTCATATATATTTTATTTTCATTTCAAGTATATATTATTCACATTCCATATATATATATATATTCACATCGTATATATATATAATTTTCATATCATATATATATAATTCATTCACATCATATATATATATAATTATATTTTCCATTTCACATCACATATATATGTTTTCCATATCGTGTGTATATATATATATATATTCCATATCGCCTTTATATTTATATTTTCCATTTCACATCACATATATATTTTCCATATTGTATATATATATATTTTCCATTTCAATCACAACACAATACAATCAAATAAATCGTACATGGTCTGTGGAGGACAGGGAGCAGTTCATATATGCAGTTATAAAATAAATAACTATACAGAAATAATTTTATAGTGAGAAGTTCTCACATTGGGTTCCACTCCTTCTAAAATTGCTGCTAGCTCTAAATCTGTTCCAGTCAGTTTTGTGTTGTAGTGGTCGTCGATATAGTTCCAATGGAGGTTGTCTCGTCATTTTCTGTGTCCATTTGAATAAAATATGATCGTTGAAAGTTGTAATTACATAGGTTAACAATTTAAAATAATCACTTAAATTAATAATTTAATTAACTCCTCTAATTACATTTCTGAAACAAAACGTGGCTGGTGCTTCTTCTTCCCAGTATCCCCTGTAGCGCACGGCATGTTTTCAATGGCCATTGCCGTTTCATTTGCTTCCACAATCTCACTCTCCTCTTCACTAAAATTCACACACAAATTACCATCGAACTTCTCTTGCAAAACTCTTTACACCCATACCATTATCGAAGAACTCGAGATCCCCAATCCATTTCCGTCGTTGGCCTTACAGTTCACACACTCAGGAAATGGTGCGATAGTTTTAATGTCGGGAAACCCCCAAATTCAAGCACTCGACTCGCCTCGATCTCTTGAACCCTGCGCCGCCCTTAGTTCGACCCAAAACGTCTCCACTTGCTAGCTATCGAAAGCCTTAGGCGACGCTGATATTATTCGAACGACGGAAAACACTGTCGCACCCTTCCAAATGTGTACAGATTGAAGATAAACTCCATACAAATTCAACAACATAAGTTTTACGATTTATGAGGATTTATTTGATTTTCTTGTGATTATTAGATGATGTATTCTTCACGTTGGAATGGAATGGAGGCCCTGGTTAAAATAACGGGTTGACCCTAATGAAAAGGGGCTTAGGGTTTTGACCGTATGGGCATGAATATATATACCATTATTTAATTATTATTTAATTCTTTTATTTCAAAATCTCAAAGTTTAATGTCCCGAACTACAAATCAAACCCAATGACTATCGCCCCTAGCTAAATACCCCCATTCCTCGCACAATGGGATATGTCCAGCATGCTGATTCGACTGTTTCGATCAGTTTTCGTCAAAATTAAAATATAAATCAATATATTCAATTTTAAACATACATTTCAATTTACTGGGGTCACATACGGACCCCAAAAATTCCAAAAAAACTATATTTCTACCTTCGTATTGATGATACCGTTATAACAAAACAAATTTCATCAAATTTGGAGACCGTTTGAAAAATGGCCATTTTCCAGTCGATTAAATTCAAACTAAAATTACCAAACACGTTTAAATTCACCACGCCTACATATTGATTCCAAAAATTATAAAAATTGGAATCAAACAATAATTTGACATTCCGGATCCAACAAAAGTGGTCTCATCGAAAACGGAGGTCGTTTGCAAAGTCGCCATTTTTAAGGGCTATATTTCCATAGTTACTATTCTGAATTTTCAACTGGACATAACTTTTTATTCCCGCTATGGAATTTCAATTTTTCGGATTCTTGGAAAGATATTTTCAAATAGATTCTAATATGTCTGGTTTCACTAAAATCCGGTTTATTTTGAATCCTATACATTCATTTTAAATTTGAAATCGAATTTTCAAACTACCACGCCATTTTCAATTCCTTTTATAATTAAAATAAATATTTATATTCTAATTTCGATTTAAATAAATTTATACGTTCTAATTCTATTGAAAATAAATTTCTCGTTATTATTATTTAAAATGAATCATTTTAAATATTCAAAATTCATTAAAATTGCCAAAATAAAAATTTTAAATTGGTTCTGATTTTCCGGGTTGTTACAATCTCCCCCCACTTAAAATCTTTTCGTCCTCGAAAAGGAACGGAGCTGAAAGTTGTTCAACTAATCAACTCAACTTTCATTCTAGCTTTCATTCTTCAACTTTTCAGTTTTTTAGAATTTGTAATTTTTCAAAAATTTGACTAACACCCTAAATTTTTGAAAAATTTCGCCATAACCTCCTTTGTACGGGGAGCACCGGGAAAATTCCAAACCGCCACACAGGACCTCTCATCTCAAAAAGAAAGAGAAAAAGCCAATCGGCTCATAAAATCATCCAAACCCAAGAAATTAGTAAACATGTACCTATTTGTTAGGCATACAATTTTATTCCTCTTCTCTAACCTCCTTGCTATGACCTGTTCAATGTATATACATGTATATGCATGCAATTTCAAACAATTTTCAATTCAGTTCAATATTTGGATTCAATTTGGCTTGTGGTTCAAAATTTTAATTAATCAAACAACACAATCAGAAATCAATTAGTGATTATCGTTTCAAACACATAACTTTAGATATATATACAAATATCATGTTTTTGATGCCAATTCACAACAATATATCCTATCTAATTTTGGTTCTCACACCAGTCAATTGGAAGTATATAGACATTCCACTTTCGAAACTCGAACACAAGTGCTGATGATGACATGCCATCATCAAAACCATCTCTGGGAGACTAGAGTATGATTCTATATCTATCCAGTATATTAAAACTTTTGATTCACGTTTGCAAGGCGTATATGTAAAATCTTTATATACTCGATCGTCCAAATTCAATATAAAATAAATACTCAAATACGTATAAAATGGTTTAAATCTTCAAAACAAAATTTGTTTTCATTTTTATTTTAAAACAAAACATTACTCTTCACACTCATTCTAGGATACTACTGATCCCATCTCTAACGAGTCATTCCTTATTGGATATTACTAATCCAATCTCTGGTGAATTCTTTCGGTCAGTTCTAATATGTCTTGTTCTCGAGCTGTGTAAACCAAAGCTCTGATACCAAATGTGACGACCCGAACTTCCCCGTAAAGGAAAGCCCGGATTGCTTTGAGGACAAGACGAATCAGAACACAAACAGAAGAACATTTGATTGCTTATTACAACAATTCCATCAGAATACAGGAATATAACAAAGTATGAATTAATAAAATACATTTGATAAATATCATAGATTTACAAATTTACAATGCAGCGGAAAATAATACAAAAACACAATAGAAAGAGATACACGGATACAGAGCTTTCCGAATATCATTCGAGTTGTAAACCAGGATCCTGTGAATATAAATCTACAAAACCAAAACTACTAGCTGCCCGTGTGGAAAATAGGGGCACCCAGAGTTTAGGTTAAAACAATAAACTCTAGGTCAGTCATGGGAGTGTGAGAAACTCTACATTTGAAATTAACTTATATGAATGATGAGGCAAATCACAGGACCACGCCGCTAACGCGGAACGGGTTTACCCCCATGAATGCCAGTGTATAAACAACAATCAGTAATAGAGTTATGGATCTACTATGCATCAATCAACATGCAATATCCCAATCTACCCATTTCGATTAATCACCACACTTAGATTTTTCCAAATCCAATTCAATTTACAGAAATTATTCCTTTGGATTTTATTTCCCGATTTCTATTTCAAATCATTTGAAATACATATCTAATTTTTATATCAAAGTAGATTTCACTTCAGGTTCTCAAATCAAATCGTTTGGAAATATGAATTCCAAAACATAACAATTCATACAAACAAGTATGCAACCAAATGTCGGGAGTCTTCCCTCAGACCAGGCAGTAAGCGCCCCTCCAACTCGATATATATATGTGCACCTCCCACGCATGGAGCATGCTACACTGCTGACCACTCATCCTAAGGCACTAGATCCAGCCCATACTTTTAGTCGCTATCGGGTCATCCGATCTCTAGCCACACACTAAACCCTTTTATATCCCGAAGTAGGGAAAATCATTTCATAACATAATAATCACAAGTACTTTCAACTATAGTACTTCACATCAGCAATTCATACATATGATTAGTCACTATTAATCACATAACCTTTGAGCTTGTACGGCTCAAAGAAGGGTGTTAAGCAAGAGAATAAATTCTCCACCACAAAACAGATACATCATTAATAGCAACTAATCGAATATGTGATGAACTACAACATCGATACACATCTCATAGTCAAATCGTGAAGTGTTTCACAAGATGTTAGCATTCCAGTATTTCTACCCAACCCAATGCTAAATGTAAAAGCATATCTTGCTCATAAACTGGTCGAGCACAATCTAAAAAATCAATCAATCACAATCATGAATATCAACAACCAAGTAAATTTGGTTTAATCACGTCATGTGTTTTGGTAAATTCAATTACCATTTATTCATTCACAATCTAATTAAAGATTTATTCAAACTCCTACTGATTTCAATCTCTAAAATCATTTCTTATTGATTATTCAACTTTCAGGAAATTAATCCTGCTTTAACTGGGTTAAAGAACCAATGTCATTTAAACACAGTTCACGACGAACCCAAAATATAATTCAATATTAAATACAAGCCTCTGAATAGAAAATAATATCGACTTATATTCAATATCAAATTCTGAAACCAACAAATATCATATTAGGAATAACGATATATATATATATATATATCTCTTCCAAATTCTTCCACTATGTCCGTATAATCACGGAATCCAATATCGAAATATTCCGAAGATAATTTCGATTCAAATCCATTCAAATTCATATATTAGAAATTCTGGTTATTTTTAAAACCATTTCTAATCCAATTTATTTATTTAAAAATTATTGGATTATTAATCTAGTTAATAACTAGTTCAATTTGATAAAAATATATTTTTATCTTTTCAAATACGGAATTTTTCATCTAATTCTTTCCAAATTATTTCTTATGACTTTACATAAATTATTAATATTTTTAATAATTTTATCAAGGCTTGTACAGTCGATTTCCAATAACGGCCATCGAGCTGCACTTACAACGACCTTTTCCAAATTTGATTTGGACATAATTTTAAATCCAACCGTTAGATTTCAAATCTCTTATATCCATTGGAAAGCTCTTTTCGATACGAATCCAACGGTTCTAGTTTTAGGAGAATCCGACGGTCGGATCTCCCGTAATGCCCATTCGAAGTCAATGGTCGAAATTCATGAACTGCCGCGGCGCGACGCGTTCTATACAGGCCATTATATATATATATATATAATATTATATATGTTTCATCGGTTTTCATTTATAACGTATTTTATAAATCGTTTTAAATTCGTTTTCAAAATGATTTCAACTTCATATTCAATTTTAAATCAAAATTGAATGTTCCATTACTTGACAACTTTACACATCTCGTATATATGTTAAAAATAATATTTTTAACCAATCAATTTTTTTATTCACACTTCATATATATATATATATTCACATTTCATATATATAATATTTTTTCACATTTCATATACATATAATTATCACATTTCATATATATACATTCTTCACATTTCATATGTATATCATTTTTATTTCATATATATATAAATTTTCATTTCATATATATATTTATATATATATTCCCTTCTATATATATATATGTTTATTTTCCATTCCATACATATTATTCATTTCATATATATTATTCACATCCCATATATATATAATTTTCATTCCAAATATATATAATTGCCATTTCATATATATTTTATTTTCATTTCAAATATATATTATTCACATTCCATATATTTATTTATTTATTTATTTATTTATTTACATCGTATATATATAATTCGTTCACATCGTATATATATAATTTTCATATCATATATATATATATAATTCATTCACATCATATATATATATAATTATATTTTCCATTTCACATCACATATATATTTTCCATATCATATATATATATATATATATTCCATACCACCTATATATTTTTATTTTCCATTTCACACCACATATATATTATTTCCATATCGTGTATATATATATATATATTCTCCATTTCAATCACAACACAATACAATCAAATAAATCGTCCATGGTCTGTGGGCGACAGGGAGCAGTTCATATATGCAGTTATAAAATAAATAACTGTACAGAAATACATTTATAGTGAGAAGTTCTCACATTGGGTTCCACTCCTTCTAAAATTGCAGCTAGCTCTAAATCTGTTCCAGTCAGTTCTATGTTGTAGCGGTCATCGACACGGTTCCAACGGATGTTGTCTCGTCATTTTCTGTGTCCATTTGAATAAAATATGATCGTTTAAAGTTGTAATTACATAGGTTAACAATTTAAAATAATCACTGAAATTAATAATTTAATTAACTCCTCTAATTACATTTCTGAAACAAAACGTGGCTGGTGCTTCTTCTTCCCAGTATCCCCTGTAGCGCACGACATGTTTTCAATGGCCATTGCCTTTTCTTTTGCTTCCACAATCTCACTCTCCTCTTCACTAAAATTCACACACAAATTACCATCGAACTTCTCTTGCAAAACTCTTTACACCCATACCATTATCGAAGAACTCGAGCTCCCCAACCCATTTCCGTCGTCGGTCTGACAGTTTACATACCCAGGAAATGGTGCGATAGTTTTAATGTCGGAAAACTCCCAAATTCGAGCACTCGCCTCGATCTCAAGAACCCTGCGCTGCCCTTAGTTCGACCCAAAACGCCTCCACTTGCTAGCTGTCGGAAGCCCTAGGCGACACTAATATTATTCGAATGACGGAAAACACTGTCGCACCCTTCCAAATGTGTACAGATTGAAGATAAACTCCATACAAATTCAACTACATAAGTTTTACGATTTATGAGCATTTATTTGATTTTCTTATGACTATTGGATGATGTATTCTTCACGTTGGAATGGGATGGAGGTGCTGGTTAAAATAATGGGTTGACCACAATGAAAAGGGGCTTAGGGTTTTGAGCGTATAGGTTTGAATATATATACCATTATTTAATTCTTTTATTTCAAAATCTCAAAGTTTAATGTTCTGAACTCCAAATCAAACCCAACGACTGTCCCCCTAGCTAAATATCCCCATTCCGAACATAATGGGATATGTCCCGCAAGCTGATTCGACTGTTTCGATTAGTTTTCGTCAAAATTTAAATATAAATCAATATATTCAATTTACTGGGGTCACATACGGACCCCAAAAATTCCAGAAAAATTATTTGTAACTTCGTATTGACGATATGGTTCTAACAAAACTAATTTCATCGAATTTAGAGATCATTTGAAAAATCACCATTTTCCAGTCGATTAAATTCAAATTGAAATTACCAAACACGTGTAAATTCGCCGCGCCCACATATTGATTCCTAAAATTACGAAAATTGGAATCAAGCAATAATTTGACATTCCGGATCCAACAAAAGTGGTCTCGTCAAAAATGGAGATCGTTTGCAAAGTTGCCATTTTTAAGGGCTATATTTCCATAGTGACTATTCTGAATTTTCAACTGGACATAACTTTTTATTCCTGCTATGAAATTTCAATTTTTCGGATTTGTTGGAAAGATATGTTCAAACAGATTCTAATATTTTTAGTTTCTAAAATCTAGTTTATTTTGAATCTTGTACATTCATTTGAAATTTGAAATCGAATTTTCAAACTACCGCGCCATTTTTAATTCCTTTTATAATTAAAATAAATATTTATATTCTAATTTCGATTTTAATAAATTTATACGTTCTAATTCTATTCAAAATAAATTTCTCGTCATTATTATTTAAAATAAATCATTTTAAACATTCAAAATTCATTAAAATTGCCAAAATAAAAATTTTAAATTGGTTCTGATTTTCCGGGTTGTTACACCTAATGTGTTTATTTGTCTCTATTTCCTTTATTCTCAAGACATGTGTACCGCTCAATTGATGACTCGTGTCCTAATCATTTCATGCCACCTATCTTATTTTAAAATATATATGCATATACCATTTGTTTTGTTTATAAAATTTGTATATACATATATGGGTTCTTCTATTGTAACGACTTGCACATGATGTTCTAACAACTTTCAACAAGTAAAACATCGTTTATCGACATAACGGTTTTCGATCACATTATCGATATTTCTTCGAACTTCTTATCTTTGTAAACAAAAATTCAACAACATTTTTTCGCCTTATTAATTATTATTTATATAGGGATTTGATAAGGTTATAAAACCATTTTTATAACATGTAATCCAAGATTTAAATATTTAAATAATCTTAATATTCAAATATTTACTGCTCAAAGTCTCGGACTGTTACATTAAATGTATTTAGTACGCACTTAATACATATTAATATTACGTTTAATTACGCTATAAATGTATAAATAAATAGGCATGAATTTTGCAAACGAGAATAATGACCTAATCACGTTTGAAATGTCAATCCTAACCATCACAATTTAGGTATACAAGTCAATTTTCCTATAAATTAACATGGTCGAACAAGCATATTCACAATTTACAATAAAAAGGGAAATAACAACACATTTGAATATAACTTGCAACCTAAGCTTGGATAGTTATTCAAATAATAGAAAAATAGACAAGATGCAATATACCCAATTACATATGAAAAACCTTTACTTTTGGCATTGCTTCACGTTTATGTTTGTATTGTGTACAAAAACTTGGGATAATATATTACAAATAATACATTCAAACCAATCTATTTGAATTAGACATTTATACCTATTAATTTACAGTATACAAATTTCATGTTTTTAGCACACAAACATATATGAATATAAAAATAAGAATTAAGTTAATCAAAACCTAAAACTAAGAATTTGAAAACATCCTAAGCCTAAATTTCCATTATCCAGACAACACAATCCTAAGCAGAACACTTTTGATTGACCATTTCAGCTATAAATAAAATATAGAATTTTGAGGGTTTTTAGCATTATTTTTTCACTTAATCCAAATCCATATAGGCATAATATCCAAATTTAAACTACAAAAGATAAGAAATAGAACCTTAATGTTTCCGTTCACAATGATTTAGGAATGAGGAACAATAGAATATAAGTAGAATCAGATTTGGATCCAACTTTCGAAGTCGTGCCCCAATCCTTCTATTAATATATATATATATATATATATATATATATGAAACAAATGAATCATAATCTTATATATAAACTAAATTCCAAAACTCAAAAATCTATAAAAATCTTAGAATAGAGAGGATATAATTGAGGTTAGAGATGTTAAGACACGAGAATTTCGATTGATAACAACAAAATAAAGATCAATGGAAATCATGACATGGAGCTAAGATTATGGATATGTAGATGTTTAAAGGGAGACAGAGCTTATATACAGGGGGAGATAGCAATAAAGATTAAAATATCAAGCTATATTGTCATCAATCAAAAAGGGGGAGAATGTTGAGTCAACGGTTTCAATGCTTATTTTGATTAATGACAAGAAGAAGCTTCATGATCGACAAAAAGAAGATTCAATGGTTTCATAGGTTAGAAGTTGGTTATTTAGAGTATTTTATGTTAAAATCTATCCTCAAATAATCATACTTCTCATTGCTTTCAAAATTATGCATGAAAACTCGTTTTTACTGTATATTGACAAAAACAGGTCAACCTGTTAAAAATAACAGGTCAACCTATTTTTAAATATAACAGGTCAACCTGTTAAAATTAATAGGTCAACAGCTTTTTGAAATAACGGTCAAAAACCTGTCAACCTATTAATTTTTCCTGTCGACCTATTTTTGAATTTCATGAAGAGTCATCTTCTTTCTTGAAAAGTTGCATCCATTTCTCTTCATTAAAAATCACTTCTTTTGATTGCAACTTTTCATGAATGATTGCATCTTCTCAAACTCTATAAATACATCAAGATTCAATCATTCAAATCACAGAAAACCGATTCTTGCTCTGATTTCTGATCTTACTTTCTAAATACTCTTGCATTCTAAAAAGCTCCCAAATTCAAGTTACTTATTGAATCCTTGATAATATTTCTCATATTTTGATTCAACAAGCAACTAACTTCCTTCAAATCTTCGCATTCAATTCATATACTTGAGGATAAGATTATAGGAAGGGTGTACTCAATCGTTGACAAATCAGTGTTGAAAGAAGAACACAATCAGAAGTCAAACTCTTGTAATTGTCCTGAGTGGGTAAGCTTGTAGCCCGTGAAATCAAGTGGGTAAGCTTGTAGCCCGTGAAATCAAGTGGGTAAGCTTGTAGCCCGTGAAATCAAGTGGGTAAGCTTGTAGCCCGTGAAATCAAGTGGGTAAGCTTGTAGCCCGTAAATCAAGTAGTGTTGTGAACCTGTTCCTCCGGGTGAAGAGAGGGTGTTGTTTAGTGAAAAGCCGAAGAGGAGCTTTGGGACTGGACGTAGGACTGGAGGTCCGAACCAGTATAAAAATCCTGGTGTCGTTACTCTACTTTACTTTACTGCATTTATAATTATTTGTGATATATATATTGTTTGCGAATATTTATTCGCATAACTATTGAATAGCTTAAGTTATCACATACATTCCGCATAGCCATATTATAGATCCTGCACAAGTCGTACACCCCGACTTTATCAATTGGTATTAGAGCTTGGTTATCTCATAACCGTAACACAGTTATTTGATATATTCTAGTAATATGGCAAATAACGCTAGCACTAGTAACACCACTTACACAGAAGGTCAATCGACACAAAGACCTCCTTTCTTTAATGGCCTAAACTATAGTTATTGGGCAACACGTATGACTTTTTATATGCAATCAACTAGCTATGATGCTTGGAATGCTACTCAGAAAGAGATAATAAATCCAACTACTGAGTATGCAGAATGGACTCCTGCTGAGAAAACAGCAGCTACTGTAAATGCAAAAGCAATGAATATGTTGTTTTGTGCATTAGACCAAAATGAGTATAACCGTGTTAGTATCTGTACCACTGCCTATCAAATTTGGCAAACACTAAAGACCACTCATGAAGGTACTAACAAGGTTAAACAAGCAAAAATAGCTTTGTTAAAAAGTCAATTTCAAAATTTCAAAATGAAGCCAAATGAAACAATCAATGAGATGTATTCAAGATTTCAAACTATTCATCATGCTCTTATCGGGATAGGACAAAAATATTCTTACTTCGATGTAGTTTCAACAGTCCTACATTCACTGACTACTGAATGGGAAGGAAAATTATTAGCCATAGAAGAAGCTAATGATCTTTCCACCATGAAGCCAGATGAATTGATAGGAAATCTTATGTCCTATGAAGCTAACTTGCAGGCTTGAAAAGAACAAAAAGAAGAAAAGAAAAATGTAGCTTTTCATGCTGATGAAGACATCTCAGATTCTGAAGATGAGGATCTAGCATTCATTGCAAAAGGATTCAAGAAATTCTTAAAGCAACAAAAGGCTAGTCGTTACAACAGAAAGAAGTTCGGATCAAATAAACCATCATCATCAAATGAAGAATTCTTTAATTGTCACAAGAAGGGACACATGCAAAAGGATTGTCCGGAGCAAAAGAAGAAGACAGAAAATGAGAAATTCAAACACAAGAAGGACAAGTCAAAGAAACGAGCATTCTCAGTGACATGGGATGATTCAGATTCATCCTCGCCTGATAGTGAAAGTGACTCAGACGATAAACAAGCAAATGTATGTTTTATGGCAAAAAAAGATGAGGTACAAATTCCTTCTTTTGAAGAAGTTCTTGATATAAATGTTGAGTTGATATATAAATTTAAAGATATGAAACGACAATGCAAACAAGCTCAAGCTGATTTAAGTAGAGTAGAATTTGAACGAGATATGTTAAAAGATGAAAAGAAAATATTAGAAGAGGAACTTGAAAAGGCTCAAGAATCATCATCTAATATTGACTCTCAACTATCTCTTTTGACTCAAGAAATTGAAGTTCAAAAAGAGAAAAATGATACTCTCACTACTGAAAATCATGAGCTTAAAGCAACGATCAAAATTATGGACCTAGAAAAAGTTAGTTTACAAAATAAGTTAGAAAATATTACTCAAAATATTTCTAACTTTAACAAAGGTCGAGAAAATTTGACAAAGATCATTGAGAATTCACAATCTACTTCAAATAAGCAAGGTTTGGGATATAAAAACCAAGAAATTAAGAAGCATCTTGGTTATGGAAAGAAGAAAATAGTGCAAAAGAACAAAGCTAAGAAAAATCTTAGTTTATCTTTCAAACCAAAATCGGTTGTGAAATCTCAAAAGAAAAATGTCAATAGCGACTTTGGAAATAAATTTAATAAAACTAATCTTAGAAATAGTACTAGATATGCTTTCATGTACAATAAGAATATCACTGCTAGTACTAATACACATCCAAGACCCAATTATTATAGAAATTCAAATACTTCTATGACTAGCAAATTTTATAATAAATCTAGAAGTACAAAAAGGAATATCAATAGAGATTGCATAAGTATTTGGGTTCCTGTAAGTTGGAAAAACAGAGAAAAATACATTGATGATTATTTTGATTCAGTAGTTAATAATGAAAATTATATTTTTAAAGGTTCCATTAGACCCTCTTGGGTATGGTTACCTTTCATCTAACCTCTGGACCCTAATGAAGTAAGTGGGTACCAAAAGTATACATGTCATATAATTTTTGCAGGTGCACCACAACAAAGAGAAGGCTATTCGGTATCTCTAAATATCTTTGAAAATTTAGCTTATCAAAAAGCACATGTTTCAATATTTCATCGTCATCAAGGATACAAAATTCATGGGATAAGAATTACAACAAAAATGAAGGTGGAAGCGCAAAATACTCTCCTTGGGAACCAAGAAAATAATTTTAATATATCGGATCTAAGGAGATATTTTATATTCCTTTTAATATTTGTTTCATGTATTTAATATATATTATTATAATAAAATGTTGTTTGAGTTTGATTTTTTTTTCAAAATAAGGCAGAAAAACAATTTTTGACAAATTAGGTCGACCTGTTAAAAAATATAGGTCGACCTGTTTTGAATATTTTCAATCCAGAGAAGAATTAGGTTGACCGGTGGAAAAATATAGGTCGACCGGTTTCAAGTTGTTCATACAGGTCGACCTGTTAAAAACTATAGGTCGACCGGTTTTAATACATGTAGTTTCCAGAGAAATTTTAGGTCGACCGGTATACTTTTTTAGGTCGACCGGTTTTGTTTCAGCAAGTAAATAGGTTGACCGGTTGAACATTTAGGTCGACCGGTTTGTACTATTTCTGTCATTTTCTCCTACCCGAGACTTTTTAGGTTGACCGGTTCCGAAATTCATGTCGACCGATGCTGTTTTAGCAACAAAATAGGTCGACCGGTTAGAAAAAAGGGGTCGACCGGTTTTGCCTTATTTCCTCTATCTCGAACCCGAGAGTTTTTAGGTCGACCGCCTTGATTTTATAGGTCGACCGGTCTCTCTGAAAACTGTTTTTTTTAAAAGACACGTCGTTTCAAATTCCAAACTCAAACACCATTTCTTATACTATTTTAAAACTATACTACTCTCGATTATTGAGGTTATTATGATATTTATTCTTTTTAATCGATGACAAAGGGGGAGAAATATTTTATATATACTATTTAAAATATATGTGCTTAATATGGTAAAAGTATATGTGTGCTAACATTTGTTAATGCAGGAATCAAAAGGTAAGATTATTTACTAACAAATGTTGCAGAAATTCAGGGGGAGCTTTATATTCAAAGGGAGAAAATCCAAGGTGTTGTCATCAATCAAAAAGGGGGAGAATGTTAAGACACGAGAATTTCGATTGATAACAACAAACTAAAGATCAATGGAAATCATGACATGGAGCTAAGATTATGGATATGTAGATGTTTAAAGGGAGACAGAGCTTATATACAGGGGGAGATAGCAATAAAGATTAAAATATCAAGCTATATTGTCATCAATCAAAAAGGGGGAGAATGTTGAGTCAACGGTTTCAATGCTTATTTTGATTAATGACAAGAAGAAGCTTCATGATCGACAAAAAGAAGATTCAATGGTTTCATAGGTTAGAAGTTGGTTATTTAGAGTATTTTATGTTAAAATCTATCCTCAAATAATCATACTTCTCATTGCTTTCAAAATTATGCATGAAAACTCGTTTTTACTGTATATTGACAAAAACAGGTCAACCTGTTAAAAATAACAGGTCAACCTATTTTTAAATATAACAGGTCAACCTGTTAAAATTAACAGGTCAACAACTTTTTGAAATAACGGTCAAAAACCTGTCAACCTATTAATTTTTCCTGTCGACCTATTTTTGAATTTCATGAAGAGTCATCTTCTTTCTTGAAAAGTTGCATCCATTTCTCTTCATTAAAAATCACTTCTTTTGATTGCAACTTTTCATGAATGATTGCATCTTCTCAAACTCTATAAATACATCAAGATTCAATCATTCAAATCACAGAAAACCGATTCTTGCTCTGATTTATGATCTTACTTTCTAAATACTCTTGCATTCTAAAAAGCTCCCAAATTCAAGTTACTTATTGAATCCTTGATAATATTTCTCATATTTTGATTCAACAAGCAACTAACTTCCTTCAAATCTTCGCATTCAATTCATATACTTGAGGATAAGATTATAGGAAGGGTGTGCTCAATCGTTGACAAATCAGTGTTGAAAGAAGAACACAATCAGAAGTCAAACTCTTGTAATTGTCCTGAGTGGGTAAGCTTGTAGCCCGTGAAATCAAGTGGGTAAGCTGGTAGCCCGTGAAATCAAGTGGGTAAGCTTGTAGCCCGTGAAATCAAGTCGGTAAGCTTGTAGCCCGTAAATCAAGTAGTGTTGTGAACCTGTTCCTCCGGGTGAAGAGAGGGTGTTGTTTAGTGAAAAGCCGAAGAAGAGCTTCGGGACTGGATGTAGGACTGGAGGTCCGAACCAGTATAAAAATCCTGGTGTCGTTACTCTACTTTACTTTACTGCATTTATAATTATTTGTGATATATATATTGTTTGCGAATATTTATTCGCATAACTATTGAATAGCTTAAGTTATCACATACATTCCGCATAGCCATATTATAGATCCTGCACAAGTCGTACACAACCGGACTTTACAAGAGAAATAGAAGAGAAGTCTAATCTTATATCTGGAATTAACAACGACAGAAGGACTGTATAGAGGCGTTGAGAGAAATGAGAATAGAGTTTAGGGCGAGGCTAGGGAGACATATTTATAGTCAAAAGCGTAAGTATAAACCGTAGGAATATTTAGATTTGAAATGGACAGTCTAACTGATGTAATTTATATAAATTTCCCTAGTAAAACGTGTATTCACCACTACACCACCCAGGAGGATGGTCGACCCCCTTCTGGGATAACGTTGTTTTCTTATTAATTATGAATTGATTGCTTCGATTTATTACCTTATGTTGATTATCTTTATCCCCCATTGCATATGAATATATACACACAATTTCAAATTCACTTGGAATTTTCTTTTCATGCCAATCAATAATTAATATATTCTAGATTGATATATATATATAATATTTGAATTTCAAATTTTGTGTGTAAATATTTACACACAACTTGTTTTATTAATATCTTTTACATATGGACTTCGTTTTTAGTAAATAAAATATGAAAACGGATCAGAATCTCACTACGAACGCAATAACAATACTTTCATGTCCTAGTTCCCAATTATTCAAAATTTTATTTTCATCCCATTAACATATTATTATTTATTTTAAATTAAATTACCTTATGTCTATTTTAGGTTTATTTTACGAGGTGTTACATTCTCCCCCTTTATAAGAGATTTCGTCCCAGAATCTTTTGAAGGGGTGAAGAATACAACTCGCTCTAAACAACCATGTTGTACACCCAAGTTATTTATTTAGCATCCATAAAACATACATGACTCGATGTGATTATGTATTGAAGACTTGCTAGAGTGAGCTCAGTCCTAACGTGTAAGTATAATCTGTGATGCTGTATGTATGGAAGACACCCTGTCATGAATATAATTTATACATGAGTGCTACATGCATTTGTTTTGCAAACAATTCCTACCATCTAATCAAGAAACCACAATGCAACCATAGCATCCTAAAAATTCCGAGAAAGGCTACGAAAGTTAAAAATTTCATGCCTTTAATTGGGTTTTGTCCTTACATACTCGAACCAACCTAATAAATATGGTGGAGTCTAGAAATTTCATGCTCCACAATATCTGTGGTGGTACGAAACTCCCAAGATTTCATCTTTGTCCCCACTTCTTGATCAGGCCTTACCAAAAATTTGTTGAAATTTTTTGTACTATGAAGGTATCTAATCAAATATAAAAACATTATGGACTCCTATCATCAACAATATCTTTTATTCACTAACTTTCGTAAAGCACAAATTATAATACCGACTCTTTACCCTTCACAAGCTACCTAATCAAATTAGATTTTTTCCAAAGTCTAACCATAAATTTGGTTCGAGTAGAAATTTGTCAATGGTTATCCCATCAACGCTTTGGTGCTTTAGGTGGCCTCCTTGAAATTTTCCAAGAGCGCCCATCAATTATCAAAAAGATAATCACGCTACTCCTATAAAGACAAATATTATTCCTATTGCCCAAGAGATCCAAGGTGTAACTCTTCCTTTCATCCCCCAAGCTCTGGTTATCTTTAGTTCGTCCTCTAGTCTTCAAATAAGGTATGACCCAAAAATTAAAAAAAATTCTAAACCAAAATTTTCTAAATCTAGCTAATTAATGTTCTAGTTTACACTGATAACTAGATAATTTCCGATGCTCCAATCGCTGGAGTTCAAATCCTAGTGAGGTCTTTTGTTATAATTTCCATAAATTTGGTTGGAAAATAATATTGTTATATTTTTGAAATTACAAGGAATGAGTTGTCTTATTTTGGATGGATAATATAGTTCACGTGAAAACATGAAACATTACACATTACATCCTTTACGTTTTATGTATATTCCTTATAATTTCAAATATATTCCTTTCTGTGAGAAGCAAAAAAGGGTCAATTTATGTAAATTAAACATATATCCCTATGCAAACCAAAACACGGTTATATTCGTACTAACATGCCAATTTTCGTAAATCTAATATTTAAGCCTATTCCATAATCTCATGCTTTAAATTCTTATTCCCAAGGATAGCATTCCTAAAAGCTCAACTTCTTATATACTCAATAACCCAAAAATCATGAGACCAACACACGTCCTCCTTTAGGCTACAAACCTCATTCCGCTATTAATTTCCAAATAATATATATGGTAGATCGCTAAATTAAGTGTCCCCATGAAATTCTCTCTTACTCATTTATCTTAAATTTTAAATAAGGATTTCAAATCCCACATCATAGGCATAAACAAGTATTTATTACTTATATCACTTTATACCCTTATCTAATCAATGCAGGGGACCACTAGCGATCACAACCTAAAAATATCCCTTGGGAGTTTTCTCTTATAATTAAGTGGTTTAATTAGTGCTAAGTTCTTAATACTTTTATTCCAATTCCTTAAGATGCCAATCCATTCCTTTAAACTTTTCCAACTTTGTCTTTCTCATAAATGTGCTCCATCAATTCTCAATACTGGATCATTCCATGAATACTCACTTAATTCCTTTAAGCTCCTTTAAACTTGAAAATATATTCATTTCTCCCAATCAACTTATCTCTTAAGTCAGTCCCCAAAATTCTCTTTTGATTTTATTAATTGCAAATTTATCGCCCTACTAAATTTGCAATTAATATCCATGAATTTTATTTCTAAAATCACGAATTACTGTAAGTTACACTATACTATTTGTATATATGCTAATTGTTAGATACAGATACAAACACACTAATTCCTAGACTAAACTATTCAAGGCAACATAGTGCACAACCAACCCTTGATTCTGAAAACACTATACCTCATCATCTTTTCAAATATTCTAGACCGACACTAATTTTTTTAGATTAGGTTGTGCAACTTATCCTTACTTAGTCCTAGAACATATTTCTAACTTACATAATTAACTACCCCTATTTACTCTAGAGTTATTTCTCTTTATAAGGTGAAATTTTAGTAATTACACAAAATATATTCTTCTAAATATTGTTACATCCTTATTATTCTACAAACTTGCACAAATTCAAAAACAGATATTTAATACCTTTCTAAAACCTGAGATGTTAAATTTTTGCAAAGATTTAATGCTCATTATGCTAATACATGTCTTGTTTAAATAAAACATCCTTTATTAAGAATTTATTCTGAAATGTTACAATAAGGATTTAAATGCCTCTTTTCAAATGTTAACTAAACGTTTAAAATAAGAGCAGAAACACTTTTCTTTTTAAACATTTATCTTTATTAACAGTTTGATTGTCAGTCATTTACACTTTTCAAAACGGTCAATTTTTTTTTAATGACTAATAAAACAAATGCTCATCCTATTTCAGAAAATAGGATCTTAATTAATATCCAAGATTGAGTTATGCAGTTTTAAGTTTCCTAAAATGTCTAATGACATTTATTGCTAAATTTTCGAAATACCTCATTACTTCGCACAATAACACTTTTGAAGTATTACTCAAGGTTTGTGTACCTTTTAACAATAAAACTTTATAATGGTTCAAATAAATTCCCTATTTTTAAAATTATAACACTTAATAAATGCTATAAATTCTTGAATTAAGAGCAAAATAACCTCTCTTTTTAACACTTGTCTTTTATTTGTATTCTAAATGTCAGTCTTTAATCCTTCAAAATGACAAATGTTTTGAGGTAAATGCTTGTTTTTATTTGAAAACAAGAATATAATAATTCAACAGTAGCAATTAAGCCTTTTAACACATTCATTTCTGTATTCTCAATTTATGTTGTTATTGCCAAAATATGTTTTAAAACATTAATTGAGACTTCATTCATTTTAGCAATACAGTTTAAAACTTTTACTACTCTGCACATATACTCTTATCAAATTTCACATTGATGCACATTTAAGAATTCTTAACTATTCATGCATGTTTTAATAAAAGACATGACTATTTATTTGCATGGTGAGGGTGCTTTACAAAATTTAATTTAATGGTTGTAAATTAGTGATAAATTGTTAAATTAATTTATCGGAGTAGTCATTTACCATTTGTTCTACTCTTGGTATTATTGCTCCCTCATATACTCCTTGTTATCTGAGAATTTTACTATTTTAGTTCTACTCAAATTTTAGTAAACAAATTTACTATACACTCTCTTTAAATGAGTATATTTATGATGTTTATCTACCAAACTTTTATATGTCTTCTTTTTCTTTCTCCTTTTATTTCTAATTTATCGTCAATTATATTGTCATAATTTATACAAAATTATGAAGAATTTTTTTTAATTCATTTAAATTTTAAAACCTTATTATATTAAGGTCATGACAATAATCAATTTGCCATTATAATTGTTCAATGGTCGACACTTACCTTTCTTGTCTATTTAATGCTCATAACTGAAAACGTTTACTACCATCCTTTAATTAAAGAATCCTTCTTTTGTTTTCCGTAAAGTTTATATTTATAGTTTGTCCAACAGAAGAAATAGTGAACTTTTCAAACTTCTTCAAAAACAATTATTAAAAAAAAAACATATTTCTAATTTTCTTTCTTGAATGGAATTATTATGCAACTTGAGCCTATAAATGAAATGATGAAATTTCCTTTTTAAAAATAATTTAATAGCATGTCAAATTTTTATAATCTTAACATTTTAATTTTTTTTGGTCTAAATTTTCTGACACACTATTCTACGGAAGACTATCTGTTTTATTAAATCCTTTATTCCTTTTTCTTCTTATTCCTTAACATTCCTCATTGTTGCCACTATAAATGTCCTTTATGTCAATTTTATCCATTAAATAATGCTCATTCTTAAGGATATTTAATTCAAAAATCAAATATTCATATGGCCTTAATTACGTCCTTAATATTTTTTCGTTTTCAATATTCTTTCACTTATTGGCCATTTAATGCTCTTTCAAAATTCAAAATTCCATATTTACTAATACGAAAGTTTTTCCGTTTAACAAAAGATATTCTTCATTTTTTCCTGAAACCCTAACACATCCTTATGCCATGGAAATTAACTTGTTCTTATTAATGGTTATCCTAACGAACACCTACTCTTAGTCCTTTATATTTATTCCTCCCTTATCATTTTAATAAATGATAATTAATTCACTAATTGATTTCCATTCATGTATATTAAATTAGAGAGTTCCATTCCTTTCCACTTTTTCAACTCTGCGGTTTTTACACCCCTTATGTGCTCGTAGGCCTCTAGATCGATAAGGAAGCTACTATATCACTGAATGGTTTTTAGGGATTTTCTAGAAATTAAGGTCAATCCCTTCCTAGAAGGAGCTACAAACAATATTTTCTAGAGATATGCATACTTTTAATATATATACTTATATATAGTAAAAAAAAGTTGTAAATCCTTTTTTCAAAATAACAAGTACGCCTCTCATACGTATATTTTCCCCATAATCGGATAATCTATGCTCTAATACCAAATGTAAAACCCGCCCGGATTGGGCCTAAATTCCGACCTAGAAAAAGCTCATTGTAACTTAGATTCATTCTAAACGGATCGTTGGTTCCTATAAGGAAATACTAAAATAGATCTCTAAGAGAAATCTATATGAAATCAGAATCTCACACAGTAGATGGGATAAAATATAACATATCTCAAAAATAGATGTACCATAAATAAAACCATAATGTCTAACACAACAAGTCTTAGTAGATAATAGTTACATCAATAATTATCCCAAATACATAATGATAATAACAACAACAATAATAGTACTACTGCCATAAATAATCAAGTCTCCATCGAAAGGCTCCATCTCTAAGAAATCAGTAATCACCACCAATCCATAGTCCTTACCTACTAATCTATTTATGTTAAGAGGAGGGAGGTCAATACATAAAGTTTCGGTGAATGAAAATCATATAAATTTAGGAATGACTATTTCCTATATTCGGTAGTCTAAATTCTTCATGTTATGCCTACGCAAACAAACATACACAACTAAACGTATGAGGTGGACATCCTAACAATCACTTAAGGCTTATATGTATATCGAAGGGCGGGCGTCCTTATGGTCACTTAATACCCCCACATAGTAATATAAGGGCAGACACCTTATAGTCACTTAATAGCCCACAAGGCGAGCTATACCAAGTCACTTAAGGCAACTACCTAATTTATTAAGAGGTGACATCCCTATAGTCACTAAATACCTCATGGAGGACCACTAGCCACTTAAGACCTCGTCTCTAACGTCACTTAATAATATATATATAATCTCCTTGTAGGTCAAGAAATAGTAACGACTAATTACTACCAGTTTACATAAGAACACAACTTCAGTTAAGACCCTCCTGGCAGACCATCTTGTTACTATCTAGCTACCCTATGGGTGAACTCCTAGCCACTTAATACTTCACTTAGATGGTCGTTCCTTTAGGCCTTTCAAATATATACCGTCCTTGGGTCAGCCCTTACTAAGCCCCTATATAAGAAGCATATATTACTTAAAGAACTACCCTACTCATATGTTATTGTCTACTAAGACCATGTAATACCTTTTAAGAGAAAGATGGACCTAACAACCACTTAATACCTCGAAGTGCAGGTCCCATGACTTGCATCTAGAACCAAGGAGTGAACCTTAAGAATGGACCTAGTCCTAACCACTTAATACCCAATAAGAGGCAAGTCAACCACTTAATACCTTTCTCAAGGCAGGCCTACTTCACACACACACACGAGACATCTCACATAAAGCTGACCATTTTTATATGCTGAATTTGTCAGGCGATTCCAGGCAGGCTTCTACTTCAAGTTGGGCATAACCTTGTATAATATTGTAATAATTATAATGGCTCATGGCACCTAGACCTCTCACGTTAACCAGTCTTACTTGTAGAATGTGGATATGCCGGCCGGTTCCGGGCTGGCTTTTACTACAAGTAATGGTTAACATCGTGTTTATGTGTCATTAATTATAATTGAAGCCATTAACTCACACATATACATACAAATTCCTATGGGGACATTCAAATACTATTTTCTAACTTAAATGTATTTAGTACACACTTAATATGTATTAATATTGGTTTAATTACGCTATAAATATATAAATAAATAGGCATGAATTATGCGAACGAGAATAACGACCTAATCACGTTTGAAGTGTCAATCTTAACAATCGCAATTAAGGTATACAAGTCAATTTCCCTATCAATTAACATGGTCCAACATGCATATTCACAATTTATGATAAAAAGGGAAATAACAAAACATTTGAATAAAACTTGCAACCTAAGATTGAATAGTTATTTAAATAATAGAAATGTACACAAGATGTAATATACCCAATTACATCTGAGAAACTTTTCTTTTGGTGCTGCTTTATTTTTATATTTATATTGGTTACAAAAACTTAAGATAATATATTGCAAATAATACGTTCAAACCAATCTATTTGAATTAGACGTTTAAACCTATTAATTTACAATATACAAATTTCATATTTTCAACACACAAACATATACGAATACAAAAACAAGAATTAAGTGAATCAAAACCAAAAACTAAGAATTTCACAACATTCTAAGCCTAAATTTCCATTATCCAAACAAAGCATTTCAATGATAAATAAATATAGGATTTGGAGGGTTTTTAGCATTTTTTTATCATTTAATCCAAATACCATATAAGCATAATATTACAAATCTAATCTATAAAAGATAAGAAATAGAAACTTACAGGTTTCCACTCATAATGATTTGAGAATGAGGAACAATATAATATAAGTAGAATCATACTTGGATATAACCTTCAAAACCGTGCTACAATCCTTCTATTAATACATATACATACATACATATATATATATAAGAATCAAACAAATCAGAATCTTATATATATAAACTAAACTCAAAAATCTATATAAATCCTTGAATAGAGAGGATAGAATTGAGGTTAGAGAAATAGAAGAGAAATCTAACCTGATCTCTTGAATTAGCAATGGTAGCAGGACGGTATGGAGGCGTTGAGAGAAATGAGAATAAGGTTTAGAGTGAGGCTAGGGAGTCATATTTATAGTTGTAAGAATAGACCGTAGGATTATTTAGATTTAATGTGGACAGGCTAATTGATGCAATTTATATAAATCTCCCAAACAAAAACACATTCACCGCTACTCTACCCAAGAGGGCGGTCGACCCCCTCTATAGGAAGGCGATCAGTCCCTCTCCTATATAGGCGTTCGACCCACCATATGGGATCGAGCTAGGAGATTTATTTCTCTTGTAACGTTGTTTTCTTATTAATTCTGAATTGACTGCTTTGATTTATAACGTTATATTTATTATCTTTGTCCTGTATTGCATATGAATATATACATACAATTTCCAATTCACTAGGAAAATTATTTTCATGCCAATCTATAATTAATATATGTTGGATTTATATATATATATATATAATATTTGAATTTCAAACCTTTTGTGTAAATATTTACGCACAACTTGTTTTATAAATATCTTTTACATATGGACTCCGTTTTTAGTAAATAAAATATGAAAACGGATCAGAATCTCGGCACGAACGCAATAACAATACTTTCATCTCCTAATTTTCAATTATTTAAAATTCGATTTTCAACCCGTTAACTTATTATTGTTTATTACTATTTACTTTAAATTAAATTACCTTATGTCTATTTTAGGTTAACTTTTATGTGGTGTTACATTCTGCCCTTATAAGACATTTCATCTCGAAATCTTTTGAAGGGGCTAAGGCTACAACTTTCTTTAAGAAACCATGATATACACCTAAGTTATTCATTTAGGATCCATAAAACATCCATGACTTGACATGATTATGTATTGTAGACTTCCTAGAGTGAGCTCAGTCTTAACGTGTAAGTGTAATATGTGATGTTGTGTGTATGCAAAATACCATATCATGCACATAATTTCTACATAAGTGCTTGGTGCATTTGCGTTGCGAACAATTCCTACCATCCAATCTAGGAACCACAATGCAACCATAGAATCCTAAAATTTCTGAGAAAGGCTATAAAATTTAAAATTCTCATGTCTTTACTCAGATTTCCTTCCTTACGTACTCAAACCAACCTAACTAAATATAGTGGATTCTTAAAATTCCTTGCTCCATAGTGTCTGTGGTGGCACGAAACTCCCAAGATTCCTTCTTTGTCTCCACTTATTGATTAGACCTTACAAAAAAATTGTTGTACCATGAAGGTATCTAATCAAATATAAAAATGTTATGGGCTCCTACCATCAACAGTATATTTTATCCCTTAACTTTGGGAATTCCCAAAATATAATACTGATTCTTTACCCTTCACAAGCCGCCTAATCAAATTAGACTTTTTCCAAAGTCTAACCATAAATTTGGATCGAGTAGAAATTGTCAATGGTTCTCCCATCAACGCTTTGGTGCATTAGGTGGCCTCCTATAAATTCTCCAAAAGCGCTTACCATTTATCAAAAAAATAATCATGCTACTCCTACAAAGATAAAAATTATTTATATTGTCTAAGAGATCCAAGGTGTAACTCTTTCACTCATCCCCAAAGCTCTAGCTGTCTTCAGTTCGTCCTCTAATCTTCAAATGAGGTATAACCTAAAAAAATTGTAATTTTCTAAACCAATTTTTTTCAAATCTAGTTAATTAATGTTTTAGTCTATTTGTAAAGTAATCAAACGGGAAATGAAGGACATGCTTCGAATATTGCGATTTGAAGCCCAAAAGATAATTTCCCGCTTTCAAAGATTGATCGACTCGTTGACTCATCTGTTGGCCACTAGCTCTGGTCATTCATGGATGTGTTCTCAGGCTATAATTGAATCCAATTCACATTCCTAACCAAGAACATACAAGCTTTATTAGCACATAGGGTTGTATTGTTATACTTCCGAACCTTTGGATTGAAAAATGTTAGGGATACTTATCAAGGCTCGTTAACCAGATGTTTAAAAATCAAATTGGGTGATCAATTGAGGTTTATATGGAAAACATGCTTGTGAAGTCATGGCAATCAAATGACTACATCGATGATTGCATTAAGATTTCTAGTGTTCTCCATAGGTATGACATGAAACTCAATCCCTTGAAATGCTCTTTTGGTATTACATCGAAAAAATTCTTCGGCTTCACATCAACTCAAGTGGGATTGAAGCTAATCCCAAAAAGATTCAAGCCATATAGAAGATCAAAGTCTCTAAAATATCAGAACGTTCAGAGTCTTAACAACAAAGTCACCGCCTTGAGTAGATTCATTTTCAGAGCCACTGATAAATGAATTCCCTTCTTCAACTTGATCAAAAGGGGAAAACACAACTTTACTTGGATACAGGGATGTGTTGTCATATTTTAAGGCCTACCGAATCACTTGGATAGACATCCTTCTTATCATAGCTTGTGGATCACGAGGAACTATTCATTTTTCTAGCTGTTTTTGTGCATGTTATCAGTTCCATGCCAACGCGCAAGGAGTATCGTATCCATAGGCCCATATGCTTCTTCAATAAGAAATAAATAGGAGCTAAAAGAATTTACTTAATCTCGAAAAGCTCACATACTTCTTGTTGATCTGTTCCCGAAAGCTCCGCCCTTATTTCCAGCCTCATCCAATTAAAGTCTATGCTGACTAGATGTTACGACAAGTCCTTTAGCGACCTGAGGCTTCTGGGTGACTCTTGAAATGGAACATTGAACAAAGGAGGTTTAAACCCACGTTTCTCCCATGGAGAAACATTCAAGGTCAGGCATTGACGGACTTCACTGTTGAATTCACTACTCCCAACGACTCGATGAAAAGTAGTAAACAACCTCGCATCTAATGGAAACCCTATATGGATGGATCATCCAATAATCGGTGTTTTGGCATCGGAGTTGTCCTTGTTACTCCCAAGGAACGCTTGATTTGTTATCCCTTGAAACTCGCTTACTTCGCTATTAATAACGATGCAAAATACGAAGCTCTAATTATTAGACTTAAAATTGCCAAAGAGTTGAGGATCAAAGCTATTCAGATTTGCTCGGACTCTCAACTCATTATTTATCATGGGAGAGGGAAGTTTCAAGCTAAAGGATTGTGGCTAGCTCCTTACCTTTCTTGGTTTCAAGAACTTCTTAATGGTTTTGAGCACTATACTATCACTCATATTCCTCGAGGTAAAAAAAAAAGACTATTCATTAGCTAAACCAGCAAGTTCCGAGCATGCAGATCTTATCGGAATTGTCCCAATCGAAGCTCTTGAATTTCTGAGTATCAATCGGATAGAGACTAATGGGATATTAACAACGGATCCTGAGCCCGAGCTGAAGTTGTGGATGATTCTAATTATGAATTACCTGCAATAGTGAATCCTTCATAAAAACTGAAATGAGAAACATTTACTTCTTCCCAAAGCATCACACTGCATCATCCAAGGAGAAATGTATTGAAAAGGCTTCTCCATTCCATTAGTCTAGTGTGTAGGCAACAACGATGCCAAATGAGTGTTACATGATGTAAACGAAGAAGAATAAAGCGACCACACTAGGGGAAAACTTTGGCAAAGAAAATTCTCTACTACTACTATTTTTGGCTAACCTTTAATTAGGATGCAACCGACTACACATAAAATGTGACAAATCATAAATTCTCTAAGATTGCAAGAGCCTCGTGTAACACCCCGTAATTCTGTGACATTAAGTTTCTCAAATTAAAGTATAATTAATTTTTAAAAGAAAAATTAAAAGAAAAAGATCCATGCAGTTGTTTAATTTAAGTATTGTAACTAACATGAAAAAAAGAGGTAAGGAGAGAACAATAATTATTATTGTTCTAAGACTTATTAACAAAATCCTCTGTAGCTCAGTTGGTTAAGGCATTGGATTGGTAGCATGGAGGTCGGGGGTTCGAACCCCGACGGCGGCATAATTTTTTATCATTGTTTTAGAGAGGGCCAACTAAACATGCAAATATATGTACGTATACAAATTCAAAATTTGAAAGGATAAGAACGTACGTATAAGGAAATAAAGAAAATATATATATATATATACATATGAGAAATATAAATATATATATATATATACAAAAATATATGTATACGAAAGATAAAATTCAAGATAAGGCTACAGTCAATGAAATATGGCAACATCATTTAAATTTTGAAAATAAAATGAAAGTTGTGCGTATATATATACGCATAAAATGGTCATTAGAGGAATTGTATACATATAATAATATTTCATGTGAATAAAACAGTTAAATAAATTCCAGAAATTCAAAAGTTCGAAAATCAAACTTCTACGCCAAAACAATTCATTCGAAATTCAAATTTCTACGCCAAAATAGCTTGTGGGACCCAATGCTGACTCAGCATTGCGTGTATGATAAGGTTTGGCTAGATTCATCTACGTACCTGGACTATTTTCTTAACTGGGTTCAATGCTGACTCAGCGCTGCGTGTACGATAAGGTCTTGAGCAGCTATATAAACAACCCTAGTCTTCATTCTCTTTGCACCAATTCTCTTCTATCCTTATGCTGCTAAGATTCATGGCTTCTTCCCCTCCTCTAAATTTTCTTAAATAATTAAAATAAAATATAAATTCAAGACATGGAGATGCTGCTCAAATCTGTTCAAGAGGAGATTCAAATCAAAGTTTCAAGTGAAGAATTCAAAGGCTAGCTCAAACAAGTTTCAAGCAACGACGCACGAATCATAGCCACGCTTTCCTTCTTTTCTAGACCTATTTTCTGTAAGTTGGTTATTTCTAGATCTGAATATTTTGTTTTATTTGTGACATGAAATTAAAGGAATATGCCAAATCTCTCTCTCTCTTCGAATCTGTGTTTATACTCTTGGACTGAATTAAGAACTGTTATGATTCGAGGACAAATAAGACTGTAACCGTGACTATGACTATAGAACCGTGGCCTTTGAAAGCATATGCCTTTGGACTATGACATAAGCCTTTGATTTTGGGACATATAAACATCGCCTATGACAATGACTTATGACTATGGGAATTATTTTCCCTTTTGGACTATGAACATCGCATATGACTATGGACATTTCCTATGACTGTGGCTGTGACTACAAGGATTATTTGACTAGGCCTATACCTTTGATTTGGACATAAACTATTACTTATGACATAATGAGGACAACTGTGATTTTGATACCCATGATTTATGATTAGGAAAATATTGCTTTAGTTTTGTGATTGAGAAGTTGGGTCTAAACCCAATTATTTATTCTACCTGTTCCTTGGTTTTTCTTTGGTTTTAAGACAGTGGGAATTTACCTATTAAGTTAGGTCTACCCACGTTCTTGAATCTATTTTACCCATTCTTTGGTTTTAAGACAGTGGGAATTTACCTATTTAGTTAGGTCTACCCATATTCTTGAACCTACATTGTTATCGAAACCTTTTTATGCCAGTTATTCCTTCTTGTCATTTTGATTCATTCCCTTTTTATCTACGAATCTAGATTTATTTATAATCTAGGTTGAATCACGATTATTCGAACGGTGGGAATGCGATTTGGGGAAAAACATGGAAATGAATATGAACGTAATTGTAAACTTGGAAATTGGCATAATTTGGAATATGTATTATGACATGCATATTAAAATGAAAACGGGGAAATTTGACATGGATTAGGGAATATGTGATTTTGACATATTAAATTTAGCGTTAGTAAGTAAGCTAAATTTTAGGCATAAAACGTAAACTAGAAAAATAATTCTAGTTTTGCCATAAATTGTGAATTAGGATGTTAAACCAAGATTGGATTAATTAAGGTTGATTTGGAATAAGTATATTAGCACAATTTTGAATTTATTCATAATTGTGAGCAATTGTCATGTTTAGAATAAATTATGGTTCGCGACACTAAACTTGGTATAATTTACATACCAAAAAGTATAAATATGATAAATAAGAGAGAATGGGCCATAATAATAAATGTGACAATGTACATTAAAAGAATAGTAATGAAATCAGTAAATTAGGAGTAATTTACTTATAGAATTCGTCATAAATGTTAAATTGTTCATTTACCACAAAATATGTAACTTGGTTAAATTTTGGCCATAAATTATAAACTAGGATATTTAATCTAGTTTCGGCAATGAAATAGGAAATGGCCTAAACTGCATGTTGGGTTAGGACTTGGGCCTAGAATATAAGTATACTAGTAGGCTTGACAAATAAATATAGGCCAAGTTTATTTAAAAAGGGAAAATGGACTTTGAAGATAAATTGTTGACAATTTATATATGGACAAAAGGAAGGTTTTCTCTTTGAATAACACATACACCTGAAAGTTCTAGGGTGACAGAGAGGATAGTGTCTAGGCTTGGGTTTGGAAAATACAAGTTTCCTGCCCTCCCTGGCTATCCCTAACTGATCCGAAGGACGGGATGGTTGTTTTCAAAACCAGATTTGGAAATTAATCAAAAACCCTTTGAACTTAGAAAACATGAATATGCCTAACCCGAGGTTAGACTGAGTTGCGGTGTAAACCTGCCCGGAACCGACCGGCACTTCCAGTAACCGCAGCAATATCTGTCTAATGTGAGAGGTTGAGGCTTTAATTTAAGCTAGAACAAGAATGGGAGAGTTAAGTCCATAGAAACACTTAACCAACTTAACACAGTTAAGCTAGAATGGGAAGGTTAAGGAACACTTAACCAACTTAGCACAGTTAAAGCTAGAATGGGAGGGTTAAGTACATGGGAATACTTAGCCAAATTAACATGTTGACTAGACTAGAAGGTGGGGTTAAGTAAAGTTAATACACTTAGCCAATTTAACATGTTAATTAGACTAGAGGTTGGGGTTAAGTAATACACTTAGCCAATTTAATATGTTAGCTGGACTAGACCATAGGGTTAAGTAAACTTGAACGCTTAACCATCAGAATATGATAAATGAATAGGGTTAAGTAAAAAGCATAAAGGGATAACACTTAACCAGTTTATCAGGATAAATGAAGAGGGTTAAGTTAGCTTGAATTGACTAATGACACTTAACCAACCAAAATTGACGGGAAAGAGAACTTAGTAGTAATTCTTAGTATAACACGGGAAGGAGCGAATGTCCGTCCGAGAAGGCTCCAACGAATTGGGTTACGAAGCCCGAGGCTTTGAGGGGACGTGAGGGTACTCTTGGTATCCCTCTGTGAGGCTGCAGATGATCCGCCTGGGCCCACAGAGGTTAAGGTCTGCGTAGAAGAACCAGGGGTATGCCTTGGTTGCAATATGTATGGCAACCTAAAGACTAGGATGGACCGGCGTGATTCGGCGAGAAAACGGTAGCCCTGTGATAGCAACTCGTCGTCTACCATCCATCTTGAGTCAATCGAGATACGTGAAGCGGAAAGGCGGAGAACTCCAAAAGACCATATACTTGCTATCTAGTTATGGTTGCGGATGGCCATAGGATAGTGGGGCACCGGGGGCCGGCGTATAGTTCTCATTTTACAAGGTGTGCCTTTCATTAGTTGAGGGAGGGGACAAGTGGGACCATAGCCACTGGAATAAAAACAGACCTTAGCATCTGCATCGGCAGATATCTGAAAGCTCCCGACCGAGTTCTGTATTCCTTGATTTGCCCTGTCACAGGACTCGGACCGCACATTACAGGACATGTGCATCTAGACAAGCGATAACGATTCGCGATATATGCGTGGGGAAGTATAGGAACATATACCACTCTAGGTAGTGTGTCCTAGACTTGGGGGCATCGTTCGACAGGTAGCGTAATCCCTAGTTGGACTAGGTGGCATAAATCCGAGAAGCGTTCAGCAGATAGCGTAAACTCTAGTTAAATCTAGAAAGCACTTGATAGAAAACCCTAGATTTGATCTAGGTAATAAATAATGAATGTATGCCGGAAGGCAATGGAAAATACAGGGATTGGGATCACGTTATCGTTACTAGTTGGGACACTAGGTAGGTGGTGCAGAGATATAGAAATCAGTATAACAAGGAAATAGCGAAGCGGCGAAGTATTAGAGCGAAGCGGCGAAAGTATTAGAGCGTATCCAGTCTATCTTATCTTAGCATATCTTGTGATTACCTTGTCCAATCTTGTTGACCCTATCGTCATGGTGTAATCTTGTATTCAGTTAATTCATGTCGTTTTGTTTTCCATGTTCACATGCTAGAAGTTACTGAACTTACTCAGGCTTTATGTCTGACTCTGTTTTTCTTTCGTCTTCTTTTCTTCCGTTTCCCCCCCAGGTAGTAGAGGAGGGAGTAGTATAGCTCAGGTTAAGTTGGACTGTCACTCTTTCCCAGCTTGAAGATTTATCGAAGTCTGCTTGGATTCTCTTATCAGATGCTATGGCTGGCTCATGCAAAAATTGGGGAATATAAATGTTGTTTTATGCTTCTTTATTTTGTAAGACAGATGATACTCTGATATTGTAAAGAAATCATTGTATAAATTATTTTATCAATAAAGCAAAGTATTATCTTCCGCTGTTTAATTTCTGTCTGTCTTGTAATTTATCTGCATCTTTTACCCTAAATGCTCCACAGAACTTAGTGCATTCCCTTTGTGAGTGACACTAACGGATGTGGGGTGTTACACGTGGTATCAGAGCTGAAGGTTACCAGATCAGATAAAGGATTTGAAAAATTATTTTCAAACGGTTTTAAAAGAAGCATTTTCAAAAGAAGAGATTTGTTTTAAAGGCATATTCCCCAAAGCCATACGCACTATCTTCTCTTCCTCTGTTTAAATTCTTGTCTCCTTCTTTCTTGAGTCTCTGAGGCTCCTGGCTTTCTGGGAGGTAACCTCATCGAAGGGCAAAGTAGTGCCCGGCTTCCATCCATAGCCGTAGTTGTTTCATCTACGGGCAGTTTTCTTTCAAAGCTTATAAGGTTTTCCGGACGATGGAGGCAGTTTTCGAGAGATTTGTCAACATGACTACACACGGAAGGGGATGAGGAGTTTGGCTAAGGAGCATAACCCTAGGATGAGGAATTCATGGATGTAGACTTAGCACACGAAGGAGGAAGAAATTATAAAGCCTAAGACAAGAGGAAGTATCTTTACTAGGGTATGATAGGGCATATACTTAAGGACAAGGGCAAGAACGAGGACGAGATTTTCATAAGGACAAGTACATGCTTTCGCCACCAAGCGTACCTAGGAGAAAGGTAGTCCGGTTGGAAGAGTCTAGTTTTCTGTTCGTGCTATTTCCTTAGGTTCTAGCGCTTCTCATTTGTTCATATCCACTTTCATAGTTGGGTCTCTGCACCATAGTACTTGTATAGTAGAAAGATCCCACTAGAGTCTCAAATCCAATTGGTGGTCCGACCCGTTTATTTTTTTGTTAGTAGGGATTTGAGAATAGCTATCGAGTTTGCTTATATCATCTCACGTGGATCGTCTAAATTCGGGGGAGATATTCCTTGGGTGCTTGTCTGATATTGGTTTAGGCCTTTGGGGCTTGTACTTGAGGAATGTCGAGTTCGACTAGGTTGGTTTGCGTGAGAGATGAATAGTTGTGACAGGCGCTCTAAAAGCGCGTAGTGATCTTTCAACCCTTATAGTTATGGCATGGTGGATAAGGGAGAGACCTCTAATCATACACTTGGTACCGTGATTGACATCTGTTTATTTTGGAAATGGAGATTAGGAACTTCACAATCGTGAAGATAAATTGGTTAAGATACGGTGGAGTAAAGCTCAAGAAGGCTAGATACTAGCAACATGCCCTTTTTCCTTAAGGGTGCATCCTTGATTTCTCTGTTTAGGAGCTTTACGCGTAGTTGTTTCTCTCTTTCCAAAGTATATCCTCTAGGTCGTATCTGCGATCCTTAGGTAGAAGCCAATGGATGTAAACATGTATTTGAAACATGTTATGGTTGAATGGTTGCAAGTGGTTGCAAATGGTTGCTCGTGGATGCATATGCATACGTATTAGGCACTAGATCAAGTTCGGACGCTCTCATATTGCATTTACATATATGCATTTGTTTATAAGTTGAACTTGATATGATATCATATGGACGTTGCATATGGATGAATGGCTGTGCACGCATGTAGTATTTACATGACTAGGGATGTTTGCATGCATGATTGGACGCATGGCACTAACATGATTCGCATTAAGGAGGTCAACTGAATCAGTAGACCGCCTGATTTTGCATTAGATAGAGACATATACACACACTATGCATATGAACATGAAAGCATTAGAAATCTTTTAAGGACAATGAATGCTTGTGATTGAATGGTTGAGTAGATGGGTGACACATTCTTCCTAACTTGAAGATTTCGGGGACGAAATCCTTTTAAGTGGGGGAGAATGTAACACGCCGTAATTCTGTGACATTAAGTTTCTCAAATTAAAGTATAATTAATTTTTAAAAGAAAAATTAAAAGAAAAAGATCCATGCAGTTGTTTAATTTAAGTATTGTAACTAACATGAAAAAAAGAGGTAAGGAGAGAACAATAATTATTATTGTTCTAAGACTTATTAACAAAAGCCTCTGTAGCTCAGTTGGTTAAGGCATTGGATTGGTAGCATGGAGGTCGGGGGTTCGAACCCCGGCAGCGGCATAATTTTTTATCATTGTTTTAGAGAGGGCCAACTAAACATGCAAATATATGTACGTATACAAATTCAAAATTTGAAAGGATAAGAACGCACGTATAAGGAAATAAAGAAAATATATATATATACATATGAGAAATATATATATATATATATATATATATATACAAAAATATATGTATACGAAAGATAAAATTCAAGATAAGGCTACAGTCAATGAAATATGGCAACATCATTTAAATTTTGAAAATAAAATGAAAGTTGTGCGTATATATATACGCGTAAAATGGTCATTAGAGGAATTGTATACATATAATAATATTTCATGTGAATAAAACAGTTAAATAAATTCCAGAAATTCAAAAGTTCGAAAATCAAACTTCTACGCCAAAACAATTCATTCGAAATTCAAATTTCTACGCCAAAATAGCTTGTGGTACCCAATGCTGACTCAGCACTGCGTGTATGATAAGGTTTGGCTAGATTCATCTACGTACCTGGACTATTTTCTTAACTGGGTTCAATGCTGACTCAGCGCTGCGTGTACGATAAGGTCTTGAGCAGCTATATAAACAGCCCTAGTCTTCATTCTCTTTGCACCAATTCTCTTCTATCCTTATGCTGCTAAGATTCATGGCTTCTTCCCCTCCTCTAAATTTTCTTAAATAATTAAAATAAAATATAAATTCAAGACATGGAGATGCTGCTCAAATCTGTTCAAGAGGAGATTCAAATCAAAGTTTCAAGTGAAGAATTCAAAGGCTAGCTCAAACAAGTTTCAAGCAACGACGCACGAATCATAGCCACGCTTTCCTTCTTTTCTAGACCTATTTTCTGTAAGTTGGTTATTTCTAGATCTGAATATTTTGTTTTATTTGTGACATGAAATTAAAGTAATATGCCAAATCTCTCTCTCTCTCTTCGAATCTGTGTTTATACTCTTGGACTGAATTAAGAACTGTTATGATTCGAGGACAAATAAGACTGTAACCGTGACTATGACTATAGAACTGTGGCCTTTGAAAGCATATGCCTTTGGACTATGACATAAGCCTTTGATTTTGGGACATATAAACATCGCCTATGACAATGACTTATGACTATGGGAATTATTTTCCCTTTTGGACTATGAACATCGCATATGACTATGGACATTTCCTATGACTGTGGCTGTGACTACAAGGATTATTTGACTAGGCCTATACCTTTGATTTGGACATAAACTATTACTTATGACATAATGTGGACAACTGTGATTTTGATACCCATGATTTATGATTAGGAAAATATTGCTTTAGTTTTGTGATTGAGAAGTTGGGTCTAAACCCAATTATTTATTCTACCTGTTCCTTGGTTTTTCTTTGGTTTTAAGACAGTGGGAATTTACCTATTAAGTTAGGTCTACCCACGTTCTTGAATCTATTTTACCCATTCTTTGGTTTTAAGACAGTGGGAATTTACCTATTTAGTTAGGTCTACCCATATTCTTGAACCTACATTGTTATCGAAACCTTTTTATGCCAGTTATTGTAACAACCCGTATTTTCAATAACCTGTAATAATGGAAATCGAGGCAGAATTTAATTATAAAATCTGAATCAAGGGAAACGGGCTATGCCATTGCGTTCGTCTCGGAAAAATACGCGAAATAGAGTCCGAGTTTTCGAAAATCGGAGTCCGTATGACCCAGTTAAGGCCCATGGAAGTTTTCAGAAATTTCCATAATTAAAAACAGAGTTAAATTTAAATTAAAAACAAGGATTTGGGCACAGCTGGAGTAGGTGGGAAAACTCCCGCCAGGGGCCCCATGTCGACAGGCCTGTCGACAGGGTCCCCAGGGTGTCGACTGCCCTGTCGACAGCCCTGTCGACAGGGGGTAGCCAGGCAGATTATCCTGGCGCACCACTTTGGTTTGGGCTTGGTTGTGTGGTCTGGTTCTAGAGAATTCTGAAATCTGGCGGGCCAAAACTATCCTAGGGTTAATCCTAGGGCTAAAAACACTCTAATCTTCTATAAATAAGCCTCTAATCCTACCCTAAAACCCCACTAATCATTCTTGCAACCAAACTATGTCAAATTGAATTCTCAAATGGCCTCCACCTAAAAACCCTAGCCTCCAATCTCTTCATGAATCATTCCTATGAAGATATGATGATCATACAACCTTTTCTATGTTGTATGAATGCTTAATAACTTGCATACTTCATTAAGTTGCAAGTTTGATTTGCTAAGTTTGTGTTTTTGGGAATTTGCAAAAGGGTTTTCTTATTTGAAGCTTTGTTTTGGGTTTTCAAAGGGCTTCTTCATCTTATTTGGTGGATTTGTGACTTGTTTATATTGGTAAGCCCTCTTACCTTCATTTTAGAAACTCTAAAGTTAATGTGTGATGAAAGTTGGGGTTTATGCATGTTTGATGAGTTATGCATGTTTATGCAAGTTTGCCAAGTCATGATTTGTATGTTTATTGAGTTATGCATGTTTATGCAAGTTTGTTAAGCCATGATTTGCAAGTTAAATAAGTTATGCATGTTTATGCAAGTTTGCTAAGCCATGATTTGCAAGTTAAATAAGTTATGCATGTTTTGCAAGTTCACTATGACATGATTTGCAAGTTTGATAAGTTATGCATGTTTTGCAAGTTCACTATAACATGATTTGCAAGTTTGATAAGTTATGCATGTTTTGCAAGTTCACTATGCCATGATTTGCAAGTTAAATGAGTTGTGCATGCTTATGCAAGTTTAAAATGACAAGTTGTGCATGTTTGACAAGTTGTGCATGCTTATGCAAGTTTAAAATGACAAGTTGTGCATGTTTGACAAGTTGTGCATGCTTATGCAAGTTTAAAATGACAAGTTGTGCATGTTTGACAAGTTATGCATGTTTATGGCAATATGCAAGTTCACTATGCTAAGTTATGCGAGTTTAACATGTTATGCATGTTTATGGTAATATGCAAGTTCACTATGCTAAGTTATGCAAGTCTAACATGTTATGCATGTTTGTTGTGATAAGCAAGTTCATCATGTATGTTGTGCCAAGTTCCCTCTTCCTATCCTTTATGCGTTATTACGAATATGTAAGCGATAGAATGACGTTGGGGGTTTGGGTAAACTTAAAATACATGAAAATATAAGATTGGGAATTTACCTATTAAGTTAGGTCTACCCCTTGGGAATTTACCTATTAAGTTAGGTCTACCCAAGCATTTGTTGACTTGTAATTATGTTTTGAAATAAAGTGGACATGACACTTAGAAAACAAAAGTGTGGCCAACTCGAGGTTGGGTTGAGTTTGTAGCGTAATTCTACCCGGAACCGACCGGCTTAACTAGTGGCTACAAACAATAGGACCCAATGTGAGAAGTTGGTCATGTGGTGCCAAAACCCGAGGTTAGACTAAGTTGTGGTGTAAACCTACCCGGACCCGCCCGGCCTAACTAGTAACCACAACAAGGTCTAATGTGAGAGGTTAAGGTGCATTAAGTTAATTAATGCCTCATGATTAGGGTTAAGTCAGGGTCCACTAATACTTAACCAATTTGGGGATTCAAGGGATGAAAATGGGGTTAAGTTACACTTAACCAATTTAATCAATTTGGGGATACAAGGGATTAGATGGGGTTAAGTGGTGAACCGTTGATTACACTTAACTAATTTAATCCATGATTAGTGAGGGGTTAAACCACACTTAACCCTCTTAGAAAACCCTAGCAACGTGGTCTGTTCTAACAGTAATCCCAGTTTGGTATCATTCACAACCCTAGAAGCTAGGCTAGGGCGGGGCACGATTACTGGACTGATGTAAGCGACCAAAACGACGGCTGAGTGGTACAGCGGTGCGGGTTCAGGCGGGCTACGGACGTGCACGTAGTCCAGTGTTGGACAAACTCGAGGCACGTGTACCAGTAGGTTTGGGCTGTGCATTATTGCTTAAGTGTCCGGGGTTGACACCCGAGGGCTTGATACACCCGAAGGTGGACCCAGCACAGTCAAACTACATCCATATGTAGGCGGTATGGACACAAACACTTGACGTGTTAGGTTTATGGGGAGCCGATCGACTAGACCGTTGGGCTGGACCTTATATTAAGGTCACTTCACGTTATTGGGTCAAAGCTTGGGCCAGGGGATCAATATCTGTTATGTTGGTTTGCTAGTACACCGTGGTGCAAAACTTAACCTTGTTTTATGCGATGACACCTCTATCTATCTTGTAGTTAATTTATCATGCCAGTATGTTGTTATCTATGATCATCTCAGTTTCCATCATGCTGTTAACTTTATTAGTTTATGGACTGATCGTAGCAGGGCTTACTCAGTCTTTTTGACTGACCTGTTTTCTTTCGCCTCTTTTCTTCCGTTCCCCCCCCCCCCCAGGTTCTCAGGGAGGGAATACAGGAGCTTAGCTTGGATCCTACCTGCTTTCTTGGATAGCTCATGTATGCTTTGGACTTGAGCTCGCTATGGTTTTTCCAGCTATGGGGATAGTTACTTATGTATTTCTGTTTTCAGATGATGTTGTTTTATCTAGACTTGTAATTTTGGGAAAATGACATTTTGATGTACCAGACTTGTGTTTAGAAATGGTTTAAAATCTTCCGCTGTTTTATCTGCTTACTCTGTTTATTTATACATATGTCATGTCCTGCCTTGCTATATCATTATGCATGTTTACCTTGTTTACCAAAACGCCCCACCAAAGTCGGAGTTGCTTGCAAGAGCCACCCTGGCGGAGGTGGGGTGTTACATTTGGTATCAGAGCATATGGTTTACGAGAAGGGATAAAAAGGTTTTTAAAACTCTTTGAAAAACTATTTTCAAAACCAAGTATTAAGTATTTTCCAAAGAAAAGTCTAGTTATTTTTAAAAGGCTATTCCCCAAAAAGCCATTAGCACTATCCTTTGACTCCTCGTTTGAACTCTTTTCTTTTCGTTTCCAGCATGTCTGGTAATCTCATCTTGCCCGATGGAGTAACAATACCCGATTGGTTTCATCGGTACTTGGAAGTCACGGCACCGGTCCCGGGTGTCTCTAATGTTGTCTTTCCAGTCGAGGCCGCTGTTCCTCCTCCTCCTCCTTCCGTAGCTGATGTTCCTCTTCTCCCTCAGCCTCCACAAGCGGATTTTGCGGAAACTTGTAAGAACTTTAGGATGATGGGTTGCAAGAATTTCTTTGGAACCGAGACTTTAGTAGAGGCAAGGAATTGGTTGAAAGAGACCGAAGATCTTTTAGCCACCTTTGATATAGGTGACCGCAGGAAGGTTTTATTGGCAGTATGGTTGCTAAAGGAAGAAGCTGCACGTTGGTGGGTAGTCACCACCGCTACTAGGCCAACCGAGACTTGGGATGACTTTAGAGGAAGATTTGGACTGAGGTTCTTATTACTGAAGCAAGGGGACATGACTATTAGGGAATACATAGATAAGTTCAATCAACTGACTCGGGTCGATTTAGACTTGGTTAATACAGCTCAGAAGAAGGCCTTATACTTTGCTCTAGGATTAAACGAGCCATTACATGGTTTGGCCATGTCTCATATACCCTTGGGGGCGACTTTCGAGAATTTGGTGAATATGGCCCTACTTCAAGAAGAAGATAACAATGACAAGAAAGATGTCAAGGCGAATGAGTCTCAAGGCAAGAGAGTAAATTCCGGGAAACGGGGCAAGAATATGAAATGTAACTTCTGTGGTGAAGTTGGACATATAGCCAGGGAATGTAGGAAGAAGGAGAAGAGAAAGCGGGGCGAATGCTTTCATTGTGGTGAGTTTGGACATCTCAACAAGGATTGCCCGAAGAAACAAGGGCAAGGTCAGACTCAGTGTGCAGGACTATCTGGAGGGCGAATTCATCCCCTCAACACCGTTCTTCCAGCTCATGATAGAGGTAGTGTTTCTGTTGAAAATCTGGTTTACATTTTCTGATTTTCCCTGTTCGAATTTTGTTTGATTCTGGCACATCGCATAGTTTTATTTCATCTGATCTAGTTGGAAGTTTTGCACCTAAGTACTAGTCTGGTTGATGATCCCGTATATGTTTCAAATCCAATTGGGGGTTCTGCCCGTTTGTCTGTGGTCTGAGTGGATTTGAAATTTCTATCTTGAGTATAGAGTTCTCGTGGGATGTTTATATTCTCGGTTTCAGGGGATATGGGTTGGTTTTGGGCATGGAATGGTTGTCCTGTTTTGGGCCATTCTGGGTTTTTGTATATAGGGTGTGGGGCTCATGACTCGCCTCGGTAATACCCTAGAAATTTCTAGCAACCTTATGGGTCCCGTCATGTTATGTTATCTTGAATCCCTCAACTCGTCTATCGATAGTTTGCAATCTGTGAGGGTGGTCCGAGAATATCCTGATATCTGGGGATAGATTTCCGTATTATCTGGTTGGTAATGCCAAGCCAGTTTCGTGGCCGATTAGGCACATGACCTCACGAAATGAGAGTTAAGAAAGCAAGTCAAGGAGTTGCTTGAGAAGAACTTCCTGAGACGAAGCATTTTCGAGTAGGGTGCTCCAGTAGTATTCGTTACTGATGTGGACAGTTTATTTCGCTTATGTGTTGATTATCGTGAGAGGAATAGATAACCGTTACCAAGGATCAATGATTTGTTTGATCAGCTTGTAGGAGCATCTGTTTTCTTTTGATCTAGCTATCGGATTCCATCAGCTTAGGATGGCTGAGGATGGAATTGACAAGACTACGTTTAGGGCTCTAGATGGGTTTTAGAATGACTAGTCATACTATTTGGTTTGACTAATGCACCCGCATATTACGTAAACTGGATGGGTAGGGTGTTTAGGGAGTCCTTGAACAAGTTTGTCATGGTCGTCATAGACGATATTTTGATCTCCTCAAAAGAACGAGGAAGAACATGCTATACATCTCAAGAAGGAGATGGATACGCTTAGAGCCACCAGTGGAAGGTCAAGTTCTCCAAATGTCACTTTGGAGGAAAGAAGTTGGATTTCTTGGGCACATAGTTCCTAAGTAAGGCTTAGCGGTGGATTCCGCTAAAGCGGTTACGGTTTAAGACCGGAAAACTCTGAGGAGGGCAATTGAAGTAAGAAGCTTTCTCCGTTTGGCTAGTTAGCTAGCATTCCCGGAGCTTAGACTTACTCTTCTGGATCAAGAAGAGGGTTTCGCAGGAAGAAGACCCGCAGTTAGTCAAGAACATGGACCAGATGATTCGAGGCGAAATGTTAAGTCACCTCACTAGATATATTATAGATGACAAGGGATGACTAAGGCACGATGAGAGATTATGTGTTCCTCGAGTGAAAGACTTGGTAAAGAAGGTTCTTGAAGATGCGCATCACTCGAGGAGGTGGCCGAGTTGGTCTCGGGATGCATGTTGTGCCACCAAGTTAAGGCCAAGTCATAGAAGCCCAGTGGGTCATTACCTCTATTGGGGGTTCCGCAAGAGAAGTATGAAAACATCTCGATAGATTATGTGGATGGACTACCTAGATCAAAGAAAGGGAATACGGGTATGTGGGTAGACTCACGGAGAGTGCTCATTTCAGTCCGGTGAAGAGCGAGAGGACTTCATCATGGTTAGCAACGGTTTACCCTCAAAAAGTTGGCCAGTTTTGGAATAGCCTACAGGAAGCCATGGGTAGGCAATTGAATCTAGGTATGGTCTATAGGCGGATGGTTCATTTCGATTAAGCATGAGTTATAGAAAATCACGTTTATAGGGCAATTGGCAACGTGGATTGGTATTTTCAAGAAAAGTTCTGCTGCGTGGAATACTTTATAGTAAGTAGACGAGATCCAGGATTCACTGGTGAATTTTGGAGAGCTGGCATGAGATCATGAGGTTATAGTATGTTTAAGCCAAGTATACAGAAGGAAGAATAAGTGGAAAAGAAAGGCGGGAGGCAATAATGAAATGAGTTCCAACTCGAATTTGGGAAATAGGAGTTAGGAAGCCAAGGAATCATGAAGTGAAAGATAGTCAAAGCACAGTGGAGTTAAACTCAAGGAAACGTGACTAAGAGGAGTGAAGACTAGATACGCACATCATATCTCTTTTTAAGAGTGCATCTTTGATCCTTGTTTTCCTGTGGAGCTTGCTTGCAAGTTATCTTTTGTATATATATATCCTCTCGGTCCCATTCTCGATCTTATTCTGTTATAAACTCCATAAGGGGGGTTAAGACTCATCGGTTAGTACTATATGTCAAAGTTTGAATGGATTTCTTGTAATCCAAAAAGGAGTTTATCTAGTTTATCTAGTTTATCGTGTCTATCTTGTCATGAGAACCTTTGGTAGAAACCCTTTGGTTGAAACATGTGTTTGAAACATGTTATGCTTGATGTTTGCAAGTGGTTGCAAGTGTTTGCAAGTGGTTGCTCGTGGATGCATTATACACGATTAGGCACTAGATCGGCTCACACACTCCTCATATTGCATGTGCATGAGTGTTTATGCTTATTCTTGGATGAAATTCGTATGCTATCACATGGATGTTGCATATGGATGTATGGTTGAGCACGCATGTAGATATTATACATTATGTTAGGAATTTGCATACATATGGATTCATTTCACTGACATACATATGCATTAAGGAGGTTTACTGTATCAGTAACCGCCTGATTTACATACATATGCATTAAGGAGGTTTACTGTATCAGTAACCGCCTGATTTTTGCATTAGGTAAGTACATATACACACACTTTTGCATATGTTCATCCAGCATTTAGAATCTTGTAAGGACAATGATTGCTCGTGGATGATGCTTTGAGTAGATGGATGATTGGATGGTAGGATATGTTCTTCCTAACTTGAAGATTTCGGGGACGAAATCCTTTAAGGAGGGGAGAATGTAACAACCCGTATTTTCAATAACCTGTAATAATGGAAATCGAGGCAGAATTTAATTATAAAATCTGAATCAAGGGAAACGGGCTATGCCATTGCGTTCGTCTCGGAAAAATACGCGAAATAGAGTCCGAGTTTTCGAAAATCGGAGTCCGTATGACCCAGTTAAGGCCCATGGAAGTTTTCAGAAATTTCCATAATTAAAAACAGAGTTAAATTTAAATTAAAAACAAGGATTTGGGCACAGCTGGAGTAGGCGGGAAAACTCCCGCCAGGGGCCCCATGTCGACAGGCCTGTCGACAGGGTCCCCAGGGTGTCGACTGCCCTGTCGACAGCCCTGTCGACAGGGGGTAGCCAGGCAGATTATCCTGGCGCACCACTTTGGTTTGGGCTTGGTTGTGTGGTCTGGTTCTAGAGAATTCTGAAATCTGGCGGGCCAAAACTATCCTAGGGTTAATCCTAGGGCTAAAAACACTCTAATCTTCTATAAATAAGCCTCTAATCCTACCCTAAAACCCCACTAATCATTCTTGCAACCAAACTATGTCAAATTGAATTCTCAAATGGCCTCCACCTAAAAACCCTAGCCTCCAATCTCTTCATGAATCATTCCTATGAAGATATGATGATCATACAACCTTTTCTATGTTGTATGAATGCTTAATAACTTGCATACTTCATTAAGTTGCAAGTTTGATTTGCTAAGTTTGTGTTTTTGGGAATTTGCAAAAGGGTTTTCTTATTTGAAGCTTTGTTTTGGGTTTTCAAAGGGCTTCTTCATCTTATTTGGTGGATTTGTGACTTGTTTATATTGGTAAGCCCTCTTACCTTCATTTTAGAAACTCTAAAGTTAATGTGTGATGAAAGTTGGGGTTTATGCATATTTGATGAGTTATGCATGTTTATGCAAGTTTGCCAAGTCATGATTTGTATGTTTATTGAGTTATGCATGTTTATGCAAGTTTGCTAAGCCATGATTTGCAAGTTAAATAAGTTATGCATGTTTTGCAAGTTCACTATGACATGATTTGCAAGTTTGATAAGTTATGCATGTTTTGCAAGTTCACTATAACATGATTTGCAAGTTTGATAAGTTATGCATGTTTTGCAAGTTCACTATGCCATGATTTGCAAGTTAAATGAGTTGTGCATGCTTATGCAAGTTTAAAATGACAAGTTGTGCATGTTTGACAAGTTGTGCATGCTTATGCAAGTTTAAAATGACAAGTTGTGCATGTTTGACAAGTTGTGCATGCTTATGCAAGTTTAAAATGACAAGTTGTGCATGTTTGACAAGTTATGCATGTTTATGGCAATATGCAAGTTCACTATGCTAAGTTATGCGAGTTTAACATGTTATGCATGTTTATGGTAATATGCAAGTTCACTATGCTAAGTTATGCAAGTCTAACATGTTATGCATGTTTGTTGTGATAAGCAAGTTCATCATGTATTTTGTGCCAAGTTCCCTCTTCCTATCCTTTATGCGTTATTACGAATATGTAAGCGATAGAATGACGTTGGGGGTTTGGGTAAACTTAAAATACATGAAAATATAAGATTGGGAATTTACCTATTAAGTTAGGTCTACCCCTTGGGAATTTACCTATTAAGTTAGGTCTACCCAAGCATTTGTTGACTTGTAATTATGTTTTGAAATAAAGTGGACATGACACTTAGAAAACAAAAGTGTGGCCAACTCGAGGTTGGGTTGAGTTTGTAGCGTAATTCTACCCGGAACCGACCGGCTTAACTAGTGGCTACAAACAATAGGACCCAATGTGAGAAGTTGGTCATGTGGTGCCAAAACCCGAGGTTAGACTAAGTTGTGGTGTAAACCTACCCGGACCCGCCCGGCCTAACTAGTAACCACAACAAGGTCTAATGTGAGAGGTTAAGGTGCATTAAGTTAATTAATGCCTCATGATTAGGGTTAAGTCAGGGTCCACTAATACTTAACCAATTTGGGGATTCAAGGGATGAAAATGGGGTTAAGTTACACTTAACCAATTTAATCAATTTGGGGATACAAGGGATTAGATGGGGTTAAGTGGTGAACCGTTGATTACACTTAACTAATTTAATCCATGATTAGTGAGGGGTTAAACCACACTTAACCCTCTTAGAAAACCCTAGCAACGTGGTCTGTTCTAACAGTAATCCCAGTTTGGTATCATTCACAACCCTAGAAGCTAGGCTAGGGCGGGGCACGATTACTGGACTGATGTAAGCGACCAAAACGACGGCTGAGTGGTACAGCGGTGCGGGTTCAGGCGGGCTACGGACGTGCACGTAGTCCGGTGTTGGACAAACTCGAGGCACGTGTACCAGTAGGTTTGGGCTGTGCATTATTGCTTAAGTGTCCGGGGTTGACACCCGAGGGCTTGATACACCCGAAGGTGGACCCAGCACAGTCAAACTACATCCATATGTAGGCGGTATGGACACAAACACTTGACGTGTTAGGTTTATGGGGAGCCGATCGACTAGACCGTTGGGCTGGACCTTATATTAAGGTCACTTCACGTTATTGGGTCAAAGCTTGGGCCAGGGGATCAATATCTGTTATGTTGGTTTGCTAGTACACCGTGGTGCAAAACTTAACCTTGTTTTATGCGATGACACCTCTATCTATCTTGTAGTTAATTTATCATGCCAGTATGTTGTTATCTATGATCATCTCAGTTTCCATCATGCTGTTAACTTTATTAGTTTATGGACTGATCGTAGCAGGGCTTACTCAGTCTTTTTGACTGACCTGTTTTCTTTCGCCTCTTTTCTTCCGTTCCCCCCCCAGGTTCTCAGGGAGGGAATACAGGAGCTTAGCTTGGATCCTACCTGCTTTCTTGGATAGCTCATGTATGCTTTGGACTTGAGCTCGCTATGGTTTTTCCAGCTATGGGGATAGTTACTTATGTATTTCTGTTTTCAGATGATGTTGTTTTATCTAGACTTGTAATTTTGGGAAAATGACATTTTGATGTACCAGACTTGTGTTTAGAAATGGTTTAAAATCTTCCGCTGTTTTATCTGCTTACTCTGTTTATTTATACATATGTCATGTCCTGCCTTGCTATATCATTATGCATGTTTACCTTGTTTACCAAAACGCCCCACCAAAGTCGGAGTTGCTTGCAAGAGCCACCCTGGCGGAGGTGGGGTGTTACAGTTATTCCTTCTTGTCATTTTGATTCATTCCCTTTTTATCTACGAATCTAGATTTATTTATAATCTAGGTTGAATCACGATTATTCGAACGGTGGGAATGCGATTTGGGGAAAAACATGGAAATGAATATGAACGTAATTGTAAACTTGGAAATTGGCATAATTTGGAATATGTATTATGACATGCATATTAAAATGAAAACGGGGAAATTTGACATGGATTAGGGAATATGTGATTTTGACATATTAAATTTAGCGTTAGTAAGTAAGCTAAATTTTAGGCATAAAATGTAAACTAGAAAAATAATTCTAGTTTTGCCATAAATTGTGAATTAGGATGTTAAACCAAGATTGGGTTAATTAAGGTTGATTTGGAATAAGTATATTAGCACAATTTTGAATTTATTCATAATTGTGAGCAATTGTCATGTTTAGAATAAATTATGGTTAGCGACACTAAACTTGGTATAATTTACATACCAAAAAGTATAAATATGATAAATAAGAGAGAATGGGCCATAATAATAAATGTGACAATGTACATTAAAAGAATAGTAATGAAATCAGTAAATTAGGAGTAATTTACTTATAGAATTCGTCATAAATGTTAAATTGTTCATTTACCACAAAATATGTAACTTGGTTAAATTTTGGCCATAAATTATAAACTAGGATATTTAATCTAGTTTCGGCAATGAAATAGGAAATGGCCTAAACTGCATGTTGGGTTAGGACTTGGGCCTAGAATATAAGTATACTAGTAGGCTTGACAAATAAATATAGGCCAAGTTTATTTAAAAAGGGAAAATGGACTTTGAAGATAAATTGTTGACAATTTATATATGGACAAAAGAAAGGTTTTCTCTTTGAATAACACATACACCTGAAAGTTCTAGGGTGACAGAGAGGATAGTGTCTAGGCTTGGGTTTGGAAAATACAAGTTTCCTGCCCTCCCTGGCTATCCCTAACTGATCCGAAGGACGGGATGGTTGTTTTCAAAACCAGATTTGGAAATTAATCAAAAACCCTTTGAACTTAGAAAACATGAATATGCCTAACCCGAGGTTAGACTGAGTTGCGGTGTAAACCTGCCCGGAACCGACCGGCACTTCCAGTAACCACAGCAATATCTGTCTAATGTGAGAGGTTGAGGCTTTAATTTAAGCTAGAACAAGAATGGGAGAGTTAAGTCCATAGAAACACTTAACCAACTTAACACAGTTAAGCTAGAATGGGAAGGTTAAGGAACACTTAACCAACTTAGCACAGTTAAAGCTAGAATGGGAGGGTTAAGTACATGGGAATACTTAGCCAAATTAACATGTTGACTAGACTAGAAGGTGGGGTTAAGTAAAGTTAATACACTTAGCCAATTTAACATGTTAATTAGACTAGAGGTTGGGGTTAAGTAATACACTTAGCCAATTTAATATGTTAGCTGGACTAGACCATAGGGTTAAGTAAACTTGAACGCTTAACCATCAGAATATGATAAATGAATAGGGTTAAGTAAAAAGCATAAAGGGATAACACTTAACCAGTTTATCAGGATAAATGAAGAGGGTTAAGTTAGCTTGAATTGACTAATGACACTTAACCAACCAAAATTGACGGGAAAGAGAACTTAGTAGTAATTCTTAGTATAACACGGGAAGGAGCGAATGTCCGTCCGAGAAGGCTCCAACGAATTGGGTTACGAAGCCCGAGGCTTCGAGGGGACGTGAGGGTACTCTTGGTATCCCTCTGTGAGGCTGCAGATGATCCGCCTGGGCCCACAGAGGTTAAGGTCTGCGTAGAAGAACCAGGGGTATGCCTTGGTTGCAATATGTATGGCAACCTAAAGACTAGGATGGACCGGCGTGATTCGGCGAGAAAACGGTAGCCCTGTGATAGCAACTCGTCGTCTACCATCCATCTTGAGTCAATCGAGATACGTGAAGCGGAAAGGCGGAGAACTCCAAAAGACCATATACTTGCTATCTAGTTATGGTTGCGGATGGCCATAGGATAGTGGGGCACCGGGGGCCGGCGTATAGTTCTCATTTTACAAGGTGTGCCTTTCATTAGTTGAGGGAGGGGTCAAGTGGGACCATAGCCACTGGAATAAAAACAGACCTTAGCATCTGCATCGGCAGATATCTGAAAGCTCCCGACCGAGTTCTGTATTCCTTGATTTGCCCTGTCATAGGACTCAGACCGCACATTACAGGACATGTGCATCTAGACAAGCAATAACGATTCGCGATACATGCGTGGGGAAGTATAGGAACATATACCACTCTAGGTAGTGTGTCCTAGACTTGGGGGCATCGTTCGACAGGTAGCGTAATCCCTAGTTGGACTAGGTGGCATAAATCCGAGAAGCGTTCAGCAGATAGCGTAAACTCTAGTTAAATCTAGAAAGCACTTGATAGAAAACCCTAGATTTGATCTAGGTAATAAATAATGAATGTATGCCGGAAGGCAATGGAAAATACAGGGATTGGGATCACGTTATCGTTACTAGTTGGGACACTAGGTAGGTGGTGCAGAGATATAGAAATCAGTATAACAAGGAAATAGCGAAGCGGCGAAGTATTAGAGCGAAGCGGCGAAAGTATTAGAGCGTATCTAGTCTATCTTATCTTAGCATATCTTGTGATTACCTTGTCCAATCTTGTTGACCCTATCGTCATGGTGTAATCTTGTATTCAGTTAATTCATGTCGTTTTGTTTTCCATGTTCACATGCTAGAAGTTACTGAACTTACTCAGGCTTTATGTCTGACTCTGTTTTTCTTTCGTCTTCTTTTCTTCCGTTTCCCCCCCAGGTAGTAGAGGAGGGAGTAGTATAGCTCAGGTTAAGTTGGACTGTCACTCTTTCCCAGCTTGAAGATTTATCGAAGTCTGCTTGGATTCTCTTATCAGATGCTATGGCTGGCTCATGCAAAAATTGGGGAATATAAATGTTGTTTTATGCTTCTTTATTTTGTAAGACAGATGATACTCTGATATTGTAAAGAAATCATTGTATAAATTATTTTATCAATAAAGCGAAGTTTTATCTTCCGCTGTTTAATTTCTGTCTGTCTTGTAATTTATCTGCATCTTTTACCCTAAATGCTCCACAGAACTTAGTGCATTCCCTTTGTGAGTGACACTAACGGATGTGGGGTGTTACACCTCGCCTACTGAACTTACTCAAATTATTGGTCCATGGACATTCACAATTTGGGGAATCAACATTATTGAAAACTTGTTTATGCCTAAAGGTGGTGCTTGATAGACCATCATCATAGTTGATTACTTTACCAAATGGGTTGAAACCGAACCTCTTACCACAGTCAGTACTAAGAAAGTAATCAACTTTGTTGTCCGCAACATCACAGGTCGCTTTGGTGCTTCCAAAATACATTAATTTTGACAACAGGACCCAATACAATAGCTCTAAGATCGGGAGTTTCGCTGACGTGATCGCATCAAAAATTGATTTTCGGCTGTTGCACATCCTCAAGCAAATGGATATGCTGAAGTACTCAATAAAATCATCAAGTCCATAGTTAAGAACGATTTTGAAAAGGCGGAAGGCAAGTTGATTGATAAACTTTCGTTTTCCCTTTGGGCATACCAAACAACCCTTAAGTCAATGACTCGCCATTCTCCTTTTGCGCTCTCCTATGGTTCCGAGTCCATAGTTCCTCTTGAATTAGAATTGCATTCTCAACAAGTTTCATACTATGATCCTAGAACTAATAGAGATCTACTTTTGGAATCCCTTGACATGTTAGATAAGAAACGAGAAGAAGTTGAACTAATAGCATCCACGCATCACCAATGGTATCCTGATACTTAAATACTAAAGTTCGCCCGAGACAATTCAATATCGGCAACCTTATCATGAAAAAAATCCCACATCGACCAGTCTAATCCTTGGATGGAAAGATTCTAACGCCATTTGACGGAGGATTCGAGATGGAACCTTTAAGACACGATACTTTTTATATATAGGGTGTAATCAGATAGATTGTGTATATATATATCGATGGGAAGATCCTTACGCCATTTGATCGCACGGTACTTTATACATACATACATATATATAGTGTGCAATTAGATAGATTAATCACAACAAATGAATTACAGAGACTCAATACATAAGGCATCAAGGTTGGGATAGTTAAAAATCATCCCCTATTATAAATTGGACGTTAAATTGAGGTCGAAAACTTGAACAAAGTAATCATGAGATTAGCTCACCTCCAATAGCAAAAAATAGAGAAGAAATTTGCTGGAGGCGATTTGAGTTGGCGGTGAACTGAATCTTCGACATTGGTGGCTACAACTTCGATCGGTGATGCAGGTTATTGGAGCGAGTGGTTGTTCTATGGCTTCGATGCTTGAGGCCGAGTGATGAGCTGAAGGGGTGTGTAACAACCCAGATTTCGACAGACCAAATTTTTCAAAAATCCTAATCTATCGAAGCTCAAGTTAGCTTGTCTGGTATCCTACAAAAAAAGGCAAAGATAATAAATATATCAGAGCTCAATAAACATCTCACAACGGAATGAATAAAATAAAATATAGCATTACCTAGATAATAATACTTCCTAACCAGTATTCAAAGCTATCATATCCGTGCCACAAACCTAACCTGCGAATGTGTTATGAGGAGAGGGCCATAACGCAAAGTTCTGGTGATTGGACAAATTATACCTTATGAAATAAACCTACATATACCGTTCAATTATGTTTTCTTAATTATTAGGTTATTTAGATTAAAAACACTCAGTTCTCTATACTCATGTCGTAATATATATATATATATATATATATATATGTATCTACCCTCAATATATCAAGGTACCCCCAATAGTACCCTCCTTGCACGGTCTCTGTCATCACACCATGAAGGCATATGAAATTCTCATCCTACGCCGAATGACGTACGGAAATTCATATTACTACGCCATGTTACCGCACAGAACCACCATCGCTATGCCATGCAAGCGTATGGATCGCCATATCTGAACTCCCTGGTTGAATCAAGCCTCAACACGGAGTAATGCCCTAACGCCTACAATACACCACCCGGTGCGTATATCTAGACCCTCACATGTACGTACTGTTTACTGTACCCCGAGTCCCGTAATATGGTTGCATCCAATGCACGGAACTCGGTCGGGAGCTCTCCATGTCTGTATAGGTCCGCTTAGAGGACCTATAGTATATATATCCCGAGTACGGTCCACATTTTCTCGGTGGCTAAGGTCCCACCCTGACCCCTCCCTTAACTAGTGAAAGACTACATCAAGATCTAAGTGACGTGCCCCTAGCAAACAATATAACATCCAATTTGGTGTGTCCCTCAACCAATGTCTCGATAGTGAAAGTTCGATGGTCTCTTGGTTTCTTTAGTCGTTTCGCATCCTCCTGACTGCCGATGACAGGTACCCGACGATTACTATCCTTAATTTGGTCATGACTAACCTCTTCCGAGGCCCAATCACCGAATCACCAACGCCATCCGTCACAACCTTATGACTGCTAAGCTATCAGGGGTGAGCAAAACTCGGTTCGGTTCGGTTTTGGGGTAAAATCGAAACCGAAACTGAAAGACCTCGGTTTTAAAAATCTATAATCGAAACCGTAACCGAAGCATCGGTTTCAATTTCAAAACCTCGGTTTCGGTTTTTATCGGTTCGGTTTCGGGTTTAAAACCGATTTAAACAAAAAATATTATAAATTTGAACCAGCATAAAAGAAATTAAAATATATTGTTTCAATCAAATGTATTGAGACACATGGTACAGAGTACAGACTAATAGACTATAATTCATCCAAAGTAGTACAAAGCTAAGCTAGCTAGCTCTAAGCCGAAGACAAGAAAAAAAAGTAAATGAGCAGGAGCACTCCAGTGAACCACACTACAGCAGACCAACAACAACTTGGAATTTTAGAAAATAGTCTAATGGTATCTCAACTTTCATCTTTAATTCAAAACATCCAAGAATCTACAAAAACAAGAAATGGACATTTTATGTTAGTCTACCCCTAATCCTGTATTCAGCTAAATCAAATGAGTGAAGCAGTAGCTAGTGTGTATAAACTATATAATACGAAACAACATGTAGCAAGAGACAATGTGCAACATTTTATAATTCGGTTCGGTTCGGTTTTTTCCGGTTTGGTTTGGACCTAAAACCGAAACATTAGTACGGTTCGTTTTTTTGATTTTCGGTTTCGGTTTTGGTTTTTATCGATTTCGATTTTTTTCGGTTGGGTTTTTTTTTGTTTCGGTTTTATTTTGGTTTTTTGCTCACCCCTATAAGCTATAGTTGCAATCAAGGTATACTCACCGAGTGGTATCATGCAGACCCAACTTCTGATAGTATAGCCTGATCGTGCACCGCAACAAAGGACCACCACGGAGTACCTTACCACATCCCTCGAAAGTCGCGTGCTTCCCTCCAGTTCCGCAGAGCAAGCAAGCAGAATAACCAACAGAATAACCTAGCAGAATAATAAGATGGATGCACTTCCCTAAAAGCAAACTTAACTAGGCTTACATCCCTCCTAAGTTTTCCATGTAAATCCACCCCATATTTTTTTCCACCTTTTTTGTTTATCTACCAAAAAAAATTGCGTTGTCTGATTAAAAAAAATAATTCTAAATTCTGGAATATTCCCAGAAGTCCACAAAAAAATAATTGCATACTTATATGCAACTTCTGTCAATTGTTGCATAAATGTATGCAACTATTTGTATACGCATGCAAGGATATGCACATGCCCACTGAATAGTTGCATGAAAACATGGATGTATTCCATAAAATCTGCGTACATGTATGCATGTATGCTGCTGTTTTGGCATAGAATTGAAATAGGTGCACATATATGCAACTTTTTTAAATATGTGCATGTTTCGATGCGTTTGACTGGATTTTCGCTTTTTTTTTGTATTTTTTTATTTTGATGTGTTTTCTGATGGTATTTTGACATGACTTTTTTTCGAGTGATTGTTTTATTTAATTATGAATTTATGTAATGTTTTTTTGACCTACTTTCGAAAAATAGGGACCTAATTTACAATAAGTTTATGACTGGATGTGAGCCTAATTTTGAAACTTAATAGGCACTTGTAAAAAACGCATCCTTAGTTATAACAATATCTCAACCGTCCATCCACGCCATCAATCCACATCTCACTTATTTCAATTTCATGGTTTTATTTTCATTCACTCATTTTTGTTCTAACCCCCAAAATTTCAAAATCTTCAATCCCTAATTTTCATTTTGTTAACCCCCAAAATTTCAAAATCTTCAATGCCTAACTTTTATTTCGTTAACCCCCAAAATTCTAAAATCTTCAATCCCTAATCTTTGATCTGGGGGCCACACATTTCCAATCGGTCCTTAGCGAAATATGATATGGGTTTCTAGTGATTCAGTCATTGTTTCGAAAATAAAATCATGGTCAAGGTAGAGAAATTGAGTTATTCAGCTATTCAACTTTCAAATTCCTGCTGAATTTGTTACTACCGCAGCTTTTGATCATTCTGCATAGGGTAAGATTTTTATTGTTGGATTTAAATAGTTAGATTTGGGGATTTAATTTCATTTGTGGGTTTTGCTGGTACTAACAGTGATAATCCTTAAAATGTTGTTGTAAGGAATGGTATCAGTTTGATGTTATTTCAAGACTTTGGGGCTTCAGTTTCGTTTGTTATAATGCACATTTCTATTCACTATTATCTTCATGTGCTAAGTCTTCTTTGAGTAAACCTGTAAGGAGCATAACATAAACAAGAAGCCCCTTGGCTTCATTCCAAACTTCACCATTTTGCTTTTCAACATGTCCTATACTTTGTGTGTTCTCATCTTGGTTGACATTGTGACTTCCATGTCATGCAATATGGTTGAATTTTTGCTTTAGTAATGCATCAGGTGGTTCAGGTAATACCATTTCCTTTTCATTCATGACTTTATGCTCTATTTTATCATCTATTGTTTGGCAACCAGTCAATTCAATCACTGTTTAGCAATGGGACATCCAAAATCACCCAGTTAATATTGATAAATACAATATGATGTTTGTCCATTACCCTGTTTGTTGTTCGAGAGCTTGTGTAATTGATCTGTCCATCTTCTGGAACATGTGCAGTTGTTAAAAAATTAATTCACACACACAAGTCATGCATATATTCATATTCACATGTATGTGTATATATATGTAGTTAATCTGTTCATCTTCGAGTTTAATGACCATTCAATAAATTTCTACTTCAGCTTCAACAACAGCGACAGGAAGTAAGCATTGCCACCACAAAATCCCAACGAAGATGAGGATTGTGAAGGTAGGGTCGAATGCGAGGAAGAGATTTTTTGGTTGCTCAATGTGGCCTGTAAGTATAAATTAGGTATTTTTGGTTGCTTTGTCGATTATCATATTTTTCAGTGATGTTTTAGTCGAGAATTTAACATATGTGCAGAACGGCGATTGTGGGTATTTTATGTGGCATGACGAAGTGTATGAAATCAATAGCAATGATGAAATGGAAGATACTATTGTTAAATTGATGGAAAAGAAAATTCTATATTGCAATTGCTCATGGAAAGGAAGACACTTGAAGACAAGCTGTTGTAGCAAAAGCAAAAGAGGGCAAAATCTGATGAATTTGTGGCTGATATGAAGGTAGAGTTGGCCTTAATGCGCGTTAAATGTGGAAAGCACGAGAAAGGTGAAAATTTCTTTGTAAGAGCTTTAGCTATGTCCTGGATCATGATTGGGATTGTTTTGTGTATACTTATGGCAATGTAGTGCAGTGAAGTACCATCCAAGTGAAATAGCATATCTTCATAATTTTTTTTATGTTTCGTCTTTTTGGAGTTGCTGATGATGAATTGTGATGTGTACTGTTGTATATTTTGAAATGAATCTACGAATTGTGTTTTATGCAAGTGGTGTATGTGGTATTATACAAGCAGCTTTAGTAGTATTGTATGTGATATTATGCAAGTAGCTATCATATTAATGTATGTGGTATTATGCAAGTAACTCACCTAAACAAATTCAGAAATTTAATATCTATAGCAACATTTTTGGATGTTGCTACAGACACCTATGGATGTTGCTAGAGACCTGAATAAGGTTCTATTGTAACAATATTTGTTGTATTGCCGTAGATGGTTAAAATGCTGCCATTGAGGTCTGTAGCAACGGTGAAAATTGCATCACCCTAAAAACGTTGCCAAAGACCTATGCCAACATTTTTTGGGCCTGTGTCAACATTTTTTTTTTGCTTTGCGTTAGGCCGTTTATGGCATAGTGTCTCAAGGCACCTCGGTGATCTACCCCGTTGGGTTCTTTACCTTTGTATATGCGGACTGGTCCAAGCGCATCACACAACCGTGTTATTAGACTCTATGTCTAATCTTTTAATCGAGTGATTGCTTTATCTAAAAAGATTGCTAAATAACTTGATTGCCCAAATATTCACTTTTATTCAAGTTATTCGATTTCCCTGACTCCCTTATATCCTTAAGGAATGGACCTTACTCGCTTATTAATCGTACAAGTTTAACTTAATCATGTTTCAAGTTCATTAATAAGCCCATAACATGTTATTCCCTAGATTGTAATTAACGGAAGTAATCTATAATCTTTTTACATTATTGTCGTGCCATTTACTATCCAAGTTTACAAGTTCAATAACATGTTTTACATGATGTATAATTAAGTATATTCTTTCCCAATCCTCATGCTTTCTTATGACATGTCTACTTAATATATAATTAAGTACAACTTATTTCATTTTATAAGTCTACTCCATTCTTCCTTATTTAATCATAACCTTATCTTACATTGTCATCACAACATGTTGTTGTTTACTTATTAACTTAGTTATCTTAACTAAGGTTTATTAATAATTTCTCTTTTTCATTTATTATAACCCATGTTATAATTCTGCTTGTCACTAGGACAAGCCTCTTTATTTTATTACATTCTCATTCATATAATTAATTATAATAGGTTATATTCCCTGTTCATCACATTTTCCCTTGGTTATTTAAGATTAATCAATCTTTTACTATTGTAACATCCGTTTAATTACCGTCTTGCGTATTCTCATTATTTCAGGAAAAGGTTTCACACAACTCACTAGATTGATTAATGGAAAGATATAAAGATCCATTTTCATAACGCACATAAATCAAAATTCATAGTTGCAAGATATTTCTTTTATTTTTGTCTTGGACATACATATATCTTTTTATTTAATTTTTTTAATAGATATTTTTCACAATAGGGAGAATCAATCCATTCTCTAACAGCGTACAAAAAAATATTGCAGAAAACACTGCAAAGCAAAAAAACAAACAACAACCTAGACTACTAAAACAAAACACCAAAAAAAAAGATACCGACCAAACAATATAGCAAAAAGAAAGAAACAAATACAACACAATCGGGGAAACAACCGTCACCAATCAACCATACCACGCCAACACCAAAGAGAGCCGAAACTCCTTAGAGCCTGGAAAGAAGGCTCAAAGCTCGTGCAGTAGAAAAGGCACACCAACCGACAAACTAGCAGAGCCAAGACATGCACATTCATACCCTCTCTCCAAAGCCAAAACAAATGGAATCAACCATCGATATAGACAACCCAAGGTACAACATAGCACTCCAAACTCCAACAACAAAGCAACCGACCTCAATTTACAGTGGAACAGATGACATCACAACGAACATTGAAAAACAAAACACCCCAACTTGCACCCTCAGAGATAGCCAAAAGGCTATTGAAACCGAGCTCCCAGACAAATCCCATCGAACAAAGCAAAGATTGATAAACTCAATGACAGAAGCTCAGCTTTCCAGACAAGAAAAGGCAAGTCGCAAGACAAGTCGCGGAGGAGGAATTACTATACGCCAAACACACATCACACTCACCACAAACCCTTCATGCCAAATTATGAAATATGATTTGAAAATATTCGTAAAATATTATTGCGAGATAATTTATAACTTCGGGATATGAAATGATTTGTTACTAAGATTCGAGTAACCCATAACTAAAGAAAGGTATAATGAGACCGTGATGATGGTCCGCTCTGGGGCCCAGAGAGACATCATTTATTTATATTAATATGAGCGTAGGTCGTGCCTGCTGGCCTTGTCATTCGGAGAAACCTCTCGACTTGGGACATAAATGTTGTTATGTCATTTTATTGTAAAATATTTGAAATGATTTTGATTTTGATTTTGAAATCCCGAAGCCAGTATGATTCGATATAAAAGGAAAATATAGTATCTCGAATGTTCTGAAAATAAAACTGGGATTTTGGGTCGAAGAAGTTATTTCATATTTTGATTTTCAAGTTCATATCCTATTGTTTGTTCGTTTAAAACTAGATTTGATATTGGTAACTATTTTAGATTTGTATAGGTTCAAAAATCTCTCATTTTCGAGGACGAAAAGTTTTAAGGGAGAGGGGAGATTGTAACGATCCAAGATTTTAACGTTTTAATATATGAAATTTATTTGGATTTTCTGAATATAAAATTAATTTAATATGGTAAATACAAATATTGATTAATAATCTTTTATGTATTAGTTTAAGTAAATGTTTTGTTCTATTTTATTTATATGATTTTGTAAAACGAAACTTAATTTAGAATATGTTTAATGTATATATATAAGATTTAATAAGTAATTATTTTATATATGATTCATTCAAATGTTATTTAATGTACTACATAAGATTTCACAAATCTATTTTGAATAATAAGATTTGTAAAGTTATATATGTATGAATTTTATAAAGATTTAAAAACTGTTTGGTTAAATAAGAATTTGAAGATGATAATGTTTTGGTTGAAATTAATTTAGTTAAGAACAATACCGTTTGGCAAAACAGTTCGTTATTGGTCGAATTTTCAAAACGGTTTGCAATATAGTTACTAAACAATCAGTGTTCGAATATTAATTATAACTAAATATCCTCTTTGAATAATCGTTCAGTTTCTGTATGCGCGGTCTTAAAATATTTTATAGAATTTTACTGTAAATTTTAATTTGGAGAATAAGCATATATTTTTCTAACGTATTTTAGGGCAATTGTGGTCCTTTTGACACTTTACAGAAATAATCAACCGATCTATTTCATTACTATTTTGGAATCGTGATACATTGTTGTACCCGATTTTATCTTTAGTTATGGTCATTCGCCATCCATTTAACTTAAGATTCTATTTAAAAATGAAAATTTATTTAAACCCGAGGATAAAATGATATATATAAGATTTGAGTTTACAGAATCTATGTTTGTATATATATTAGATTTGGAAATATAAATAGTACTTAGTTAAATGTGATGTACATACATATATATATATATATGTAAGGAGTTTAGAAATGCATGATATATATAGCTTTGGAGAATAATTAGTTGTCGCGTATCCATTCTTCTTATTGATCATTTGGTCGTTACACATTTATTTTCACCTTTGTTGCATATTACAATATTCCAACTTGCAGAACGTGGGTTCAAACCCCATGTGCAACTTACGTTATTTTTAATGCTAGGACTTCCTTTTTTAAATATCTTGAATTGCCTTGTAATTTATGCTCATGTCTGCCTTCTTAAAATTCCTTGAATTGCCTTGTAATTTATGCTCGTGGGTGATAATATATGTGATCATTGCCTCCAAAACTTGATGTGCCTTGCATGAGCCTTATGCTATGCCTTGCTCATGGTCATTTGTTCAAGTTTTGCTTCAATCCTTTTTTTTACCGCTGCGATTTATGTATATATTATACTCCATCGAATTTCTGCTACATCCGAAATAACTCAGCAAATACGTTAGTAGCAAACGTAATATAGTTGTTATTATCAAAATACCAAAATCATGTTTTCAACATTCTCCCCTTTTAATGATGACAACTATATGACTAAATAAATAAATATTATAATGACCCCTTTATATTTGCTTCTTCTAAATTTATATACTCCCCCTGTCAATGTGCTTAACTTTCTCCCCCTTTGTCATCGACAAAAAGGATAAAAATAATAATTGAATTTGGGACGTATATTAAATTAGACGGTTACAAAAAATTCCTCTTTTTTTACATATTAATAATCTAAAATAAAAATATCAACCCCAAAATAAATAAAAGAATGAATTAGATATAACAAATTTGTTGTAGTTCCGTTAACCGTAAATGCTCGTCTTCCATCGTATTGAAGGAGCATTTTCTATGTCAAATTTATCTCATCTTTTGGTCCTTTCGGATACCCGCAAAAATGAATTATATATTTTGGTATCCATTTTCTCTGTTAGGGTCCAAGGGGTTAGATAGAAGGCAACCATACCCAAGAGGGTTTAATGGAACCTTTAAAAATAAAATTTTCATTATTAACAACTGAATCAAAATAATTATTGATATATTTCTCTCTATTTTTTCAATTTATAGGAACCCAATACTTTGATGATTTGTGTTCGTATTTCCTACTAATAATTTTGTACTTCTTGAAATATTACCAACATTACTACTCGTAGAGCACTTGAATTTTTATGAAATTTGGATCTAGAATTTATTCAAAATTTAATACTAATATTTTTATTATATATGAAAGCGTATTTAGTACTATTTTTATGATCACTTTTAATATATCGTAAGCCACTTTTGTCGTATAAAGGTTTAGAATTGGATAAATTGTGTTTAAATCATTTTGACCTTTGTTAAATTTTGCAAAATCATCTTTACATTTTTCAAATTTAGTTTTAAAATTGCAACTGTTGTTTTCAAAAGAAATCTTGGTATCTTTCAAAATATCAATTTCCTTATTTAATTTAGAATTCTCCTTCTTTAACTTACTATTCACATTTTCAAGATGGTCAATTCGAGATTCTGATTTATTTAAAGATGACTGTAATAAATTATTTCAGTTTTTCAAATCAGAAATTTCTTTTGAAAGATTTTCTTTTTCTATTTCGAACATGGTATATTGTTCATCTACAAAATCTTTAAGATTCATAAAATTATTTTTTAAAACACTATGTTGATCTTCTAAATATAATTTTTCTTTTTTCATTTCTCATTTTCATGTTCGAAGGTTTTGCTAAATTAGTGAAATTAAGTTTGAAAATCTTATCGGTTATACCAACTAATTCATTATTATTTTTTACCGAAATTTGTGAATCAGAAAGTACCTTTTTATAGTCCTCATTTGCTGTAACTTTGCTTGTACTGGACTTTTTGCTTTCTGTATTTTGACTGTGTCTCTTTTTGGCCTTTATTCTATGATGTTGTGACGATCAATATAATCTTTTTCTCCGATACTAATTGTTGAGTCGGGTACATCGATGAATGAACGCGTAGTCGCTATGCACTGGATTGATGATTGCTAATATATATATACACACACACGTACATACACATGCATATAGAACTTGATACGTACAACCATAGCAGCTGAAATGACCCAAACTTCCCCTATCGGGAAAGCCCAGACTGCTTTGAGAACACGACACATCAGAACACAAATAATAGAACATTTCATTGCTATTACAACAATGTACATCGAAGTACAAGAATATTCCAGAGTATGAATAAATATTACACATTGGAAATACAATATCAGAGATTAAGAATTTACATAGCAGCGAAAAATAATACATAAGTACAATATGTAGCGGAAAATAACAACTGACACAACTGAAAGAGATATATGGATACAAAGCTTTCCGAATATAGTTCCAGCTGTAATACAAGATCCTGGGAAAATAAATATCTGCAAAAACCAAACCTACTAGCTGGCCATGCAGGAAATATGGGCATCCATAATTTAGGTAGAAATAATAAACTCCGAGTCAGTCATGGGACTGGTGTGAGAACTAAAACAGTTATTAACTTTATTTTAAAGTAGGGTAAATCACGGGACCATGCCATATAACACGGAATGGGTTTACTCCACATGAATGCTAGTTTAAAATAAAACAATGCAATGCTTTTTGGAAAAATGAAGCTATTATAAGACTCAGGTCCCATCACACAATGCAACGCAAGTCGGAGAATAGAGTTTTCCCTTATAATAGCCAAACATGCTTGGTACGTTTAAAACAAATCACTTTGATATTACTATAGGTGCATAGTGTCAAAAACAACCTCAATATAAATGTATCATTCATAGACGGCATGGGTACCATATATCATGTTGCCATACTAGTTCTACAACTAAAACTGAAAAGTCACGTACTGGAAATTGGATTTCCATCTATGTGTCGAGGCAAGGGATGGCTCCTCACCGATTCAAGACACTCTAGCAAATGCCTCAGGATTCGGATGCTGGCGAATCCTTGGACCCTCAGGGCTGGTCCACACATACTTTAGTGGATTAATTATTCTTGAACACACGTTTCTCGGTCCTATCCGACCTATCTCTGAGCCACTAGGGACTCAATAATCGAGGCGCCTCGCAATCCATCATCCATATAAGTAAAAATGTCTGGGCTCCATACCATGGCACCACTCCGACTAGAAGGAAACATCGTGCACTCCCTATAGTCACGATCCTGTTTTTGACTCATACCGGGTGTGAGGCTCGCGAATTAATGTTATACACAAAGCTATGCTAATTAAAGTAGTGCTTTGATCATGAGACGACCCCAAACCCCGTACTGACGGCTGCAAGGGTAATCCTTGGAATATAACACAGAAACAGATAATAGAAGAGCATAAATAAATAAATACACCAGATAATGCACAATAGAATATACTGGATAAACGTAAACATTAGAGTTACACAGTATACAGGATCATACTTAGTACAAATACAGTTCAGCTATACATAAATGTCTACAGCGGAAAACAAACATAATGTACAATAGGAGCTGAACAACATAAAAAGAGATAAATAATAGAATCCATCTTCAGCTCCAGCTATCCAGGATGAACCAGCTAAACCTGAATACAAGGCTGCCCGTGTAGAAAAAGGGGCACCCGAGTTTGAAAGTGAAACAAACTACGAGTCAGTCATGGGACTGGTATGAGAAATCTCCTCAACACATTTATAATATGGCTAATCACAGGACCACGCCACTTTCGTGGAACGGGTTTACTCCATTGGATTGCCAGTGCTTTAAAACAAATAATTCTTTTAAACATCGCAATGCTTTTTATAAAAATGAAGCCATTATAAGACTCAGTTCCCATCACATAATGCAACGCAAACCGGAGGATAGAGTTTTACCTTATAATGGCCAAAATATGGTTGATACGAATAAAACAAAAGCAATTGATATTATTACTAGTGTTTGCATGTTTCAAAAACAACTTCGAATCATAACTATCAATCATAGACGACATGGGTACCATATATCATGTCGCCATATATATATACAATCAAAACCGCACGATGTCGTATTTGGAAATTGGATTTCCGTCGTGAACCAAGGCAAAAGATAGTCCTTACCGAATTCGAGACGCTCTAGCCCGTGTCTCAGGCAAGCGCGCAGGCAAGCCTTGGATCGTCAGGGTCGGTCCACCGAGGTGGATTATTATGCCTGAACAATACGTTTCCCCGCCCTTTGGGGCGTAAATGAGCCAACGAATGACTCCATCGGACCCGGATCGTCCGATCTAACCGAGGCGCCTCGCAACAGCAACAACCACATAAGTCAAACTCGTCAGGGCGTGTAAAACCACTGACGCCACTCCTAGCTAGAAGGAAACGTATGCCCTCCCTGAGGTCCTACTCCCGTTTCTGGTTCATACCGGGGTGTGAGGCTTGCGATTTCACGTTATTCACAAAGCTACGCCACACAGGCGGTGCTTTGATCATCACCACAAGACTTTTCTTTTCAACAGAAGCCCTGATCACTGCATCTTAGCATGCCACACAGGCAATTTACACCATGCAACTGATAGCTATCAATCACACAGAATAAATTCCAATGTCAGACACACTGTCCATTTGCAAGTCCGTTCTGGGTCTGAACGAAACCGGATGCACTATATACCTCGCAAACCCATCGATCACCACGTACGTCTGGACGGTCACCACTCATTATCCATATTTCGGGATGCCTCCCAATCAGGACCTCGGTTACCATCCAAACGAGGTGAAGATCTCCGGTCTTCGATCACCGTCTTCATCTTCGATTTCTTATCGTCGATTCAGTTATTCAGAATGGGATAAACCCGATCTTTCTGAGCCACTCGCGTATATAATAAACAAGTGCAACACTAACATACATACGCATCATTTCAATTCATTAGTCACTAACCGTCAATCAATAAGAGAGCGGTTTCCCAAATATTAACCCCGAAGGCCGAAACCAACATCAGATCAATACCCAAAAAACCATTCGACTTAGCCAACCTTCAGTTAATTTCTAAATTTCACATCCATATGTTTATAATATTTTATAACGATTTATCGCTATTTTTATTTATTTTAAAATAGCCAATTTATTCAAAACGACGCTTCGGGCCATAACGCGGCCGTGGCGCTGTTTTTCTTCAGATTTGATTTACACATATTTGAAAATCTAACCGTTGGATCTTCACAAAATTTGCATCATTAGAAAGATCTTTTCAAAACGAATCCAACGGTTCCAGTTTCGGGAAAATCCGACGGTCGGATCTCCCGATATAATTGTTTGAAGTTTCGATTTCAAAATACGAACTACAGCGTCGTTATTCGATTAAATATAATTATATATATATATATAATCGATTCTGGCGCTGTTTTTCTTCAGATTTGAATTAAACATTCCAGACAATCCAACCGTTGGATTTTTACAAAGTTGGTGCCGTTGGAAAGATATTTCCAAAGCGAACCCAACGGTTGCGATTTCAGGAAAATCCGATGGTCGGATCTCCCGTACTAATCATTTGAAATCACGGTTTCAAAATACGAACTGCAGCATCGTTATTCGATATATTTCAATTCTATATATATATATATATATATATCGATTCTTTAATTTCAAAACTATATTCCTTTCATACATTTGATAAAAATGATATTTTTATCTAACTGTCTTCTATATCAACACTTCACTATTTTTAACAATTCATGTATATTATAAAAATGTGATTTTTAATGTAAAACAATTTATTTCAAAACACGATTATTTTATATATTTCATATAGGTGATAAAAATAGGATTTTTATTATAAAACAATTTATTTCCAAAACAAAGTTATTTTATATAGTTCATATCGATGATAAAAATTGGATTCTTATTATAAAACACTTTCTTTCAAAATATGAATACCATTCAACACATGAATTTCAATTCAACGAATGAATTTCGAATCAACACATGAAGGTTTTCTATAGTTTATATTTATCGATAAAAAGGTGATTTTTATATTTAAAACACGAATACCATTCAACACATGAATTTCAATTCAACGAATGAATTTCGATTCAACACATGAAGGTTTTCTATAGTTTGTATATATCGATAAAAAGGTGATTTTTATATTTAAAACACGAATACCATTCAACACATGAATTTCAATTCAACGAATGAATATCGATTCAACACATGAAGGTTTTCTATAGTTTATATAAATCGATAAAAAGGTGATTTTTATATTTAAAACACGAATACCATTCAACGCATGAATTTCAATTCAACGAATGAATATCGATTCAACACATGAAAGTTTTCTATAGTCTATATAAAATAGAGTAAAAATGTGATTTTTATTGTTAAAACAATTTATTCAAAACACGAATACCATTCAACACATGAATATGATTCAACGAATGAGTTTCTATTCAACACATGAAGATTTTCTATTCAACAGACAAATATAATTTCAACACACGAAAATAATTCTAACACATGAATATTATTCAAAATTTCGACAGCATAACGGCAGGGTAGTTAAAACCGGGACCGTCCCTAGTACGACTCCTCGCTCTACCTTAAAACCTCGTTGTTTTTGACAATAGGGAATCATGCATCTAGTTCGCACGCAGGCGGCATGTATATTTATTTCATTTCCACAAACTAATCCTATGTGGTTTCAACCAAATATTTCTCAACCACAAACAATTCCAATCAATCATTCGCTATCAATCAATTTTCACACCAATCACAACCAATAAATATCGTCCATGGTATGTAGACGAGGGGCGTATATATATATATAGCATTTCACTTCTATTTCAACACATATATAATTTTTACAACGCATATACAACCTATACATCGAACGTACAACTTATACAATGCTTATACAAGGGGTGTACAACGCTTATATAACTCATACATCGACTATATAATTTATACATAATTGTTTTCCATATCGTTTATAAATTAGAAATCTAACATTGGGTTCCACTCCACCAAAAATAGCAGAAGGCTCAGAAAAATATGCGGTCTCTTCTAGAATGTAGAAGACGTCCACACGAGTCCACTGTCTCTTGTTTCACTGAATTTCGTCAAGAAACGAAAAAGATATGATTTTTACAAGATATTCATGTTTTGCGACACTTTAAAGATGTTAAAATCACTTCAGAAAATAAAACCCGTACCTCAGCGTTTTGATTCAAAACTAGGGTGGAATTTTTCGTTCAATCCGTTGATCGTTGTCTCGATCTGCCAGCGCCACGAGGGAGAGCACGGAGGGGCGCACCTACGCCAGGAGGTGGGGCCAGTTCGGTGGTCGGAGTTGGCCTGGGCGGCGCCGTGAAGATGGCGACTTCTCGGAGGTGATTCTCACGATTTACTCAACGATAATTGCTGCTACTTATATGGATTTGAAGAGGAGATCGAGAGCTTTGGAATGGATCAAGAATCACGTGATTTCATTGAGAATTGGAGGAGAAATCAAGCCGGGAAGATCTGGAGCATTTCCGCCGTGCGCGACTTCAGGGAGAGAGAGTGTCTGCCTTTTTCTTTTTTTTCTTTTTTCAAATTAAAAAAATTCTGATTGGCCGGGATATTTATAACTCCCAAAAATAGTGTTTTCTCACACGAACTCGAAATCAAACCCAACGACTGTCGCCCCTAGCATTTTACCCCCATTCCGAACACAATGGGATATGTTTCGTAGGCCCATTCGACTGTTTCAGTCAGTTTCCATTCAAATTAAAATATAAAACATTCAATATTCGATTTGAACGTACATTTCAATTTGCCAGGGCTACATATTAATTCTAAAAATTCCCAAAAAATAAATCTGGCTATGTTTTGATGATACGGTCCCAACAAAACTAGTTTCGTCAAATTCTGAGACCATTTGCAAAAAAGCCCATTTCTGGTCGATCCAATTTAACTGTAATGGACCAAAACACGTTTTCCTTTGCCACGCTCACATACTAGCTTCAAAAATTATGAAATTTGAAACCTAGCAATAACTTCACATCTAGGATCCAACAAAAGTGGTTTCGTCGAATTCCGAGGTCGTATGCAAAATGGCCAATTTCACGGGCTATATAAATTCCATAGCGACCTTTCTGAAAATTCATTTGGCAATAACTTTTGCTTTCCGCTATGAAACTTCGATTTTTCAGATTCATTAGAAAGGTATTCACTAACAAATTTAAATATTTTTGGTTTCACTCAAATCCGTTTTGTTTTGCACTCGGTACAGTCCGACAAAGTTTGAATTCAATTTTTGATACTGTAGCGCCATTTCATGCCTTGTTTATAATTAGAATTAATTATATTCGTTTTCAAACGTCGATTCAAACTCACTTTTCATCATTATTGTTTAAAATATTTATTTTAAATATTTAAAATCCATTATTTTAGCCAATTCAATTTTTTTAAATTGGTTCAGATTTTACGGGTCGTTACAGATCATCAACCACAAGACTCTGTTTTTCAACAAAAGCCTTGATCATTTGCATCTTAGCATGCCACACTGGAAATTCACGCCATGCAACTGATGTCTATCAATATATAACCTCTAAGCTCGTACGTCTCAGAGAAGGGTATTAAGAAAGAGAACAAATTCTTCACCACCAAACAAATATATATTTAATAAAAATCAATCGACACGAAATGAAATCCAATGTCAGACACACATCCATTTGCAAGTCAGTTCTGGGTCTGAACGAAACCGGAGGTACCTTATTCCTCGTCACATATGTCCAATACAGGAGAGAAGTCCTCGCATATCTGGTCGATCTCCAAGTAGGTCTGGAAGATCACCACTTATTATCTTGTCTTGGGTGCACAGCCCAATCAAGACATCAGTAATCATCCAAACGATGTGAAGATCTCCGATCTTCAACCACCGTCTTCACTGTTGAATTTTAGTCGTGTATCAGTTATTCAGAATGGGGTAAACCCGTTCTTTTCAAATAACTCGCCTAATTTATAATCAATAATCAAATGTTATAAAAACACATAATACGCCTCATTCCAATTCAGAATATTCTTTTATTCAAATATTCACATCTTTAGGGAAAGGTTCCCATTAATTTTATCAAAGATAAATTGATTTAAATTTATTCTTTAATCTTCCTTTTGATATCAATTCAAAAGATTTGATTTTATCCTTTAACAATTCCAAACCAAATTATGGTTTAAAACTAGTCGGGATTATCAAGCCTTACTGAAGTAATCATTTATCATATTTTTCCAATCCCAACCTATTTAACCCATGGAGCAAAACTGGTGGTACTCCATATCTAACACCCACGTTGTTATCAGTAAAATTAATTACCATTTCACGTTCAAATCTAATTAAATATTTAACTATCACCAGGAGTAAAACTAGTGGTACTCCATTCTCGACCATTTCATGAATTCAATAAATTTAGTTATCCCATTCTCATTTTAATCTAAGTAAAGATTCATTAAAACTCTATTTCAATTTTAATCTCAAAAATCATTTCTTAATGATTATCCAAATTTCAGGAAATAAATCATGTTTTTACTTGGGTTAAAGAACCAATGTCCTTTAAAACACAGTTCACGATAAACCCAAATCATCTTCCATAAAAATGGAATCTTCATGGAAAACAGATCAATATATAATCGATATAAATTCCCATATCAGACTAATAATATAAACAGAATAACGGCCATGCCTTTTAAATTCCATATATAGTAACAGTCTTCATTCATAGAAGCTCATCTTCATTATTACTAAATCGAATTCCTTTCGGTTCCAGTTTAAGATATTAAATTGGAAAACTTTACTTTGGAAATTTTCCATTAAATCTTAATTAAAAGATTTATAAATTTCAAATCATCTCTTCACTATTAATTGGGTTAAAGAACAAGTGTTATTTAGAACACCATTCACGATAAACCCAAATATCCAAATCTTTTATTCAATTCCAATTAAATATTAATTAATTGGTAAACTTCATTAATCTTAATTAAAATATTTATTCTCAACTGGGTTTAAGAACCGTATTATTAAAGATACCATTCACGACAAACCCAAAATCCAATTTGATATTAAATACAAGGCTTTGAATAGAAAATAATATCAGCTTATATTCAATACCAAATTCTGAAACTAACGGATATCGTATTGGTAATAACGATATCTGTATCTTCCAAATTCGTCAACAATATTCGTATAATCATGGAATCCAATATCGACATATTTCGAAGATTATTTCCACTCAAATCCATTCCAATTCATATGTTGGAAAGTTCTGGTTATATTAAACCCATTTTACAAATCCAATTTAACAATTTAAAAACATTGGATTATTATTCCTAGTTAATAACTAGTTCATATTGATAAAAATATTTTTTATCTTTCCAAACTTGGAAATTTTCATCCAAAATCTTTCCAAATAAGTTACTATGATTTTACATAAATTTTCCATATTTTTAATTATTTTATTAAGGCTTGTACAGTCGGTTTCCAATAACGGCCACCGAACTGCATCCATAGCGACCTTTTCTGAAATTGATTTGGACATATCTTAAAATCTAACTGTTATATTTCAAATCTCTTATATTTGTTGGAAAGCCCTTTTCGATACGAACCCAAAGATTTTGATTTTAGGAGAATCCGATGGTCGGATCTCCCGTTACATCAATTTGAAGTTAATGGACGAAATTCGCGAACGATCGCTGCGCGACGCGTTCTATTTAGGCAATTAAATATATATATATATATATATATATATATATATATCGTCAATTTCTATTTAAAACGTATTTTATAAATCATTTATAAATTCATTTTAAAACGATTTCAACTTCATTTTCAATTTTAAATCAAAATTCAATATTCTATATCATTATAATATTAAAATGACAATATTTTCAAAATATTAGATTTTGAAATCAAATTTTTCGATATTCATTATAAAATGAATAAAATCGATCGATAAACCCATTCGGGTTAAAATGGCATTTAACTACTTATGTTGGCTTCATATATTTCAATATTTCTGTGTCCATCCAAAATCGGACACCAAAACCTTTTTCTGATTCTTTATTGAATATTATTCTAAAATATTCCTTATTTTAAAATATTAGTTATTTTAAAATATTCTTCATTTCTAAATCAGAATGCAACTCAGTCAGTTACCATATAATTTCAGTTATATGAATTTCATACATCACATGTATTCAACAATAATGATAAATAATCATCAAACAATCAATTCACATCCACAGTGAAATTTACAACTGTATAAGCATTAAATAATTAAATAACGCTTATCACAGTCTGTCGATCAATCGATTGACATATAATTAAATTTAGGGGAGATGTGAATAAATTATCCCCTCTAGACCCGTATGGGGTTTCCAAACAACAACAGTCGATTTAAAATAATCACTAGTTGATAAATTTAACCAGTTCTAATTCGATTTGAATTATTTTTTTAATTAGCCAATTTTCACTGTTTAAAATTATAAATAAATATTTATAATTTAATTTCAACTACCACAAAATAATATTAAATTATTTTTAATATTTTAAACATCACAATCAACACACAATACAGTCAAACTACAATACAATCAATTAAATCATCCATGGTCTGTGGACGAGGGAGGTGAGCTAACAGGCATCGTATACAATTTATAATGATTAAAACTGATAAAAATCTACATTGGCAATTCTATATATTTTTATACATGAATACAATAACATGATAAAATATAATTTAGTAAGAAAGATTTCTCACATTGGTTTCCACTCCATCATTCTTTATTTTTGAATTCAGTACTGTTTGGATTTGAAATTGCCTGAAATTCTAATTTGCTCCATTTCCATTCTGGTCAGTTCTAAAATGTAGTGCACTTCTTCACGATTCTAACGCAATTGAAATCATCGAATTTGAACCTCGTATGAAATATTTATGATATCTTAACCATTAATTACATTAATTAAATAAATTAATTAAATAATTAAGCTAATTTTCCCTTAACCTTCCTTATCGTCGATCCAAACTTTCCACCGCCGCTCCACCATCAGGCCACCGGCTAATGATCCGCCACCACCCCTTCAACCGCCGTCGAGCCTCCTCCCACCACCTGTCGCGCTACGTGACTCGAGCCCCCAAATTGATCGGAAACCACCAATGAACGGTGGCAGTTTCTGCTGTGAATTCGAGCACAATATCAAACGAAAAACTATCATGCCCATATCAAATTAAAGCTCTCTCTTTTCTCTACAAATATTGTTTTGATTTCATGTTCAAAATCAAATCGGATTGGAAATTATTTAGGTTTCTTTTTGGGAGCTTGGAGCCCTTGATTTTGGAAGAGGGCGGCAGGTCTGATCGGGGATAGGGTTTGGGGGGGGGGGTTATTATATTTATATATATTAATTTATTATTTTATTACAAATATGCTTGTTTAACGTCGCAAACTTCAAATCAAATTCAACGACTGTCGCCCCTGGCCAAATACCTCCATTTAGGACACAATGGGATATTTTTCGTAAGCCAATTCTACTATTTCGATCAGTTTTTATCAAAATTAAAATATAAGTCAATATATATTGAATTAAAGCATACATTTTAATTTACCGAGGCCACATACTGACTCCAAAAATTACAGAAAAAATAATCTGGCTATGTTTTGACGATACGGTCCTAACAAAACTAATTTTGTCAAATTTGGAGACCGCTTGAGAAATCGCCCTTTTCCAGTTAATTAAATTCAAACTGAAATTACCAAACACATTTAAATTCACCATGCTCACATATTAATTCCAAAAATTGTAAAATTTGAAACATAACAATAATTTGACATTCCGGATCCATCAAAAGTGGTTTCGTCGAAAAAGGAGGTTGTTTTGCAAAATGGCTATTTTTAAGGGCTATATATTATATTATAAAATATATAAATTCCATAGCGACTATTTTGAATTTTAAATTGGACATAACTTTCAATTTATAAAGTGAAATCTTAATTTCTTATGTTCGTTAGAAAGATATAGTTAAACAAGTTCTAACGTTTCTTGTTTCATCCAATTCTGACTTAAAATGAATTCTGTACACTCCATTGAAATTAGAAATCGAATTTTACTACTGTGCCATTTCAGGCTCATTTTATAATTAAAATAAATTTGTACATTCTAACTTTGATTTAAATAAATTTCTAGCCATTATTATTTAAAATAAATCATTTTAAATATTCAAAATCCATTAAAATAGCTAAAATAAAATTTTAAATTGGCTTAGAATTCCGGGTTGTTACAACAGTAGTAAAATAATTATAATAACAATGGAAAATATAAATCATACAGTCAATTTATACTGGTTCAGACTTCACATCCTACACCCAGTCCCGAAGCACCCGTTGGGCCTTTTAACTATCAAAACAACCCTTGCATCACCCAGAGAAACAGGATTACAAATACCACTTGATTTCATGGGCCACAAGCTTACCCACTTGATTTTTACGGGCTACAAGCTTACCCACTTGATTTGAATGGGCTAAAGGCTCACTAAAATTTTGATACAAAGTAAGTAAATGACTGACTATATATTGTTTCTTCAATACACGAAGTCATCGCAGTTTAGTACAACTTCTAAAGTCTCCAACAATAATGATACAGATTGAGTGCGTAGAGGTTAGAAAGTGAATTTTGACTAGATTTTAAAATTATGGAGCGAAGTTGCACGGCTTTAATATTTGCTTTGAAATAAATATGGAACTTCAAGTGTTTGAAAGCAATGTTAAAATGGTTTAAAGAATAGAGTTGTTTGTATTTGATTTGGAAATGATGTAAGGCTTATATATGAGTGATGAGTTGTCATCAAATAGTTGCATCTCTTCATAGATCTCTTATTGGAAAATACATATCCACTTAGAACTTATAACTTTTCTAATAGTTATGTAAATAGTCACTTTCATTCATCTCATAACAGTTATGTTGTAACGACCCGGAAAATCTGAACCAATTTAAATTTTTTAAATTGTCTAAAATAATGGATTTTAAATATTTAAAATAAATATTTTAAATAATAACGATGAAAAGTAAGTTTGAATCGATGTTTGAAAATAAATATAATTAATTCTAATTATAAACAAGGCCTGAAATGGCGCGGTAGTTTCAAAATTTGAATTCAAACTTTGACTGACTGTACCGGGTGCAAAACAAAACGGATTTGAGTGAAACCAAAAACATTTAAATCTGTTATTGAATACCATTCTAACGAATCTGAAAAATCGAAGTTTCATAGCGGAAAGCAAAAGTTATGGCCAAATGAATTCTCAGAAAAGTCGCTATGGAATTTATATAGCCCGTGAAAATGGCCATTTTGCAAACGACCTCGGAATTCGACGAAACCACTTTTTTTGGATCCAGGATGTGAAGTTTTTGCTAGGTTTCAAATTTCATAATTTTTGAAGCTAGTATGTGAGCGTGGCAAAAGAAAATGTGTTTGGTCGATTTCTATTAAATTGGATCGACCAGAAAAGGGCCATTTTTCAAACAATCTCAGAATTCGGCGGAACTAGTTTTGTTGGGACCGTATCGTCAAAACATATCTAGATTTATTTTTTGAGAATTTTTAGAATCAGTTTGTGGCCCTGGCAAATTGAAATGTACGTTCGAATCAAATATTGAATGTAAACATTTTAATTTGAAGGAAAACTGAATGAAATAGTCGAATGGGCAAGAAACATATCCCATTATGTTCGAAATAGGGGTAAACTCTAGGGACGACAGTCGTTAGGTTCGGATTGGAGGTCGTGTTAGAAAACCCCCTTTTAAAAGCCCCGGCCAATCAAATTATTTCTTTCATAATTTTAAAAATAAAAAAAAATCAAAAAACCCTTTTATTCCCCCCCGATCGACGACGGCTCGCGCTCCCTACTTCCCGACCAAAAACCCGCCGCCTCAACCACCTACAAGCGCCGCCACCACCCTACCTCGACAGCGCCGACCCCCCTCTCCAAATCCGACCCACCATCGCCTTCTCCCTCCTCCCCATCGACGAGAACGAGACCCAGGAAGTTTCGAACTTCCCGCCGCTAGATCTCCTTCCTCCGACCACCGAACAGGCTGCGACCACCACCCCCTGGAGCGCCTCTCGAAGCTCTTTCGCGTGGCGTAGCCCGATCACCACCTCGCTTTAAGGATTCGCCGAAAACCTTAAACCTAGTTTTGAACATCAAGTTGAGGTATATGGCTAATTTATTTTGAACTGATTTTTACACTTTTAAGTGTTGCAAACTTGTAAAAATCATATCTTTTTCGTTCCTTGTCGAAATCCAGTGAAACAAGAGATAGTGGACTCGTGTGGACGTCTTCTACATTCTAGAAGAGACCGCATATTTTTCTGAGCCTTCTGCTATTTTTGGTGGAGTGGAACCCAATGTGAGATTTCTAATTTATAAACGATATGGAAAACGATGATGTGTAAATTATATAGTCGATGTATGAGTTATATAAGCGTTGTACACCGCTTGTATAAGCGTTGTATAAGTTGTACGTTCGATGTATAAGTTGTATATACATTGTAAAAATTATATATGTGTTGAAATAAAAGTGAAATGCTATATATTAATATATATATATATATATATACGCCCCTCGTCCACAAACCATGGACGATATTTATTGGTTGTGATTGGTGTGAAAATTGATTAATAGCGAATGGTTGATTGAAATTGTTTGTGGTTGAAATGGATTGATTGTGGTTGAAAAATACCCGTTTGTGGTTGAGAAATATTTGGTTGAAACCACATAGGATTAGTTTGTGGAAATGAAAAAAATATACATGCCGCCTGCATACGAACTAGATGCATGATTCCCCATTGTCAAAAGCTGCGAGGCTTTAAGGTAGAGCGAGGAGCCGTACTAGGGACGGTCCCGGTTTTAACTACCCTGCCGCTATGCTGCCGAAATTTTGAACAATATTCATGTGTTAGAATTATTTTCATTTGTTGAAACTATATTTATTCGTTGAATAGAAAACCTTTATGTGTTGAATTGAAATTCATTCATTGAATAGAAATTCATGTGTTGAATGGTGTTCGTGTTTTAAATATAAAAATCACATTTTTACTATATATATATAAACTATAGAAAACCTTCATGTGTTGAATCGATATTCATTCGTTGGATAGAAATTCATGTGTTGAATGGTATTCGTGTTTTAAATATAAAAATCACTTTTTTTTCTATATATATAAACTATAGAAAACCTTCATGTGTTGAATCGAAATTCATTCCTTGAATTGAAATTCATGTGTTGAATGGTATTCATATTTTGAAAGAAATTGTTTTATAATAAAAATCCTATTTTTATCATCAATATGAACTATATAAAATAATCTTGTTTTGAAATAAATTGTTTTATAATAAAAATCCTATTTTTATCACCTATATTAACTATATAAAATAGTCGAGTTTAGAAATAAATTGTTTTACATTAAAAATCACATTTTTATTATATACATGAATTGTTAAAAATAGTGAAGTGTTGAAATAGAAGACAGATAGATAAAAATATCATTTTTATCAAATATATGAAAATCATATAGTTTTGAAATCGAAGAATCGATATATATATATATATATATATATATATATAAATAGAATTGAAATATATCGAATAACGAAGCTGTAGTTCGTATTTTGAAACCGTGATTTCAAACGATTAGTGCGGGAGATCCGACCATCAGATTTTTTCGAAACCGCAACCGTTGGGTTCGCTTTGGAAATATCTTTCGAACGGCACCAACTTTGTAAAAATCCAACGGTTGGATTGTCTGGAATGTTTAATTCAAATCTGAAGAAAAACAGCGCCAGAATCGATTATATTTATTTATATATATATATATATATAAATATAATTATATATAATCGAATAACGACGCTGCAGTTCGAATTTTGAAATCGAAACTTCAAACGATTATACCGGGAATTCCGACCGTCGGATTTTCCCGAAACTAGAACCGTTGGATTCGTTTTGAAAAGATCCTTCTAATAATGTAAATTTTGTGAAGATCCAACGGTTCGATTTTCAGATATGTGTAAATCAAATCTGAAGAAAAACAGCGCCACGACCGCGTTATGGCCTGAAGCGTCGTTTTGAATAAATTGGCTATTTTAAAATAAATAAAAATAGCGATAAATCATTATAAAATATTATAAATGATATGGATGTGAAATTTAGAAACTAACTGAAGGTTGGCTAAGTCGAATGGTTTCCTGGGTGTTGATCTGATGTTGGTTTCGGCCTTCGGGGTTAATATTTGGGAAATCGTTCTCTTACTGATTGACGGGTAGTGACTAATGAATTGAAATGTTGCGTATGTATGTTTTTGTTGCACTTGTTTATTATATACGCGAGTTGTTCAGAAAGACCGGGTTTATCCCATTCTGAATAACTGAATCGACGATAAGAAGTCGAAGATGAAGACGGGGGTTGAAGACCGATCTTTACCTCGTTTGGATGGTAACTGATGTCCTGATTGGGAGGCATCCCGAAATATGGATAATGAGTGGTGATCGTCCAGACGTACGTGGAGATCGATGGATATGCGAGGTATTTAGTGCCTCCGGTTTCGTTCAGACCCAGAACGGACTTGCAAATGGACTGTGTGTCTGACATTGGAATTCATTCTGTGCGATTGGTAACCATCAGTTGCATGGTGTGAATTGCTGGTGTGGCATGCTAAGATGCAGTGATCAGGGCTTCTGTTGAAAAGCAAAGTCTTGTGACTGATGATCAAAGCACCGCCTGTATGGCGTAGCTTTGTGTATAACGTGAATTCGCGAGCCTCACACCCCGGTATGAACCAGAAACGGGAAAAGGACCTCAGGGAGGGCATGCATTTCCTTCTAGCTAGGAGTTGTGTAACACCCCACCTCCGCCAGGGTGGCTCTTGCAAGCACTCTGACTTTGGAGGGGCGTTTGAATCAGGTAAACATGCATAATGATATATCAAGGCAGAACAAGAACATAAGTATATATGTAGACAGAGTAAATAAGATAAGTAAAACAGCGGAAGATTTCAAACTATTTCAAAATAAGTCTGGTACAACATAATGACAACTTTCCAAATACACAAGTCTAGATAAAAACAACATCACTGAAAAACTGAAATACATAAGTACTATCACCAAAATAAGTGATAACCATAGCTAGCTTCATGTCAAGACCGTACATGAGCTAAAATCCCACAAGCAAGCGATCAGGAATCCAAGCTAAGCTCCAACGTTCCCACCCTGAGAACCTGGGGGGGGGGGAAACGGAAGAAAAGAGGCGAAAGAAAAACAGGTCAGTCAAAAAGACTGAGTAAGCCCTACTACAATCAATGTAAACTGATAAAGTTAACTGGCATGAGAAGCAGGGATGATCATAAGGATAACAACATACTAGCATGATGATTAACTAACAAGGTAGATAAAGGTGTCATCGCATAATCAGGTTTACGGTTTTGCACCACAGGTGTACTAGCAAACTAACATGATTTGAATAAACAAGTATTGATCCCTTGGCCCAAGCTTTGGCCCAATAACATGAAGTGACCCTAATACGCGGTCCAACCAAACGGTCTAGTCGATCGGCTCCCTATAAGCCTAACTCGTCACGTGTTGGTGTCAATGCGGCCCAAACATAATTGTAGTTAGACTGTGCAGGGTCTCCCGTCGGGTGTATCAAGCCCTAGGGTGTCAACCCCTGGACACCATAAACATGAGTGCACAGTCTCGATCTACTGGTACCCGTGCATGTTTTCCCCGGCTTCGGACTGTGTGCACGACCATAGTCCGCCCGGAACTACACCGGCGTACCACTCTGCCGTCGTTTTTGGTCACTTACCTCAAGTCCAGTAATCGTACCCCCACCCTAGCCTAGTCCCTAGGGTCTTAATGATACAAACTTGGGATTACTGCTGGAGTGGACCCCCATTGCTAGGATTTTTCTAGTGGGTTAAGTACGGTTTAACCCCTTTACTAATCATGGATTAACTTGGTTAAGTGTAACGATGGGTTCACGACTTAACCCTGATTAATCTACCAAGCTCAAATTGGTTAAGTATTAAGTGGACCATGACTTAACCCTAATCATGAGGCATTAATTAATTTCATGTGCCTTAACCTCTCACATTAGACCTTGTTGTGGTTACTAGTTAAGCCGGGCGGGTCCGGGTAGCTTTACACCACAACTTGGTCTAACCTCGGGTTCAAGGTACCACATGGCCAACTTCTCACATTGGGTCCTATTGTTTGTAGCAACTAGTTAAGCCGGTCGGTTCCGGGTAGGTTTACGCTACAAACTCAACCCAACCTCGAGTTGGTCACACTTATCTTTTCTAAGTGTCATGTCCATCATGTTTCCAAAACATATTACAAGTTTTCAAGCATTTGGGTAGACCTAACTTAATAGGTAAATTCCCAATGGGTAGACCTAACTTAATAGGTAAATTCCCAATCTTATGTTTTTATGTCTTTTAAGTTTACCCAACCCCAAACGCAATCTCATCGCTTACATATCGCAATAGCGCATAAAGGATAGAAAGAGGGAACTTGGCATAATCATGACATAAAGGTGTTGAAGCCACAAGTTCAACATGGTGGCATATGAAATGTACACATGTTCATATACTTGCATATTACATTTTTAGGCCTCAAAAGCATGCATAAAACCAAACTTAGCATATTGGTGATACATGGTGATAAATGACATGTAGAAATGGCCATAAGTTCGCATTTAGCCTCACATGCAAGTTATCATAAGAGATATGATAACCTACATGTTGCCAAAATGCAACCTTTAGCATAAAGCTTGAAGCTTTATGTTCATATACTCAAGATAAGCTTGCATAAGATGATAACATGAACAAAATGATCATTCCAAACTTGCATAACATACTTGCATGTCATATGACGAACTTGCATATCAAACTTGCATAACATAACATGGTAAACTTGCATATCATAACATGGCATACTTGCATAACATAACATGATAAACTTGCATATCATAACATATCAAACTTGCATAACATGACATAGTAAACTTGCATATCATGGCAAACTTGCATATCATACATTTAACTTTAGAGTTTAAGTATGAAAGTAGAATAGGGCTTACAATGCTTATGAAGACACAAAAATATGACAAAGCCCTTATGCAATCAAATAGACCCAAAATGCAAGCTCTAATAGAAAAACCCTTGAGCCAAAATGATCAAAACTCTTTCTTTATGATGCAAATATAGAAACTTGACTTGAATGCAAGCTAATGATGCTCATACAAGCTTGAAAACACTTGTATGCATGGAAAATCTCTCATAGAAATTTATTTAGGAATTTTATGAAGAGAGTGGAGGCCATGAGAGGAATGATTTTGCCATAGTTTAGTTGTATGAATGAATAATGATGATTTAGGGTTAGGTTAGGGCCTTATTTATAGAGATTAGGACTAGTTTTAGCCTTAGGATTAAACCCTAGTTCCAATCTCAGCCCTCAAAACCGAATCTGGCCCCCAAACTCAACACAACTCCAAAATGGTGCACCAGGCAAAACTGCCCGGCTGGACCAAGTCGACAGCCAAGTCGACAGGGCTGTCGACTTGGGTCCAACCAAGTCGACTCCCAAGTCGACAGGGCTGTCGACTTGGGTGCTCTGGCGGGAATTTTCCCGCCTAGCCCAATCTGACCTAATTTTTCAAATTCAAACTTGAATTTGAAATCTGTTTTTACTTTGAAATTTTCTGAAAACTTCGTTGGGCCGTAATCGGGTCATACGGACTCCGATTTTCGAAAACTCGGACTCTATTTCGCGTATTTTTCCGAGACGAACGCAATGGCATAGCCCGTTTCCCTTGATTCAGGTTTTAGAATTAAATTCTGCCTCGATTTTCATTATTACAGGTTATTGAAAATACGGGTTGTTACATTCTCCCCTCCTTAAAGGATTTCGTCCCCGAAATCTTCAAGTTAGGAAGAACGTATCCTACCATCCAACATCCATCTACTCAAAACATCATCCACGAGCAATCATTGTCCTTACAAGATTCTAAATGTTGTATGAACATATGCAAAGGTGTGTGTATATGTACTTATCTAATGCAAATATCATCAATGCAAATTATGTTAGTGAAATGAATCCATATGTATGCAATTCCTAACATAATGTATAACATCTATATGCGTGCACATAACATACATCCATATGCAACATCCATGTGATAACACCAAAAAATTTCATCCATGAATAAGCGTAAACACTCATGCATATGCAATATGAGGAGTGTGTGAGCCGATCTAGTGCCTAATGTGTATAATGCATCCACGAGTAACCACTTGCAAACACTTGCAACCACTTGCAAACATCAAGCATAACATGTTTCAAACACATGTTTCATCCAAAGGGTTTCTACCTAAGGTTCTCATGATAAGATTAACATGATAAACTAGATAATCAAGACAAACATGGATAGCAAAAGATGTGCTACAAAGAGATCGAGAAGATAAGCAGGATATACTCCTTTCGAATTACAAGAAATCCCTTCCTAACCCAACCCCAATCCTATAAAAGCCCAAAAGGTTTATTCAACCTAACGGACCCCTTCAAACCTTGACATGTATTACTAACCGATGAGTCATACCCCCTTATGGAGTTTACAACAGAAATGGGATCGAGAATGGGACCGAGAGGATATATGTAAAAGATAACATGCAAGTAAGTTCCACAGGAAAACAAGGATCAAGGATATACTCTTAGAAAGAGATATGATGCGCGTATCTAGCCTTCAGTCTTCTAAGTCACGTTTCCTTGAGTTTAACTCCACTGTGCTTTGACCGTCTTTTACTTCATGATTTCTTAGCTTCTTAACTCTTATTTCCAAATATGAGTTGGAACCCAATTCATTGTCGCCTCTCGTCTTCCTCTTTCACTTACTCTTCTTCTATCATACTTGGCTTAAACATAACTGTGACCTCATGGTTTCATGCAAGCTCTCCAAAATTCACCAGTGAATCCTGGATCTCGTTTACTTACTATAAAGTATTCCACGCAGCAGAAATTTTCTTGAAATTACCAATCCACGTTGCCAATTGCTCTTACTAACGTGATTTTCTATAACTCATGGTTGAACGAAATGAACCATCCGCCTGCGAATGATAGGCCGTACTTAGATTCAGCCGTTTGCCCATGACTTCCCGTAGACTATCCCAAAACTGGCTAGTGAAGATTGAGTCATGGTTACTTACTATACTTTAGGGAACCTCGTGCAACCGCTTTATTTCTTGAAAGTAAACTGTCGCTAGCTATGATGCAGTCTTTTCGCTCTTTTACCGGAGTGAAATGAGCACTCTTCGTGAGTCTACCTACTATGACCCACATGCTCGTATTCCCTTTCCTTGACCTAGGCAGTCCATCCACGAAATCCTTCGTGACGCTTTACTACTTCCATTGCGGGGACCTCCAATGGATGTAATAGCCCACCGGGCTTTTTATGACTCGGCCTTTAACCTGTTGGCACAACATGCACCTTGGGACAAACTCGGCCACCTCCTCGGGTGATGTGCATCATCAAGAACCTTCTTTCTCTCATCGCGTCTTAGCCATCCCTTGTCATCTATAGCGAGATGACTTACTATCTCGCCTCGAATCAACTTGTCCATGATCTCGACTAACTGCGGGTCTTCTTTCTGTGAAGTCCCTACTTGATCCAGAAGGGTAGGTCTAAGCTCAAGGGACGCTAACTAACTAATTAAACTGAGAGAACTTCTTACTTCAATTGTCCTCGTCGGAGCTTTTCGGTTTTGAACCATGACCACTTTAGCAGGATCCACCGCTAAGCCTTGCTTAGAAACTATGTGCCCAAGAAATCTAACTTCTTTTTCTCCAAAATGACATTTGGAGGACTTGGCTTTCAACTGATGCGCTCTAAGCGTATCCATCACCTCCTTGAGATGTCTAGGATGTTCTTCCTCGTTCTTTAAGAAAGTCAGGATATCATCTACAAAGACTACCACAAACTCGTTCAGGAACTCCCTAGACACCCTACTCATCAAGTCCACGAAGTAGGCGGGTGCGTTAGTCAAACCGAATGGCATGACCAGCCATTCTAAGAATCCATCCGGAGTTCTGAACGCAGTCTTGTCTATACTATCTTCCGCTACTCTGAGCTGATGGAATCCAGTAGCAAGATCAAGAGAAAACATATGTTCCTACAAGCTGAACAAATCATCGATCCTTGGTAATGGTTGTCTATTCTTCTTGTTCAACTCACGATAATCAACACACGGGCGAAGCGAACTGTCCACATTAGTAGCGCATACTACTAGAGCACCCTCCCTGGAAATGCTTCATCGTATGAAGTTCTTCTCAAGCAACCCCTTGACTTGCTTTCTTAACTCTCATCTCGCGGGACCATGTGCCTAACCGGCCACGTAACTGGCTTGGCATTATCAACCAGATAAATGCGAAAATCAATCTCTCGCTTAGGGGTAACCCCCCTTCACTTAACCCAAGATATCAGGATATTCTCGGACCACCCTCACCGATTGCAAACTATCGATAGACGAGTTGAGGGATTCAAGATAACACAACATGACGGGACTCATAGGGTTACTAGAAATTTTTAGGGTATTACCGAGGCGAGTCATGAGCCTCACAACCCTATGCTCAAAAATCAATGATGGCTCCAAAACTGGACAACCCATCCATGCCCAAAATCAACCCATACCCCATGAAACCGAGAATATAAGCTTCACACGAGAACTCTACACTAAAGATAGAGATTTTCAAATCCACGTAGATAATAGACAAATGGGCGGAAACCCCAATTGGATTTGAAACACACACGGGATCATTAACTAGACTAGTACTTAGGTGCAAACTTTCAACTAGATCAGATAAGATAAACTATGCGATGCACCAAAATCAAACAAGGTACGAACTGAAAAATCAGAAATATATACAAGGCTTTCAACAGAAATACTACCTCGATCGGGAACTGGAGCGGCATTGAGAGCATGAACTTGCCCTCCTAAAGGTCCAGCACGCTGAGTCTGACCCTGGCCTTGCCCTCGCTTCTTCGGGCAATCCCTAGTGAAGTGTCCCATTTCTCTACAGTTAAAGCAAGTGCCCTTCCTTTTCCTGCAATCCTTGTTTAGATGAGTCGAGCTTCCACAAGTAAAGCACTTCTTTTCCTTCTTATCTTTAGACTTCTCCTCCTTCTTTTTCATTTCCTTTTTGGACTCCGTTTCCTTGTTTTGAAACTCATTCATCTTGACCTCCTTCTTGTCACTCCTATTCTCTTCATTGAGTAGGGCCATATTCACCAAGCTCTCGAAAGTTGCCCCCAAGGGTATATGAGTCATGGCTAAACCATGTAATGGCTCGTTTAATCCTAGAGCAAAGTATAGGGCCTTCTTCTGAGCTGTGTTAACCAAGTCTAAACCGACCCGAGCCAGTTGATTAAACTTATCTATGTATTCCCTAATGGTCATGTCCCCTTGCTTTAGTGATAGGAACCTTAGTCCAAACTTTCCCCGAAAGTCATCCCAAGTCTCAATTGGCCTAGTAGCGGTGGTGACCACCCACCAACGTGCAGCTTCCTCCTTTAGCAACCACACTGCTAATAAAACCTTCCTACGGTCATCTATATCAAAGAAGGCAAAAAGATCTTCGGTTTCTTTCAACCAATTCCTTGCCTCTACATAAGTCTCGGTACCAATGAAATTCTTGCAACCCATCGCCTTAAAGTCTTTGCAAATCTCCGCGAAATCCTCTTGTGGATGCTGAGGGGGAGGAGGAAGAGGAACCTCAGCGACAGGAGGAGGAGGAACATTAACTACCGGAGGAGGAGGAGGAGGAACATTAACTACCGAAGGAGGAGGAGGAACATCGGCGGGGCCGACTTCGGTCGCCCTAGCCTCCAAAAGTCTCCTATACCAAACAGGTACGTGCACTCCCTCCGGAATAGCAAAGTTATTGGCCATACTGAAAACGAAGAAAAAGATAGATTCAGAATGGAGAAAAAACGAAGGAATTTTGCTAATGGCTTTTTGGGGAATTGCCTTTAAAATAAACTAGACTTTTCTTTGGAAAATACTTTATACTTGGTTTTGAAAATAGTTTTCCAAAAGTTTTTAAAAACCTTTTTGTTCCTTCTCGTAAACCATATGCTCTGATACCAAATGTAACACCCCACCTCCGCCAGGGTGGCTCTTGCAAGCACTCTGACTTTGGAGGGGCGTTTGAATCAGGTAAACATGCATAATGATATATCAAGGCAGAACAAGAACATAAGTATATATGTAGACAGAGTAAATAAGATAAGTAAAACAGCGGAAGATTTCAAACTATTTCAAAACAAGTCTGGTACAACATAATGACAACTTTCCAAATACACAAGTCTAGATAAAAACAACATCACTGAAAAACTGAAATACATAAGTACTATCCCCAAAATAAGTGATAACCATAGCTAGCTTCATGTCAAGACCGTACATGAGCTAAAATCCCACAAGCAAGCGATCAGGAATCCAAGCTAAGCTCCAACGTTCCCACCCTGAGAACCTGGTGGGGGGGGGGGGGGAACGGAAGAAAAGAGGCGAAAGAAAAACAGGTCAGTCAAAAAGACTGAGTAAGCCCTACTACAATCAATGTAAACTGATAAAGTTAACTGGCATGAGAAGCAGGGATGATCATAAGGATAACAACATACTAGCATGATGATTAACTAACAAGGTAGACAAAGGTGTCATCGCATAATCAGGTTTAAGGTTTTGCACCACAGGTGTACTAGCAAACTAACATGATTTGAATAAACAAGTATTGATCCCTTGGCCCAAGCTTTGGCCCAATAACATGAAGTGACCCTAATACGCGGTCCAACAAAACGGTCTAGTCGATCGGCTCCCTATAAGCATAACTCGTCACGTGTTGGTGTCAATGCGGCCCAAACATAATTGTAGTTAGACTGTGCAGGGTCTCCCGTCGGGTGTATCAAGCCCTAGGGTGTCAACCCCTGGACACCATAAACATGAGTGCACAGTCTCGATCTACTGGTACCCGTGCATGTTTTCCCTGGCTTCGGACTGTGTGCACGACCATAGTCCGCCCGGAACTACACCGGCGTACCACTCTGCCGTCGTTTTTGGTCACTTACCTCAAGTCCAGTAATCGTGCCCCCACCCTAGCCTAGTCCCTAGGGTCTTAATGATACAAACTTGGGATTACTGCTGGAGTGGACCCCCATTGCTAGGATTTTTCTAGTGGGTTAAGTACGGTTTAACCCCTTTACTAATCATGGATTAACTTGGTTAAGTGTAACGATGGGTTCACGACTTAACCCTGATTAATCTACCAAGCCCAAATTGGTTAAGTATTAAGTGGACCATGACTTAACCCTAATCATGAGGCATTAATTAATTTCACGTGCCTTAACCTCTCACATTAGACCTTGTTGTGGTTACTAGTTAAGCCGGGCGGGTCCGGGTAGCTTTACACCACAACTTGGTCTAACCTCGGGTTCAAGGTACCACATGGCCAACTTCTCACATTGGGTCATATTGTTTGTAGCAACTAGTTAAGCCGGTCGGTTCCGGGTAGGTTTACGCTACAAACTCAACCCAACCTCGAGTTGGTCACACTTATCTTTTCTAAGTGTCATGTCCATCATGTTTCCAAAACATATTACAAGTTTTCAAGCATTTGGGTAGACCTAACTTAATAGGTAAATTCCCAATGGGTAGACCTAACTTAATAGGTAAATTCCCAATCTTATGTTTTCATGTCTTTTAAGTTTACCCAACCCCAAACGCAATCTCATCGCTTACATATCGCAATAGCGCATAAAGGATAGAAAGAGGGAACTTGGCATAATCATGACATAAAGGTGTTGAAGCCACAAGTTCAACATGGTGGCATATGAAATGTACACATGTTCATATACTTGCATATTACATTTTTAGGCCTCAAAAGCATGCATAAAACCAAACTTAGCATATTGGTGATACATGGTGATAAATGACATGTAGAAATGGCCATAAGTTCGCATTTAGCCTCACATGCAAATTATCATAAGAGATATGATAACCTACATGTTGCCAAAATGCAACCTTTAGCATAAAGCTTGAAGCTTTATGTTCATATACTCAAGATAAGCTTGCATAACATGATAACATGAACAAAATGATCATTCCAAACTTGCATAACATACTTGCATATCATATGACGAACTTGCATATCAAACTTGCATAACATAACATGGTAAACTTGCATATCATAACATGGCATACTTGCATAACATAACATGATAAACTTGCATATCATAACATATCAAACTTGCATAACATGACATAGTAAACTTGCATATCATGGCAAACTTGCATATCATACATTTAACTTTAGAGTTTAAGTATGAAAGTAGAATAGGGCTTACAATGCTTATGAAGACACAAAAATATGACAAAGCCCTTATGCAATCAAATAGACCCAAAATGCAAGCTCTAATAGAAAAACCCTTGAGCCAAAATGATCAAAACTCTTTCTTTATGATGCAAATATAGAAACTTGACTTGAATGCAAGCTAATGATGCTCATACAAGCTTGAAAACACTTGTATACATGGAAAATCTCTCATAGAAATTTATTTAGGAATTTTATGAAGAGAGTGGAGGCCATGAGAGGAATGATTTTGCCATAGTTTAGTTGTATGAATGAATAATGATGATTTAGGGTTAGGTTAGGGCCTTATTTATAGAGATTAGGACTAGTTTTAGCCTTAGGATTAAACCCTAGTTCCAATCTCAGCCCTCAAAACCGAATCTGGCCCCCAAACTCAACACAACTCCAAAATGGTGCACCAGGCAAAACTGCCTGGCTGGACCAAGTCGACAGCCAAGTCGACAGGGCTGTCGACTTGGGTCCAACCAAGTCGACTCCCAAGTCGACAGGGTTGTCGACTTGGGTGCTCTGGCGGGAATTTTCCCGCCTAGCCCAATCTGACCTAATTTTTCAAATTCAAACTTGAATTTGAAATCTGTTTTTACTTTGAAATTTTCTGAAAACTTCGTTGGGCCGTAATCGGGTCATACAAACTCCGATTTTCGAAAACTCGGACTCTATTTCGCGTATTTTTCCGAGACGAACGCAATGGCATAGCCCGTTTCCCTTGATTCGGATTTTAGAATTAAATTCTGCCTCGATTTTCATTATTACAGGTTATTGAAAATACGGGTTGTTACAAGTTGTGTTAGTGATTCTACACGGCCTGACATTTTACTTATGTGGATGAAGGATTGCGAGGCGCCTCGGTAATATCGGTCGATACGGGACCGATGGAGTCATTCGTTGGCTCATTGACGCCCCATAGGGCGGGGAAACACAGTGTTCAGGAATTTTAATCCACATCGGTGGACCGGCCCTGACGATCCTAGGGTCACTCGAGCTCTGATCCTGAGACACGGGCTAGAGCGTCTCGAATTCGGTAAGGACTATCTTTTGCCTTGGTTCATGATGGAAATCCGATTTCCAAATACGTGACTGTGCGGTTTTGATTGTATATATATGGCGACATGATATATGGTACCCATGCCGTCTATGATTGATAGTTATGATTCGAAATCGTTTTTGAAACATGTGAACACTAGTAATAATATCAATTGCTTTTGTTTTATTCGTATCAACCATATTTTGGCCATTATAAGGTAAAACTCTATCCTCCGGTTTGCGTTGCATTGTGTGATAGGAAATGATTCTTATAATGGCTTCATTTTTATAAAAAGCATTGAGATGTTTAAAAGGATTATTTGTTTTAAAGCACTGGCAATCCGGTGGAGTAAACCCGTTCCACGAAAGTGGCGTGGTCCTGTGATTAGCCATATTTTAAATGTGTTGAGTAGATTTCTCATACCAGTCCCATGACTGACTCGTAGTTTGTTTCACTTTCAAACTCGGGTGCCCCTTTTTCTACATGGGCAGCCTTGTATTCAGGTTTAGCAGGCTTTATCCAGATAGCTGGAGCTGAAGATGGATTCTATTATTTATCTCTTTTTATGTTGTTCAGCTCCTATTGTACATTATGTTTGTTTTCCGCTGTAGACATTTATGTATAGCTGAACTGTATTTGTACTAAGTAAGATCCTGTATACTGTGTAACTCTGATGATTACGTTTATCCAGTATATTCTATTGTTCATTATCTGGTGTATTTATTTAATTCTGTTCTGCTGTTATCTGTTTATGTGTTATATTACAAAGATTACCCCTGTCACCATCTGTACGGGAAATGGGGTCGTCACATATGTACAACCGTTGGTATCCTTATGTCAATTGCAGTTGCGGTGAACTGGTTAAGGCGCGCGCTTATTTTTGAAGTGGTGTGAGTTCAAGTCCCGACGGTGGCATATATGCTTTTTAAAACTTCCACCTTCTGTCCATTCAGATACATTGTTAACAACTTCTATACCAAAGGGTACTAGGGCCGGTTGGTTGTGGTACGCGCTTCCATTGTTGACACTTGAGTTCAATTCCTATGAGGTGCGGTTTTGCTCCACTTGTTTTCACCTTTGCTTGAAATTACAATATTCCAACTTGTAGAACGTGGGTTCAAACCCCATGTGCAGCATGTATTATTTTTAATGCTTGGACTGCCTTTTTTAAATGCCTTGAATTGCTGATCCTGTGTTCCTTTTTTAAATGCCTTGTAATTTATGCTCATTGGTGATAATGTATGTGACCATTGCCTCCTAAACTTGATGTTCCTTGCATAAGCCTTATGCTCTGTCTTGCTCATGGTCAGTATTCCATGTTTTGCTTCTATCCTTTTTTATTTCTTACCGCTATGGTTCATGTATATTTTATATTCCTTTGAATTTCTGCTAAATCTGAAATAACCCAAAAAATACGTTAGTAGTAAACGTTTTATAATTGTTATCATCAAAATACCAAAGTGTATTTTCAATAGGTGCATCGTGGATATCCACAGTGTAGACACCGCGGATTTAATTCATTTTTTCTTATCAAACAACAAAACATTTGCATTGTACACCTGCGGTGCAATGTACACGAGGTAGCCCTTTGCAAATGTAGTTGCAGCACTCCCTTAGCGAGATGGTAGCATCCTATCGAGGGTAATACGACATATGCCATGGGTAGTATCAACGATTGAAGTGATCCAAGGGCATATAGCTACATATATATTGACTATTAAGTTTGCTTTACTTAGGAGTAGATATGTACGATTTGTGCTCCAAGATGAGAGTATTGTAACCTAAATAAACCTAATATAACTAAAATTAAACTAGAATGATATTTGTAGCATTATGCTTAAAAGTGAATAATTTTCCATTCATCGGAACTTTAATTATGACCCCATCGTTATATACATGCAGGTTAGGTAGAAGGCAGACTTTATTTAGCGTAGAGACGCTTGTTTCAGAAAGTGTCATTTCCTTAGTAAATATAAACTATTTATTATATTTTAGAGATTTCCTCTGTGAGTAATTTACTTAAACTTTGATATATCTATCTTTGTTTATTTGCAGGATCCCGAATTTCCAAATCGAGCTTCAATTAAATTGGATTTCAGCATTTTGAAAAAAACCCGAACCCTCTAGGGTTTGGATTGTTACAGACTAAAAAACGCAGTCATTTAAAATAAATTTTCAATATACTATTCACTGGTCCAAAATGATATTTAATAAGTTTAGATAATGTGAAGGCAACCTTGTAAAAAAAAACTATTCGATTCAAACATTTTCAAGCTTATAAGAGGAACAAAGTTAAAACTGATGCATAAACGACTCTTATAAATGCATTAAACAAAGTAAATGTTAGCGGCAAATATTGATGGCAAGACTCATGCATGTGTGTAAAACACATATAAATGTGTATAGTTTTCATGCACGCATACATAATTGTTGTTGAGCAAACTCATATCTAAATATAACTATAATGAATTGGATAAGTCAGACCATAGCATTTTTACTAAGGGCTTTGTTATTGACACTCCAATTTCTGTAAAGGGGGGGGGGGCAAATTTTAAGGACACTCCACTTTTTTTAAATTGTTAAGGATAGGTCAATGTAGGTAGCTAATTTTTTTTAACTTCTTATGCTTTTACCCTTACTTTAAAAAACTTATGCACCGTAAAATTAGATCTTACCATATGCATACAATTAAATAAACTAAAATTAGATCTTACCATCTCATCACTCTGATCAACTATAGCTTACTCTCCTGTGTTAATATCATATTGTTTTCTCATTCAACTTTCACGCAGGGTCTTATTTCCTTTTATCATCTTCTCTGAAACTTGCCTTATTCAAAATTCTATTTTTTGATTCCAGTTTACTGGAGTTTTTATCAGTTTGGGTATTGACAACAGTTTTAGTTTTGCTTTTGGTTCTAAATCCGTACAATGATGGATAACTACCAATTTCATCACCTTGGAGCTCTAATTCTCATATTTTAACTTGATTTATTAGTTTAAAGATGTCATTTGAGATAAATGAGATGGCATAATGAAATATAAGAACTCCTATATAAGATGGCAGGGTTTTAATTCATCACCTTGTAGTTCTTATAAAGTGGTCGTCTCTTTATCTTGCTTTATCATCGTTGTTCTGCTATAAGATTTATATTGTTTATGGTTTTGCAAAAAAATCATATTGTTTTCTTTTTCATTCATTTTATGGTTAGGGTTTGATTTCTCCACAACTAATGGTGTTGATTAACCATTAAAAATTTGATTAACGAACAGAAGAGTGAAATTAAGCCTAAATGATTAATAAGGTAAAAATGACCTTTATTTGTTATGGGGCTACTTCCCTCCTTGGTATTTCCCTGAACAATTTATTTAAAAAACAATAATTGGTCCTCCGTAACTATACTTGGAATGTCAATAACAATGCCCTTTACTAATTAAGTATGATGTAAAACAACTGTGATTAGCTATATTTCAGTGACCAATCAATATTTTTCTTTCATGAATCACAATTGTATGTCAATTGTGCCCATCCCTACTTAAAGGTTTATAACACATTTTTTAAAATCTAATAATTAATTACCAATTACATATCAAACTTATTATTTGCACATGATATTTGCACGAAGCTTTCGCTTACGTATAAGTCTCATTAACATCACTTTTAATAAATCATAAAATAATGATGAGTGTTCTCTCCTTAAGGGCCATCCACTTCACTCAAATGCAAAAAAAAACCTGCACATATTTACACCTTTAACACGTTGAAACATTCATGCATATTTCCGTGCTAAAATAAAGAATAGTAGTTAATTATACAACTATTTGTACAATTAAACAAATATTGAATTTTACCACTTAAACCGACAACGTGGTATTATTCACTTGCGAAAATTACAAACTCCCCTTGGTTTTCTTCCGTACCATGTTATTTTATAGTTTACATAATGTTTCAAACCAAATTATTACAGCATGATCCATTAGTGTTAGATAACAAATATAAAATTTAAAAATAGGTTTATTTATTATATCCAACTATTAAATATTATTAAATATAATGGAGCCATTAATATTTAAAAAATATTAAATTTTAAATTCAGTTTCTAATTAATACAATATTTAATAATACTAAAATTTAGATCCAACTATTATATATTATTAAATATATCTAGAGCCGTTGATATTTAAAAAATGTTAAATTTTAAATCCATTTTCTAATTAATATAATTTTTAATTCACTACAAGAAAATTCATTTTTGGTGGCGTAAAAGAATGCCATCGAAACTTATGGTGTTGTTTTGATAAATGCCACGAGAAAACATGCAACTAAAAATTCATGATTTTTAGTTGCATTTAATTCAGCGCCACTATAAATGTATTTTTGGTAGCGTTTTTAAATGATATGAAAGTTAATTTTTTTGTAGCATTTCTAAAACGCCACTAAAAAGGGGCACATTCACTATTCACCTTTTTTGTAACTTTTTTGACTCTACCTTTTTTGCAGCATTTCTAAAACGCCTCTGAAAAGGTATTGGGTTACTATAATTACTGGTTTTGTAGCAATTTTTAAATGCTACAAAAAATAAATTTTCGCCCCCAATTTAACTTGTTTAAAACTTATATAATAATGTAATACATAAACACATACACATTTAAACGTGACATGTTAAATAATCACAAAGTACATATACAAGTATACATTCATAGAACCACAAAATACATAAATAAAAGCACTAACATAAACAGAACTATGTCATAACTGAATAGTAGTTTCAAGACAAAAAATTAGCCATACATTTACATAACCGAACTGCCTAAACAATGTCATAGTAATTCTACAGCTTTAGTACCATAAACAACTGAAATAAGCAAGCACAATAAACAACTGAACTATCTAACAAATACCATAAAATAGTGTTGCTACTGTTGATTTCTTCAGAAACGTTGATCTACCTGTAAATAATAAGAATCAACAATGAGACTCAAGTTATAACCAGAACTGAGAAAATAATGATAGGTAATAGTGACTATAAACTTAGAATCAGTTTTGATCTATCAATTTATGTTAAAACATTTTTTGAGGTGAAGTTATCCACATTATAAATGCATTATAAATATATTATGCAGTGACTTCTGGGTCCCCTTTAGAGAAAACCAATTATGTGTTTAAACAAGGCAACTGTAACACCCCACTTCCATTAATGTCACTCACAAAGGGAATGCATTAACTTCTATGGAGCATTTTGAGTGAGTATAGAATAGAAACTTAACAACAAGACAGATATAAACAGTACTTAAAATTTTAAAACTTTATTCACTGCAGCGGCAAACACATAAGTTTGATTACATCATCAAATACCATAGTCAAAGTACATAATATTCAGCTTAACTAAATCAAAGTACATAAATTGAAAGACATAACCCCAATACAAAATAGCCATAAATAAGAAAGGCTGAACTTTTACTTCAGCGATCCAAGCAACTTCTAAAAGCAGAGATACAGCTGTCCAAAATCAAGCTCCACTGGTGCTAGTTCCACCCTGAGCACCTTGGGGGGGGGGGGAGGAAGAAAAGAGGAGGAAACAAAGGGGGTCAGACGTAAAGTCTGGCGAGTGCGATAACTTTAACAATATAATTACCAAAATAACTAGGCTAAGGCATAAGTTGGAAAATAAGGAAATGACTGTGAACAATTGAGTATGGCAGAGTAAACAAGGAAATAAGATGAACAAAGATAACGTCAAAGGTGCACCTAAACCACTATAAGATATTTACTATACTGCACCACCACTGGTTACGCATAGGTTGATCCCGCCTACAAGACTTTAATAATGATAATGGTAGTTTCGTGCACCCCTAGTGCCTTCATAGGTGCCGCCTGCCCCTATCTCCACTAGGTGTACCCACTACCCCCATGTGATCGGCTCCCTAACTCATAGATACCCGTGCTAGCCCCACAGTGGGGTGTATCACTTCCCAAAGTGGCAACCCGATACCACCAATGATGCAAGGCTTATACCTACACGATGCAACAACGTCTTACCTACCAGCCCGGGCCCACACACGCATATGAACCCGTTGGACTTGCGCTGCCACCGCTAACCCGTTTTGGCCTCTTACAGTCAAGCCCAGTATGCGTGTCCCGTCCTCGACTGGGGTCAAGCCCACAAAGATACGTATGGGTTACTGGTTGAAACGGGCCCCCATTACTTGACACAAGCTATCCACCTAAGCTTGGTCCCCTCTAGTACATCCCACTTAACCCTCTTCTTAGTCATGTTCACTTACATGTTTCAATTTTTAGTTAAGTGTTTCTAATCGTATTTCAAATGTCACCCAAGGCACCCACTTAATTCCGCATGCCACCGAAGGCACCCACTTAACCCCCTCATGTCCCACTGTAACACCCCACGTCCATTAATGTCACTCACAAAGGGAATGCATTAACTTCCATGGAGGTTATAAGTGAATATAGAACAGAAAAATTACAACAAGACAAATAATAAGTAGTACTTGGAAATCTAAAACTTCATTTTATTGCAGCGGAAACATGTTTATTACATCACAAAACCATTAATCAGAGTCAAGTACATTATCCATCTTCATAAAACAAAATACATAATCCCATTACACAAATAGCCATTAAAGAAGATAACAAGCTGGACTTTACTTCAAGGGTCCAAGCTTTCCAAAGAGATGAAGCAATCCAATCAAGCTCCACTAAAGCTGGGTCCAACCTGAGGACCTGGAGGGGAAAAAGGATAGAAATGGAGGGGGTCAGACATAAAGTCTGGCGAGTATGACAATTCTAACAATACTATTATCAAAATAAATAGACTAAGGCATAAGCTGGAAGACAAGTAAATGTCTATGAACTATTAGGTATGGAATGAGCAGATAAAGATAACGTGAAAGATAACGTTAAAGATAACGGTAAAGGCATACCTAACTACTAACGAATAATTACTACACTGCACCGCACTAGTCACCCTAAAGGTTGATCCCACTTGCTTCACACAGAAACATATAAATAGCCTTACGTACCCCTAGCTGACTACATAGGTGCCGTCTGCCCCTATCTCCACTAGGTGTACCCCACTACCCACTTTCGATCGGCTCCCTACTCGTAGATACCCGTGCTGGCCCCACAGTTGGGTGTATCACTTCCCTAAAGTGGCAACCCGATACAACTGAGAATGCACGGCTTATACCTACACGATGCAACAACGTCTTACCTACCAGCCCGGGTCCACACACGCATATGAAACCCGTTGGACTTGCGTTGCCACCGCTCCCCGTTTTGGCCTCTTATAGTCAAGCTCAGTATGCGTGTCCCGTCCTCGACTTGGGTCGAGCCCACAAAGATACGTTTGGGATACTGGTTGAAATGGGCCCCCACAAGCTACCCACCTAAGCTTGTCATTAATATATCCCACTTAACCCTCTTAGTCATGTTCATTTACATGTGTGTTTGGTTAAGTCTTACTAATCGTATTTCACATGCCGCTAAGGGCACCCACTAGATTCCTCATGCCACCCAAGGCACCTACTTTACCCCCATGTCCCACTTTACATGTTTATCTGGTTAAGTATTTCTTAATTCATTCAGGCCATAACCTCATAAAGACCTCTCACATTAGACTGACTTTTATGGCAGCTGGATTTGCCGGGCGGTTCCGGGCAGTCTTACACCATAAAAGAGTCTAACCTCGTGTCTTTACAACTGTTATGCTTTAGTTTAGGCCTAGGACCTCTCACATTGGGCTGACGTTTGTGACCACTGGATTTTCCGGGCGGGTCCGGGCAGGTTTACGTCACAAACGAGTCCAACCTCGTGTCCTAAGCATTGATTATCACTTATAATCTTTTACCCCAGTTTTAATAATTCCCTATCCAAATTATTAATTAAGTCCACTTTTACTGATGTCCATAATTGACTCAATTATGGTCATCCACTCATGGTATGCAAAATCATATCAATTGCACCCCAACATATTATTAAATCCTTAATATTACCCCTAACCCACGTTTATACGTTCGCTTATTCAACGCATAATATAGGCTAGACTTGAATAGTCTAACGCATAGCACAAAGATAAATTATCATAACATATAGACAATTAAAATAAATCTTAATCATAATAGGGGTGAAACTTGCATAAACTACGCATGTTAAGGATCAAAAGGTGTCAACTTGTTAAATGTCACAATTTACATGATATGATCATAGCCCAAATCTATACATAAACTTGCATATGGGGTTTTTAGGCAACATAATGATGGTGTGAACTAGCATAGGATATCACATATGTCATAGCATAATTCTAGATGTCATAATAGATGTAATGGCATATGTTCATAACTTTTCTAATCAATCTAACTTGCATATGTAACTTGTCATATAGATCAACATAGCCCAAACATGACGATTTAATTAATATGAACTAACTAGCATAGATGGCTTTCTAACATGTATGATTCATCACAACTTAGCATAGAAACTTTCAACATACATAACATCATCATAGCATGATTTACAACATATAGGATATCATCACCACATAGCATAGGATTAATAACATACATGATAACATATACGACAATTCACATCATCTACTCATAATCCATTCATGACTTTACCTAATTAAAATGATAATAATCTTGTTAAGACTATCATACTCACAATTAGAGAAGAAAAGAGAGTTTTGCTTTGCTTTAGGGTTGAGAGAATTAGAATTGAATTAGCTTTTCTTCCTTCTTAGTTGGCGGCGGCTCCATTGGTTTCCATGGCGACGGTATGATGGTAACTATTCTATTTTTCTTATGAATTAGGGTGAGAGACTACCTAGGTATTTATAGAGTTAGGATTTATTTTAGACCGTTAGATCAGTTCAGAACTAATCCTAGCCAACCAGATTAGGTCAGAAACCCTAATGGGTCATTAGCCCATTAAAAACAGGTCAGCCAGAAACCCTAGCCGCCAGACCCAGGTCGACACTATAGTCGACCTGGGGGGGGGGGGGCAGGTCGACACTATAGTCGACCCCCCAGTCGACCTGCCTGGGCGGGAATTTTTCCCGCCCAGCCCGCTTATGCACTTTTCAGTTTGAATTTTGAATTTCCTGCGAGCTGTTTTGAATTTTTTGAAACTGCCGATGGCCATAACTTCTTCATACGAAGTCCAATTCACGCAAACTCGGACTCTATTTCAACCCGAATTCCGAGATGAACACAATGGCGCAACCCGTTTCCCACAATTCTCACGTCTGAGATTAGTTATTCTTTAATTTGTGGATATTAATATTAACAGAATTATAGGGTGTTACATTCTCCCCTCCTTAAAGGATTTCGTCCCCGAAATCTTCAAGTCAAGAAGAATGTATATCCTAACATCCAAACAACCATCTACTCAACCATCAAACACAGGCATTCATTGTCCTTATAGACTTCTAATGCTTTCATGTTTAAATGCACAATGTGTGTATATGTCCCTATCTATTGCAAAATCAGGCGGTCCACTGATTCAGTTGACCTCCTTAATGCAAACCATGATAGTGCCATGCATCCATTATGTATGCAAAAGATCCCTAACGATACATTTTAATTCTACATGCGTGCACAATCATCATCCGAATGCAGCATCCATATGATAACACAACCATTATACATCCATTTTACTAAATACAACCATTTATATGCAATATGCAGTATGAAGTGACTGAGCCGATCTAGTGCCTAACAGTGTGTGTATATGCGTCCACGAGCAACCACTAGCAAACACTTGCATCCACTTTGCATTCATCATACATAACATGTCTCAAACACATGTTTCAACCATAGGATGATCCTAACTAAAGGTCAAAGATACTAGCGAGAGGATATGCTAAAAATAAGATAAGTACATGATAAGCGATAAAGGAGAAATTAAAAGACATACCCTCAAAAAGAAAAGGGTACAACGAACGCATCTTTTCTTCCATCTCCCAAGTAGCGTTGCTCTCATCATCTCCCCATTGTACTTTGACTAGTCTGACCTCTCGATTTCTCAGCTTCTTGATCTCTGACCTAAGAATGCATGTAGGAGCTCGTCGAATCGTCGCGCCACGCTCGATCTCCACCTCTTTAAGCAAGCTCGGCTCTATCACTTCTGCGGTCTCGTGCAAGCACTTCCTCAAATGTGACACATGGAATACGTCGTGTACACCACTAAGTCTCTCCGGCAACTCCACTCTATACGCCATCTGTCCAATTCTTTCCTTAATAGGAAACGACCCTACAAACCTTGGTGCTAACTTCCCAACGGACCCAAAGCGAACAACGTTTCGTAATGGAGACACTTTGATAAAGACCATGTCCCCAACTTCAAATTCAAGATCCGTCCTTCTCTTATCCGCATATGATTTCTGCCTATCTTGCGCTGCTTTCATCCTCCTTCGAATCAAGTCGATCTTCTCCGAAGTCTCTCTAATCATATCGGGCCCAAGTAAGATCTTATCGGTAGATTCCCACCAACATGTAGGCGAACGACACGGCCGTCCATAAAGAGCTTCGAATGGTGCCATATCAATGCTACACTGAAAGCTGTTATTATATGCGAACTCCACCAGTGGAAGATGCTCTTCCCATGTACCCCCAAAGTCTAGGATACATAGCCTCAAAAGATCCTCTAGAATGCGATTCACCCTCTCGGTTTGGCAGTCCGTCTGATAATGATATGCGGTGCTCAAACATAACTGAGTCCCTACCGCCTCTTGTAAGCTTCTGCGAAATTCGCTAGTGAAAATAGGATTGCGGTCGCTCACTATGCTAGAAGGAACACCGTGCAAACGAACTATTTCTCGGACGTATACAGAAGCTAACCATGGAGTAGTCCTCTTACTCTTCACGGGAATGAAATGGGCGCTCTTAGTAAGTCTATCTACTATAACCCAAATCCCCGTATTACCCTTCCTCGATCGCGGTAATCCATCCACAAAATCCATCGAGACGCTTTCCCACTTCCATAGTGGAACCTCCAATGGGTGAAGTAACCCACCGGGTTTCTTTTGCTCCGCTTTTACTTGTTGGCACACCAAGCATCTAGCGACATACTCAGCCACGTCCCTCTTCATACCGGCCCAAAAGAAAACTCGCTTCATGTCTTTGTACATCTTGTCCCTGCCGGGATGAATGGTCATCTTCGAACGATGTGCTTCGTCAAGAATAGTCTTCCTTAGGTCATCGTCTTTTGGTACACAAAGTCTACCGTCCCTACGTAACCAACCCTTATCATCTAGGGTATACCTACGGAGATGGCTTGATGACTCCCCTCCTTTGAGCTTTTCTACTAACTCAACCAACTGTGGGTCGTCTCGCTATGCCTCGCCAATCCGTCCCAAAAGTGTAGGTCTGACCTCCAAGGATGCTAGCAAACCGGGTACGAAGTCAACAGAAGGTCTAAAATCAAACATAGAGATGAACTCTAAACTTCGCCGCTCAACAAACAAAGGACTTAAGGATAATCTTTTTCTACTTAAGGCATCGGCCACTACGTTACCCTTGCCAGGGGTATATGCTATCTCAAAGTCGTAGGACGCCAAGAACTCCATCCACCTTTGCTGCCTTAAGTTCAAGTCCTTCTAAGAGAATAAGTATTTTAGCGATTTGTGGTCAGTGAATAATTCGAATCTCTCGCCAAGAAGATAATGACGCCAAGACTTAAGCGCGAAAACGATAGCGGCCAACTCTAGGTCATGCATGGGGTAATTCTTCTCATGCGCTCTCAACTGCCTTCCACCATAGGCTATTACCCTGCCCTCTTGCATTAAGACTGCGCCTAGTCCTGTCCCACAAGCGTCAGTATATACGGTAAATGGCTTACTCCCGTCTGGCAGCACTAAGACTGGGGCTGAGGTCAAAGCTCTCTTCAAACGTTGGAACGCATCATCACAATCTACGTCCCATGTGAAAACTAGGTTCTTCTTCGTCAAGCGTGTCAATGGAGTTGATATCTTTGCGAAGTCTTTGATAAACTTCCTATAGTAGCCAGCCAACCCCAAGAAACTTCTCACTTCAGTAGCATTTTTAGGGACCTTCCAATCTTGGATGGCCACCACCTTCGCGGGATCCACGACTATCCCTTCTTTGGAAACCACGTGCCCTAAGAACCGTACTTCCATCCTCCAGAAGTGACACTTAGAAAATTTTGCTTTAAGGCTATGCGCTCGAAGAGTCTCCAACACTTCCCTAAGATGTAGGGCATGCTCTTCCTCATCCTTAGAAAAGATCAAGATGTCTTCTACAAAGACTACCACGAATTTGTTAAGGTACTACCTAAACACCCTACTCATCAAATCAACAAAGTATGCGGGGGCATTTGTCAAACCGAAGGGCATCACTAGCCATTCATAGAAACCGTCTGGAGTCCTAAAGGCAGTCTTGTCAATGCTATCCTCAGGCACTCTCAACTGATGGAAACCAGTGGCTAAGTCCAACTGCGAAAACACTGAGGCGCGAACTAACTGATCGAAGAGATCGTCAATCCTCGGCAGTGGGTGTCTGTTCTTCTTAGTAAGCTTATTAAGTTCTCTATAGTCCACACAAAGTCTAAGGGACCCATCCGCCTTCGTGGCAAATACTACTGGAGCACCCCACTCCGATATACTTCGTCTTATGAACCCCTTCTCAAGCAACTCCTTCACTTGCTTATCGAGTTCCCTCCTTTCACGTGGAGCCATGTGGCGTACTGGCAAAGATACTGGTTTCGCATTATCCACAAGATATATTCGAAAATCTATCTCCCTCTTCGGAGGCAAGCCCTTCACCTCCTCAAACACATCCGAATATTCTCGGACCACTCTAACAGATTGTAGATTTTCCTCGGACGCGTCAAGCGATTCTAGATAACTTAGCATAACAGAATTGATGGGATTACAAAAGATTTCGAGAGTTTTGCCAAGGCGAGTCACGAGCCTAACTACTCTCCTTTCACAATCAAGAACGGCCCCATTTCTGGATAGCCAATCCATTCCTAAAATTAGCCCATAGCCCGTGAAGCCCAACACATAAGCATCACATCTAAACCCAACGCTAAGTATAGAAATTTTCAAATCCAAACACATCATGGACAAATGAGCTGAGCCCCCAATTGGATTCGAAACAACTAAGGGATCCTCTACTAAACTGGTGTTTAAGTGCAGTGATTCAACTAACGATGTAGAGATAAACGAATGCGATGCGCCCGAATCGAATAAGGTACGGACAGGATGATCAAACAGAAAAACTAAGCTTTCAACAGAAATGGTTCTACCTCGTTCTTGCAGCGGTGGGACCGCGAGAGCCTGAACTTGTCCCCTAGCCTACCCTGGTGCCATAAGAGCCTGCACCTGTCCTCCCGAGGTAGCCCCTGCCCTCTGCCCCTTCCTTGGGCAGTCCTTCACTAAATGTCCCGCATCGCCACAATGAAAACAGCCAGTCTTCTTTTTCTTTCGACAGTCCTTGCTGAGATGGCCTGGGGCCCCACAGTTAAAACATTTCTTCTTTCCCTTGCCATTATTGTCTTTACCACCCTTCTTGTTTTGCTGTTGTGGTTTCTTCTGATCCCCTTTCTTCTCAGGTGCCTTATCAACTTTAGCGCTTTTCTCCTCATGCATGAGCGCCATTTCTACTAGCTTCTCAAAGGTGGCCCCCATAGGGATGTGGGTCATAGCCAACCCTTGCAACGGTTCATTCAAGCCATTAACGAACCTTAGAGCCTTCTTCTCTGGCGTGTTTACTAAGTCCAAACCAAACCTTGCTAGCTGATTAAATTTGTTGACATATTCTTTCACTGACGAGCTTCCTTGCTTCAATGTCAAGAACCTTTCCATATATAGATTTTCTTCCGCCCTAGAGAGAAACTTCGCCTCGAACCTAAGTCTAAAATCTGCCCAAGAGTCAACAGGACGCTCCCCATTAGTGACCTCCCACCAAAACGAGGCCTCTCCCTTCATTAGCCAAGCTGCTAATCTAACTCTCCTCCCTTCTTCCACTTCAAAGATTTCTAGCAATTCTTCCACCTCCTTAAGCCAATCTCTAGCTTCCACAAACGTTTCTGACCCTTGAAAGGGTTTTCCACCCATAGCTTTAAATTCCTTGCACGTCTTTGCAAAAGTATCTACGCGAGGAGGAGGAGGAGGAACGGGTGCAACTGGTGGTGGAACATTGGCTGGTCCCGCAGCGGCCCTAGCCTCTAATAGCCTCCTATACCATCCTGGTATCGTTACACCGTCAGGTAGGTTAATAACTTCAGCCATGCTGAAACGAAAAAGGAAAGATTCAAAATGGAGAATTCGAAAGATAAAGATATATGGCTATTTGGGGATTATGTTTTTCATAAAAACTTCCTCTTTAAATTTCTCATTAAAACATGTTTTTGAAAACATTTCTTCCAAAAACAACTATTTTTCTAAAGTATTTTTATCTGTTCTAGTAACCTTATGCTCTGATACCACGTGTAACACCCCACGTCCATTAATGTCACTCACAAAGGGAATGCATTAACTTCCATGGAGGTTATAAGTGAATATAGAACAGAAAAATTACAACAAGACAGATAATAAGTAGTACTTGGAAATCTAAAACTTCATTTTATTGCAGCGGAAACATGTTTATTACATCACAAAACCATTAATCAGAGTCAAGTACATTATCCATCTTCATAAAACAAAATACATAATCCCATTACACAAATAGCCATTAAAGAAGATAACAAGCTGGACTTTACTTCAAGGGTCCAAGCTTTCCAAAGAGATGAAGCAATCCAATCAAGCTCCACTAGAGCTGGGTCCAACCTGAGGACCTGGAGGGGAAAAAGGATAGAAATGGAGGGGGTCAGATATAAAGTCTGGCGAGTATGACAATTCTAACAATCCTATTATCAAAATAACTAGACTAAGGCATAAGCTGGAAGACAAGTAAATGTCTATGAACTATTAGGTATGGAATGAGCAGATAAAGATAACGTGAAAGATAACGGTAAAGGCATACCTAACTACTAACGAATAATTACTACACTGCACCGCACCAGTCACCCTAAAGGTTGATCCCACTTGCTTCACACAGAAACATATAAATAGCCTTACGTACCCCTAGCTGACTACATAGGTGCCGTCTGCCCCTATCTCCACTAGGTGTACCCCACTACCCACTTTCGATCGGCTCCCTACTCGTAGATACCCGTGCTGGCCCCACAGTGGGGTGTATCACTTCCCTAAAGTGGCAACCTGATACAACTGAGAATGCACGGCTTATACCTACACGATGCAACAACGTCATACCTACCAGCCCGGGTCCACATACGCATATGAAACCCGTTGGACTTGCGTTGCCACCGCTCCCCGTTTTGGCCTCTTATAGTCAAGCTCAGTATGCGTGTCCCTCCTCGACTTGGGTCGAGCCCACAAAGATACGTTTGGGATACTGGTTGAAATGGGCCCCCACAAGCTACCCACCTAAGCTTGTCATTAATATATCCCACTTAACCCTCTTAGTCATGTTCATTTACATGTGTGTTTGGTTAAGTCTTACTAATCGTATTTCACATGCCGCTAAGGGCACCCACTAGATTCCTCATGCCACCCAAGGCACCTACTTAACCCCCATGTCCCACTTTACATGTTTATCTGGTTAAGTATTTCTTAATTCATTCAGGCCATAACCTCATAAAGACCTCTCACATTAGACTGGCTTTTATGGCAGCTGGATTTGCCAGGCGGTTCCGGGCAGTCTTACACCATAAAAGAGTCTAACCTTGTGTCTTTACAACTGTTATGTTTTAGTTTAGGCCTAGGACCTCTCACATTGGGCTGACGTTTGTGACCACTGGATTTGCCGGGCGGGTCCGGGCAGGTTTACGTCACAAACGAGTCCAACCTCGTGTCCTAAGCATTGATTATCACTTATAATCTTTTACCCCAGTTTTAATAATTCCCTATCCAAATTATTAATTAAGTCCACTTTTATTGATGTACATAATTGACTCAATTATGGTCATCCACTCATGGTATGCAAAATCATATCAATTGCACCCCAACATCTTATTATTAAATCCTTAATATTACCCCTACCCCACGTTTATACGTTCGCTTATTCAACGCATAATATAGGCTAGACTTGAATAGTCTAACGCATAGCACAAAGATAAATTATCACAACATATAGACAATTAAAATAAATCTTAATCATAATAGGGGTGAAACTTGCATAAACTACGCATGTTAAGGATCAAAAGGTGTCAACTTGTTAAATGTCACAATTTACATGATATGATCATAGCCTAAATCTATACATAAACTTGCATATGGGGTTTTTAGGCAACATAATGATGGTGTGAACTAGCATAGGATATCACATATGTCATAGCATAATTCTAGATGTCATAATAGATGTCATGGCATATGTTCATAACTTTTCTAATCAATCTAACTTGCATATGTAACTTGTCATATAGATCAACATAGCCCAAACATGATGATTTAATTAATATGAACTAACTAGCATAGATGGCTTTCTAACATGTATGATTCATCACAACTTAGCATAGAAACTTTCAACATACATAACATCATCATAGCATGATTTACAACATATAGGATATCATCACCACATAGCATAGGATTAATAACATACATGATAACATATACGACAATTCACATCATCTACTCATAATCCATTCATGACTTTACCTAATTAAAATGATAATAATCTTGTTAAGACTATCATACTCACAATTAGAGAAGAAAAGAGAGTTTTGCTTTGCTTTAGGGTTGAGAGAATTAGAATTGAATTAGCTTTTCTTCCTTCTTAGTTGGCGGCGGCTCCATTGATTTCCATGGCGACGGTATGACGGTAACTATTCTATTTTTCTTATGAATTAGGGTGAGAGACTACCTAGGTATTTATAGAGTTAGGATTTATTTTAGACCGTTAGATCAGTTCAGAACTAATCCCAGCCAACCAGATTAGGTCAGAAACCCTAATGGGTCATTAGCCCATTAAAAACAGGTCAGCCAAAAACCCTAGCCGCCAGACCCAGGTCGACACTATAGTCGACCTGAGGGGGGGGGGGCAGGTCGACACTATAGTCGACCTAGGGGGGGCAGGTCGACACTATAGTCGACCCCCCAGTCGACCTGCCTGGGCGGGAATTTTTCCCGCCCAGCCCGCTTCTGCACTTTTCAGTTTGAATTTTGAATTTCCTGCGAGCTGTTTTGAATTTTCTGAAACTTCCGATGGCCATAACTTCTTCATACGAAGTCCAATTCACGCAAACTCGGACTCTATTTCAACCAGAATTCCGAGACGAACACAATGGCGCAACCCGTTTCCCACAATTCTCACGTCTGAGATTAGTTATTCTTTAATTTGTGGATATTAATATTAACAGAATTATGGGGTGTTACACCCACTACATGTTTATCTGGTTAAGTGTTTCTTAATTTATTAAGACCGTAACCTTATAAAGACCTCCCACAATAGACTGGAATTTGTGGCAACTGGATTTGTCGGGCGGGTCCGGGCAGTATTACACCACAAACGAGCCTAACCTCGTGTCTTTACAACTATTACGTATTTAATTTATGCCTAAGACCTCCAACATTAGGCTGGCATTTGTCGCAGCTGGATTTGCCGGGCGGGTCCGGGCTGTCTTACACCACAAAAGAGCCTAACCTCGTATCTTAGACGATTAACATCGGTGGACCGGCCCTGACGATCCTAGGGTCACTCGAGCTCTGATCCTGAGACACGGGCTAGAGCGTCTCGAATTCGGTAAGGACTATCTTTTGCCTTGGTTCATGACGGAAATCCGATTTCCAAATACGTGACTGTGCGGTTTTGATTGTATATATATGGCGACATGATATATGGTACCCATGCCGTCTATGATTGATAGTTATGATTCGAAATCGTTTTTGAAACATGTGAACACTAGTAATAATATCAATTGCTTTTGTTTTATTCGTATCAACCATATTTTGGCCATTATAAGGTAAAACTCTATCCTCCGGTTTGCGTTGCATTGTGTGATAGGAAATGATTCTTATAATGGCTTCATTTTTATAAAAAGCATTGAGATGTTTAAAAGGATTATTTGTTTTAAAGCACTGGCAATCCGGTGGAGTAAACCCGTTCCACGAAAGTGGCGTGGTCCTGTGATTAGCCATATTTTAAATGTGTTGAGTAGATTTCTCATACCAGTCCCATGACTGACTCGTAGTTTGTTTCACTTTCAAACTCGGGTGCCCCTTTTTCTACACGGGCAACCTTGTATTCAGGTTTAGCAGGCTTTATCCAGATAGCTGGAGCTGAAGATGGATTCTATTATTTATCTCTTTTTATGTTGTTCAGCTCCTATTGTACATTATGTTTGTTTTCCGCTGTAGACATTTATGTATAGCTGAACTGTATTTGTACTAAGTAAGATCCTGTATACTGTGTAACTCTGATGATTACGTTTATCCAGTATATTCTATTGTTCATTATCTGGTGTATTTATTTAATTCTGTTCTGCTGTTATCTGTTTATGTGTTATATTACAAAGATTACCCCTGTCACCGTCTGTACGGGAAATGGGGTCGTCACATATGTACAACCGTTGGTATCCTTATGTCAATTGCAGTTGCGGTGAACTGGTTAAGGCGCGCGCTTATTTTTGAAGTGGTGTGAGTTCAAGTCCCGACGGTGGCATATATGCTTTTTAAAACTTCCACCTTCTGTCCATTCAGATACATTGTTAACAACTTCTATACCAAAGGGTACTAGGGCCGGTTGGTTGTGGTACGCGCTTCCATTGTTGACACTTGAGTTCAATTCCTATGAGGTGCGGTTTTGCTCCATTTGTTTTCACCTTTGCTTGAAATTACAATATTCCAACTTGTAGAACGTGGGTTCAAACCCCATGTGCAGCATGTATTATTTTTAATGCTTGGACTGCCTTTTTTAAATGCCTTGAATTGTTGATCCTGTGTTCCTTTTTTAAATGCCTTGTAATTTATGCTCATTGGTGATAATGTATGTGATCATTGCCTCCTAAACTTGATGTTCCTTGCATAAGCCTTATGCTCTGTCTTGCTCATGGTCAGTATTCCATGTTTTGCTTCTATCCTTTTTTATTTCTTACCGCTATGGTTCATGTATATTTTATATTCCTTTGAATTTCTGCTAAATCTGAAATAACCCAAAAAATACGTTAGTAGTAAACGTTTTATAATTGTTATCATCAAAATACCAAAGTGTATTTTCAATAGGTGCATCGTGGATATCCACAGTGTAGACACCGCGGATTTAATTCATTTTTTCTTATCAAACAACAAAACATTTGCATTGTACACCTGCGGTGTAATGTACACGAGGTAGCCCTTTGCAAATGTAGTTGCAGCACTCCCTTAGCGAGATGGTAGCATCCTATCGAGGGTAATACGGCATATGCCATGGGTAGTATCAACGATTGAAGTGATCCAAGGGCATATAGCTACATATATATTGACTATTAAGTTTGCTTTACTTAGGAGTAGATATGTACGATTTGTGCTCAAAGATGAGAGTATTGTAACCTAAATAAACCTAATATAACTAAAATTAAACTAGAATGATATTTGTAGCATTATGCTTAAAAGTGAATAATTTCCATTCATCGGAACTTTAATTATGACCCCATCGTTATATACATGCAGGTTAGGTAGAAGGCAAACTTTATTTAGCGTAGAGACGCTTGTTTCAGAAAGTGTCATTTCCTTAGTAAATATAAACTATTTATTATATTTTAGAGATTTCCTCTGTGAGTAATTTACTTAAACTTTGATATATCTATCTTTGTTTATTTGCAGGATCCCGAATTCCCAAATCGAGCTTCAATTTAATTGGATTTCAGCATTTTGAAAAAAACCCGAACCCTCTAGGGTTTGGATTGTTACAGACTAAAAAACGCAATCATTTAAAATAAATTTTCAATATACTATTCACTGGTCCAAAATGATATTTAATAAGTTTAGATAATGTGAAGGCAACCTTGTAAAAAAAACTATTCGATTCAAACATTTTCAAGCTTATAAGAGGAACAAAGTTAAAACTGATGCATAAACGACTCTTATAAATGCATTAAACAAAGTAAATGTTAGCGACAAATATTGATGGCAAGACTCATGCATGTGTGTAAAACACATATAAATGTGTATAGTTTTCATGCACGCATACATAATTGTTGTTGAGCAAACTCATATCTAAATATAACTATAATGAATTGGATAAGTCAGACCATAGCATTTTTACTAAGGGCTTTGTTATTGACACTCCAATTTCTGTTAAGGGGGGGGGGGGGGGGAAATTTTAAGGACACTCCACTTTTTTAAAATTGTTAAGGATAGGTCAATGTAGGTAGCTAATTTTTTTTAACTTCTTACTCTTTTACCCTTACTTTAAAAAAATTATGCACCGTAAAATTAGATCTTACCATATGCATACAATTAAATAAACTAAAATTAGATCTTACCATCTCATCACTCTGATCAACTATAGCTTACTCTCTTGTGTTAATATCATATTGTTTTCTCACTCAACTTTTACGCAGGGTCTTATTTCCTTTTATCATCTTCTCTGAAACTTGCCTTATTCAAAATTCTATTTTTTGATTCCAGTTTACTGGAGTTTTTATCAGTTTGGGTATTGACAAAAGTTTTAGTTTTGCTTTTGGTTCTAAATCCGTACAATGATGGATAACTACCAATTTCATCACCTTGGAGCTCTAATTCTCATATTTTAACTTGATTTATTAGTTTAAAGATGTCATTTGAGATAAATGAGAAGGCATAATGAAATATAAGAACTCCTATATAAGATGGCAGGGTTTTAATTCATCACCTTGTAGTTCTTATAAAGTGGTCGTCTCTTTATCTTGCTTTATCATCGTTGTTCTGCTATAAGATTTATATTGTTTATGGTTTTGCAAAAAAATCATATTGTTTTCTTTTTCATTAATTTTATGGTTAGGGTTTGATTTCTCCACAACTAATGGTGTTGATTAACCATTAAAAATTTGATTAACGAAAAGAAGAGTGAAATTAAGCCTAAATGATTAATAAGGTAAAAATGACCTTTATTTGTTATGGGGCTACTTCCCTCCTTGGTATTTCCCTGAACAATTTATTTAAAAAACAATAATTGGTCCTCCGTAACTATATTTGGAATGTCAATAACAATGCCCTTTACTAATTAAGTATGATGTAAAACAACTGTGATTAGCTATATTTCAGTGACCAATCAATATTTTTCTTTCATGAATCACAATTGTATGTCAATTGTGCCCATCCCTACTTAAAGGTTTATAACACATTTTTTAAAATCTAATAATTAATTACCAATTACATATCAAACTTATTATTTGCACATGATATTTGCACGAAGCTTTCGCTTACGTATAAGTCTCATTAACATCACTTTTCATAAATCATAAAATAATGATGAGTGTTCTCTCCTTAAGGGCCATCCACTTCACTCAAATGCAAAAAAAAACCTGCACATATTTACACCTTTAACACGTTGAAACATTCATGCATATTTCCGTGCTAAAATAAAGAATAGTAGTTAATTATACAACTATTTGTACAATTAAACAAATATTGAATTTTACCACTTAAACCGACAACGTGGTATTATTCACTTGCGAAAATTACAAACTCCCCTTGGTTTTCTTCCGTACCATGTTATTTTATAGTTTACATAATGTTTCAAACCAAATTATTACAGCATGATCCATTAGTGTTAGATAACAAATATAAAATTTAAAAATAGGTTTATTTATTATATCCAACTATTAAATATTATTAAATATAATGGAGCCATTAATATTTAAAAAATATTAAATTTTAAATTCAGTTTCTAATTAATACAATATTTAATAATACTAAAATTTAGATCCAACTATTATATATTATTAAATATATCTAGAGCCGTTGATATTTAAAAAATGTTAAATTTTAAATCCATTTTCTAATTAATATAATTTTTAATTCACTACAAGAAAATTCATTTTTGGTGGCGTAAAAGAATGCCATCGAAACTTATGGTGTTGTTTTGATAAATGCCACGAGAAAACATGCAACTAAAAATTCATGATTTTTAGTTGCATTTAATTCAGCGCCACTATAAATGTATTTTTGGTAGCGTTTTTAAATGATATGAAAGTTAATTTTTTGTAGCATTTCTAAAACGCCACTAAAAGGGGCTCATTCACTATTTACCTTTTTTGTAACTTTTTTGACTCTACCTTTTTTGCAGCATTTCTAAAACGCCTCTGAAAAGGTACAGGGTTATTATAATTACTGGTTTTGTAGCAATTTTTAAATGCTACAAAAAATAAATTTTTGCCCAAAATTTAACTTGTTTAAAACTTATATAATAATGTAATACATAAACACATACACATTTAAACGTGACATGTTAAATAATCACAAAGTACATATACAAGTATACATTCATAGAACCACAAAATACATAAATAAAAGCACTAACATAAACAGAACTATGTCATAACTGAATAGTAGTTTCAAGACAAAAAATTAGCCATACATTTACATAACCGAACTGCCTAAACAATGTCATAGTAATTCTACAGCTTTAGTACCATAAACAACTGAAATAAGCAAGCACAATAAACAACTGAACTATCTAACAAATACCATAAAATAGTGTTGCTACTGTTGATTTCTTCAGAAACGTTGATCTACCTGTAAATAATAAGAATCAACAATGAGACTCAAGTTATAACCAGAACTGAGAAAATAATGATAGGTAATAGTGACTATAAACTTAGAATCAGTTTTGATCTATCAATTTATGTTAAAACATTTTTTGAGGTGAAGTTATCCACATTATAAATGCATTATAAATATATTATGCAGTGACTTCTGGGTCCCCTTTAGAGAAAACCAATTATGTGTTTAAACAAGGCAACTGTAACACCCCACTTCCATTAATGTCACTCACAAAGGGAATGCATTAACTTCTATGGAGCATTTTGAGTGAGTATAGAATAGAAACTTAACAACAAGACAGATATAAACAGTACTTAAAATTTTAAAACTTTATTCACTGCAGCGGCAAACACATAAGTTTGATTACATCATCAAATACCATAGTCAAAGTACATAATATTCAGCTTAACTAAATCAAAGTACATAAATTGAAAGACATAACCCCAATACAAAATAGCCATAAATAAGAAAGGCTGAACTTTTACTTCAGCGATCCAAGCAACTTCTAAAAGCAGAGATACAGCTGTCCAAAATCAAGCTCCACTGGTGCTAGTTCCACCCTGAGCACCTTGGGGGGGGGGAGGAAGAAAAGCGGAGGAAACAAAGGGGGTCATACGTAAAGTCTGGCGAGTGCGATAACTTTAACAATATAATTACCAAAATAACTAGGCTAAGGCATAAGTTGGAAAATAAGGAAATGACTGTGAACAATTGAGTATGGCAGAGTAAACAAGGAAATAAGATGAACAAAGATAACGTCAAAGGTGCACCTAAACCACTATAAGATATTTACTATACTGCACCACCACTGGTTACCCAAAGGTTGATCCCGCCTACAAGACTTTAATAATGATAATGGTAGTTTCGTGCACCCCTAGTGCCTTCATAGGTGCCGCCTTCCCCTATCTCCACTAGGTGTACCCACTACCCCCATGTGATCGGCTCCCTAACTCATAGATACCCGTGCTAGCCCCACAGTGGGGTGTATCACTTCCCAAAGTGGCAACCCGATACCACCAATGATGCAAGGCTTATACCTACACGATGCAACAACGTCTTACCTACCAGCCCGGGCCCACACACGCATATGAACCCGTTGGACTTGCGCTGCCACCGCTAACCCGTTTTGGCCTCTTACAGTCAAGCCCAGTATGCGTGTCCCGTCCTCGACTTGGGTCAAGCCCACAAAGATACGTATGGGTTACTGGTTGAAACGGGCCCCCATTACTTGACACAAGCTATCCACCTAAGCTTGGTCCCCTCTAGTACATCCCACTTAACCCTCTTCTTAGTCATGTTCACTTACATGTTTCAATTTTTAGTTAAGTGTTTCTAATCGTATTTCAAATGTCACCCAAGGCACCCACTTAATTCCGCATGCCACCGAAGGCACCCACTTAACCCCCTTATGTCCCACTGTAACACCCCACGTCCATTAATGTCACTCACAAAGGGAATGCATTAACTTCCATGGAGGTTATAAGTGAATATAGAACAGAAAAATTACAACAAGACAAATAATAAGTAGTACTTGGAAATCTAAAACTTCATTTTATTGCAGCGGAAACATGTTTATTACATCACAAAACCATTAATCAGAGTCAAGTACATTATCCATCTTCATAAAACAAAATACATAATCCCATTACACAAATAGCCATTAAAGAAGATAACAAGCTGGACTTTACTTCAAGGGTCCAAGCTTTCCAAAGAGATGAAGCAATCCAATCAAGCTCCACTAGAGCTGGGTCCAACCTGAGGACCTGGAGGGGAAAAAGGATAGAAATGGAGGGGGTCAGACATAAAGTCTGGCGAGTATGACAATTCTAACAATACTATTATCAAAATAAATAGACTAAGGCATAAGCTGGAAGACAAGTAAATGTCTATGAACTATTAGGTATGGAATGACCAGATAAAGATAACGTGAAAGATAACGTTAAAGATAACGGTAAAGGCATACCTAACTACTAACGAATAATTACTACACTGCACCGCACCAGTCACCCTAAAGGTTGATCCCACTTGCTTCACACAGAAACATATAAATAGCCTTACGTACCCCTAGCTGACTACATAGGTGCCGTCTGCCCCTATCTCCACTAGGTGTACCCCACTACCCACTTTCGATCGGCTCCCTACTCGTAGATACCCGTGTTGGCCCCACAGTTGGGTGTATCACTTCCCTAAAGTGGCAACCCGATACAACTGAGAATGCACGGCTTATACCTACACGATGCAACAACGTCTTACCTACCAGCCCGGGTCCACACACGCATATGAAACCCGTTGGACTTGCGTTGCCACCGCTCCCCGTTTTGGCCTCTTATAGTCAAGCTCAGTATGCGTGTCCCGTCCTCGACTTGGGTCGAGCCCACAAAGATACGTTTGGGATACTGGTTGAAATGGGCCCCCACAAGCTACCCACCTAAGCTTGTCATTAATATATCCCACTTAACCCTCTTAGTCATGTTCATTTACATGTGTGTTTGGTTAAGTCTTACTAATCGTATTTCACATGCCACTAAGGGCACCCACTAGATTCCTCATGCCACCCAAGGCACCTACTTAACCCCCATGTCCCACTTTACATGTTTATCTGGTTAAGTATTTCTTAATTCATTCAGGCCATAACCTCATAAAGACCTCTCACATTAGACTGACTTTTATGGCAGCTGGATTTGCCGGGCAGTTCCGGGCAGTCTTACACCATAAAAGAGTCTAACCTCGTGTCTTTACAACTGTTATGCTTTAGTTTAGGCCTAGGACCTCTCACATTGGGCTGACGTTTGTGACCACTGGATTTGCCGGGCGGGTCCGGGCAGGTTTACGTCACAAACGAGTCCAACCTCGTGTCCTAAGCATTGATTATCACTTATAATCTTTTACCCCAGTTTTAATAATTCCCTATCCAAATTATTAATTAAGTCCACTTTTATTGATGTCCATAATTGACTCAATTATGGTCATCCACTCATGGTATGCAAAATCATATCAATTGCACCCCAACATCTTATTATTAAATCCTTAATATTACCCCTACCCCACGTTTATACGTTCGCTTATTCAACGCATAATATAGGCTAGACTTGAATAGTCTAACGCATAGCACAAAGATAAATTATCATAACATATAGACAATTAAAATAAATCTTAATCATAATAGGGGTGAAACTTGCATAAACTACGCATGTTAAGGATCAAAAGGTGTCAACTTGTTAAATGTCACAATTTTCATGATATGATCATAGCCTAAATCTATACATAAACTTGCATATGGGGTTTTTAGGTAACACAATGATGGTGTGAACTAGCATAGGATATCACATATGTCATTGCATAATTCTAGATGTCATAATAGATGTCATGGCATATGTTCATAACTTTTCTAATCAATCTAACTTGCATATGTAACTTGTCATATAGATCAACATAGCCCAAACATGATGATTTAATTAATATGAACTAACTAGCATAGATGGCTTTCTAACATGTATGATTCATCACAACTTAGCATAGAAACTTTCAACATACATAACATCATCATAGCATTATTTACAACATATAGGATATCGTCACCACATAGCATAGGATTAATAACATACATGATAACATATACGACAATTCACATCATCTACTCATAATCCATTCATGACTTAACCTAATTAAAATGATAATAATCTTGTTAAGACTATCATACTCACAATTAGAGAAGAAAAGAGAGTTTTGGTTTGCTTTAGGGTTGAGAGAATTAGAATTGAATTAGCTTTTCTTCCTTCTTAGTTGGCGGCGGCTCCATTGATTTCCATGGCGACGGTATGACGGTAACTATTCTATTTTTCTTATGAATTAGGGTGAGAGACTACCTAGGTATTTATAGAGTTAGGATTTATTTTAGACCGTTAGATCAGTTCAGAACTAATCCCAGCCAACCAGATTAGGTCAGAAACCCTAATGGGTCATTAGCCCATTAAAAACAGGTCAGCCAGAAACCCTAGCCGCCAGACCCAGGTCGACACTATAGTCGACCTGAGGGGGGGGGGCAGGTCGACACTATAGTCGACCTAGGGGGGCAGGTCGACACTATAGTCGACCTAGGGGGGCAGGTCGACACTATAGTCGACCTGCCTGGGCGGGAATTTTTCCCGCCCAGCCCGCTTCTGCACTTTTCAGTTTGAATTTTGAATTTCCTGCGAGCTGTTTTGAATTTTCTGAAACTTCAGATGGCCATAACTTCTTCATACGAAGTCCAATTCACGCAAACTCGGACTTTATTTCAACCAGAATTCCGAGACGAACACAATGGCGCAAACCGTTTCCTACAATTCTCACGTCTGAGATTAGTTATTCTTTAATTTGTGGATATTAATATTAACAGAATTACGGGGTGTTACACCCACTACATGTTTATCTGGTTAAGTGTTTCTTAATTTATTAAGACCGTAACCTTATAAAGACCTCCCACATTAGACTGGAATTTGTGGCAACTGGATTTGTCGGGCGGGTCCGGGCAGTATTACACCACAAACGAGCCTAACCTCGTGTCTTTACAACTATTACGTATTTAATTTATGCCTAAGACCTCCCACATTAGACTGGCATTTGTGGCAGCTGGATTTGTCGGGCGGGTCCGGGCAGTCTTACACCACAAAAGAGCCTAACCTCATGTCTTAGACGATTAATTACACCTAATTAATCATCCCCCAATTTGAATTAATTTCCCTATTCAAATTATCAATCAATTCCAAATTTAACTATGGCCATAATTGACTCAATTATGTCCATCTATTTATGGTATGCAAAATCATACCAATTTCATCACAAATTTATTTTATGCCATTTAAGGCATTTATGCCAATTCTCAATATTAAATCTTTTAATATTATCCCATTACCCCACGTTGTACTTGTACGTTTGTTTGTTTAACGTAAAATATACGTTAGACTCGAATAATATAACTCATGGAATAAAGAGAAAACATCACAACATACATACAGATAAAACTAGATCTAAACATAAGGGGTGAACTTGCATGTGTGAATGAGGTTCTACATCTAAAACTTGCATAGGACAAAGTCACAAACTTGCATAAAACTACATATGTCATAGATCCAAATCTAAAGGTGTGAACTTGTTTAGGCAATAGTCATAAACTTGCATAAATCATGTATGTCATAGATCTACATCTAAAGATGTAAACTTGCATAGGCAGTAACCACAAACTTACATAACATGATTCATACTCCAAACACATATATTTATATAAACTTGCATATGTGATTTATGCAACATAACTATAGTGTAAACTTACATATAAACATATAAACTAGCATGTAAAATTTAGCATATAACTCACACATGTCATAGCCTAACTTTAGATCTAAAATAGATGTCATGAAACATGTAAGGTTATGCATAAAATTTTCACTAACTTGCATATGATCTATGTCTCAATTAACATCCTAACTTGCATACATACATGTGATTTATCATATGAATTAGTTCCAACAACATAACCAAACTAGCATCTGAAACATCATAATGAATTGATTATACATAATCATAGAATTACAACATGGATGATAACATCACAACTTTACGACATAGATGATAACATCATAGAATTTACAACATAAATGATAACATCACAATTTTACAACATAGATGATAGCATGCAATCAATAATTCACAACATAAGCATATAATCCGCATCATAGCTTAATCCAATTAAATTGTTAATTATTTTATTAAAGAAATCGAACTCACAAAAAGAAGGTCTTGTGTTCTGAAATTGAATTAGCTTTCCTTTGTTGTAGATTCGTTTTTAGAGTTGAATAGAATAGAATTGAATTTGATTAGCTTTCTTCCTCTCCAATTGGTGGCGGCTATTCTAGGTTGCAAGGTGATGCCATGGAGGCCATGAATCTAATTTTAATTTGATTTTAGGGTTTGAGTCTACATGACTTTTTATAGAGTTTAGGATTAATTTAAGCCGTCCGATCAACCCAGAATTAATCCCAGCCAATCAGAGCAGATCAGAAACCCTAATGAGTCAACATACAGTCATTAATAGGTCACCAATCAAATCTTCCTGAGGGGGGGGGGGGCGGTCGACCCCCAGGTCGACCCTATGATCGACCTGGTCAGGGTAGGTCGACCCCCAGGTCGACCCTATGGTCGACCTGGCCCTGGCGGGAAATTTCCCGCCTAGCCCATCTGACTCTGAAATTTGAATTTTCGAAATCTGTTTTGAATTTTTTGAAACTTCTGATGGCCATTACTTCTTCATACGAAGTCCAATTCACGCAAACTCGGACTCTATCTCAACCAAAATTCCGAGATGAACACAATGACGCAACCCGTTTCCCTTAATTTTCACATCTGAGATTAGTTATTCTTTAATTTGTTATTGTAGTGTTAATAGAAATACGGGGTGTTACATTCTCCCCTCCTTAAAGGATTTCGCCCCCGAAATCTCCAATTTAAGGAGAATGCATATCCTAACATCCAAACAACCATCTACTCAACCATCAAACACAGGCATCCATTGTCCATATAAAATTCCTAATGTTGTATGAACATATGCAAGAAGTGTGTGTATATGTTATTTATCTAATGCAAAATCAGGCGGTCTACAGATTCAGTTGACCTCCTTAATGCATACCATGATAGTGCCATGCGTCCATTATGTATGCGAAAGAATCCTATCGATACATATTATTTCTATATGTGCGCACAACCATTCACCAAAATGCAGCATCCATATGATAGTACAACCATTATGCATCCATTAACTTAAATATGCACGCACATTTATATGCAATATGCAATATGAAGTGACTGAGCCGATCTAGTGCCTAAAGTGTGTGTATATGTATCCACGAGCAACCACTAGCAAACACTTGCATCCACATGCATCCATCATACATAACATGTCTCAAACACATGTTTCAACCATAGGACTTCCCTATCTAAAGGTCAAAGATACTAGCGAGAGGACATACTAAAGATAAAACAAGTACAAGCTAAGCAATAAAGGAGAAATTAAAGGACATACCCTCGAAAAGAAAAGGGTACAATGAACGCATCTTCTCTTCCGTCTCCCAAGTAGAGTTGCTCTCAACATCTCCCTATTGCACTTTGACTAGCCTGACCTCTCAATTCCTCAACTTCTCAATCTCCGACCCAAGAATGCACGTGTGAGCTCGTCGAATCGTCGCATCACGCTCGATCTCCACCTCTCTAAGCAAGCTCGGCTCCACCACTTCCGCGGTCTCATGCAAGCACTTCCTCAAATGTGATACATGGAATACATCGTGTACAACACTAAGTCTCTCGGGCAACTCCACTCTATACGCCATCTGTCCAATCCTCTCCTTAATAGGAAATGACCCTACGAACCTTGGTGCTAACTTCCCAATGGACCCAAAGCGAACCACATTCTGTAATGGAGACACCTTGACAAAGACCATGTCCCCAATATCAAACTCAAGATCTGTCCTCCTCTTGTCAGCATAAGATTTCTGCCTATCTTGCGCCGTCTTCATCCTCCTTCGAATCAAATCAATCTTTTCCGAAGTCTCTCTAATCATATCGGGCACAAGCAAGATCTTATCTGTAGTCTCCCACCAACATGTAGGCGAACAACATGGCCGTCCATAAAGAGCCTCGAACGGTGCCATGCCAATGCTAGACTGAAAGCTATTATTATATGCAAACTCCACCAATGGAAGGTGTTCCTCCCATGTACCTCCGAAGTCTAAGACACACAACCTCAATAGGTCCTCTAGAATATGATTCACCCTCTCGGTCTGGCCGTCCGTCTGAGGATGATATGCGGTGCTTAAACATAACTGAGTCCTTACCGCCTCTTGCAAGCTCTTCCAAAAATCGCTAGTGAAGATAGGATCGCGGTCGCTCACTATGCTAAAAGGAACACCGTGCAAACGAACTATCTCTCGAATGTATACGGAGGCTAACCATGGAGCAGTCCTCTTAATCTTCACGGGAATGAAATGGACGCTCTTAGTAAGTCTGTCTACCATGACCCAAATCCCCGTATTACCCTTCCTCGACCCCGGTAACCCATCAATAAAGTCCATCGAGACACCTTCCCACTTCCATTATGGGACCTCCAATGGGTGAAGCAACCCACCGGGTTTCTTTTGCTCTACTTTTACTTGTTGGCACTCCAAGCATCTAGCGACAAACTCAGCCACATCCTTCTTCATGCCGGCCCAAAAGTAAACTCGTCTCATGTCCATGTACATCTTGTCCCCGCCGGGATGGATGGTCATCTTCGAACGATGGGCATCATCTAGAATGGTCTTCCTCAAATCCTCGTCCCGTGGTACACAAAATCTACCGTCCTTACATAACCAACCCTTATCATCTAGGGTATACCTACTGTAACACCCCGTATTTTATGTGAACGTATAAGTAACAAATTAAAGTATACTTAATTTTTAGGAGAAGAATTAAGGGAAACGGATTGTGCCATTGCGTTCGTCTCGAAATTCTGCTTGAGATAGAGTCTGAGTTTGCGTAAAACGGATACCATATGAAGGAGATATGGACGAACGAAGTTAGGCAGAAAAACCGGAAATAGGCCAGAAATGCACTGGCGCACTTGTGAAGTGCGCCAGCACAAAAATACACTGGCGCACTTGGGAAGTGCGCCCATGTCGAGCCAGAAACCTGCACAGGGTTCTAGAGAGTTCTAATGACGATTTTTGATGTGCTGGACGGACCTGATGGCTTCTAGGGTGATCTAATGGTTCTGAAACACTCTTTACTCCTATAAATATGTGATTAACCTAACCCTAATTCATAAAATATTGTCTATGACACCATTATACTACCAAACTCTCTCTTAAACCCTAGCCGCCGCCTCTAAATCTAATCTCAAGTGTTCATTCACAATTCAAATTAAAGTTTAGAGCTGCAACAACAATCGAAGAAGATTAATCAGCGTTTCTGCATCAAATTCGATTTATAATCCTTTTCTTTAGCCACGAAAGGCAAGTACTGTTATTTTCCGATATAAACGTTAATTATGATTGTGGCATGAATTGTAAATCTGAATCTGAGGTTATGTTTGTTCTGTTTAGATCTATCTTATTCTGTATCTCTTTCTTCTTTCTGTTCTATAGCCAGGCTACTATGAGCCTGCGCCGAATCTCATAAGAGATTAACGCACGAACGCTAAATTTTGGGACAAATAATGAATAATGCATAATTTGACATGAAACTATTGCCTATGACTATGATTCATGACTATGAGACTATTGCATATGACTATGATTCATGACTATGAGACTATTGCCTATGACTATGATTCATGACTATGAGACTATTTCCTATGACATTGAATAAGAAACTATTGTGATTTGTCGCCCATGACTATTGTAGTTAGTTTCTTACGCCTATTCCCTTAATGATACTAGATCTCATATTTAGTATGTAACTTTGCTAGTTTATTCCCATTCACTGTTATGTACATCAAGCCTGGTGGGGCCATTATCATTGTATTTGGTTGATTATTTCATGCCTATTCTTTCTTGTGCTTATCGCCTATTCCTTTTTGCTAGGGCCATTTCATGAGTACTTAGAGAACTTGTTGAAACATTGGGCGTAGCTTAATTAAGTTAATAAATATGTTGGCATAATTTGAATTGGCTATGATAGAGAATGATTTACATGCATAATAGCCTTGGACAAAAATGGTAAACTAGAATATTAAATCTAGTTTTGACATGAACTGTAAATGGGAATATTAAGGCTAAGATTTGGGGCATATATTGTATTATGAATTATGACCTTGATTTAGGCATGTAAGTTTAGGCTAAATCTATGATTAGGCAAGATAGGTAAATAGAGTTTTAGATATATATATAATCTGCTAAATCTGTTATCTGCTAAATCCGTTAAATTGCCTAATCCGTTATCTACTAAATCTGTTATATTGCCTAATTTGCTAGTTCTGCTATATTGCCTAATCTACTAGATCTGTTCATCTGCTAAATCTGTCATCTGCTAAGTCTGCTGAAAATGCCTAATCCGTTATATGCTAAATCTGCTAAATTGCTTAATATGCTAAATCTGTTAAGTCGCCTAATTCTGCGAAATCTGCTATCTGCTGAGTTGATATATTTATTCTGTTATTGACATAATCTGAATTGGCTATAGTTATGAATAATTGACATGTATACTAGGCATGGGCATAAATGGTAAATTATTAATTAATTGGCCGCAAAGATAAACATGGCTAACTCAAGGTTAGAATGAGTTTGCGACGTAATCCTGCCCGGAACCGCCCGGCACATCCAGTGGCCGCAAACAATAGGTTCTAATGTGAGAAGTTAGTCATAACATGCTTGAAACCCGAGGTTAGACTTAGTTTGTGGCAGAAATCTGCCCGGAACCAACCGTCCTAACCAGTAGCCGCAAACTGTCAGTCTAATGTGAGAGGTCTGGGCATTAATATTTAATTAATGAAAATCTGAGATAAATATGATGTCTAAAACGTGTTGGGTGGATAGGGTTAAACCAACTAATGAAATTAATAAACCCGTTTCATGAATCTGTAGGCCCAGTACAAAGTTAGACAAGTCTGTAAATCTGTTAAATCTGTATGTCTGATCTGTTAGTCTGAAAACTTATTAACTTGATTTTCTGATCTGTGAACTAGTTGACCTGAACTCTGTATGTCTGAACTTGTAAACAAGTTAATTTGAAATCTGTTAGTCTGGGGGCAAAAGGTTAGGATGGAAAATACTTGTGTCATCTGTTGTTTGGGACCCATATTAGTCAGTAACCCTTTCTGGTATCAAAACTTTGACCCAACAGTAGGAAGGGTCCGGGCACGCTTACTGAACTAATTATAAGCGGTTCATTCTGATAATGGCGAGGGGTGTTGATGGTGCGTTCCAACTGGGTCATGTGCGTGCATGGATCCCGGTCTGCCTCTGAGGATGTAAGACGCCGTGACATCTGTAAATAGGTCTGTGCCAATTGGTTGTCACTTTAGGGAGTGATACACCCTACTGTGGGGCCGACACAGGATATTTATGTATTAGGGAGCCGATCGCTTGGGGTAGGGTTTTAGGGTACACTTAGTTCTGTCTGTTTCTGTTGGTACCGTCTGTTTCTGTTGGGTGGTAACACCTGTCTGTTTCTGCTTGTTACCATCTGTTGGGGTGGTAAAGGCCCATTACTAGTGTACACCTAATTCTACATTCTGTTTCCGTAGGGATTAATCTGTTTCTGTCCGTTTCTACTGGGGTGGTAAAGGCCCATTATTAGCATTCTGTTTTTGTCCGTTTCTGTTCGGGTTGTAAAGGCCCATTACTAGCACTCTCTTCTGTGGAAATTATTCTGTACCCGTTTCTGTTTCAGTTTAGACATTAGGGTGACACCTAATTCTGTTATACTAGTATTAGTGCAGGGAAGTGAAAAGTAATATCATCATGTTTCTTCTGTTTAACCTAAGTATATCCATTATTCCTGTTTCCTGTTATCTCTCATCCAGTTTTATTTGCATGCCATGACATTATTATCTGTTCATAACTGAAAGTCACTGGACTTGCCAGACTTTATGTCTGACCCTTGTTGTTTCGCCTCTTTTCTTCCGTTCCCCCCTGGTTTTCAAGGAGGGAATACTCAAGCTTGATCCGGATCTTTCTTCCTGCTTGGAGTGCTTGAAGTGCTTAAAGTATGGCTTGTCTTTTTCTGGCATCTTTGGTGGGGATTATGATTTTAAAGTTTTGTACTCTGATGGCTTTTGAACAAGGCTGATATATATGTACTTGAGTTTTTGGTAAAGTTGTAACCAAACCGATTTCTGTCCACTGCAATAAAGTTATAAAGTTTTTCAAGTATTATTTTTATATCTGTCTTATAATATTCTGTTCTGTTTACTAAAATGCTCCATCAAAGTTAAGGCATTCCCTTTGTGAGTGACCTTAATGGAGGTGGGGTGTTACACTTGGTATCAGAGCTGAAGGTTACCAAATTAGATAGAAGTTTTTGAAAACTATTTTCAAAAAGGTTTTAAAAGGAAGTATTTTCAAAAGTAAAGTTTATTTTGAAAAACATAATCTCCAAAAGCCAGATATTTTTCTTCCGATTCTTTGTTTCGAATCCCTTCCTCTTTCCCTTTTTAATCTCTTCTTCCGCGTATAGATGTTTTTTTCTAAGATACGTAAGAACTTCCGTACGGTGGGCGGAAAATCGCTTCATGGGACTGAGACAGTTATGAAAACTAGAAGGAAGGGGAGGACTTGTTGGTACCTTTGAGGTAGGAAAATTTCTGAGAAGGTTTAACTTCCTTATCTGATTAGTAAGAAGAACTCTTTCTGATTCTAGCATTTTGATTCTGTAGTTAAGTCTCTGCACTTTAATACTAGTCTTGTTTCTGATTCCGCTGTAGTCTCAAAACCCATAAGGGTTATGACTCATCTGTTTGTGATAGGTTGGGTTTTGAGGGCATCTGTGTTAGGCGTTAAGATGTCTGTGACGCATACATTCTGGTTTTTATCATGCTTAGTTCGGTAATCTGATCTGTACCAGTATTCTGTAAATATCTGAATATTTCTGATAAGGTTAAGATTTCCAGTTTTGACATTGTCTAAAGAGGGTAATCCTCTGGGTGTCAATCTGATGTTGGTTTCGGTCTTCGGAGCCGATACTTAGGGAAACTATTCTCTCAACCATGGTCTAATGGAAACCAAGTTTTTGTTTCATCTGTACTCGCTTCCATCATTCGACTATATCCTATCGATCGAATCTACGAACTTTAGGTAGAAACCAATGGGTGTAAACATGTGTTTGAGACATGTTATGTTTGATGGTTGCCAGTGGATGCAAGTGGTTGCTAGTGGTTGCTCGTGGATGCATATACACACACTAGGCACTAGATTGGCTCGAAAACACTCTCATACTGCATATGGATGTGTGTGCATTTTCAATTTTGTGGATGCAAAATGATTGATTCATCACATGGATGTAGCAATTGGATGAATGATTACACACACATATAGAAATGATGTGTATCAAATAGGATTTCTTGCATACATAATTGGACTCATGGCACCAACATGGTTCGCATTGAGGAGGTCAACTGAATCAGTAGACCGCCTAATCTTTGCATTAGATAGGAGACATATACACACACTTTTGCATATGTTCATACAACATTAGAAGTTTTCTAAGGAAAATGGATGATTGTGGATGATGGTTGAGTAGATGGATGATTGGATGGTAGGACACATTCTTCTTAACTTGAAGATTTCGGGGACGAAATCCTTTAAGGAGGGGAGAATGTAACACCCCGTATTTTCTATGAACGTATAAGTAACAAATTAAAGTATACTTAATTTTTAGGAGAAGAATTAAGGGAAATGGTTGTGCCATTGCGTTTGTCTTGAAATTCTTCTTGAGATAGAGTCCGAGTTTGCGTAAAACGGATACCGTATGAAGGAGATATGGACGAACGAAGTTAGCCAGAAAAACCGGAAACAGACCAGAAATGCACTGGCGCACTTGTGAAGTGCGCAAGCACAAAAAAACACTGGCGCACTTGGGAAGTGCGCCCATGTCGAGCCAGAAACCTGCACAGGGTTCTAGAGAGTTCTAATGACGATTTTTATGTGCTGGACGGACCTGATGGCTTATAGGGTGATCTAATGGTTCTGAAACACTCTCTACTCCTATAAATATGTGATTAACCTAACCCTAATTCATAGAATATTGTCTATGACACCATTATGCTACCAAACTCTCTCTTAAACCCTAGCCGCCGCCTCTAAATCTAATCTCAAGTGTTCATTCACAATTCAAATTAAAGTTTAGAGCTGCAACAACAATCGAAGAAGATTAATCAGCGTTTCTGCATCAAATTCGATTTATAATCCTTTTCTTTAGCCACGAAAGGCAAGTACAGTTATTTTCCGATATAAACGTTAATTATGATTGTGGCATGAATTGTCAATCTGAATCTGAGGTTATGTTTGTTCTGTTCTGTTTAGATCTATCTTATTCTGTATCTCTTTCTTCTTTCTGTTCTATAGCCAGGCCACTATGAGCCTGCGCCGAATCTCATAAGAGATTAACGCACGAACGCTAAATTTTGGGACAAATAATGAATAATGCATAATTGGACATGAAACTATTGCCTCTGACTATGATTCATGACTATGAGACTATTGCCTATGACTATGATTCATGACTATGAGACTATTGCCTATGACTATGATTCATGACTATGAGACTATTGCCTATGACTATGATTCATGACTATGAGACTATTGCCCATGACATTGAATAAGAAACTATTGTGATTTGTCGCCCATGACTATTGTAGTTAGTTTCTTACGCCTATTCCCTTAATGATATTAGATCTCATATTTAGTATGTAACTTTGCTAGTTTATTCCCATTCACTGTTATGTACATCGAGCCTAGTGGGGCCATTATCATTGTATTTGGTTCATTATTTCATGCCTATTCTTTCTTGTGCTTATCTCCTATTCCTTTTTGCTAGGGCCATTTCATGAGTACTTAGAGAACTTGTTGAAACATTGGGCGTAGCTTAATTAAGTTAATAAATATGTTGGCATAATTTGAATTGGCTATGATAGAGAATGATTTACATGCATATTAGTCTTGGACAAAAATGGTAAACTAGAATATTAAATCTAGTTTTGACATAAACAGTAAATGGGAATATTAAGGCTAAGATTTGGGGCATATATTGTATTATGAATTATGACCTTGATTTAGGCATGTAAGTTTAGGCTAAATCTATGATTAGGCAAGATAGGTAAATAGAGTTTTAGATATATATATAATCTGCTAAATCCGTTAAATTGCCTGATCCGTTATCTACTAAATCTGTTATATTGCCTAATTTGCTAGTTCTGCTATATTGCCTAATCTGCTAGATCTGTTCATCTGCTAAATCTGTCATCTGCTAAGTCTGCTGAAAATGCCTAATCCGTTATATGCTAAATCTGCTAAATTGCTTAATCTGATAAATCTGTTAAGTCGCCTAATTCTGCGAAATCTGCTATCTGCTGAGTTGATATATTTATTCTGTTATTGACATAATCTGAATTGGCTATAGTTATGAATAATTGACATGTATATTAGGCATGGGCATAAATGGTAAATTATTAATTAATTGGCCGCAAAGATAAACATGGCTAACTCGAGGTTAGAATGAGTTTGCGGCGTAATCCTGCCCGGAACCGCCCGGCACATCCAGTGGCCGCAAACAATAGGCTCTAATATGAGAAGTTAGTCATAACATGCTTGAAACCCGAGGTTAGACTCAGTTTGTGGCAGAAATCTGCCCGGAACCAACCGGCCTAACCAGTAGCCGCAAACTGTCAGTCTAATGTGAGAGGTCTGGGCATTAATATTTAATTAATGAAAATCTGAGATAAATATGATGTCTAAAACGTGTTGGGTGGATAGGGTTAAACCAACTAATGAAATTAATAAACCCGTTTCATGAATCTGTGGGCCCAATACAAAGTTAGACAAGTCTGTAAATCTGTTAAATCTGTATGTCTGATCCGTTAGTCTGAAAACTTATTAACTTGATTTTCTGATCTGTGAACTAGTTGACCTGAACTCTGTATGTCTGAACTTGTAAACAAGTTAATCTGAAATCTGTTAGTCTGGGGGCACAAGGTTAGGAGGGAAAATACTTGTGTCATCTGTTGTTTGGGACCCATATTAGTCAGTAACCCTTTCTAGTATCAAAACTTTGACCCAACAGTAGGAAGGGTCCGGGCACGCTTACTGAACTAATTATAAGCGGTTCATTCTGATAATGGCGAGGGGTGTTGATGGTGCGTTCCAACCGGGTCATGTGCGTGCATGGATCCCGGTCTGCCTCTGAGGATGTAAGACGCCGTGACATCTGTAAATAGGTCTGTGCCAATTGGTTGTCACTTTAGGGAGTGATACACCCTACTATGGGGCCGACACAGGATATTTATGTATTAGGGAGCCGATCGCTTGGGGTAGGGTTTTAGGGTACACTTAGTTCTGTCTGTTTCTGTTGGTACCGTCTGTTTCTGTTGGGTGGTAACACCTGTCTGTTTCTGCGTGGTACCATCTGTTGGGGTGGTAAAGGCCCATTACTAGTGTACACTAATTCTACATTCTGTTTCCGTAGGGATTAGTCTGTTTCTGTCCGTTTCTGCTGGGGTGGTAAAGGCCCATTATTAGCATTCTGTTTCTGTCTGTTTCTGTTCGGGTGGTAAAGGCCCATTACTAGCACTCTCTTCTGTGGAAATTATTCTGTACCCGTTTCAGTTTCAGTTTAGACATTAGGGTGACACATAATTCTGTTATACTAGTATTAGTGCAGAGAAGTGAAAAGTAATATCATCATGTTTCTTCTGTTTAACCTAAGTATATCCATTATTCTTGTTTCCTGTTATCTCTCATCCAATTTTATTTGCATGCCATGACATTATTATCTGTTCATAACTGAAAGTCACTGGACTTGCCAGACTTTATGTCTGACCCTTGTTGTTTCGCCTCTTTTCTTCCGTTCCCCCGCAGGTTTTCAAGGAGGGAATACTCTAGCTTGATCCGGATCTTTCTTCCTGCTTGGAGTGCTTGAAGTGCTTAAAGTATGGCTTGTCTTTTTCTGGCATCTTTGGTGGGGATTATGATTTTAAAGTTTTGTACTCTGATGGCTTTTGAACAAGGCTGATATATATGTACTTGAGTTTTTGGTAAAGTTGTAACCAAACTGATTTATGTCCGCTGCAATAAAGTTATAAAGTTTTTCAAGTATTATTTTTATATCTGTCTTGTAATATTCTGTTCTGTTTACTAAAATGCTCCATCAAAGTTAAGGCATTCCCTTTGTGAGTGACCTTAATGGAGGTGGGGTGTTACACCTACGGAGATGGCTCGATGACTCCCCTCTTTTGAGTTTCTCTACTAACTCAACCAATTGTGGGTCATCTCGTTGTTCCTCACCAATCCGTCCCAAAAGCGTAGGTCTAACCTCTAAGGATGCTAGCAATCCGGGTACAAAGTCAACGGAAGGTTTAAAGTCAAACGTAGAGATGAACTCTAAGCTTCGCCGCTCAACAAACAACGGACTCAAGGACAACCTTTTACTACTTAAGGTGTCTGCCACCACGTTACCCTTGCCAGGGGTATATGCTATCTCGAAATCGTAGGACGCTAAGAATTCCATCCACCTTTGCTGCCTTAAGTTCAAGTCCTTCTGAGAGAACAAGTATTTTAGCGATTTGTGGTCGGTGAACAATTCGAATTTCTTGCCAAGAAGATAATGGCGCCAAGACTTAAGCACGAAAACAATAGCGGCCAACTCTAGGTCATGTGTAGGGTAATTTTTCTCATGCACTCTCAACTGCCTCCCTCCATAGGCTATTACCCTTCCTTCTTGCATTAAGACTGCGCCTAGTCCTGTCCCACAAGCATCGGTATAAACAGTAAACGGCTTACTCCCATCTGGCAACACTAAGACTGGGGCTGTGGTCAAAGCTATCTTTAAACGTTGGAACGCATCATCACAATCTACGTCCCATGTGAAGGCTAGGTTCTTCTTCGTCAAGCGTGTTAATGGGGCGGATATTTTTGCGAAGTCTTTGATAAACTTCCTATAGTAGCCAGCCAACCCTAAAAAACTACTCACCTCGGTAGCATTTTTAGGGACCTTCCAATCTTGGATGTCCACTACCTTCGCGGGATCCACAGCTATCCCTTCTTTGGAAACCACATGCCCTAAGAATCACACTTCCTTTCTCCAAAAGTGACATTTAGAAAACTTAGCTTTAAAGCTATGCGCTCGAAGGGTCTCCAACACTTCCCTAAGATGTAGGGCATGCTCTTCCTCGCTTTTAGAAAAGATCAAGATGTCGTCCACAAAGACTACCACGAATTTATTAAGGTACTCCCTAAACACCCTACTCATCAAGTCAACAAAGTATGCGGGGGCGTTTTTCAAACCGAAGGGCATCACAAGCCACTCGAAGAAACCATCCGGAGTCCTAAAGACAGTCTTGTCTATGCTACCCTCAGCCACTCTCAATGATGGAAACCAGTGGCTAAGTCCAACTGCGAAAACACTGAGGCGCCAACTAACTGATCGAAGAGATCGTCAATCCTCGGCAGTGGGTGCCTATTCTTCTTAGTAAGCTTATTAAGTTCTCTATAGTCCACACAAAGTCTAAGGGGCCCACCCGCCTTCGTGGCAAATACTACTGGAGCACCCCACTCCGATATACTACGTCTTATGAATCCCTTCTCAAGCAATTCTTTCACTTGCTTACTGAGTTCTCTTCTCTCTCTTGGAGCCATGTGGCGCACTGGAAATGCAACTGGCTTTGCATTATCTACTAAATATGTTCGAAAGTCTATCTCATGTTTTGGGGGTAAACCCCTCACCTTATCAAAGACATCAACATATTCACGGACTATACGAACATAATGTAAATCATCATCAGATGCGTCAAGGGATTCTAGGTAGCTAAGCATTACTGGACCTCTAGGGTCACAAGAATATCAAGGGTCTTTCCACAACAAGTCATCAATCTAACTACCCTTCTTTCATAATCTAGGATGGCCCCGTGTCTAGTTAGCCAATCCATACCTAGAATCAAGCCGTAGCCCATGAAGCCAAGAACAAAGGCGTTGCATTAAACCCAATGCCCAAGATAAACACTCTCAAATCCCGACAAATCATAGAAAGGTGAGCCGAACCACCAATAGGATTTGAGACTACTAAGGGATCTGTAACTAAACTAGTATCTAGGTACAGTATTTCAACTAATGATGTAGAGATAAACGAATGTGATGCGCCAAAATCGAATAAAGTACGGACAGGATAATCAAACAGAAAAACTAAACTTTCAACGGAAATTGCTCTACCTCGTTCTTGCAGCGGTGGGACCACGAGAGCCTGAACTTGCCCCCTTGCCTGCCCTGGTGCCATAAGAGCCTGCACCTGTCCTCCCGAGGTAGACCCTGCCCTCTGCCCTTTCCTTAGGCAGTCCTTAATTAGATATCCTGCTTCGCTACAGTGGAAACAACCAATCTTCTTTTTCTTCCTACAATCTTTGCTTAGATGGCCTGGTGTCCCACAGTTAAAACATCTTTTCTTTCCCTTACCATTGTTGCCTTTACCACCTTTCTTGTTCTGTTGTTGCTGTTGCGGTTTCTTTTGATCCCCTTTCTTCTCGTGTGCCTTATTAACATTGGCGCCCTTCTCCTCTTCATGCATAAGCGTCATGTCAACTAGTTTCTCAAAGGTAGCCCCCATGGGGATGTGGATCATAGCTAACCCATGAAGCGGCTTGTTCAAACCCTTAACAAATCTCAGGGCCTTCTTTTCTGGTTATTCACCAAGTCCAAGCCAAATCTCGCCAACTGACTGATTTGTTGACGTATTCTTTCACCAATAGATTCCCCTGCTTTAATGCTAGAAACCTTTCCATGTACAGATTCTCTTCAGCCCATGAGAGAAACTTCGCCTCAAACCTCCGCCTAAAATCTGGCCATGTATCAACTGGACGTTCTCCATTAGTGACCTCCCACCAAAACGAGGCCTCATCCTTCATTAGCCAGGCAACTAACTGGACCTTTCTTCCATCTTCCACTTCAAAGATCCCAAACAATTCTTCCACCTCCTTTAGCCAATTTCGACCTTCAACAAATGTCTCCGCCCCGTGAAAAGGTTTTCCACCCATTACTCGAAAGTCCTTCAATATCTTAGCAAAAGCATCGACACGAGGAGGAGGAGGAGGAGCATTTGCTGGACCTGCAGTGGTGGCCCTAGTCTCCAAATACCTCCTAAACCATTCTGGTATTGGTATCCTCTCGGGTATCTCGGGAATTCCAGACATGCTGAAACGAAAAAGGAAAGATTCAATACAAAAGAACCAAAGGAAAGATATATGGCTCTTGGGGTTATGCTTTCCAAAATAAGCTTTTCTCCTGAAAATACTTTCCTTAAAACACACTTTTGAAGGTAAAAGTGTTTTTGAAAAACAGTTTTTCAAAATTCATATCTGTTCTGGTAACCTTCAGCTCCGATACCACGTGTAACACCCCACTTCCATTAATGTCACTCACAAAGGGAATGCATTAACTTCTATGGAGCATTTTGAGTGAGTATAGAACAGACACTTAACAACAAGACAGATATAAACAGTACTTAAAAATTTAAAACTTTATTCATTACCGCGGTAAACACATAAGTTTGATTACATCATCAAATACCAGAGTCAAAGTACATAATATCCAGCTTGACTAAATCAAACTATATAAATTGAAAGACATAACCCCAATACAAAATAGCCATAAATAAGATAGGATGAACTTTTACTTCAGCGATCCAAGCAACTTCTAAAAGCAGAGATACAGCTATCCAAAATCAAGATCCACTAGTGCTAGTTCCACCCTGAGCACCAGGGGGGAAGGAAGAAAAGAGGAGGAAACAAAGGGGTCAGGCATAAAGTCTGGCGAGTGCGATAACTTTAACAATATAATTACCAAAATAACTAGGCTAAGGCATAAGTTGGAAAATAAGGAAATGACTGTGAACAATTGAGTATGGCAGAGTAAACAAGGAAATAAGATGAACAAAGATAACGTTAATGGCGCACCTAAACCACTATAAGATATTTACTATACTGCACCACCACTAGTTACCCTAAGGTTGATCCCGCCTACAAGACTTTAATAATGATAATGGTAGTTTCGTGCACCCCTAGTTGCCTTCATAGGTGTCGCTTGCCCCTATCTCCACTAGGTGTACCCACTACCCTCCACGCGATCGGCTCCCTAACTCGTAGATACCCGTGTTGGCCCCACAGTGGGGTGTATCACTCCCCAAAGTGGCAACCCGATACCACCAATGATGCACGACTTATACCTACACGATGCAACAACGTCTTACCTACCAGCCCGGGCCCACACACGCATATGAACCCGTTGGACTTGCGTTACCACCGCTAACCCGTTTTGGCCTCTTACAGTCAAGCCCAGTATGCGTGTCCCGTCCTCGACTTGAGTCGAGCCCACAAAGATACGTATGGGTTACTGGTTGAAACGGGCCCCCATTACTAGACACAAGCTATCCACCTAAGCTTGGTCCCCTCTAGTACATCTCATTTAACCCTCTTCTTAGTCATGTTCACTTACATGTTTCAATTTTTGGTTAAGTGTTTCTAATCGTATTTCAAATGCCACCCAAGGCACCCACTTAATTCCACATGCCACCGAAGGCACCCACTTAACCCCCTCATGTCCCACTACATGTTTATCTGGTTAAGTGATTCTTAATTTATTAAGACCGTAACCTTACAAAAACCTCCCACGTTAGACTGGCATTTGTGGCAGTTGGATTTGCCGGACGGGTCCAGGCAGTCTTACACCACAAATGAGCCTAACCTCGTGTCTTTACAACTATTACGTATTTAATTTATGCCTAAGACCTCCCATATTAGACTGGCATTTGTGGCAGGTGGATTTGCCGGGCGGGTCCAGGAAGTCTTACACCACAAAAGAGCCTAACCTCGTGTCTTAGACGATTAATTACACCTAATTAATCATCCCCCAATTTGAATTAATTTCCTTATTCAAATTATCAATCAATTCCAAATTTAACTATGGCCATAATTGACTCAATTATGTCCATCTATTTATGGTATGCAAAATCATATCAATTTCATCACAAATTTATTTTATGCCATTTAAGGCATTTATGCCAATTCTCAATATTAAATCTTTTAATATTATCCCATTACCTCACGTTGTACGTTTGTTCATTTAACGTAAAAATACGTTAGACTCGAATAGTCTAACTCATGGAATAAAGAGAAAACATCACAACATACATACAGATAAAACTAGATCTAAACATAAGGGGTGAACTTGCATGTGTGAATGAGGTTCTACATCTAAAACTTGCATAGGACAAAGTCACAAACTTGCATAAAACTACATATGTCATAGATCCAAATCTAAAGGTGTGAACTTGTTTAGGCAATAGTCATAAACTTGCATAAATCAAGTATGTCATAGATCTACATCTAAAGGTGTAAACTTGCATAGGCATTAACCATAAACTTGCATAACATGATTCATAGTCCAAACACATATATTTATATAAACTTGCATATGTGATTTATGCAACATAACTATAGTGTAAACTTACATCTAAACATATAAACTAACATGTAAAATTTAGCATATAACTCACACATGTCATAGCCTAACTTTAGATCTAAAATAGATGTCATGAAACAAGTAAGGTTATGCATAAAATTTTCACTAACTTGCATATGATCTATGTCTCAATTAGCATCCTTACTTGCATACATACATGTGATTTATCATATGAATTAGTTCCAATAACATAACCAAACTAGCATGTGAAACATCATAATGAATTGATTATACATAATCATAGAATTACAACATGGATGATAACATCACAACTTTACAACATAGATGATAACATCATAGAATTTACAACATAAATGATAACATCACAATTTAACAACATAGATGATAACGTGCAGTCAATAATTCACAACATAACCATATAATCCGCATCATAGCTTAATCCAATTAAATTGTTAATTATTTTATTAAAGAAATCGAACTCACAAAAAGAAGGTCTTGCGTTATGAAATCTGAAATCTGAAATTGAATTAGCTTTCCTTTGTTGTAGATTCGTTGTTAGAGTTGAATAGAATTGAATTTGATTAGCTTTCTTCCTCTCCAATTGGTGGCGGCTATTCTAGGTTGCAAGGTGACGGCATAGAGGCCATGAATCTAATTTTAATTTGATTTTAGGGTTTGAGTCTACATGTCTTTTTATAGAGTTTAGGATTAATTTAAGTCGTCCGATCAACCCAGAATTAATCCCAGCCAATCAGAGCAGATCAGAAACCCTAATGAGTCAACATACAGTCATTAATAGGTCACCAATCAAATTTGCCCGGGGGGGAGGGGGGCAGGTCGACCTGGTCAGGGTAGGTCGACCCCCAGGGTCGACCTGGCCCTGGCGGGAAATTTCCCGCTTAGGCCATCTGACTCTGAAATTTGAATTTTCAAAATCTGTTTTGAATTTTCTCAAACTTCCGATGGCCATAACTTCTTCATACGAAGTCCAATTCACGCAAACTCAGACTCTATATGAACCAGAATTCCGAGACGAACACAATGGCGCATCTTGTTTCCATTAATTCCCACATCTGAGATTAGTTATTCTTTAATTTGTTATTATAGTGTTAACAGAAATACGGGGTGTTACAACAACCTCACAATATAGAGTGCACATAGCAAGACTTAAACGGACCTTGTTAGTTAGTGAATCATCCGACATTATTAATGTCGGATAACTTGTGTGTTTAAATTTAATTAATAATCAACTGAAATAATGTCTGATCACACAATTATATTTGACCTTAATAAAGCCTAATAATATAAAAATAAGGTGAGACAGAATTTATGCACTGACCGACTTGTTCTGTTGATAGTGCTCTAAGAAAAAAATTGAAGATCGCATCAAGTAGTCACTATGCCAGTGAGCATGCTATCTTTCCGGTTTATAGTGAAATACGCAGATTTCATAAATAATGCTACATGTTACACTGAGGTATGCACGAGATACGGACCATAAAAAATGTTCATTAATAACTTTTATTCACGGTCTAATTTCATTTGTCATGTTCATATTTTACAATGCTTCTGGAAACTCAATATGCATAACAACATTAAAGGAAGCAAAAAAAATCTTTAAAAAAGCATCATCACACTGCACATTCTGATTAAAAAAATGATCGTAAAACAATAAGTTCAACCAAAAAACATCACCTTCTCATTCCCAGCATCTATTCTTATATCAGATACTTTTGAAATCTAACTTCTTATCTGCATTTGAAATCTGCAAACTAAAAAGTCTAACAAAATGTGGGAAATCAAACCAAAAACAAAAGTATAAATTAGCCTAATGCAATAGAATTAAATATTTGTACAAGAGAATATTCCATCAGATAGTCTGAGTAACACGCCATAAGGCGATAAAAATGTTAAATTATATCCTTAAATGCTTAGAATTTTGAATTAATTTGTTCGTTGGATAAAGAATCTTTTATTCTTTCTAAACTGATTTTGTTTTAAAAATATACAACCATCTTCGCAATCAAATCCCATATTCCTATAAACCAAACAAGACAAAAAATTGAAATAAAAAATAAATTCCAAAATTGGTCAAAACTTGTTTCAATTCTCAGACAGAATTGACATATAAATATTATTGTCCAAACCGACAATGATACTTATTCCTTGATAAAGTTAAATGTTGAGTTCAATAATATCAGAGAATAATATGAAGTGTGAAGTGTTGGCTCACAACAGATCAAACTATCTTTTATATTACACAGTAGAATATATGGGTTGGGCCACGACCATTTCAATTTTATTTGTTTTTTACGAACTATTGAACGTTGCAGTATATATACATATACATACATACATATATATATATATATATATATGGCTACTTTGTACAATATGAATTCATACTATCATTTTACAAATTAAATAATCAAATACATTGCTTTACAATTTCTGTCTTTATCACGCCTCAATATCCATTTGTGTAGTTGCCGTGATTCCAATTTGGTATCAGAGCTTGAATCAACCTAACAGTAGTACTATCTGAGAAATCTCTCCGCTACAATTGTGTTCAGTGATAAATACTCATTAGAGAAATCTCATCATCTGAGTATTTATCTTCAGAGTTCATAGAACTCATTATCTGAGGAAGAAAACACTGCATTACCAAATAAGTGCCATGCCAACAATCAAGAAATCATCAAGATTGGGCTGCATCAAATTGATGTGAAGCATTTCTTCAAGCAACGCAAAAGTCACTAGGAGATAGTTCAAGGAACCAAATAAATCACATCAACAAGTAGAGCCACGCCAGAATTATTCTCGAAGTACTATTTCTTGAAGAAAAAACTCATCTTTAAAGTTAAATTTGGCTGCTACTTACCTGTTCAGGTGAAATTCCCTGAATTCTGATCAATCTCGGCATCCTTTTTGTCGTTGTATCTTGATTTTATACTACAATTATCATTGATACTTCAATGGTGATCAATCATTCTCAGTATCATCTAGTTCAAATCCAATTAATCCAAATACACCTGCACAACAATTGATTAAAATTGTTTTTAGTCCACAAAGTCAACTGATAACAGTTCATCTAGAAGAAGACAATTATCTTCTTTGGAAATTACAAGTAGAGACAACTATATAAGGATATGGCCTTGAAGGGCACATGCTAGGAACTGCTGATGTTCCAACAAAATTCGTTACCGATCAAAGTAATAGAACAATGCCCAATGAAAGTTATATAAAGTATCATAGGCAAGATAGACTTATAAGTTCTTGGCTATTATCTTCAATTAGTGCGAACTTATTGCGACAAGTGATTGGATGTGATTCGTCCAATGAAACATGGACAACTGTTGAGAATGAATTCAATAGTCAATCATCAGCAAAGGTGCTACATTCAAAACCAACTACAAAGTATCAAGATGAATGATTTATCTATGAGGTAATACATTTCCAAAGTAAAGAAACTGTGCTATTTATTGAATGCAACAGGAAATGGAGTATCAAATTATGATAAAATTCATTACTTAATTAACGGCTTAAATAATGAATATGAAGAGGTTGTGGCATTTATTACTTCGCAAAAGTCATTACCACCAATAGACGAAGTCAATAGTATATTACTGTCCCATGAAGCAAGAATCAATGCAAAAAGACTTCAAGAAACAGATTTCATAGCAAATATAGCTATAGGTCATAAAGATGAAAATCAAAGCAACATAAGAAATGATCAATCATAACAGTGAGGTGGTGGGGCTAGAAGAGCCAAAGGAAGAGGAAGATGGAACAACAACAGTAGACCAAAATGCCAGGTTTGCGAGAAAATTGGCCACACAGCAATGAATTGCTATTTTAGATTCAATTCGAACTACACATCAAATCTGGGTCAAAGAAATAATATCAATCCTAATGTCAACTTGGCACAAGCTCAATCAGATGGAAACAACAATGTAAACACCAACAGAAACAACAATTAGAGTGATGTGGCTATACTAGAAACTATTCAGGATGACAACTGGTGCCCTGATAACCAATAATCTTTACAATTTAAATCTTGGCAGAAAGAGTACAGAGTAAAACATTTAATTTCAATAGGCAATGGTAAGTGTATTGATATTAAACATATAGGAAGGGCTTGTTTAAAAGGCAAAAAAACAATTATTCTTGCATAAATTATTAAGAATGCCAAAGATAAAAAAGAATTTAATTAGCGTATCACAATTTTCTCAAGACGATGAAGTATTCGTTGAATTTTACCCTAAGTACTTCTTAATTAGGGATATTCTAACTAAGAAAATTATTTTACAACGTAAAATGGAGAGAGGACAGTACAAGTTTAACACTGTTAATTGCAACAGTGTTATTAAGGAAGATAAATGTTGTAACTTGAATGAAACAAGTAATGCTAATAGCATCAAAAATATTTTTGATCTCTGGCACTGTATACTTGGTCATCCAATTACTAGAATTGTGATGAAAATCTTATCTGATAATAATATAATGCATGATCCTATTGATTTGCCTTATATACGTGAATACTATCAAATGGGAAAAAGTCATAAAATCCCTTTTATTGATTCAAATACTGAATATAATGAACCACTGCAACTGATTACAACATATTTATGGGTTCCTTCTCCTATCAGTTCAGATTTTGGTTATAAGTATTATATATCTTTCATTGATGCACGCACAAGATTTACATGGATTTACTTTTTAAAATCAATGTCTGAAACACACAAAGCTATAAACAATTTTATTACCATGATTGAAAAACAAATCAATGCTCATGTTAAAATTTTGCAATCGGATGGAGGCAATGAATACAAATGCCGAAATAATTATTATCAGAAGAAAGATATAGTCTATAGAACAACATGTTGTTGGATCTAAAATAACCCTAGAGAGGAGGTGAATAGGGTTTATTAAAGTAATTTGAGATATTAAAAAATATCACAAAATAGATTGCAGTAGATAAAATTAATGTAGAAAATAAATAACACAGTTTTTACCCAGCTTCGGCAAACCCTACCTACTGCTGCCTTTCCCAAGATTTTTACTAGGTATTAAAACAGATCCCGCTTACAAAACCTTATAAACTCGCAAACCCTGCTCCTGTTCAAATCCTATACTCAAAACCCTAGACTGATCTTTATCCCCAATATCAGATTTTCCCCTAACTACAAACCCGTAGCTATAAACCCTAGTTTAAGTGACAAACTAGTAAACCCCTAGTTATTACAGACACTAGAAAACCATTTAAAACTATTACAAAAGAAAATATAAATTCAATATAAAATAAATAAACCCTTTTCAATTCTAAGTAAAAAAAGGCCGCCCCTTTATCTCTTTATTTCATTGAAAGGCTTGCACCAAAAATGTCGGCTTTCTTCACAAATTAGGGCTTTTAAAATCCTTAATCACAATCGATTATTCTTGGAATTTGTTACGCTCCGAAATCCCCCAATCTCCAAAGAGACGGAAAAGCTCGGATTGCGTTCAAAACACGATGCCTTAGAACACAAACATGAGAACTTTTCATTGCTTTTACAACAATTTACATCAGAGTACGAATAAATATTACACAGCGGGAAAATAATATCTGAGAATAAAATACATAGTAATAGAAATCAAAATGTACAAATACAATGCACATTGGAAATAACATCAACTACCACAACTGAAGGAAATACACAAATACAAAGCTTTCCGAATATAGCTCCAGGTGTAAACCAGGATCCTGTTAAATAGAAGTCTGCAAAACCCAAAACTACCGACTACACGTGTGGAAAATATGGGCATCTAGAGTTTAGGCGAAAACAATAAACTCCAGGTCGGTCATGGGACAGGTGTGAGAACTTAAAACAGCTATTAAATCTTTAATTTAAAATAGGGTAAATCACGGGACCACGCGTATATCACGGAACGGGTTCACTCCCATGAATACTCTGAGATAAAACAATTTGTAAAGAACGTAACACTTTTCAAAAAATGAGGCTATTATAAGACTCAGGTCCCATCACACAATGCAACGCAAGCCGAAGGATAGAGTTTTACCTTATAATAGCCAAGCATGAATGGTACGTCTCAAAATAAATCATTTTGATATACTATAAGTGCATAGTGCCTAATACAACTCCAAATATAATCATAGATGGCATAGTTACCATATATTATGTCGCCATATAGGTTTACAACCGAAACCAAAAAATGTCATATTGGAAATTGTATTTCCATCATGAGTCAAGGCAAGGGATGGTCTCCTTACCGATTCGGATCACCTCTAGCAAGATGATCCAGGGTCACACCTATGGACAACCTTTGGATCCTGTAAGGCCGGTCCACACTTACTTTTGTGGATTGTTTATTCCTGAACATACGTTTCCCGATCCTATCAGACCTATCACTTGAGCCTTTTAGTCAGCTCTATATCTGAGGCGCCTCACAATCCAACATCCACATAAGTAAAAATGCCTGGGCTCCATACCATGACACTACTTCTAGCAAGAAAGAAATGTATGCACTCCTTGCATCCCTTATCCCGTTTCTGACTCATATCAATGTGTGAGGCTCGCGAATTAACGCTATATACAAAGCTATGCTTTGATCATCATCCACAAGGCCCTGCTTTTCAACAAAAGCCTTGATCAGTGCATCTTAGCATGCCATATTATCAATCCGCCAACAAACAGATATATATTTAATAGAGATCAACGAATATAACACACAATACAATGTCAGACACAATCCATTTTCAAGTTCGTTCTGGGTCTGAACGATACCGAGGGTACCTTATTCCTCGTCCTATATATCCAATACAGGAGAGAGGCCCTCGCATATCCGAACCATCAATCAGTACGTCCGGACAATAACCACCATAACCCCTTCCACTACACCAAAAAAGCAATTTTTCCCTGGCTTTGGGCCGTGGCTAATTGGTTTTTCCATGGCTTGTGGCCGTGGCAAAACTGGGTGTGGCGAAAATTTTGCCACGGCTCTGTCACGGCCCAAAGCTGTGGTAAATTTGCAACAGAGGTAATACATTTCCAAAGTAAAGAAACTGTGCGATTTATTGAATGCAACAGGAAACGGAGTGTCAAATTTTGATAAAGTTCTTTACTTAGTTAACGGCTTAAACAATGAATATGAAGTGGTAATGGCATTTATTACTTCGCAAAAGTCATTACCACTAATAGACGATGTCAACAGTATATTACTGTCCCATGAAGCAAGAATAAATGCAAAAAGACTTCAAGAAACAGATTTCACAAAAAATATAGCTATAGGTCATAAAGATGAAAATCAAAGCAACATAAGAAATGATCAATCATAACGGTGAGGTGGTGGTGCTAGAAGAGCCAAAGGAAGAGGAAGATGGAAAAACAACAATAGACCAAAATGCCAGATTTGCGTGAAAATTGGCCACACAGCAATGAATTGCTATTTCAGATTCAATTCGAACCACACATCAAATCAGGGTCAAAGAAATAATATCAATCCTAATGTTAACATGGCGCAAGCTCAATCAGATGGAAACAACAAAGTAAACACCAACAGAAACAATAATTAGAGTGATGTGGCTAAACTAGAAACTATACAGGATGACAGCTGGAACCCTGATACAGGAGCAACACATCATCTAACCAACAATCTTTACAATTTAAATCTTGGCAGAAAGAGTACACAGTTAAACATTTAATTTCAATAGGTAATAGTAAGTGTATTGATATTACACATGTAGGCAGTGCTTGTTTAAAAGGCAAAAAACTATTTTCTAAGAATATTTTTGATAGGAGTATTTTCAAAAACATGTCTTTTGAGAGAAAGGTTTTTGAAAGAAAAGCATAATCCCCGATAGCCATATCTATATCTTTCGAATTCTCCGTTTTGAATCTCTTCCTCTCTCGTTTTGAGTTTCCCCTCCGCATATAGATGACCTTTCTAAGATAGATAAGAACGGAAAACCACTTCAAGGGACTTAGACATTAGTCGGATTAGAAGTTGGTTCAAGAAGGAGGAGGACTGGTAGGTATCTATTGGATAGACGATGGGAGGAAGGCTCAAATAGTTGTTTGTTTAATGAAGGATGAAACCTCATTGGTGGGAGGTTACGAGAGAAGAATGGGAAGAAGGCGAGTAGTTATCCTTTTGGAGGAATGGGACACCGTATTAGGATTGTCCAAAGGGGCATGGGCAAGGTATGGAATCTCCTGGAGGGTAGTTGTATTCCCTCGTGGCTAGTGTACCAGATGGGGATAGGACCGTCTAGGTTGGAATTTGGATTTCTTTATTATCCGGTTCGAACTTTATTAGATTCTGACGCATCGAGTTCGTTTATCTCATCATTGTTAGTTGAGTCACTGCACTTAGACACCAGTTAGTAGATGATCCCTTAGTTGTTTCAAACCCAATTGGGGCTCCACGATGTGTTTGGGTTTGAAAGTTGTTATACTTAGCGTTGAGTTTAGATGTGATGCTTTTTGGGCTTCACGGGCTATGGGTTAGTTTTGGGCATGGACTGGTTATCCAGTAATGGTGCCGTTCTTATTGTGAAAGGAGAGTTGTTAGGCTTATGACCCGCTTAGGTAACACTCTCGAGATCTCTTGTAATCCCATGGAATCTGTTATGCTAAGTTAGCTAGAATCGCTTGACACGTCGGTCAAGAGTTTGCGATCTGTTAGAGCGGTCCGGGAATACTCGGATGTGTTTGAGGAGGGGAAGGGCTTACCTCCGGAGCGGGAGATTGACTTCCGAATATATCTGGTAGACAATGCCAAACCAGTATCTTGGCCAGTGTGCCACATGGCTCCTCGTGAGAGGAGGGAACTCCATAAGCAAGTAGGCGATTTGCTTGAGAAGGGGTCCATAAGACGAAGTATATCGAAGTGGGGTGCTTCAGTAGTTCTTGATATGAAGGCGGATGGGTCCCTCAGACTTTGTATAGGTTATAGGGAGTTTAACAAGATAACAAAGAAGAATAGACACCCATTGCCGAGGATTGATGATCTTTTTGATCAGTTGGTTGGCGCCTCAGTATTTTCGCGGGGGACTCAGCCACGGAGTTCCATCAGTTGAGAGTGGCTGAGGATAGTATAGAGAAGACTACCTTTAGGACTCCGGATGGTTTTTATGAGTGGCTGGTGATGCCATTTGGTTTGACGAACGCCCCTGCATACTTTAGTGACTTGATGAGAAGGGTGTTCAGGGAGTACCTAAATAAGTTCGTAATGGTCTTTGTAAATGACATCTTGGTCTTTCCTAGGAGCGAAATAAGTTTTCGTATGAGCTCAATAGGTTGAGCAAAGCCAGTTATGGGATAAACGGTGGTTTTGGACCGAGACCGGCAAAGACATCCAGAGTTGGACAAGGGCTTAGTTATTTAGCCGTTTTTACTAGTATCATCTCACGTAGGTCGTCTGAATTCGAAGGAGGCATCCCTTGGGTGTTTGTCTGATATTGGTTCAGGCCTTTGGGGCTTGCATTTGGGGGATGTCGAGTTCGACTAAGGAGGTCTGCGTGAGAGATGGATAGTTGTGATGATTTTGCATGGGAGAATATCCTAATTTTCTCTAGAAGTGGAGAAAAGCATGCCCTACATCTTAGGGAAGTGTTGGAAGCTCTTTGAGCAACAAAGGTGGATGGAATTCTTAGCATCCTATGAGGTTGAGATAGCGTATACCCCTAGCAAGGGTAACGTGGTAGCAGACGTCTTAAGTAGAAAAAGGTTGTCCTCGAGTTCATGGTTCGTTGAACGACGGAGCTTAGAGTTTATTTCTATGTTTGACTTTAGACCTTCCGTTGACTTTGTAACCGGTTTGCTAGCCTCCTTGGAGGTTAGGCCTACTCTTTTGGGACGAATTGGCGAGACACAGCGAGACGACCCACAGTTGGATGAGTTAGTAGAGAAGCTCATGAGGAGGGGGTCGTCCAGCCATTTGAGTAGGTACACCCTAGATGGTAAGGGGTGGTTGCGTAGAGACGGTAGACTTTGTGTACCGCAAGATGAGGGTTTGAGGAAGGCTATGCTTGATGATGCACATCGGTCGAAGATGACCATTCATCCCGGTGGGGACAAGACGTACCAAGACATGAAGCGAGTTTTCTTTTGGGTCGGTATGAAGAAAGATGTGGCCGAGTATGTCGCTAAACGCTTGGTGTGCTAGCAAATGAAAGCGGAGCAGAAGAAACCCGGTGGGTTGCTTCACCCATTGGAGGTTCCGCTAAGGAAGTAGGATAGTGTCTCGATGGATTACCAAGATCGAGGAAGGGTAATACGGGAATTTGGGTGGTAGTAGACAGACTTACTAAGAGCGCCCACTGTATACCCGTGAAGAGGAAGAGAACTGCTCCATGGCTAGCTTCAGTTTACATTCAAGAGATTATTAGATTGCATGGTGTACCTTCCAGTATAGTGAGCGATCGAGATCCTATCTTTACTAGCGAGTTCTGAAAAAGTTTGCAAGAAGCAGTGGGGACTCAATTATGTCTGAGCACTGCATATCATCCTCAGACGGACGACCAGACTGAGAGGGTGAATCGTGTCCTAGAAGACCTTTTGAGGCTTTGTATCTTAGATTTTGGAGGTACATGGGAATAGCATCTTCCATTGGTGGAGCTCGCATATAATAACAGCTTTCAGTCCAGTATTGGTATGGCTCCTTTCGAAGCTCTTTATGGAAGGCCTTGTAGATCACCTACATGTTGGTGGGAATCTACGGACAAGATCTTGCTTGGGCCTGATATGGTTTGGGAGACTTCTGAGAAGATTGACTTGATTCGAAGGAGGATGAAAGCGGCGCAGGATAGGCAAAAATCTTATGCGGACAAGAGAAGGACGGATCTTGAGTTTGAAGTTGGGGACATGGTCTTTGTCAAAGTGTCTCCGTTACGAAATGTGGTTCGCTTTGGATCTATTGGAAAGTTAGCACCAAGGTTCGTAGGGCCGTTTCCTCTTAAGGAAAGGATTGGACGGAGGGCATATAGAGTGGAGTTGCCCGACAGACTTAGTGGTGTACATGATGTATTCCATGTGTCACATTTGAGGAAGTGCTTACACGAGACCGCAGAGGTGGTAGAGCCGAGCTTACTTAGAGAAGTGGAAGTAGAGCGTGATATGACTATTCGACGAGCTCTTACTCGCATCCTTGGGTCAGAGACTAGGCAGTTGAGAAACAGAGAGGTTCAACTAGTCAAAGTGCAATGGGGAGAAGATGAGAGCAACGCAACTTGGGAGACGGAAGCGAAGATGCGTTCATTGTACCCATTTCTTTTTGAGGGTATGTCTTTTTAATTTCTCCTCTATCGTTGTCTAGTAATAGTTTCCCGACCCTATCAGACCTATCACTCGAGCCTTTTAGCCGTCTCTATATCTGAGGCGCCTCACAATCCAACATCCACATATGTAAAAATGTCTGGGCTCCATACCATGACACTACTTCTAGCAAGAAAGAAATGTATGCACTCCTTGCGTCCCTTATCCCGTTTATGACTCATACCAGTGTGTAAGGCTCGCGAATTAACTCTATATACAAAGCTATGCTACTTAAAGCTATGCTTGGATCATCATCCACAAGGCCCTGCTTTTCAACAAAAGCCTTGATCAGTGCATCTTAGCATGCCAGATTATCAATCCGCTACCAAACAGATATAAATTTAATAGAGATCAATGAATATAACACACAATACAATGTCAGACACAATCCATTTTCAAGTTCGTTCTGGGTTTGAACGAAACCGAGGGCACCTTATTCCTCGTCCTATATGTCCAATACAAGAGAGAGGCCCTCGCATATCCGAACCATCAACAAGTACGTCTGGACAACAACCACCATAACCCCTTCAAGGCTGCAGGCTCTATCAAGGGCATCAGTAGCAATCCATTCGATGTGAAGATTGTCGGTCTTGCACCGTCTTCAATATCTTCGACTTTTAGTTGTCGTAACAGTTAATCAGAATGGGTTGAACCCAGTTTTTCTGAATAACTAGCGCATCTTATAATTAAGTGATATATATATAAAGACAACATATGCCTCATTCTAATCTTGAATATCCTTTTATTCAAATATTCTTTTTACAGGGAATTATTACCATTAATCTTATCAAAGATTTAATTCATTTAAACCTCTTGTTTAAATATTTCTTTGAAAGCCATTGCAAAAGATTTTGTTATATTTTTTCACAACTTAAACCAAATTAAGGTTTATATAACTAGTTGGAATTATCGAGCCTTACCGAAGTAATCATTTATTTTATTTATCCCATTCCCAACCTATTCATCCCATGGAGCAAAACTGGTAGTACCCCATATCTAACACCCATCGTTATTTGTAAATTTAATTACTATTTCACGTTCTAATCTAATTAAAGGTATAACAATCGCATAGAGTAAAATGGTGATACTCCATCTCGAATACTTCTCATGTTTGGTAAATTTAATTACCATTTAACTTTCAATCTAACTAAAGATTCATTAAAACTCCAACTTAGTTTTAATCTTCCAAAAATCATTACTTACTGAATATTCAACCTTTGGAAATTTATCTTGTCTTTACGTGGGTTTAAGAACAAATGTCATGTAAAACATCATTCATGATAAACCCAAAATCATCTTCCATTTTACCTGGAATCTTCATGGTAATCTAAACCATTTGTAATTGACATAAATTTCCGTGTCAGAATAATACTATAAGTGGAATAAAGGAGAAGCCCTTTTAAATTCCATAAATTGTAAATGTTTTCCTTCACAGAAGCTCATTTCGATTATTATGAATCGAAATCCATTCGACTCCAATTTAATTAAATAAATTGGAAAACTTCTTTAAATCTTAATCAGAAGGTTCATTTCATTCAGAAATAGGTTCAAGAACAATATTAATGAAAATACCATTCGTGACAAACAAAAAATCATATTCTCCATTTAATTCCAATTTATATGTTGGAAACTTCTGGTTATGTTAAAAACCATTCGTAAATCCAATTTATTATTTCTGAAAATTATTGGATTGTTACTCTAGTTATCAACTATTTCATTTGGGTAAAAATACCTTTTATCTTTTCAAATGTGGAATATTTCATCCAAAATCTTTCCAAATCATTTATTATGATTTTACATAATTTATTCATACGTTTAATAATTTTACCAAGGCCCTAGCAGTTGGTTTCCAATATCGGCCCCCGAACTACATCCGTAGCGACATTTTCCAAAAACTGATTTGGACATATTTCAAAATCTAACCATTCAAATTTAAATCTCATATATTCACTAGAAAGATCTTTTCGATAGGAACCCAACGTTTCCTAATTTAGGAGAATCCGGCGGTCCGATCTCCCGTTACATCCATTTCAAGCCAACGGTTGAAATTCGCGAACGGTCGGTGTGCGATACATTCTATTCAAACCATTAAAAATATATAATATATATCATCGATTTCTATTTAAAATGTATTTTATAAAACTTTATAAATTTGTCTTATAGAACGATTTCAACTTCCATTTCAATTTTAAATTAAAATTGAACATCCCATTTTATTATGATCTCAAAAGGATAATATTTTCAAAATGTAATATTTTGAAATTCATTTTTCTCGATACTCATTTTAAAAACGAACAAAACCGATATAGAAATCCATTCGAGTTAAAATAGCGTTTTCTACTTAACTCAGCTTCATATATTTTTGTTGTAACGACCCGCAAATCTGTACTATTCGAGTTGACTGAATACAACTCACATTCAACCCAAATTGGATGAAAATACGAATCATTAATAGAAAGAAGTTAGAAGATGAGAAATAGAAAGATAGAAAATTAGAATAGAAGAAAATAGATAAAAGATCGAACTAAACAACGTAGAGTCTCACAATCGCAACGGAATAAAATATAATGTATATATAATCACTTTTGAAATACAAACTGTGTAACACCCCGTGTATTCTATAACTGTGGAATTAACAAATTAAAGTATAATTAATTTGAAATCAAAGAACTAAGGGAAACGGAATACGCCATTGCGTTCGTCTCGGAAAAATACGCGAAATAGAGTCCGAGTTTTCGAAAAACGGAGTCCGTATGAAGAAGATATAGCCTCCGGAAGTTTCTGAATCAAGTTTAAAATTAAAAATCGGGCCCAATTGGCCAGGGCGGGAAAAGTCCCGCCTAAGACACCCAGGTCGACTGGGCTGTCGACCTGGTCTAGCCAGGTCGACAGGGCTGTCGACAGGGCTGTCGACCTGGTCCAGAGCCAGGTCGAACCCAGCCCAACTTGGCTGGCCTATTCTATGTTGGTCGATTTTCTGCAGTCTGCTTTGTCATTAGGGCTAGGTGGCAGGCTCTAATTGGTCTCTCCTTAGGATGAATGGCTACGATCAATCCAAGCAACATCGATGGTCCTAATCAGTTCATAAACTCTATAAAATGACCCTAGACTCTACCTAGGTTTCTTACACAATTCTCTAGCCTCCATTGCTCTCTTCTTCTAATAAAAAAATAAAAATGGCGACGCTGCTCTGCTGGAATTAAAACTAGAAGATAATCAACATCAGCCTAAGCAACTCAATTCAAACTAGAGATTAAAGTTTCTGCAAAGATTCTACAACAAGTTAAAGTTCTTTCTTTAATCCAATCAAGGCAAGTACAGTTATTTTCCGCTATAAACGTTAATTATAATTTTGATATGTTTTTAATTCTGAATCTGAGATTGTATATATATTCTCTTCTGTCAGATTTGTTTTTCTGTGACTGTTCTGTATCCCTTTTCTTCTTTTCTGTTTTTATAGCCAGGCTACCACGAGCCTGTGCCTAATCTCATAAGAGATGAACGTATGAACGCAAATTTTGGGATAAATAATGAATGATGCGAAATTTGACAAGACTAAATTGAATGTATGACTCTAGGTCTGAGGCATAAAATATATTGGACATATGCATAAATTTGACTATGAACATATAATTTATGCATGTTGTATGCATAGTTATGTTGTAATTTAGAACTGTAATTAATGAGCATATGTTGTAAACTAGATTTGGATCTATTCATATTCTATGATAGAAAAAAAGAGGAACCATTGTAAGATTACATATGATTTGAGACTTTGGACAAAATGCATATAAAAGTCAAGATATGATTTTTAGAAGATATGATTTAAAGATTTATATTATTGGGTATAGTTTGCATAATGATTCATGACTCAAAAAGAAGAAAATATGGAAACTTAGGTGTAAAGATTTACATTAATTAGGATATCTATTATTGTGATTACACCTAAATAGGGATTTTTGGATATATGGCATGCATTGAAATTAATGGTTATATTTGGTATAATTTATATGTGAATCTGCTGTAAAATGCTAGTTTAACAAAAATTGGAACATATGTTATATGGCAAATTATGTCCATGCAAACATGGAGTATATGTTGTGAATCATGACAATTATGTAAGCATATGAATTTAGGCCAATTTATGATTGGGCAAGGCATGTAAATAGAACTTTTAGAAATATTAAATTTGCTAAATCTGCTAATTTGTCAAGTTGCCTAAACTACTAGTTTTGTTATATTGCCTAGACTGCTAATTAGATTGAAATGCCTAATCTGTTAAATTTGTCGGTTGAAATGCCTAACCTGTTATATGCCAAAATCTGCTAAGTTGCTAGATCTGTTAAATCCGTTAAGTCATATAAAATCTGTTATCTGCTATGTTGATATAATCATCCTGTTATTGATATAATCTGAATTGGCATATATATTGGGCGTGCGCATAAACGGTAAATTATTAATTAATTGGCCGCAAAGATAAACATGGCTAACTCGAGGTTAGAATGAGTTTGCGGCGTAAATCTGCACGGAACCGCCCGGCACATCCAGTGGCCGCAAACAATAGGTTCTAATGTGAGAAGTTAGTCATAACATGCGTAAGACACGAGGTTAGGTCTGGCTTGTGGCAGAAGTCTGCCCGGAACCGCCCGGCACATCCAGCGGCCACAAGCTACCGACCTAATGTGAGAGGTCTGTGCATTAATAATTAATTAATGCAAATCTAAGATAAGAATGACGTCTGAAACGTATTGGGGAAAATAGGGTTAAACCAAAGGGATTAATAGATGTAGTAAAACCCGTCCATGAATCTGTAGGCCCAATACAAAGTTAGACAAATCTGAAAAATCTGTACATCTGACCTGTTAGTCTGAAAACTTGTTAACTTAATTTGTGAATTAGTAAACCTGAATTCTGTATGTCTGAACTTGTAAAAAAAAGTTAATCTGAAATCTGTTAGTCTGGGGACACAAGGTTAGGAGGGGAATTACTTGTGTCATCTGTTGTTTGGGACCCATATTAGTCAGTAACCCTTTCTGGTATCAAAACTTAGACCCAACAGTAGGTAGGGTCCGGGCACGCTTACTGAACTAATTATAAGTGGTTCATTCTGATAATGGCGAGGGGTGTTGATGGTGCGTTCCAACCGGGTCATGTGCGTGCATGGATCCCGGTCTGCCTCTGAGGATGTAAGACGCCGTGACATCTGTAAATAGGTCTGTGCCAATTGGTTGTCACTTTAGGGAATGATACACCCTACTGTGGGGCCGACACAGGATATTTATGTATTAGGGAGCCGATCGCTTGGGGTAGGGTTTTAGGGTACGCTTAGTTCTGTCTGTTTCTGTTGGTACCGTCTGTTTCTGTTGGGTGGTAACACCTGTCTGTTTCTGTGTGGTACCGTCTGTTCGGGTGGTAAAGGCCCATTACTAGTGTACACCTAATTCCACATTCTGTCTCCATAGGGATTGAAACACCCCACCTCCGTTAGGGTCACTCTCAAAGGGAATGCCCTAATTTTGGTGGAGGTTTATAAGTATAAGTCACAGATATACAAGACAGATATAAGAACACATATTTGTAAACAGCGGAAAATCAACAAAGTTTTATTTCATAAAAAGCAAATACGTGTTACAGCAACATCACCATGATTGTCTTACATCTTTTCCCAAAACATAACATAACACTTTCATAATCTGTCTTGATTACATCATTTAAAGAAGCATAAATAAAACATAGATAAACTGCAAAAGCCCCATAGAGTTTGTCCAAAGCCATAGTTCAAAATGGAAAGGTCCAAGCAATACATTTCTCTTCTTCAAGCTGGATGTTAAGGTTGGTCAAGCTGCTGTGTTCCCTCCCTGTGGACCTGGGGGGGGGGGGGAAACGGAAGAAAAGAAGACGAAAGAAAAGTAGAGTCAGACATAAAGCCTGAGTAAGTCTAGTACTATTTTGTCTATGAATAAAGAACTGGGTATGATAAGTATAAACAAGAAGTGGGCAAGCACTATAAACTTGGTTAAGTTGTCTAGGGTCGAATATACTATCGTACCCCATGTAAATCTCTGAACCCATATAAACTAGTTTCCAACTGGCACCCCATAATCAGGGTGAAGTGATCCATTCTATGATGATCGGCTCCTACTCGCATAGTTACATGTGTCTTATGGCCCCCGACGTTGTAGTTACCTATGCTGGTCCCACCATGGGGTGTATCAAGTCCCATAGTGGCGGCCCGACACAACCCTAGAGTGCACAGGTATGCTACTGGTGTCCAGTGCCTTATTTTTCTGCGCCGGAGTGTGTGCACGCCCGCACCCCATTAGAACCTACACTGCTACACCACCGCCGTCGATTTGACCTCTTACAATCAGCCCAGTAATCGTGCCCCACCCTGCCTAGTTTCAGGGTATCCTGATACACCTTCTAGGGTTACTGCTGAAAAGGGTCCCCCGTTACTAGGTTTTCTATCTCTAGCCAACATGCTAAGTTGGTTAAGTGTTTTCTAACCTAACCCCCACCAGTCCGTTTAATTTAGCATGTTCTATTTTGATTAAGTCTTTAGTTCACTTAATCCTAACAATCATGACTCAGCCTTAATTGTCTTATTAAGGCCCTGACCTCTCACATTAGACAGGTATTGTTGTGGCTGCCTGTTGCCGGTTGGTTCCGGGCAGTCTTACGCCACAACTCAGTCTAACCTCGGGTCCTTATTGGGCTCCATGTTTAACCTCCCACATTGGATAGGTATTGTTGTGACTACTGGACAGCCGGGCGGTTCCGGGCAGGTTTACATCACAACTCAATCCAACCTCGGGTTAAACACATCGTATGTTCTACATTTACATATTTTGTCTTTCTTCTTTGTTTTCTTATATGTAAATATTTGCGGCCCATTAAGTTAATGGTGTAAAGGTTACACCAATCATGGGCCCAACCCATACTTGAATTTGGGCCCTTCTATTTTATGTTTTCATTCATTAGTAATTTTAACCCAACGTTATTTTCCCCCGTTTTACACGTCCGTTTATTATGTATATGTTGGGCTTAGCCTTTTTAAGCCCAACTTAGCCATGCGAAAAGGGGAGGCTTAAAGCGTGATTACATACACAAAAAGGGGAAGGTGAGCGCATGAACTTGCAATATGACGTTGGAAATACAAAATAGAAACTGGTGTACTTGCATAGTGGTAACATATACTTTGGTCATAAAGCATAGGTGACATGAATCAAGCCATGTAAACTTGTAGTTGAGATAAGAATCTAAATAGGGTATCATTATTGACACATAGTCATAACTACAACATGAACCTATATTTTATTTAGGCATAATGTCAAACATAAGCATGGCACAAATATTTCTAACATAAGCATGGCATAATGTCAAACATAAGCATGGCATAATGTCAAACATAAGCATGGCATAAGTATTTGTTCACATAACCATGGCATAAGTATTTCTAACATGAAATCATGATTTTTACTTTAGTCATGCAAACTTGCAAAAAGGGATTTTTGAACCTAACCTAGCTATGTACCACATATGTCATCATATAATTCTTGTTGTCAATTTCAATTATGCAAATTATCAATCATAGCCTAGTCATATTCATAAGTTTGCAAATAGGTGTTCTAGTTCAAAAGCATGGCTTAATACATGATGCCAAATTCTCAACATAATTGCATATGGATTATAATAACCCAAACTTATTCCAATTACTCACAAAAATGATTTTTGTATGAAAATACATATTATGATGGCATAGTAGCAAAGCCCCAAACTTGCATGAATTTCAATCAACTACATACATGTAGCTTCAACATAGATTACATAATTTGCGAATATTCCAAACGTATACTTGCATAGAACTACCGCATGTAGTTCTTTATAATGAATAACATAATTCAAGAATATCCAAACGTATACAATATTTCAAATCAATAATAATCATAGTAACGCACAAATTATGAATTATTTATCACCACAATCAAGTATACAAACCAACACAGTTATTTGTTCATACCAAAGTAATACTCTACTTACAATCGTTGCGGCGAATTCTCTAATTTAGGAATTTAGAGATGCGACTCCTTTTGACGTAGGCGTTGATTTGATTTGCTTGAATTGCTTTAGGCTTTAGAATTTTCCTCCTAATCTTCTCTCCAATTTGGTGGCTACTCCTAGACGCTCCTCAGCAACATGGCGGCTTTGTTCTTATTTTTGAATGAATAGATTAGGGTTTAGTCTAGGGTTGTTTTTATAGAGGTAATGAATTGATTAGAGCCATCGATGTTGCCTGGATTGATCGTAGCCATTCATTCGATAGAGAGACCAATTAGAGCTTGCCACCTAGCCCTAATGACAAAGCAGACCACAGAAAATCGGCCAACATAGAATAGGCCAGCCAGGTTGGACTGGGTTCGACCTGGCTCTGGACCAGGTCGACACCCCTGTCGACAGCCCTGTCGACAGGCCTGTCGACCTGGTTAGACCAGGTCGACAGCCCAGTCGACCTGGGTGCGTCAGGCGGGTCTTTTTCCGCCCTGGCCCATTGGGGCCCCTTTTGGTTTTCTGAGCTTATTTTATTCTGTTTGAATTTTAAACTTAATTTAAAAACTTCCGAAGGCCATATCTTCTTCATACGGACTCCGTTTTTCGAAAACTCGGACTCTATTTCGCGTATTTTTCCGAGATGAACGCAATGGCGTATCCCGTTTCCCTTAGTTCTTTGATTTCAAATTAATTATACTTTAGTTTGTTAATTTCACAGTTATAGAATTCGCGGGGTGTTACATTCTCCCCCACTTAAAAGGATTTCGTCCCCGAAATCTTCAAGTTAGGAGGAATGTATAACCTAACATCCAATCATCCATCTACTCATCCATCAAACACAAGCATCCATTGTCCTTAAAAGACTTCTAATGCTTCATGATCATATGCAAAGTGTGTGTGTATACATGTACTTATCTAATGCAAAATCAGGCGGTCTACTGATTCAGTTGACCTCCTTAATGCGAATTATGTAAGTGCCATGAATCCATTATGTATGCAAATTTTCCTATTCATGATTCTACATGATTGCACAATCATTCAATACAAATGCAACATCCATATGACAACACATTAAAGTTCAACCATATACGAATGCAAACATATATGCATATGCAATATGAAGTGACTGAGCCGATCTAAAACCTAGATTGTGTGTGTATATGCAACCACGAGCAACCACTAGCAATCACTTGCAACCACTTGCAACCATCATCCATAACATGTTTCAATTACATGTTTCCATCCAAAGGGTTTCTACCTAAAAGATAAGGTCGAGGAAATATACCTAAAAAGATAGATAAAAGCGCAACTTAAGGAAAAAGAAAGATCAAGGATGTACCCTCGAAAAGAAAAGGGTAGGCAGTGCGTATTCTAGCTTCAGTTTCCCAAGTCGCGTCTCCCTCGGCGTCGCTCCACTGAACTTTGACGAGCTTGACTTCGCGGTTGCGTAGCTTCTTCACTTCCGTTCCTAGTATGCGGGTTGGAACTTTTCTTATGGTCGCTTCGCGTTCCACTTCGGCCTCTTCGAGGATATTTGGCTCTACCACCTCGGCTGACTCATGTAGACATTTTCGGAGATGTGAAACGTGAAAAACGTTGTGGACTCCAGCCAATTTTCGGGTAGCTCTAATCTATAGGTCATTTTCCAAATTTTCTCAATGATAGGAAATGGCCCTACCTAAAGGTATAGTCGAATGATAGAAACAAGTAAAAACTTTGTGCCCATTAGGCAATGTCAAAACTGGAAATCTATGCCACATATATATTGATTAGGAGAAGAACTCTCTAAGCATCAGCCCCGAAGACCGAAATCAACATCAGACTGACACCCAAAGAATTACTCAACCCAACCACCATATATGATTCTAGGAAACTAAGCATGATGGACTCCTTTTAGGTCACAAGGGAGTCCCTTCCTAAGACCAACCCGTATCCTATAAAACCCAAAAAGTTTGGTCAATCCAACGAACACCCTCAAGCCCCAACATGTGTTACTAACAGATGAGTCATACTCCCTATGGGGTTTGCGACAGAAGTGGGATTGAGAATGGGACCGAGAGACTAAACAGAAAAGATAGCATGCAAGTAAGCTTTACAGGAAGAGAGGGATCAAGGATATACTCTTAAGAAGAGATATGATGCACGAATCTAGTCTTCGATCTTCTAAGTCGCATTTCCTTGAGCTTAACTCCATTATGCTTTGTCTGCCTTTAACTTCACAATTTCGTAGTTTCTTAATTCTTGTTTCCAAAATATGAGTTGGAACCTATTTCACTATTGCCTCTCGTTCCTCTTTCACTTACTCTACTTCTAGTATACTCGGCTCAAACATAACGGCGTACTCATGGTTTCACGCAAGCTCTCCAAAATTCACTAGTGAATTTTAGATCTCGCCCACTTACTATCAGGTATTCCACGTAGCAGAACTATCTCTTGGAAATAAATGCCAGCTATGTTGCCAAATGTACTTACTAAGGTGATTCTCCACAACTCATTCATAAGCGAAATGAACCTTCTGCCTTAGTGGCGAACACTACTAGAGCGCCCCATTCTGAAATGCTCCTTCAAATGAACCCCTACTCTAGAAGCTCTTCAATCTGTTTACTGAGCCCTTACCTTTCCCGTGGAGCCATGTGTCTAACGGGCAACGCAACGGGCTTTGCATTATCTACAAGATATATGCGGAAGTCTATTTCCCGCTTCGGAGGCAAGCCCTTCACCTCTTCGAAGACATCCGGATATTCCCGGACCACTCTAACTGATTGCAAATTTTTAACAGAGACATCTAGCGATTCAAGATAACTAAGCATAACCGCATACGAGGGATTACAAGAAATTTCCAAAGTATTACCGAGCTGGGTTAGGAGCCTAACAACCCTTTTCTCACAATCAAGGATGGCCCCATTACTGGATAGCCAATCCATACCCAAAATCAAACCATAACCCGAAAAGCCCAAAACAAAGGCACTACATTGAAATTCTACACTTAGAATAGAAATTTTCAAATCCAAACAGATCATAGACAAATGAGCTGGGCCCCCAATTGGGTTTGAAACAATTAAGGGGTCCTCTACCATACTAGTCTTTAGGTGCAGAGATTCTACTAAAGCAGACGAGATAAAGGAGTGTGATGCGCCAGAATCAAATAAAGTGCGAACGGGGTGATCATAAAGATAAACTACGCTTTCTACAGAAGTATTTGTACCTCGCTGTTGCAAAGGTGGCGCTTCTAGCACATGAACCTGTGCCCCTGAGGTGGATCCAGCGCCCTGCCCCTGCCCTCGTTTCTTTGGGCAGTCCTTAGCCCTGTGGCCTATCTCACCGCAAGAAAAGCACCCACCATTCTCCTTGGCCTTCTTTTTCCGGCAGTCCTTTTCTAAGTGCCCCACTTTGCCACAGAAATTACACTTCCTCTTCTCTTTGTTGCCTTTCTCGCCTTTCTTAAAGTCTGTCTTCTTAGGCTGCAAACCCTCTTTCTTCCCTTGAGAGCTTTCTGCCTTTGTCTCCTTCTTGCCCTTATCCTCTTCATTCAGCAATGCCATTTGCACCAATCTTTCATACGTGGCCCCCATGGGTATATGGGTCATGGCCAAACTGTGTAATGGCTCATTCAACCCTTTGACGAAACGGAGAGCCTTCTTGTGCGGGGTGTTGACTAGGTCAAGCCCAAACCTAGCCAGCTCATCGAACTGATTCACATACTCTCTGACTGTCTTGTCCCCTTGCTTGAGAAATAAGAATTTTTCCAACTGCAAACTTCTTTTCGCATCTGAGAGAAATTTGGTCTCAAACCTTGCCCTAAAGTCCTCCCATGTCTCCACTGGTCTTTCAGCATTAGTGACTTCCCACCAGTAGGAAGCCTCGCCCTTCAATAGCCACACCGCCAATTGTACTTTTTGTCTATCTTCTACCTCAAAGATGATGAATAGGTCCTCCGTTTCTTTCAGCCAATTTCTAGCTGCCACGAAGGACTCAGTTCCATGGAAATCCCTTCCTCCCATAGCTTTAAAATCTTTACATATCTTAGCAAAAGCGTTTCCCCGAGGAGGAGGTAGAGGAAAAGGTGCCGCTGCAGCTGGATGATTACCGGCAGCTGGGGGAGGAGGAACGGTAGGACCTGGCTGAGTGGCTCTTGCTTCTAAGAACCGTCTAAACCAACCAGGTATCGGCACCCCTTCTGGCAAGTTAAGATCTTCGGACATGCTGAAACAAAAAGGATAGATTCAAAACGAAGGATAAGAGATAGTATTTTTCTTTGCCTTTTTAAAATAAAATAATATTTTTCTTTTAAAAATGCTTCTTTAAATTTCCTTTTTGAAAATAATTTTTCAAAACTATTTATCTTATCTGGTAAACCTATGCTCTGATACCAAGTGAAACACCCCACCTCCGTTAGGGTCACTCTCAAAGGGAATGCCCTAATTTTGGTGGAGGTTTATAAGTATAAGTCACAGATATACAAGACAGATATAAGAACACATATTTGTAAACAGCGGAAAATCAACAAAGTTTTATTTCATAAAAAGCAAATACGTGTTACAGCAACATCACCATGATTGTCTTACATCTTTTCCAAAAACATAACATAACACTTTCATAATCTGTCTTGATTACATCATTTAAAGAAGCATAAATAAAACATAGATAAACTGCAAAAGCCCCATAGAGTTTGTCCAAAGCCATAGTTCAAAATGTAAAGGTCCAAGCAATACATTTCTCTTCTTCAAGCTGGATGTTAAGGTTGGTCAAGCTGCTGTGTTCCCTCCCTATGGACCTGGGGGGGGGGAAACGGAAGAAAAGAAGACGAAAGAAAAGTAGAGTCAGACATAAAGCCTGAGTAAGTCTAGTACTATTTTGTCTATGAATAAAGAACTGGGTATGATAAGTATAAACAAGAAGTGGGCAAGCACTATAAACTTGGTTAAGTTGTCTAGGGTCGAATATACTATCGTACCCCATGTAAATCTCTGAACCCATATAAACTAGTTTCCAACTGGCACCCCATAATCAGGGTGAAGTGATCCATTCTATGATGATCGACTCCTACTCGCATAGTTACATGTGTCTTACGGCCCCCGATGTTGTAGTTACCTATGTTGGTCCCACCATGGGGTGTATCAAGTCCCATAGTGGCGGCCCGACACAACCCTAGAGTGCACAGGTATGCTACTGGTGTCCAGTGCCTTATTTTTCTGCGCCGGAGTGTGTGCACGCCCGCACCCTGTTAGAACCTACACTGCTACACCACCGCTGTCGATTTGACCTCTTACAATCAGCCCAGTAATCGTGCCCCACCCTGCCTAGTTTCAGGGTATCCTGATACACCTTCTAGGGTTACTGCTGAAAAGGGTCCCCCGTTACTAGGTTTTCTATCTCTAGCCAACATGCTAAGTTGGTTAAGTGTTTTCTAACCTAACCCCCACCAGTCCGTTTAATTTAGCATGTTCTATTTTGATTAAGTCTTTAGTTCACTTAATCCTAACAATCCTGACTCAGCCTTAATTGTCTTATTAAGGCCCTGACCTCTCACATTAGACAGGTATTGTTGTGGCTGCCTGTTGCCGGTTGGTTCCGGGCAGTCTTACGCCACAACTCAGTCTAACCTCGGGTCCTTATTGGGCTCCATGTTTAACCTCCCACATTGGATAGGTATTGTTGTGACTACTGGACAACCGGGCGGTTCCGGGCAGGTTTACATCACAACTCAATCCAACCTCGGGTTAAACACATCGTATGTTCTACATTTACATATTTTGTCTTTCTTCTTTATTTTCTTATATGTAAATATTTGCGGCCCATTAAGTTAATGGTGTAAAGGTTACACCAATCATGGGCCCAACCCATACTTGAATTTGGGCCCTTCTATTTTATGTTTTCATTCATTAGTAATTTTAACCCAACGTTATTTTCCCCCGTTTTACACGTCCGTTTATTATGTATATGTTGGGCTTAGCCTTTTTAAGCCCAACTTAGCCATGCGAAAAGGGGAGGCTTAAAGCGTGATTACATACACAAAAAGGGGAATGTGAGCGCATGAACTTGCAATATGACGTTGGAAATACAAAATAGAAACTGGTGTACTTGCATAGTGGTAACATATACTTTGGTCATAAAGCATATGTGACATGAATCAAGCCATGTAAACTTGTAGTTGAGATAAGAATCTAAATAGGGTATCATTATTGACACATAGTCATAACTACAACATGAACCTATATTTTATTTAGGCATAATGTCAAACATAAGCATGGCACAAATATTTCTAACATAAGCATGGCATAATGTCAAACATAAGCATGGCATAATGTCAAACATAAGCATGGCATAAGTATTTGTTCACATAACCATGGCATAGGTATTTCTAACATGAAATCATGATTTTTACTTTAGTCATGCAAACTTGCAAAAAGGGATTTTTGAACCTAACCTAGCTATGTACCACATATGTCATCATATAATTCTTGTTGACAATTTCAATTATGCAAATTATCAATCATAGCCTAGTCATATTCATAAGTTTGCAAATAGGTGTTCTAGTTCAAAAGCATGGCTTAATACATGATGCCAAATTCTCAACATAATTGCATATGGATTATAATAACCCAAACTTATTCCAATTACTCACAAAAATGATTTTTGTATGAAAATACATATTATGATGGCATAGTAGCAAAGCCCCAAACTTGCATGAATTTCAATCAACTACATACATGTAGCTTCAACATAGATTACATAATTTGCGAATATTCCAAACGTATACTTGCATAGAACTACCGCATGTAGTTCTTTATAATGAATAACATAATTCAAGAATATCCAAACGTATACAATATTTCAAATCAATAATAATCATAGTAACGCACAAATTATGAATTATTTATCACCACAATCAAGTATACAAACCAACACAGTTATTTGTTCATACCAAAGTAATACTCTACTTACAATCGTTGCGGCGAATTCTCTAATTTAGGAATTTAGAGATGCGACTCCTTTTGACGTAGGCGTTGATTTGATTTGCTTGAATTGCTTTAGGCTTTAGAATTTTCCTCCTAATCTTCTCTCCAATTTGGTGGGTACTCCTAGACGCTCCTCAGCAACATGGCGGCTTTGTTCTTATTTTTGAATGAATAGATTAGGGTTTAGTCTAGGGTTGTTTTTATAGAGGTAATGAATTGATTAGAGCCATCGATGTTGCCTGGATTGATCGTAGCCATTCATTCGATAGAGAGACCAATTAGAGCTTGCCACCTAGCCCTAATGACAAAGCAGACCACAGAAAATCGGCCAACATAGAATAGGCCAGCCAGGTTGGACTGGGTTCGACCTGGCTCTGGACCAGGTCGACACCCCTGTCGACAGCCCTGTCGACAGGCCTGTCGACCTGGTTAGACCAGGTCGACAGCCCAGTCGACCTGGGTGCGTCAGGCGGGTCTTTTTCCGCCCTAGCCCATTGGGCCCCCTTTTGTTTTTCTGAGCTTATTATATTCTGTTTGAATTTTAAACTTAATTTAAAAACTTCCGAAGGCCATATCTTCTTCATACGGACTCCGTTTTTCGAAAACTCGGACTCTATTTCGCGTATTTTTCCGAGACGAACGCAATGGCGTATCCCGTTTCCCTTAGTTCTTTGATTTCAAATTAATTATACTTTAGTTTGTTAATTTCACAGTTATAGAATTCGCGGGGTGTTACAGGGATAAATCTGTTTCTTCTTCTGTCTGTTTCTGATCGGGTAGTAAAGGCCCATCATTAGCATTCTGTTTCTATTAAAGTATTCTGTACCCGTTCCTGCTTCAATTTAGACATTAGGATGACACCTAGTTCTGCTGTACTAGTATTAGTGCAGAGAAGTGTAAATCAATAGTTTATATCATTCTATTTTTCTGTTATATCTGCTACACCTGTTATAGTTATCTCACATCCAGTTTTATGTTCATATCATATTATTATTATTTGTTCATATGCTGAAAGTCACTGGACTTGCCAGACTTTTTGTCTGGCCCTTGTTGTTTCGCCTCCTTTCTTCCGTTCCCCCCAGGTTATCTAAGGAGGGAAATACTTTAGCTTGATCTGGATTTCTCTTTGCTTGAAGTGCTTAAAGTAAGGCTTGGCTCTGTATAGCTTCCGTTCCATGGGGATTATGATTTTAAACTATGCATTTTGAAGGCTTTTGTACAAGACTGATATTTTGTACTTGAATTCTGAAATTGAAAGGATGTAACCATATTAATTTCTGTTTCCGCTGTAATAAAGTTAAAATTTTTCAAGTACTGTTTTATCTGTCTTGTAAGTTTCTGTTCTGTCTACTAAAATGCTCCACCAAAGTTAAGGCATTCCCTTTGTGAGTGACCTTAACGGAGGTGGGGTGTTACACTTGGTATCAGAGCTGAAGGTTACCAGATTGGGTAAAGTTTTTGAAAACTGTTTTCAAAAAGGTTTTGAAAGGAAGTATTTTCAAAAATAAAGCTTATTTTGAAAAACATGATCCCCAAGAGCCATATATCTTTCTTTCAGTCCTTTTTGTATTGAACCTTTCCTTTTTCGTTCCAGCATGTCTGAAGCATCTGAGATACCAGAGGGTGTTCATGTACCCGGTTGGTTTCGTCAATATCTTGAGGCTAGGACCGCCGCTGCAGGTCCAGCAAATGATCCCCCTCCTCCACCCCCTCCTCGTGCTATTGCTTTCTCAAAAATCTGTAGAGATTTTAGGGCCATGGGTGGGAAGGATTTCAAAGGAACTGAATCATTCGTAGAAGCAAGGAATTGGCTCAAAGAAACTGAGGATCTATTCGTTATCTTCGAGGTGGACGATAGGCAGAAGGTACAGTTGGCAGTATGGCTGCTCAAAGATGAAGCTTCCTACTGGTGGGAAGTCACTAACGCCGAGAGGCTGGTTGAGACATGGATGGATTTCAGAACAAGGTTTGAGACAAAATTTCTCTCGCAAGCTGAACGAAGTATACAATTGGAAAAGTTCTTGTCTCTTAAGCAAGGAAGTATGACGGTCAAGGAATACGTCAACCAGTTCAACCAACTAGCAAGATTCGGATTGGATTTAGTCAACACTCAGCAAAAAAAGGCTCTCCGCTTTGTTAAAGGATTGAATGAGCCACTGCACAGCCTAGCCATGACCCATGTACCCATGGGAGCAACTTACGAGAAATTGGTGGATATGGCACTACTGCACGAGGAAGACAAGGGCCCGAAAGAAACAAAGAAGGAAGAACCACAGAATAAGAAAGCGGGGCCCAAAAAGGAAACACAAAAGAAGGATGAGAAGCCTGAAGATAAGAAGGGGAAAAAGTGCTTTACTTGTGGGAGCTCAACTCATCTGAACAAGGATTGCAGAAAAAGGAAGGGCGCTTGCTTCAACTGTGGGGAGATGGGACACTTCACTAGGGACTGCCCAAAGAGGCGAGGACAAGGAGGGCAGGCGAACACTCTTGAGGCTAGTGGCTAGGATAGAAATAGGAAATTTTCTATAGTAGGTTTAATTTATTTATCTGATTATGAAGTCAAGACATTTTCTGATTCTGGTATTTTGATTTTGTAATCGATACTCTGCACTTTAATACTAGTATTATTTCTGAATTCCGCTGTAGACTCAGACCCATAAGGGTTAGGGATCATCTGTTTGAGATTGGGGTTTGAGGGATATCTGTGTTAGGCATCAAGTATGACGCATACATTCTGAGTTTTCGTGGGGTATGATTTTATCATGCTTAGTTTCCTAAGGATCATTAGGGAACCTGATCTGTATCAGTAGTCTGTAAATATCTGAATAATTCTGATTTCCAGTTTTGACATTGTCTAAAGAAGGTAATCCTCTGAGTGTCAATCTGATATTGATTTCGGTCTTTGGGGTTGATACTTAGGGGAATTATTTTCTCAACCAATGTATAATGGGAACCAAGTCTTCGTTCTATCTGTACTCGCTTCCATCATTCGACTGTATCCTATCGATCGAATATTTGAACTTTAGGTAGAAACTAATGGGTGTAAACATGTGTTTGAGACATGTTATGTTTGATGGTTGCAAGTGGATGCAAGTGGTTGCTAGTGGTTGCCCGTGGATGCATATACACACACTAGGCACTAGATCGGCTCGAAAACTCTCTCATACTGCATATGGATGGGTGAGCATTTTTCAATTCTTGTGGATGCAAAATGGTTGATTCAGCACATGGATGTTGCATTTGAGTGAATGGTTGTGCACTCATATAGAAATAATATATATCATCAGAATTCTATTGCACACATGTTGGACTCATGGCACTGACATAATTCGCATTAAGGAGGTCAACTGAATCAGTAGACCGCCTGATCTTTGCATTAGATAAGGAACATATACACACACTTTTGCATATGTTCATACAACATTAGAAGTTTTCTAAGGACAATGGATGCTTGTGGATGATGGTTGAGTAGATGGGTGATTGGATGGTAGGACACATTCTTCTTAACTTGAAGATTTCGGGGACGAAATCCTTTTAAGTGGGGGAGAATGTAACACCCCGTGTATTCTATAACTGTGGAATTAACAAATTAAAGTATAATTAATTTGAAATCAAAGAACTAAGGGAAACGGAATACGCCATTGCGTTCGTCTCGGAAAAATACGCGAAATAGAGTCCGAGTTTTCGAAAAACGGAGTCCGTATGAAGAAGATATAGCCTCCGGAAGTTTCTGAATCAAGTTTAAAATTAAAAATCGGGCCCAATTGGCCAGGGCGGGAAAAGTCCCGCCTAAGACACCCAGGTCGACTGGGCTGTCGACTTGGTCTAGCCAGGTCGACAGGGCTGTCGACAGGGCTGTCGACAGGGCTGTCGACCTGGTCCAGAGCCAGGTCGAACCCAACCCAACTTGGCTGGCCTATTCTATGTTGGTCGATTTTCTGCGGTCTGCTTTGTCATTAGGGCTAGGTGGCAGGCTCTAATTGGTCTCTCCTTAGGATGAATGGCTACGATCAATCCAAGCAACATCGATGGTCCTAATCAGTTCATAAACTCTATAAAATGACCCTAGACTCTACCTAGGTTTCTTACACAATTCTCTAGCCTCCATTGCTCTCTTCTTCTAATAAAAAAATAAAAATGGCGACGCTGCTCTGCTGGAATTAAAACTAGAAGATAATCAACATCAGCCTAAGCAACTCAATTCAAACTAGAGATTAAAGTTTCTGCAAAGATTCTACAACAAGTTAAAGTTCTTTCTTTAATCCAATCAAGGCAAGTACAGTTATTTTCCGCTATAAACGTTAATTATAATTTTGATATGTTTTTAATTCTGAATCTGAGATTGTATATATATTCTCTTCTGTCAGATTTGTTTTTCTGTGACTGTTCTGTATCCCTTTTCTTCTTTTCTGTTTTTATAGCCAGGCTACCACGAGCCTGTGCCTAATCTCATAAGAGATGAACGTATGAACGCAAATTTTGGGATAAATAATGAATGATGCGAAATTTGACAAGACTAAATTGAATGTATGACTCTAGGTCTGAGGCATAAAATATATTGGACATATGCATAAATTTGACTATGAACATATAATTTATGCATGTTGTATGCATAGTTATGTTGTAATTTAGAACTGTAATTAATGAGCATATGTTGTAAACTAGATTTGGATCTATGCATATTCTATGATAGAAAAAAAGAGGAACCATTGTAAGATTACATATGATTTGAGACTTTGGACAAAATGCATATAAAAGTCAAGATACGATTTTTAGAAGATATGATTTAAAGATTTATATTATTGGGTATAGTTTGCATAATGATTCATGACTCAAAAAGAAGAAAATATGGAAACTTAGGTGTAAAGATTTACATTAATTAGGATATCTATTATTGTGATTACACCTAAATAGGGATTTTTGGATATATGGCATGCATTGAAATTAATGGTTATATTTGGTATAATTTATATGTGAATCTGCTGTAAAATGCTAGTTTAACAAAAATTGGAACATATGTTATATGGCAAATTATGTCCATGCAAACATGGAGTATATGTTGTGAATCATGACAATTATGTAAGCATATGAATTTAGGCCAATTTATGATTGGGCAAGGCATGTAAATAGAACTTTTAGAAATATTAAATTTGCTAAATCTGCTAATTTGTCAAGTTGCCTAAACTACTAGTTTTGTTATATTGCCTAGACTGCTAATTAGATTGAAATGCCTAATCTGTTAAATTTGTCGGTTGAAATGCCTAACCTGTTATATGCCAAAATCTGCTAAGTTGCTAGATCTGTTAAATCCGTTAAGTCATATAAAATCTGTTATCTGCTATGTTGATATAATCATCCTGTTATTGATATAATCTGAATTGGCATATATTTGGGCGTGCGCATAAACGGTAAATTATTAATTAATTGGCCGCAAAGATAAACATGGCTAACTCGAGGTTAGAATGAGTTTGCGGCGTAAATCTGCACGGAACCGCCCGGCACATCCAGTGGCCGCAAACAATAGGTTCTAATGTGAGAAGTTAGTCATAACATGCGTAAGACACGAGGTTAGGTCTGGCTTGTGGCAGAAGTCTGCCCGGAACCGCCCGGCACATCCAGCGGCCACAAGCTACCGACCTAATGTGAGAGGTCTGTGCATTAATAATTAATTAATGCAAATCTAAGATAAGAATGACGTCTGAAACGTATTGGGGAAAATAGGGTTAAACCAAAGGGATTAATAGATGTAGTAAAACCCGTCCATGAATCTGTAGGCCCAATACAAAGTTAGACAAATCTGAAAAATCTGTACATCTGACCTGTTAGTCTGAAAACTTGTTAACTTAATTTGTGAATTAGTAAACCTGAATTCTGTATGTCTGAACTTGTAAAAAAAAGTTAATCTGAAATCTGTTAGTCTGGGGACACAAGGTTAGGAGGGGAATTACTTGTGTCATCTGTTGTTTGGGACCCATATTAGTCAGTAACCCTTTCTGGTATCAAAACTTAGACCCAACAGTAGGTAGGGTCCGGGCACGCTTACTGAACTAATTATAAGTGGTTCATTCTGATAATGGCGAGGGGTGTTGATGGTGCGTTCCAACCGGGTCATGTGCGTGCATGGATCCCGGTCTGCCTCTGAGGATGTAAGACGCCGTGACATCTGTAAATAGGTCTGTGCCAATTGGTTGTCACTTTAGGGAATGATACACCCTACTGTGGGGCCGACACAGGATATTTATGTATTAGGGAGCCGATCGCTTGGGGTAGGGTTTTAGGGTACGCTTAGTTCTGTCTGTTTCTGTTGGTACCGTCTGTTTCTGTTGGGTGGTAACACCTGTCTGTTTCTGTGTGGTACCGTCTGTTCGGGTGGTAAAGGCCCATTACTAGTGTACACCTAATTCCACATTCTGTCTCCATAGGGATAAATCTGTTTCTTCTTCTGTCTGTTTCTGATCGGGTAGTAAAGGCCCATCATTAGCATTCTGTTTCTATTAAAGTATTCTGTACCCGTTCCTGCTTCAATTTAGACATTAGGATGACACCTAGTTCTGCTGTACTAGTATTAGTGCAGAGAAGTGTAAATCAATAGTTTATATCATTCTGTTTTTCTGTTATATCTGCTACACCTGTTATAGTTATCTCACATCCAGTTTTATGTTCATATCATATTATTATTATCTGTTCATATGCTGAAAGTCACTGGACTTGCCAGACTTTTTGTCTGACCCTTGTTGTTTCGCCTCCTTTCTTCCGTTCCCCCCCAGGTTATCCAAGGAGGGAAATACTTTAGCTTGATCCGGATTTCTCTTTGCTTGAAGTGCTTAAAGTATGGCTTGGCTCTGTATAGCTTCCGTTCCATGGGGATTATGATTTTAAACTATGCATTTTGAAGGCTTTTGTACAAGACTGATATTTTGTACTTGAATTCTGAAATTGAAAGGATGTAACCATATTAATTTCTGTTTCCGCTGTAATAAAGTTAAAATTTTTCAAGTACTGTTTTATCTGTCTTGTAAGTTTCTGTTCTGTCTACTAAAATGCTCCACCAAAGTTAAGGCATTCCCTTTGTGAGTGACCTTAACGGAGGTGGGGTGTTACAAACTGTATTATCATTTACATACTTCATCAGAGTACATCACATATACAATACAGCGGAAATACACTCTAAATATCTAACGTTGAAGTCTCCTTCTCCAAGCTCCTCCAGATAAATTTGTAAAATCCTGAACTATTGGACTGCCCATACAAATTTGGGCACCCAAGAGTTTCAGGAAAACATAGAAAATAAACTCTGGGTCAGTCATGAGACTGTTGTGAGTAAACAATTTTTAAACAGCTTGATAAAAAAATAGATATCTCATAAAGCCACGCCGTGAAAACGGAATGGGTTTTTCCCTTATGAAAATCTAGAAATAACTTGGTTTAACTTTCAAAATGGTTCGAAAGAAAAGATAATCGTAAGACCGACCCACACATAAACATGGATGGTTTTTACCTTACGATAACCTAAAACATCTTTATATCGAAAACTCGTCTGATATTATAATAATGTCTATCAATCCACAAATAAATAATCATTTAACAGAACGCTTGCATCTCACGCTCTACATATATAGTATACAATCAAAACCGCAAGCGCTTAGTGGATAATGGATTTCCAACTATGACAAGGTATGGAACCATCTTTCGATGGTGGATCCCTACAGGGGAATACACTGGGTTCAAAAAGAACATCTTGCAACCCGGCCACACGTGACCGACCACTCATTTCGCCTGAGTGTATCGAATATATTGTCACCAACGGTTGGAAGTTGCCCACAGTTTCCCGAAAGGGACAACATCTAAAGATTTAAGAAGTAAATGGAATTTCTCTAGATAGGTGACAATACACCCTAATTGGGAGCGACCCACTAAGCCATGTTGCCTTCCTGATTTATGTCATTTCCCGGTTGCGAAGCTTGAGGCTGAACTTATCCTTGATAATACATGTTTTCATTCACTTTGAATGCCACATCGTTAAACCCGCCAAATCAAAAATTGATTTCGCCAAAAATATCCCAGGTATAAAGCTAAGAGAAACGAATTCCTCCGCCACCAAACGTAAATACGTTTGAAGAAATTAACTTACGCGATTTATTAGATATAATCTGTCAGACATACCTCCATACAAGTTGCCCTAGGACTGGACAAACCGAAGGCACTACCCTGTAAATCCATCTTAGGAAATTTCTACCTAGGATTGATAGAATAACCCTTGCATAACTCTGCCTTCAATGGTCTTCAATAATTTCTGAATTTACAATGTGTATATCAAAATGAAGTGGAATTTAGATTCCGGTCTCTTCAAAACGATAATGAAAAGGTCCAGATTTGATAGGCAGTTATTTAGCTATCAAATGTACACTAAAATAAATGGATTTAACTCCATGGGATCTGCTAAGTCTTATTTAAATAATCTAAATTATTAAATTTCAAATATTAACTTTGTAAATAAATATTCATTTGACAACATAAGTATTATTTGACTTAAAAATTCTTATCATCAGTCTTATGTGATAACGTCACTCTCGAATGTCTATTTTCATAACTGAAAATGATATTCAACTCTAACACTTATTCTAAACACAATTAATATGATCTATCAGATAATAGTGAAATCGATCAAGTTGGGGTATTTTAATTACCTCTCAGACCTTGAATCAACATCATGCTCATCGTCAAGATTCATAGAAGTTTGATATCATAATATTCGACAAAAACAGAAATTGGTAAATCCATTTGAGTTTCAAACCTCAAACCCTTTTTTAAAACAACGTTGTTGTTTTGAACTATTCATTAAGTTAACTTAACTATTAAATCAGGAAAATTTAATCCAAACATTTGACTTGATTTCCTTATCCTCTGATAATTAAATTATCTTTAACCTTACTTAATTAAGTTAAAACATTACTTTATTCAATTTAACTTCTTTATTTACTATACCATCTTCCCACCAAATCTGTTAGTTTACACATTATCAAGTCTTAAACAAAAACCTCTTCTATTAATTTGATTGAAATCAGTTAATTTAATAATCGATTTCTATTTAAACCTTTAGATTAAAATCAACCTTACATAACCCGATAAACTGATTCTAATTAATTTTTCCTTTTAAATTAATATTATAATTAATTTAAAATAATCAAAATAATTGTTTCTTAAAAACAATTCATTTCCAATTAAAAACTTACGTTCATTTCTAAGTCACTTCACAAAAACAACTTAGCAGTTCCAATGGGATATAACGATTCTTAACAGATGACATTCAAGTCTTTAACCCAATCTGCATAAACAATCATATAAATACATTTTAGTATCATCAACTGATAATATCTCAACAACATATATTAACTGATAAAATATGTCAAGATCATACGCTAGCAGAACAGTGTTTATTTCTGCTAACAGAGTATTCCGACAATTCAGTTAATCAAATAAATAGTGGAACGGTGTTAATTTTCACTAACAAATGCCCATACAATATATAATTACGATCAACGAAATTAAACACAACTTAATTAATAAATCAATTAATTAATAATCCAATTTAGAATTTACTGAATAATTTGTTATTACCGAGCAATAGTTTATACGTTAATTTAGTACAACATCTGAATTTATGTTCAACAAATTTCAACTGATATTTAGTATTAAAATCACTTTTAATAAATCAATGTATTTTGAATTAAATTGTTTACACTTTATAACTTATGTTGAGTTACTGACATAAACTATCGATTGACTCGACTATACTCACACGAACCAAACTCTATGCGAATGTCAGTTCTTGATCTATTATATACATTAATGGATAATATTTTAAACATATAAATCATAATTTAACTTAAAGTAGTTTCTATATTTTTCCTTTTAATTTAATTTGTAATGGGCCGAGCCCAACTTGATCATCCCATATACACCATATATTTATATACATATATATACTAATATACATATAAAATGTTTAATTCACAACTTTTTTTCTTCTGTTTTAATTTTATCAACTTGTCTTTATGAAATCTTTAAACTGAAATTAAAATTTAAACTTCTTTTGTTATTATATCATTATAAAAAGAATAGCCCAAGTCCAAAGGCCCATGTATTTACGGTCCATCCATTTACACAAAAACAAAGAAACGCCTGTACCCATGAAAACACTCAGCCGTTGTCTCTTCTATTTCTTGTTTCTATTTTTGTTGTCCCATTTCTTCCCCTCTAAATGCCCCAAAAAAGGAAAAAAGAAAAATAACAGTGTCCTATGTACAACAGTGCACCACCTTCCATACATTAACACGTTGCACACCAAAGGTCTGCACACTCCTTTCCCCCCATAATCTCTTCCCTTTTTTCTTTCTTCACTTTCTTTGATTAGCTCCACACTTTTCTTTTCTCTTTAGTAAATTGGGCCGAGTCATTAGCATCTACACGCACCGCCAATCTTCTGCACGCCTTGTTACAGCAAACGATTTAAGGCACCTAAACCAAGTTTCCCCGTTTCGTCCTTCTTTCACGTTTTACGTTATGTTCTTTTTTTTGTTTCTTATATGTTAAGGGACATTTTAATTCATTTCAGCAAGAACTATTTCTGCAATATATTGTTACAAAACCTACTACTTATGACCTAACAAAAATATCCATCAACACTTCCTACTTCTTTCTTGACTAAGCAAACCATCACAGTAACTACTATAAAGTCCTATGCACCAGAAATCAATACTACATCAACCAAACATTACTGCATTTGTTAAAACAGCAACCACTGCTGCTCACTTCAACCTTCTCCTTGATCTCATCGTACAAGCACAACTCTAATTCAAAAACTACCTCTGCCTTTAATGGAGCAACACCCTCTTTACCTCATTGTCTTCACTTAAGTCTATAACTTCGTCACTATGCCACTGTTTTGTCATTCAGTACAATCTGTTACACTAGTGCCACCCGGTCACCTATTAACTTATTCCCGACGCATATCCTCACCTTGTAATACTATTCACACCGAAAATATCAAACCAACTGTTAAGATTTATTCTTTTTTTTATTATTATTATATCAAAACAGCACATAGTTAGCACACAGTGGATCTTACTAATCCAGTTTGGTCTTACAAACAAGTCATGTTGATTAATCAATATCGGCATTGGCTACTGTATTTCTTATGAAGTCACCAAGCCTCTATATAGTGTATATATATATATATATTTATAAACATCCCCACAACACTCTTCTATCCACTTCATATTTTCACCTTTTTTTAATTTACATATACTCTTTTTTATAAGGATAATAAAAATAATAATAGCAGTCATGAAGTTTGAATCAACACATACATATACATATCTAGATATAAGTATTTGCATAATTGACAAAAAATATTTTATACCTTACCATGTTAACTATTTTATGCATACCGATTACAGGTTTGTTCTAATTTAGTTTTAGTCAGTATGAAAATCTTATTCAGCCAAATCAATATATGCAAATGTACATATAAGCAATGGGGAATTTACTCACCTAATCTTATTCACGGTTTGGTCAATTAGTCACAGGTTTGTCCCATTTCTGTTTCTAGCTAATACAAATGATTAACTCAACCCAAATCTCACACTCAAGACACTCATACATATTTATGTTTGTCCTGACATATACATAAACAAACAATAGCATTTGAAAAGAGAAAGGGGTTTACTCACAAAGTTTGTTCACTATTTCTCTTTTTTCTTTTATTGTTCACAGGTTTTACATAGCCATTTCTTCTTCCAGGTTCCAGATTTATAGTTCTTTGCTACTGTCTTGATTTGTTTTGCTCCGCTTCAGTTTTTGGGTGTGTATGTATGAGGGGAGGCCAGTATATTTATAGGTGAATAAAATGTATAAAATACAAATAGCTTGTAGTCTTTGTAGTGGTGTCTAGGCTATCTAAAACTGTTGTATTGATTGAAAGAAATAATGGAATTGGGTCTCATCAAATCCTTCCAGCTAAACTACGACCATGTTGAAGTGTTTAAAAAAACAACTTAGCTCTTAAGTAATGTATTCAGCCTACCCTAAATATTACAGTTCTATACATAAGTTGTATCTATGATGTGTAGGCTTGTGTTTAAGCATGTGCTTATGGGTTGTACATGGTGTGATTTTGAATGGGAGTAGTTGTGTAGTGTAACTATGCCAATGTGTGGTGATTGAAAGGAGTGAAGCTAATGGCTATGTCTTAGCTATTTTTGAAAAGGAGATAGCTGTGTTCTTTGCTGTTTTGATCTCATTTCAATCAAATCCATTAATACTATCCCCTTTCATATACTTCAAGATGAAGTAATTTAATTTTAATTTAAATATTCCTATTTATTTTTCTATTAAATTCTATATTTATGTGCATTAAAACAAGTTTGGATGGTAACTGAAACGTTTGCATACTAACTGTCAAAGAGTCTTCATAATTAGCATAGGCTGTAGTGTCATAGTGAAGGATAGGGCTTGAACACGCTGAGTTTTGGAAAGTTGTTGGTTAATAACTTTTGTATGCACATTGGTTCGCTGCTTCCTTGACAAACAAGCAGTTGAAAAGAAGATTTGTTGTAATTGAATATGGTGCCGGTGATTATATGGAATATAAGTAATCACACTGGTTCATTTGCAAACATGACCATACTAGCTTAGCAACGTCGGCTTTGTTGAGAGCTACATGTTATGGTGCGTTGGCCGTTGATACATGTCGGAAAAACGGGCAAAATGACTTGGTAGGATGACTTTGCCATTGTAACGACCCAAGGTTTTCGACCCCGAAAATCGACATAAAATCACCATGTCGACTATTCAAGTATCGAAAACACTGGATTGTCATGAGAAAGAAATTAGAGTGTGAGAATAGAAAGAAAGAAATATTAGAATAGAAGAAAGAAGAAGAACACATCAGAATCTCACAGCGGAACGAATAAAATATAACAAACCTTTTATTCAAAGAAACTGTAGATACATACCAATCATCAGAGCACAACATACATCAATCACAGTGGAAATAAACTCTATATAACTAGCGGTGAAGCCTCCTGCTTCCAGCTCCTGAGATTCCAAGCGGAACCTAACCTGGAACATACTCGGTCTGACCCGAGCACATTTGATTTAAAACAAAATACACCGGGTTAGTCTGGAATACTTTCAGTGATAAATTCACAGAACACACACTTGTTTAACTTTGGAAAATCCTTTCATGAAATCATAGGATAATAGTAAGACCAGCCCACACATAAACAAGGATGGTTTTTACCTTACTATAACCCAAAACAGTTTTGAAATCATAGCTTGCTCTGATATTATCATAATGTCTAAATACAAATAAATATCAATCTAGGGGAACGCTTGCATCTCACGCTCCCCATATATAGTATACAAAACAAAACCGCGGGCGCTGATTGGAAATTGGATTCCGACCTTGACAAGGTATGGGTCCACCTGCCGATAGTGTATCTCTAGAGGTGAATACACTGGGTTCAACAAGAACGTCTTGCAACCCGGCCCTCACATGACCGACCACTCATTTCGCTTGAGTGTATCGAATGTATATCACCGACGGTTGGGATCAGCAACCGCCTGCCCGAAAAGGGACAGCATCGAATATAGATTAAAGAAGCAAATGGAATTTCTCTAGATAGGTGATCATACATCCTAATGGGAGCGACCCACATAGCCATGTTGCCTGCCCGATTTTTGTCATTTCCCGGTTGATGAGGCTTGTGGCTAGAACACATCTGATCATCATACACTTTGGATGCCACATCGTCAGATCCACCAGATCATAGTTGATTGACGTCCACAAACATACTCTAGCTATCAGGCTAGAGAATAACCATTTCTCCGCCATCAACTATGATACGTTTGGAGAAATCAACGCGTGTAATTCCTTTTGGAAATACTCTGTCAGACATCCGTCCATACAAGTCATCCAGGAACAGGATGAACCGAAGGTACTCTCCTACTGCATCTCATATAGGAATCACCCCATGGATCAGTAGAGAGAAGTCCTTGCAATCCACAGCTTCAACCATGACAGAACCCCAGTATATCTCTGCTTCGACTGAGAGATTTGTTAGTGATTCTTTCACTTATGAAGATCTATGGTCTTCAACGCTCCATCACGATCATCTTTCGATATCTTCACGTGTTGTTGGTCGGAATGGTTTTCGAATAAGAATTAAATCCCGGTCTTTCCATACCAACAAGCATATTGGTCAACTTCGATAGTAGGTGATTTAACTATCTAATAACAATAATGTGAATACAATGGTTTTGCTGATTCAGCCTAGACACAACTCGACCTCTAAAACATATTTAACCAAATCGTTAACCAATCCTAATATTCGACTTAACTCTAACTTGACTAACTCTGACTGATTTACTTTGATCGATTAACTCTACTTGACTAACTTGACTAACTCTGACTGATTTACTTTGATCGATTAACTCTACTTGACTAACTCGCCTTATTGAACTCACAGGACTAACTTGACTTGATTACTCCTATCGCTTAATTGATATTTTACTTAAATCCATTCGCTTGACTCTAGATCACAGCGATCACAATGGTTACGCCTGATTCCCTCAGGAAACATCCGACCGCCGTAGGCTATCTGCAGCCCTGCGAATTACGCTATCAGTCGTACGCAATGGCAATTCTTTCCCTGAATAACTAAGTTTAACCAACTCTACTTCAAAACTATATTCGATCAATTCTAATTGAATAACGAAAATTTTAAAACACTATTCTTATTTCTTTTGAAACTAACACCGCAATATTTTGTATTTCCCAAAACCTTGTATTTGAGTTTGATATTCCTTGTACAAGATAAATCCAATTTCAATACCTTCACTCACTCCAAACTAATACCATTTCTCGATAATAGTGAAGACAACCAAGTTGGGGTATTTTAGTTACCTCTCAGACCTTGATTGACCCGTTCTTATCTCAGAATAATATCAGTTTGAGCACTACATCAAAATCCCATTTCACCTCGAATTTCAAATTTGGGTTTTTTAAAAACCCCGTTTCTCTTATTTGAAATCCTCGTTCAAAATTCTTTTACTTAACTCCTTGAATTAAGTAAATATTCACTAACATAACCCTTACTCAAAATATTATTCACTTATTTCAATAATTATGAAAACCTTCTTTAAAATTTCTACATGCACTCACTAATTCCATTTACCAAATCACTTTGAACTTAAATCATAATCTCTTTATAACACTTACCGCCCTTCGATCGAACTTTCTTTTCAATTAATCACTTGTTAATTGAATGCACGTTTATCCAATCTTGTTGGAAACTTGAATCCTTAAATCCCTTTAATGAAACTCCTATCTGGTTTTGATTGAACTTAGCGACATTTTATCCCTTCTTAATTAAATACAAATTCAAAAGTCATCGCTTAAACCATTATTTGTTACAATACAATAATAGCTTACTTTAATATTTAGTGTATTAAAATAGTTAATCTTGCTAGAATAATCATTGCTTTTAAAAGTTACCAATCAAAAGTTGATTTCATTTACACTAAACACTTAAAAACTTCCTTAATTTATAGTTAATCGAGGACTAACTAATATTTAACCCTCAATCTTTATAGTTAATCATGGATTAACTAACACTTACCACCAAACACTCTTGATGATCACTATGGATTTTAGTTAATTAAAGATTTACTACCAATTCACACTCTTCGTTAAATTTAACGAATATTTTGAAATTTAAATCAATTTAAATCCCGTTATCCATTCAAATTACAGCGGTCGATTATATCAGTTAACTATCAACTAATATTCATTTGTCATTTCCCTTTTACTTAATTAAACAACTTAATTTATTTAAAATCTCTATTCAAACAATTATCCCATTTTAACAACCCATAGGTAAATCCTTGGGTTTAGCTGTGCTTTCAACTGGTATAATCCTTTTAAGAAAAAATCCCTTTAAAAACTCGATTAAAATATATATTTATAAATTTCTATTTAAATTCCTTATAATTTAATTTAAAACTTAAATCCAGTTATAAAATAATTTATAACTTTAGAACTGCGTCAATTCATCGAATGGTCAACTGACGTTAGAAACAACACCTTTGGACCATTCACTGCCAATTACCAAATCAACGCTGTCGGTTGATTTTAAACACAACACAGGTGGATATATATTCAACCATCAACATACAAACAGGGTTTGGTGTCAGTCAGAGTAAACAGTTCATATATATGCACAACAACCAAAAATACAGTTTATTTGAGGAATCCGGTCGGATCCTTCCAACCTGTCCTTCTCTGCATCACAGATATCAGTCGATAACAATATACGAACTAAATAATTGGCAGAATATAAATAACTGCAACCATGAAATGATAACAAACAATTTGCATCTATCGCATCCAATTAGCCAATTTAAAATGTAACTGTAAAATATATTTAACTGTGAATGTACCACATCACAGGATTCCAGAAGGTGTGAGAATTAACTCACCAGAGTTATTCGGTTGGTGGTTGACGCGTTTGTTGCATCTAATTTGAAACGAATGCTCAAAATTTGCTGAGATTTCAATGGCGTCAGATCAGAGCCTAGTCAGTGCCATCACCTAGGTCTCGTCCCTGCGATCCCAACGGATCCAGTTTCGTCAATTTCGTTATTGTATGTGGATGATACACTAATTTAAAGTTTGAATATGCATACGATCAATTAACTAATTAATTAATTAATTTAAAAACTTTAATTATCTTCATTAACGTCGCCACGTCATCATCAGACAAAACAAGAAAAACGCGTCTTCTTCTTTACGGTTTTCTTCCCCCGACTTCTCCTTCTCCTTCTCCTTCACAAACACGACCCAGAACATCCACCCACCGCCGTCGGCCTGAGCCACCGGAACACCAACCGAGGCCATCACCAGAACCGCCTCACCCTGGCGCCCCATCGCCAAAAGCCGCAGCCACCCAACTCCTCCTCGATCGTCGTGATTACTGCCGCGAACAAATCCCGTTCACCCCAAAACTGTCGTCGCCTCGCCCCATTTCAAACCACCGGACCACAGCCGCCTGTACCCCCTCGCGTCCCTGCATCGACCAGCACAGTCGCCTCCGCCTAGCTCCGCCTCCGTCCGCCTGGATTTGGCCAAAACCCCATTGAACGCACCTACCGCGACTAGAAAAACCAACCCACGTTTAACTCGCCACCAGGAACACCACAGCCCACCGTACGACCTCCGGTCGGTACCAAATCGAAGCTAGACTCCTCTTCAAAACCCCCCTGGTCTGAGGTCCTGCAATCGACCACAGCTCGCCAATTTGGCCAAAAACCGAAACTGACCTTTCACTGTTTTCGTGAAATTATGGTCACCTCGGACCTCGATAGGCCCCCTGTTTTTGATAGTACCTTCCCCTCGACACGATCCACGACTTTCCCTTTGGTAGCTACTACAAAACGTGGCCAGAAATCGAGATATAAATTAATTTAGTTTTGAGGACTTTTTTGCAAAAATAGATGAACATGGCTGATTTGGGAATTAAAGATTTGGTGTTGGGCTCTATTTATAGAGAGGCAAAAGTAGGGAAAATATTATTTAATTTCGACGATGTGACTAACGATATTTTCTCTCGTACCTATCGCTAATTCAAACGCTGTTTATTCGGTCCTGCGCTCACATACAAACTCCGTTCGAGGTGCAAATGGACCACATAGTATATTTTGACGATATGGTCCTAATGAAACTTGTTTCGTCGAATTCCGAGCCCGTTTGCTCGAATGGCCCTCGTTCACGTTCAAATGGTCGTTTATATTTGTATTTTATTTTGCCATGCTCACAGAATAATACCGTTTTGCGTGCAACTTGAAATCTAGCAATAATTTACTATTGCGGTCCCAATAAAATTTGTTTCGTCAAAAACAGAGGTCGTTTGAAAAATGTCCCTTTTGAACTGGCCAATTTGAATTAAAATAAATCAATTTTAAAATACCTCAAGATAATATTAATAAAATATTGAAGTTGGCCATACACGACCAGAATATCGTATACTACCATAATAAAATATCCCGGGTTGAATTCGAAGCCAAATCGATATTTAAAATATTTTAAAACCCTTATTTTATATAAACGCAGCGCTATATAAATAAAGGGAATTCTGGCGCTGTTTTTCTAAGAATTTGATTTGGACATAAAACAAAATCTACACGATGAAAACTGGATTTTTTTCTCTGCCATTGGAAAGATATCATCAAGCCGGTCCCGATGTTTCTTGTTTCGAGGAAATCCGACTTATTTTGAACCCAGTACGACCTCTTGAAGTTCAAAACGCCAAAACACGAACTGTCGCACCGCTGTAGCTCGTAATTTAATTAAATTATAAACTATATATATTCCATTGTCGACAACTAAACGAAATTGTCGATATAACTTCAATATATCCAATATCGAACTATTCCAAACTGCCCGTTCACCCTATATTGCCGACACAACATTTTCTGACCGGTTTGGAATTAAATTATTAAATTATTATTTATTTAAATAATATATTCCAAATAAAATCGGTTTAATTCAATTATTTAAATTCCTACCAATATTTTAAATAAATAAAATATCTAAAATGCCCAAATAAATAGGCAGAAAATACGGATCGTTACATTCCTTTCCACTTAAAATAATTTCATCCTCGAAATTGCTAAGGTAGAAAAAATGTCGTCAACCATCATCTGTTAAAAAGGAATAAATTTTAAACTCGAATTTATTTTCAAACTGGTCCAATTGGTTTTAAAACAAATTTATTTCAGATAAAAGAATTTCCCTAAAAATTTCAAAAAATTTCTAACTCCTTATATTCTGGAAAAATTTCGGCAGAGTCTCCCCTGTACGGAGGGCCATCTGCAATATCGCAGGATTAAGAAATATGTATACATTGACTCTCATAGTCGGAAAATCCAAAAATCAAACTCAAAACCCAAACAAAATCCAAAATTTCATATTTGCGTAAGCGTACCTTTTGGCGAGCATTATTATACGATAAGTTATACTTATATTCTCGAGCTTGCTTAATTACTTTGCAGCTCTACTCAACTGGATGCAAATAACTTCCAGATTTTTCTTGGCTGGATTTTAAAGCTGAACTGGCACCTTTGGACCTGTTCTTACTCAAAGGAATTCATCAGTCATCAACAAATGTTAATTATGTTCGATACATCCATATCATTTCACATCAACCAATTATATACACAGTTCAACCCATACGAGATTATAATTATTTATATCACTTCTCTTATTTCTTTAATTATCCATTCAGATCTGTTAAATTTGGATTGATTATCCACCTTGATTATTTTATCTTTGGTTTTTCAACCAAGTCTATCTATTTCAAGTTCATATTCTAGAAATCAACAACATCATCCAATCATGGCACTAAAATCATCATTAACCAATACAAATAATTTGCCCATACTATAATAATCTTTATTTTATTCTAAAACAAATAGGGCAGAAATAGTTTCAAAAATAATTTTATATCAAAATACAAATACGCTCTCTCGTATATCTATACGAACTCAATCCAGGGCACTGCTGACCCCATCTTTATTGAGTCACACCACAGAGCCAAGGTTATCTCTAAACCAATAGCTCTGATAGCACTGTAACGACCCAAGGTTTTCGACCCCGAAAATCGACCTAAAATCACCATGTCGACTATTCAAGTATCGAAAACACTGGATTGTCATGAGAAAGAAATTAGAGGGTGAGAATAGAAAGAAAGAAATATTAGAATAGAAGAAAGAAGAAGAACACATCAGAATCTCACAACGGAACGAATAAAATATAACAAACCTTTTATTCAAAGAAACTGTAGATACGTACCAATCATCAGAGCACAACATACATCAATCACAATGGAAATAAACTCTATATAACTAGCGGTGAAGCCTCCTGCTTCCAGCTCCTGAAATTCCAAGCGGAACCTAACCTGGAACATACTCGGTCTGACCCAAGCACATTTGATTTAAAACAAAATACACCAGGTCAGTCTGGAATACTTTCAGTGATAAATTCACAGAACACACAATTGTTTAACTTTGGAAAATCCTTTCATGAAATCAAAGGATAATAGTAAGACCAGCCCACACATAAACACAGACGGTTTTTACCTTACTATAACCCAAAACAGTTTTGAAATCGTAGCTTGCTCTGATATTATCATAATGTCTAAATACAAATAAATATCAATCTAGAGGAACGCTTGCATCTCACGCTCCCCATACATAGTATACAAAACAAAACCACGGGCGCTTATTGGAAATTGGATTCCAACCTTGACAAGGTATGGGTCCACCTGCCGACAGTGTATCTCTAGAGGCGAATACACTGGGTTCAACAAGAACGTCTTGCAACCCGGCCCTCACATGACCGACCACTCATTTCGCTTGAGTGTATCGAATGTATATCACCGACGGTTGGGATCAGCAACCGCCTGCCCGAAAAGGGACAGCATCGAATATAGATTAAAGAAGAAAATGGAATTTCTCTAGATAGGTGATCATACATCCTAATAGGAGCGACCCACATAGCCATGTTGCCTGCCCGATTTTTGTCATTTCCCGGTTGATGAGGCTTGAGCCTAGAACACATCTGATCATCATACACTTTGGATGCCACATCGTCAGATCCGCCAGATCACACTTGATTGACGTCCATAAACTTACTCTAGCTATCAGGCTAGAGAATAACCATTTCTCCGCCATCAACTATGGTACATTTGGAGAAATCAACGCGTATAATTCCTTTTGGAAATACTCTGTCAGACATCCGTCCATACAAGTTATCCAGGAATAGGATGAACCGAAGGTACTCTCCTACTGCATCTCATATAGGAATCACCCCATGGATCAGTAGAGAGAAGTCCTTGCAATCCACAGCTTCAACCTTGACAGAACCCCAGTATATCTCTGCGTCGACTCAGAGATTTGTTAGTGATTCTTTCACTTATGAAGATCTATAGTCTTCAACGCTCCATCACGATCATCTTCTGATATCTTCACGTATTGTAGGTCCGAATGGTTTTCGAATAAGAATTCGATCTCGGTCTTTCCATACCAACAAGCGTATTGGTCAACTTCGATAGTCGGTGATTTAACTATCGAATAACAATAGTGTGAATACAATGGTTTTGCTGATTCAGCCTAGACACAACTCGAACTCTAAAATATATTTAACCAAGTCATTAACCAATCCTAATATTCGACTTAACTCTAACTTGACTAACTCTGACTGTAACACCTCGTAATTCTGCAACACTAAGATTCACAAATCAAGGCAGAATTAAATTTTAAATTCAAAATCAAGGGAAACGGGCTACGCCATTGCGTTCGTCTCGGAATTCTGCATGAGATAGAGTCTGAGTTTGCGTTAATCGGACTCCGTATGAAGGAGTTATGGTCTTCAGAAGTTTCAGAATTCGATTTAAAATTCGAACAAGTCAGAAACGAGTTCAAAATTCAAAAATCGGACCTAGATTGGGCTGGGCGGGAATTTTCCCGCCCAAGACCCAGGTCGACTGGGTAGTCGACCTGGGACACCCAGGTCGACTGGGTAGTCGACCTGGGGGTCGACCCCCCTGCTTTTTCCAGATCTGCAGTCTGGTTCGTTCTTCTGTATCCGGACGCCATTCTGACCAGATTCGTTGACTTCTACACTATATAAACAGCCCTAGTCTCCTTCTCTATTCACAATTCTTTTCTATCCTTATGCTGCCTCTGAGAAAATGTATAAATAATAATATATAAAATAAATCAAGACGAGGAAATGCTGCTCGAGACTTTCAAGAGGAGATTCAAGTCAAGCTTGGATTCAAGTGAAGATTCAAACGACTTCAACGACTGTTTTTCTACGAATCTAATCTAATCTAATCTCTGTAAGTCAGTTACTTTTTAGATTTGAATGCTTTCTCTATTCGTGACATGAAATTAAAGGAATAAAAGAATATGCCAAATCTTTCTATTCGAATCTGTGCCTATATCTTTGGACCTAATTAAGAACTGTTATGATTCGATGACCAATTAGGCCTTGCCTATGACTATGAACATTGCCTATGACTGTGAACATTGCCTATGACTATGACTGTGACTATGAGGATTATTTCCTTGACCATGAACACAAGCCTATGCCTTTGATTAGGAAACATAAACTATTGCCTATGACATAACAAGAACAACTGTGATTCATGACTAGGAAAGTGTTGCTTAAGTTTTGTGACTATGAAATTGGGTCTAAACCTGATTATCTATTCTGTCTATTCTTGGTTTTCTTTGGTTTTAGATCTTGGGAATTTACGTATTAAGTTAGGTCTACCCATGCTCTTGAACCTACGTCGTTATTCAACCATGTTCATGTCGTAATCTATATGCCTGTGAATTATCATCTTATGCCAGTTGTTATGTCCGTTCTTTCATGGCATTTTGGTTCATTCCCTTCTATCGACGAATCTAGATTTATCTATAATCTAGATTGAATCACGATTATACGAACGGTGGGAATACGATTTGGGCAAAATATGAAATTTACTAGAAACGTAGTTTTTAACTTGGAAATTGGCATAAATTGGGAACATGTATTATGGCATGTTCATAGAAATGCAAATTGGATAAATTTGACATGAATTATAGGATGTGTAATTTGAATCTAGTATTGACTTGTAAATCTATCATTTACATGAACTGTGAACTAGAATAATAAGTCTAGTTTGACATGAACTGTAATTAGAATGTTAAATCAGAATTGGATTAGCTAATTTGGCACAATAAGTATATTGGCATAAATTTGAAATTGGTCGTAATTGGGAATAATTGTCAGGTTTAGCAAAATCATGGTTAGTGACACTCAATTTGGTATAGTTTACATACCAAAAAGCATAAATATGATTTAGAGGGGGAAATGGGCCATAAGAATGAATGTTGACAATTTACATTAAAACAGTAATTAGGAGATAAGTAAATTAGGAATAATTTACTTATAGAATTTGTCCTAAATGAGGAAATGTAAATTTAGACAAATTAAAGGTTTATTAACGACATCTCTTTTAATAATATGCCAGAAAGTTCTAGGGTGACAGAGAGGATAGTGTCTGGGCTTGGGTTTGGAAAATACAAGTTTCCTGCTCTCCCTGGCTATCCCTAACTGATCCGACGGACGGGATGGTTACTTTCAAAACCTGATTTGAAAATTAATCAAAACCCTTTGAACTTAGAAAACACGAATATGCCTAACCCGAGGTTGGACTGAGTTGCGATGTAAACCTACCCGGAACCAACCGGCACATCCAGTAATCGCAACAATATCTGTCTAATGTGAGTGGTAGCGGCTTTAATTTATTTAGTTAAAGCTAGAACAAGAATGGTAGGGTTAAGTTAACTAAGATACTTTACCGATTCAACATGATAACCAGACCGGTGGGTGGGGTTAGGATCATACAGATACTTAACACAGTTAAGCTAGAATGGGAGGGTTAAGTCCATAGGAACACTTAACCAACTTAACATAGTTAAGCTAGAATGGGAAGGCTAAGTCCATAGTGACACTTAACCAACTTAACATGGTAACAAGACAAGATTTGTAGGGGTTAAGTAACTAAGAAAACACTTAGCCAAATTAACATGTTAACTAGACTAGAAGGTGGGGTTAAGTAAAGTTAATACGCTTAGCCAAATTAACATGTTAACTAGACTAGAGGTTGGGGTTAAGTAAAATTTAATACACATAGCCAATTTGATATGTTAGCTGGACTAGACCGTAGGGTTAAGTAAACTTGAGCACTTAACCATCAGATTTTGATAAAGGAATAGGGTCAAGTCTAAAACATGAAGGGATGATACTTAACCATTAATAACATGTTAGTTAAAACAGACGGGCAAGGTTAAGTTAAAAAGGAACACTTAATCAATACAGGATGAATGGGTAGGGTTAAGTAATAAGAAATACTTAACCAATATAACATGGTTTGTGGTGGGGTTAAGTCAACATGAATTACTGATAACACTTAACCAGTTTAACAGGATAAATGAAGAGGGTTAAGTTAGCTTGAATCGACTAATGACACTTAACCAACCCAAAGTGACGAGAAGAGAACTAAGTAGTAAACCTTAGTTAAAAGGAACTAAGTAGTAAACCTTAGTTAAGAAAACAACGATTCTGGAAACTAAGTGGTAAACCTTAGTTAGCAAAACTAAGTAGTAATTCTTAGTATAACACGGGAAGGAGCGAATGTCCGTCTGAGTAAAAAGAAGGCTCCAACGAATTGGGTTACGAAGCCTGAGGCTTCGAGGGGACATGAGGGTACTCTTGGTATCCCTCTGTGAGGCTGTAGATGATCCTCCTGGGCTCACAGAGGTTAAGGTCTGCGTAGAAGAACCAGGGGTATGCCTTGGTTGCAATATATGGCAACCTAAAGACTAGGATGGACCAGCGTGATTCGGCGAGAAAACGGTAGCACTGTGATAGCAACTCGTCGTCTACCATCCATCTTCAGTCAATCGAGATACGTGAAGCGGAAAGGCGGAGAACTCCAAAAGACCATATACTTGCTATCTAGTTATGGGTGAGGATGGCCATAGGATAGTGGGGCACCGGGGGCCTGCGTATAGTTCTCATTTTTCAAGGTGTGCCTTTCATTAGTTGAGGGAGGGGTCAAGTGGGACCATAGCCACTGGAATAAAAACAGACCTTAGCATCTGCATCGGCAGATATCTGAAAGCTCCCGACCGAGTTCTGTATTCCTTGATTTGCCCTGCCACAGGACTCGGGCCGCACATTACAGGACATGTGCATCTAGACAAGCGATAACGATTCGCGATACATGCGTGGGGAAGTATAGGAACATATACCACTCTAGGTAGTGTGTTCTAGACTTAGGGGCATCGTTCGACAGGTAGCGTAATCCCTAGTTGGACTAGGTGGCATAAACCCTGAATCCGAGAAGCGTTCAGCAGATAGCGTAAACTCTAGTTGAATCTAGAAAGCACTTGATAGGAAACCCTAGATTAGATCTAGGTAATAAATAATAAATGTATGCCTGAAGGCAATGGAAACTACAGGGATTGGGATCACGTTATCGTTACTAGTTGGGACACTAGTTAGGAGGTGCAGGGATATAGAAACCAGTATAACAAGGAAATAACGAAGCGGCGAAAGTATTAGAGCATATCCAGTTAGTCTTATCTTAGCATATCTTGTGTTAATCTCGTCTAATCTTGCTGATCCTATCATCATGGTGTTATCTTGTATTCAGTTAATTCATGTTGTTTTGTTTTTCCATGTTCACATGCTAGAAGTTACTGAACTTACTCAGGCTTTATGTCTGACTCTGTTTTTCTTTCGTCTTCTCTTCTTCCGTCTCCCCCCCCCAGGTAGTAAAGAAGGGAATAGTATAGCTCAGGTTAAGTTGGACTGTCACTCTTTCCCAGCTTGAAGATTTGTCGAAGTTTGCTTGGATTCTCCTTTCAGATGCTATGGCTGGCTCTTGCTATAATTGGGTAATATAAATGTTGTTTTAATGCTTCTTTATTTTGTAAGACAGACGATACTCTGATATTGTAAAGAAATCATTGTACAAACTATTTTATCAATAAAGCAAAGTTTTTATTTTCCGCTGTTTAATTTCTGTCTGTCTTGTAATTTATCTGCATCTTTTACCCTAAATGCTCCACAGAACTTAGTGCATTCCCTTTGTGAGTGAAACTAACGGATGTGGGGTGTTACACTGACTGATTTACTTTGATCGATTAACTCTACTTGACTAACTTGACTAACTCTGACTGATTTGCTTTGATCGATTAACTCTACTTGACTAACTCGCCTTATTGAACTCACAGGACTAACTTGACTTGATTACTCCTATCGCTTAATTGATATTTTACTTAAATCCATTCGCTTGACTCTAGATCGCAGCGATCACAATGGTTACGCCTGATTCCCTCAGGAAACATCCGACCGCCGTAGGCTATCTGCAGCCCTGCGAATTACGCTAGCAGTCGTATGCAATGGCAATTCTTTCCCTGAATAACTAAGTTTGACCAACTCTACTTCAAAACTATAATCGATCAATTCTAATTGAATAACGAAAATTTTAAAACACTATCCTTATTTCTTTTGAAACTAACACCGCAATATTTTGTATTTCCCAAAACCTTGTATTTAAGTTTGATATTCCTTGTACAAGATAAATCCAATTTCAACACCTTCACTCACTCCAAACTAATACCATTTCTCGATAATAGGGAAGACAACTAAGTTGGGGTATTTTAGTTACCTCTTAGACCTTGATCGACCCGTTCTTATCTTAGAATAATATCAGTTTGAGCACTACATCAAAATCCCATTTCCCCTCGAATTTCAAATTTGGGTTTTTTAAAAACCCGTTTCTCTTATTTGAAATCCTCGTTCAAAATTCTTTTACTTTACTCCTTGAATTAAGTAAATATTCACTAACATAACCCTTAAAACTTTATTCACTTATTTCAATAATTAAGAAAACCGTCTTTAAAATTTCTACATGCACTCACTAATTCCATTTACCAAATCACTTTGAACTTAAATCATATTCTCTTTATAACACTTACCGCCCTTCGATCGAACTTTCTTTTCAATTAATCACTTGTTACTTGAATGCACGTTTATCCAATCTTGTTGGAAACCTGAATCTTTAAATCCCTTTAATGAAACTCCTATTTGGTTTTAATCGAACTTAGCGACATTTTATCCTTTCTTAATTAAATACAAATTCAAAAGTCATCGCTTAAACCATTATTTGTTACAATACAATAATAGCTTACTTTAATATTTACTATATTAAAATAGTTAATCTCGCTAGAATAATCATTGCATTTAAAAGTTACCAATCAACAGTTGATTTCATTTACACTAAACACTTAAAAACTTCCTTAATTTAAAGTTAATCGAGGACTAACTAATATTTAACCCTCATTCTTTATAGTTAATCATGGATTAACTAATACTTACCACTAAGCACTCTTGATGATCACTATGGATTTTAGTTAATCAAAGATTTACTACCAATTCACACTCTTCGTTAAATTTAACGAATATTTTGAAATTAAAATCAATTTAAATCCCGTTATCCATTCAAATTACAGCGGTCGATTATATCAGTTAATTATCAACTAATATTCATTTGTCATTTCCCTTTTACTTAATTAAATAACTTAATTTATTTAAAATCTCTATTCAAACAATTATCCCATTTTAACAACCCATAGGTAAATCCTTGGGTTTAGCTCTGCTTTCAACTGGTATAATCCTTTTAAGAAAAATCCCTTTAAAAACTCGATTATAATATATATTTATAAATTTCTATTTAAATTCCTTATAATTTAATTTAAAACTTAATTCCAGTTATAAAATAATTTATAACTTTAGAACTGTATCAATTCACCGAATGGTCAACTGACGTTAGAAACAACACCTTTGGACCATTCACTACCAATTACCAAATCAATGCTGTCGGTTGATTTTAAACACAACACAGGTGAATATATATTCAACCATCAATATACAAATAGGGTTTGGTGTCAGTCAGTGTAACACCCCACCTCCGCTAGGGTCACTCACAAAGGGAATGCACTAGCTTTGGTGGAGCATTATCTAGGTAAACATATACAGAAATATTACAAGACAGAACATATAAAACAGCGGAAGAAGAACCAAATTTTATTGCTTAAAAAATCTAGAAAGGTCTAAAGCCTTTTTACATCAAAATGCCAATAAATCCATTACATCGAAATCTGTCTTGCAATAGTAAAGAAACATAAAACCATGGTCATAAATCATTCCCCAAGTAAAACAGTAAAGCAAGCCATAGCCAAGGGAAATCCAAGTCGTACATGAAAGAGCCTTGGAGCTTGATAAGATCTGAACTAAGCTGTATTCCCACCCTGCGAACCTGGGGGGGGGGGGGGGGACGGAAGAAAAAGAGGCGAAACAAAACGGGTCAGTCATAAAGACTGAGTAAGTCCTAGTGACTTTCAGCATAAAAATAGGTAAAGATAACATGGCATGAATAAACTGAAAATAAACATAAGCATGATGACAAGGTAAGCTACATGCACGATGAATCAAGTATAACATTCCATGCTTCCTATCAAGAATATCATCACAAGGTTCCTACCAAGTATCATATTGCAAGGTTTCTATTAAGTATAACATCGCAAGATTTCTAAGCTTCACCATTCCACTATTTTCTTTGATTTCCTAAATTCTCTGCACCAACTGTACTAGTACCCCAACCCGTATCATCCTTTCCGTGTATATGTACAGACCTTGCCGTATATCGTACGGGTTTCATCACGTATTTCTATACTACTTCAACGTAGTGCAACCATTCTTGAAATATTTTGGACTACTACCCTTGTTCTGGCTAGGTTTCCTTATCATGAACTATCGCGTGTTCAACTAGGATTTATGCCACCTAGGACCACTAGGGATTATGCTACCTATTGAACGTTTCCTAGATTTGATTAGGGTTTATGCCACCTAGGGCCACTAGGGATTATGCTACCTAACGAACAACACCCTTTTTACACATAACGATCTATTAATTGATCGGCTCCCTACAAGTTCTAGCTCGTTCATGTGTCTATGTCATACGGCCCAATCACGAAATGTAGTCACCTGTGCAAGGTCCACCATAGGGTGTATCAAGCCCTAGGGTGCCAACCACCGACACGAATCAAGTACGCACAGTGTAAACCTACCGGTGCCCAATGCCTGCTTTTTCAACTCCGGACTACGTGCATGACCATAGTCCGTCTGAACCTACAATGGCGCACCAACTCAGCCGTCGTTCTAGTCGCTTACAATCAGCCCAGTAATCGTGCCCCACCCTGCCTAGTTCCAGGGTACCGTGATACATCTAGTGGGTTACTGCTGAAAAGGACTGCGCAACTAGGGTTTCCGTTCAGTAGGTTTAGTGTTGTCATCTAAATTCGAGACTTAACCCCATCAGTCTAGCATGTCAAGTTGGTTAAGTTTTGTCATTCAAGTTCGTGACTTAACCCGCCTACGTGTCATGTCAAATTGGCTAAGTGTTGTCGTTCAAGTTCATGACTTAGCCCTACGAATCATCTGTCAAGTTGGTTAAGTATATTCAAGCGGTTCATGACTTAACCTTATCAAATCATCGTGTCAAATTGGTTAAGTATATTCAAGCGGTTCATGACTTAACCCTACCAAATCATCATGTTAAATTGGTTAAGTATATTCAAGCGGTTCATGACTTAACCATATCAAGTCATCATGTCAAATTGGTTAAGTATATTCAAGCGGTTCATGACTTAACCCTATCAAGTCATCGTGTCCAATTGGTTAAGTATATATTGACTTAGCCCACCTACTTATCATGTTGTGACAGTTAACTGTTACCCTCTGTTGTTACTTAACCTTACCACGCATCAGGTTATATCGGTTGGGTGTTATCAACCTATTCAAGTTAGCCCAACCCATCTGCTAGTCATGTTATAACGGTTAAGTGTCATTAGCCTAGCCACGTTACTTAACCCACCCATTCATAACATATTGGTTGAGCCTACAGTTATAAGTTTTACATGTTCTTAACTCATACCGGTTAGGTCCATATTTACATGTCAAATTTCCATGTCATCCCACCTAACCCTCTAACCATACCCATGTCTTATTATGGTTAGTATTCCTTAATTCATTCATATGATAAACGAATCATGGCCTCTCACATTAGACCGTGCATTTTGTGGCCACTAGATTTGCAGGGCGGTTCCGGGTAGAATTACACCACAAACTGGGTCTAACCTCGTGTCATAAACCGTTACGCCTACAATTTGGCCTTCGACCTCTCACATTAGACTGACACTTTGTGGCTACTGGATTTCCCGGGCGGTTCCGGGTAGATTTACACCACAAACTGAGTCTAACCTCGTGTCAAAGGTTCATTAATGGTCGTATTCCACCCAAAACCCCAATATCAGTTCATGTGTTTAACATATAGAAATGTTCATGGTTCACGTTTTTGCCCAAAACGTATTCCCAAATTATTATCATAATTCACTATAAGGTTATGCCAAGTTATAGCCTTTTATTTACAATACATGCCAATTACCCGAAACCCAACTTAGGCGCGTTCATATTAAACCTCTACTAAGTCATAAATTATCATATATGTTTCAACTCCAAATTTTACATAATTAACATATGCCCAAGTTCTAGATTACATGTAAATTTCACATAAGCTCAATTCATACAAAATTTACATATGTTCAATTTATGCCGTTTTACATGTATGCCAATTTTATGCCATTTTACCATATCAAGTTCTAGCCAAAATTACATGTATCAAGTTTCATACCCAATAAACCCAAATCATGATTCATGATGTAGTTATCCCAAACTATAACCTTTTTTATTACAGTACATGTCAGTTGCCCAAGTTCATAATACATGTTTATACCAACTATCAAGTTTACGATTGCTTTCATGTTCAAATTCCCAATTCTACATATGCCTAATTAACATAAGCCCAATCTTTTGATTTAATTTACATAGTCCCAAACTCGTGATTTAATTTACATGCCAAATTACATACATGTTATATATACCAAATCTCATGTTACATTACATAGATCCTATTTGTGCCAAATTCCATGTATATAATATTTATGCAAATTTTTTCATAACAAGATTATACCAAAATTTACAGATCAAACCCAAACTTGCAAATACAACGATAATATCCAATTTCATGTTGCCAATTATTACATCATATTCATATAGGCAATAATCCCATAATTCCCCTGTATACATATCGTACGCAAATCGCGATTTTAGGCCAAGGTCCGAAATTGACCAAGGTTCATGAAAGAAAATAAATTGGGGGAGATAGAAATTGAATAAAAATGAGATCAGAGGAAAACATCATCATAGGCATAAATATTACAACTTGATGATAACGTCATTACAAATCAATAAAACTGCTGAATAGATCATAAACTTGTCATGAGCATAAAGATAGACAAGTCCCAAAACACAAGATTAAAGGAGCAATAGAAATAGATCAGAATCGATAAACATACTTAAATCCAATTCCACTTTATTTCATGTCCACATTATAATTAAATGTTTAAATCTAAAAACAACTAGAACTTACAGAGCATGGCTAGTGAATTAGGAACTGAATTTGTTGTAAAAATGTTGCGACGTTGTTGATTTATTGTCTTGAATCATTGTTGAAGCTTGTTCTTCGAATTGATTTGAGTTTGAATGTTTGTACTTTAATTTGGGGGCGGCGACCATGGTTCAAGAGGGAGTTCAGCAGCATAATAGTGTAAAAATGATTTGTTGTGAATTAGGTTAGGTCTAAGGGTGTTGTTATAGGTGTAGCAACTAGTTTAGGCCCTTAGATTAACCCTAGAATCAATCCGGACCGTAAAAACACGTCTCAGGCTTCAAAAATGAGTTCTGGGTCAAAACAGGCCGACCAGGTCGACCTGTAAGGGGGGAGGTCGACACTATGTTTGACCCGGGGGTAGGTCGACCCTATGGTCGACCTAGGCGGGGTAGGTCGACCCTATGGTCGACCCCCTGGTCCAGTGCTGTCTGAAAACTGCTGAAACTTGCACATGCCATAACTTCTTCATCCAGACTTCGATTTTCGAAAACTCGGACTCTATTTCATGTAAAATTTTGAGACGAACGCAATGGCGTAACCCGTTTCCCCTGATTCTATAATGATCCGCATTGGCAGAGGTGTTTTAATTAATTTATTTAATTATATGAATGGTGGTTTAGTGAATTAAATGGTCGGAGAATTAAATAATGATGAATATTTAATTAAAATAACAAATTTAATAATATATTTAATTCTAAAATAATCAGAATTGGCCGAAATGACGATATGGTGTGAACCGGATCATCTGTGTTATTTAATTCAGCTTGGAATTGAATTTGAATAACGAATATATTCAATCGTCGACAGTTGAACGTATAGTTTATAATATAATTATAAACGAGCTCGAAATGGCGCTGCAGTTCGTAATTTGGCGATTCGAGCTTCAACTGAATATACTGGATTCGTTTGAAATCGGATTTCTGTGAAACAAGAAACGTGTGGAGCTGGTGGAGTATATCTTTCTAGTGGAAGAGAAAAATCAGGATTTCGTCGTGTAGATTTTGATTTATGTCCAAATCAAATTTTAGAAAAGTCGCTGTGGAATTCCTTTATAATTTATAAAGGAATTATTTATATTTTAAAAAGGAATTTCAATATAAATCGAATATCGATTTAATCAGGATTTGAAATATCAAGTGAGAAATTCATAGAGGAATATTCTAGAGCTGTATGGTATTCCACTGTGAATATATACGATAATATTTATTTATAAATATTTAATTTAATTATATTAAATATATTTATATATTTAAAAGGGGTCATCCAGAGCTTTAAAAATACGTTGTGTGAGCATACGAAGTCGGAATTCGACGAAACCAGTTTCGTTGGGACCGTAATGTAGAACTCTAGCTACATGTCAAGTTTCGTGATTTTTGAATATCGTATGTGATCACACAGATTTTTAGAAGACTGAAACGAATATAAAATAATAAATACAAAATATCTAAACCAAAGTAGAGGCCAAAAACAAAGCCACATCTTCTCCTTTACAACCACAGAAGTTTTCGTGCTCCCTATATAACAAAATTTAGCCGCCACTTCCTTAGTTCCTTCACAGAAAAATCGAAGTAAAAGAAAAATCAAAAAAACAAACAATAGAAAAATCCTTAAATCTTGAGGTTGGATTCATTCAACTCCACTCCGTGAGAGCTTCTTCCCGATATATGCTGTACAGGGTGCGACGCTATCTTTTTGGGATCGAAAAAGATGCCGTCGAACTAGGGTTGGATAGGCTGAATGATTGAGGCTTTAATTTGCGAATTCAGTTGTGTATTTGAGTTCAGGAGTTGAAGAGGTTGGATCTGTGGTAAATTGGTGAGGTTCAGTGACAATTTTGGTCGCTGGTTCTCTGTCGCTACGGGAGAACTATCGTCGACGGGATTTGAGGGAGGCCACCGAGTTGATCAAAATGGGTATGGGATGAGAGAGATTGCGAAGGGGAGTTTATTGATGAGATTGGTTCGAGTTTTTAATGAAGAGGAGGAGAGTGGAGCAGGAAACGTCGGCCATTTTTGGGGGTATACTGGAGCACGACGGGTATTTTGGGGAAGACAAAGAGGAATAGTTCGGGTCTGGGTATGTGCAAGGGAAGGGTGGGCCTTAAGAGGAGGGTAAAGCCCAATAATTTAAAGTCCAAGTTATTTTTAATTTAAAATAGTGTATATACTTGTTTGAGCCATAACTTGTACATACTGAATCAGAATCACAAACCGTAAGCTGCGTTGGGATCGTATGGACGGGAGCAACACAATGAGACTGACTGGGAGTAGAGTGGAGCTCGTTTGAATTTATGGAGAAATAATCTATTTGATTCAAATCAAACAACAGTTTATCGTTCTTTAACGATGAACTGCAAATGTGAGTAAATCTCACCAACTCTGAACAATTTATAAATTCATGTTGTATTTTTAGAACTGTTAAATATTGGCTGATTGACTGTATGTTGACTGTTGATTGAACTGCTTGTCAGTTAGTTGAATTTCTATATTGATTCTGTTTGACATAATATATCATATGGAACTGAAAGTGATGTTGATTTTATTGTGTAACATATGTGGATGCAGGGAGACAAGTTGGAGGAATCCAACTGGATTCCTCAACATTTGTTTTACTGTGATTCATATATTGTGATATATGATGTGATATATAATATGTTGTTGATTATGTGTGTTTGGACGATATTTATCGTTTTTATATGGTATGTTAAATACCATAAGAAATACTGGATATGGGAAAGGGGACTTTCAAAGTGTATTTTGAAAATGAATGATTTATATAAAATCGATGGATTTTATATAGAAAAGGGAAAGGATTTTTATAAAAGAAATATTTATAAAATCAAAGGATAACTTAGAATAAAAGGAAATCATTTGTAAAGTGAAGAACCGTTACTAAAAGTAAATCTTTATAAATGAATAGTTTATTCGAAAAGGAAGTTATCGAATAAAGTTAAAAGGAAGTTATCGAATAAAGTTAAAAGAAGGTATTCGAATATAGTTTAGCCAAAAGGAGTTATTCGATCAGAATTCATCGAATAGAATTAATTGATTAGAGTTAATCAAACAGAGTTAATCCGGTAGGGTTAACCAGTTAGAGTTAATTGGTTAGAGTAAATCATTTAGGTTAAACCATTAAGGTAAACCAGTTAGAGTTAAACAGTTAGTGTTAATCCGTTAAAGTAAATCGATATAGTTATATCGAACTAGAATTTATTAAATAGAGTTAAATCGGACTAGAGTTATTTAAATGAGTTAATCGAATATAGTTTATTCAAATAGAATAAAGGAGTTAATCGAATATAGTTTATTCAAATAGAATAAAGGAGTTAATCGAATATATAGTTTATTCGAATAGAATAAAGGAGTTAATCGAATATATAGTTTATTCAAATAGAATTAAAAGAGTTATCGAATATAGTTTATTCGATAGGAGTTAAGTGAATAGAGTTAGAGTTAAATCAAAAGAGTTAAGTGAATAGAATAAATTGAATAGAGTTATCGAATATACCTTATCGAAGGAAAGAATTATCGAATAGAAAAGATTTGAAAGAGAGTTACGTAAGGAAGTTTGTTAAAGAATTAGAAGGGTGAACTTTGTCTATTTCAAGGTTAGAAATGTTGTTCAGTTAAGGTCTGAGAGGTAGTATTACCCCAACTTGATTGACTTCATTTTTAACTAAGGAATGGTTAAGGTTCGGTAGTAAAGGATGGTTAAGTGAATTTAGTAATTAAAGGAAATGGTTTGAGTTGGCATCGCGATGGTTTGTTTAAACATCTGTCTAAGTCCAATGAAGAAGCTTTGGAAATGTTTTCCAAATAAGAAACCAGAAATGTTTTCTAATAAAGAAAACAAGAAATGGAAATGTTTTCCATTGTTAATAACGTATATTTTCCAAATTTAGAAAATAAGAAAATATTGAATATAGGGAAATAGGAGATAAGTAAATTAATGAAATAAAGAGATAAATGTTGAATGATGATTGATCGATATAATTTCCTCCTGGAAATAATGTCGTTGTTTGCACACTTGTTTTTATTCGATAGTTAAATCACAGACTATCGAAGTTTTGACCATGTTAACGTTGTTGATATGGAGATACCGGTTGGATAATTATCCAAAGAACCACTCTGTATTAGCATAAGCGTTGCGAATCATATATGCCAAAGAAAATTGAAGACGGAGTTATGCAAGGGCTATCCTGTTTACAGAATAGTGCCTTCGGTTCATCCTGTTCCTGGATGACTTGTATGGATGGATGTCTGATAGAGTATTTCCAGACGATCACGTATATTGATTTCTCCAACCGTACCAAGAGTGGAAGCGGAGAAGGAAACTTCTTTTAGCTAACACATAATGTATGGTTGAGGACGTCAATTGGTGATTTGATGGATTTGACGATGTGGCATTCAAAGTGAATCTGGTGTGATGATAAAGCGTAGCTTCTAGCCTCATCATCCGGTAAATGACAGAAAGCGGGCAGGCAGCATGGCTAAGTCGGTCGCACCGAAGTAGTGTAACAACCCGAAAATCTGGGCCAGTTTAAAATTTTTATTTTGGCAATTTTAGCGAATTTTGAACATTTAAAATGAATTATTTTAAATAATATCGACGAGAAATTTATTTTTAAAAGAATTCGAACGTATATATTATATACGTCATCGTTAGAATATAATAATTATATATAATTATAAATAGAATTGAAAATGGCGCGGTAGTTCGATAATTCGATTTCAAACTTCAATTGAATGTACCGGGTGCAAAACAACCCGTATTTTAGTGAAACCGAAAATAATAGGATCTATTTGATAATATCTTTCCAACGAATCCGAAAAATCGAAATTTCATAGCGGGGATCAAAAGATATGTCCAGTTGAAAATTCTGAATAGTTGCTATGGAATTCAGGCCCTTAAAAATGGAAATTTCGCAAACGACCTCGGATTTCAACGAAACCACTTTTGTTGGGTCCGTGATGTCAAATTATTGCTAGGTTTCAAATTTCATAATTCGAATCAACATGTGAGCGTGGCAAAATAAAACGCGTTTGACCAGTTTCAGTTGATTTTAATCGACTGGAAAATGGCCATTTTTCAAACGGTCTCAGAATTCGACGAAACTAGTTTTGTTAGGACCGTATCGTCAACACGAAGCTAAAAAATATTTTTCTGGAATTTTCCGAGTTAGTATGTGACCCCAGTAAATTGAAATGCGCGTTCAAATTCAATATATAGAGTTATATGTTGATTTTGACGGAAACTGATCGAAATGATCGAATCAGTTTACGATACATATCCCATTGTGTTTGGAATGGGGGTAATACGCTATGGACGACAGGCGGTGGGCCTCGTTTAGAGGTCGAAAATAAAAGTTGCTTTTTGAAATAATTAAATAAAAAAAAAATAGAAAACCCTCACCCCTCTCTCCTATACTCTATGGCCCCCCATCCTTTCCCATTTCAGAAAAAAATAGAGAAAAAAAAGCGCTCGATCTCAAACAACAGCCCCCCCTACGCGACCGCCGCCCCATCGATGCGCCCCACCCAGCCGACTTCCGCACCGCCGCAACCCCCTACCTCCTTCTCTCTCCCCTCGCTCTTCCCTTCTCCGCCACACCCCTCCTCGATTTCCCCCCTTCCAGTCAACGAGGAACCGACGCGCCGCCACCAGCTGAGCAGAAGACCGCTAGAGCTCCGCCTACGCCACCACCTCGAGCCGGCGCCAGCATCATCCCCTGCTTCCGGCATTCCTGAGACCAAACCCTTAATTGTCTTCGACTGTAAGCTTTTCAATTTCATCCTCTTTTCAGTATTAATTTATAGTGAAAAAGAAGCGATTTTTTCTATGATGTTCATATATAAAAAGAAATGATTTTTAAATTACAAAAGAGATGATTTTTGGTAAGGTAAAAATATAATTTTTATAAAACTAGGGAAACAAAAATACGATTTTTATAAGGTATGTAGCGAATGAGAAATTGATTTTTGTTTAGATAGCGAATATAAAAATATAATTTTTATTATATGTAGAGGTTAAAATATAATTTTTATCGCATTTAAAGATTGAAAATATAATTTTCATATTATATAGATAATAAAAATGTGATCTTTATATGGTAGGATATAAAAAGACGATATTTTTATGTAGTGAAAGACGACATTTTTAAAATAGAAAAGAGGCGATATTTTTAAAAGTGAGAAGACGAGATTTCTAACTATATAAAGATTGAATTTTTGAAATAGAAAAGATTAGATTTTTGAAATAGAAAAGATTAGATTTTTAAAATAGAAAAGATTAGATTTTTGAAATAGAAAAGATTAGATTTTTAAAATAGAAAAGATTAGATTTTTAAAATAGAAAAGATTAGATTTTTAAAATAGAAAAGATTAGATTTCTGAAATTTGAAAAGGCGAAATCTTTCTATTTGAAAAGGCGAAATCTTTATATAGAGAATAGCAATGTAAAAATAGAATTTTTATCTATATAATAGCGATGTAAAAATAGAATTTTTTATCTATATATAGCGGTGTAAAAATAGGATTTTTATATATTGAATAACAAAGTAAAAATTCGATTTTTACATATGTAGAGAATACGGGCAGCGAAAGTGACAAAAGGCGAGAACGACGAAGAATTCTATAAATGAAGTGTCGTGAAGTTGGGATAGCTATTGGTGAGAACTTCTCACTCTAAATTTCTTTTTCTAGTTATATATATATATATATAATAGGATGCAGACGGTGCTTAGCAGCACCCGACACCCGTCATCCACAGACCATGGATGGCTTGTTTGTTTGATTGATGTGTTGTGAAATTTGTTTGTGAAATTGATATGAAATAGATAATTAAATATATTCATGTGTTGAAAGAAAATAAAATATTTATATCGTTAAAAATATAATTTTTAACGTGAAAGTGAATAAATAAATATTTATAAACAAATCGGCCGATTTGTTTATATACGCTGATTTGACTGATATTGATTGGGTCGATAAATTTTACACATCGCCCAACTGCACAAATAAAAATCTGTGTTTGTTGATTTGAAACGCCACACGGGTATTGGGATGATATTTGGCATGCACTAATCCCAATTATTTAATTGTATGTCGATCGATTGGTCGACAGACTGTGTAAGCGTTGATTATTTATATTTGATGCTTATGCAGTTGTGTGGTGCACTTTGGATGATGGTTGATTGTTTATCGTTGCTATTATATACATGTGTTGTATGGAATCCATATAATTAACGTTATATGGTAATTGATTGGGCCTCATTCCAATCGGGAAAATAATGAATATTATAAAAGAAAATTCATGTGTTGAATATAAAAATGGTCATGTGTTGACGATGTTCATGTGTTGAAATTATTCATGTGTTGAGTAAAATATTTTAAATAATAAAATTTACATCTTCATCATATTTAAAATTAGAACTACTTCACGGTGGAGTCTAATTAAAAATCAAACGATAAATACCATGATTTTATTAAATATTTTACATAACAAAAATAGTCGTGTGTTGAAAGAAATATAGATTCATGTGTTGAATAGAATAAATATTCATTTGTCGAATAGAATAAAGAAGTTTTTGAAAAATATAAAACGAACTGAAATTGAATTGAAATAAAATTGAAATGAATTCGAATTGAATTGAAATCAAATCGATTTGAAATTGAAGATGAAGTTGAAATTGTTTTTGAAACGAATTTAGAATTATTTATAAAATTCGTTTTAAAAGGAAATCGACGAAATACATAAAATATATATATTATATATATATATAATGGCCTGAATAGAACGCGCCGCGGCAGTTCGTGAATTTCGACCATTAACTTCGAATTGACGTTGCGGGAGATCCGACCGTCGGATTCTCCTAAAACTGGAACCGTTGGGTTCGTATCGAAAAGAGCTTTCCAATGAATATTAGAAATTTGAAATCTAATGGTTGGATTTGGAATTATGTCCAAATCAAATTTAGAAAAGGTCGCTGTAAGTGCAGTTCGATGGCCGTTGATGGAAATCGACTGTACGGGCCTTGATAAAATTATTAAAAATATCTATAATTAGTGTAAAATCATAAGAAATGATTTGGGAAAATTTGGGCGGAAGAATTCCACATTTGAAAGGATAAAAATAGATTTTTATCGAAATGAACTAGTTTTGAACTAGAATTAAAATCAATTTATTTTTGAAATAAATAAATTGAATTTGAAGGTGATTTTAAAAATAATCAATATTCCCAATACGTGGATTGGACTGGAGTTGAATCGAAATTATCTTCGGAATATTTCGATGTTGGATTTCGTGATTATACAGATATTGTTGAGGGAATTTGAAAGATATATTTTATATCGTTATTTCCAATACGATATTTGTTGGTTTCAGAATTTGATATTGAATATAAGCCGGTATATTTTCTATTCAGAGCCTTGTATTTAATATCAAATGTGATTTTGGTTTATCGTGAATCGTGTTTTATATGACATTGGTTCTTTAACCCAGTTAAAGGCAAGATGTTGATTTTTGAAAAGATTAAAACTAAGTGGAGTTTTAATGAATCTTTAATTAGATTAAAATGTGAATTGATAATTTAAATTATCAAATCTGAAAGGTGATCGAGAATGGAGTACAACCAGTTTTGCTCCAATGCGATAGTTAAATCTTTAATTAGATTTGAACGTGAAATGGTAATTAATTTTACCGATAACACCATGGTGTTAGATGTGGAATATTACCAGTTTTCCCCATGGGATATATAGGTTGGGATGGAGAAATAAAATAAATAATTACTTCGGTGTGATTCGCTAATCCCGACTAGTTTGACATGATATCCAAAGGAAGATTATAGAATAAATTTAGAAGAATTTATCTTGGATAAAATTAATGGGAACCTTTCCCTAAGAATGTGATTTTGTGAATAAAAGAATATTCTGAATTGGAATGAGGCGTTCGTTGTGTTTGTGTAACATTTGTTTATTATATGCGTGGGTTATTCAGAAAGGCCGGGTTATACCCATTCTGAATAACCGATTCGACGAGATGTCGAAGATGAAGACGGTGGTTGAAGACCGGAAGTCTTCACATCGTTTGGGTGATTACTGATGATCTTGATTGGGCTGTACACCCAAGATGAGGGAAATAGTTGGTGATCGTCCAGACGTACTTGGAGATGGATGGATATGCGAGGAAAGTGCCTCCGGTTTCGTTCAGACCCAGAACGAACTTGTAAATGGATTGTGTGTCTGACATTGGATTTTATTCTGTGTTGATTGATCTCTATTAAATATACATCTGTTTTGCGGCGGAGAATTTATTCTCTTGCTTAACGCCCTTCTCTGAGATGTACGAGCTCAGAGGTTGTATATCGATGGACATCGGTCGCATGGAATGAATTGCCAGTGTGGCACGCGTAAGTGGAAATTGATCAAGGCTTCTGTTGAAAAGAAAAGTCTTGTGGTTGATGATCAAAGCACGGCCTGTGTGGCGTAGCTTTGTGTATAGCGTGAATTCGCGAGCCTCACACCTCGGTATGAGTCAAAAACGGGAGACGGACCCAAGGAGTGCACGGCGTTTCTTTCTAGCTAGGGTGGTGTCAGTGACCTACCAGCCCTGACATTTATATACTTTTCACCTGTGTGGTTGTTGGATACGAGGCGCCTCAGATATAGGTCTGTAAGGACCGGGAAACGTGTGTTCAGGAATAACTAATCCTCAAAAGTAAGATAGGACCGGCCTTGGAGGTTCCAAAGGATTATAGTGGGGTCCTGAGGCATTGCTAGAGTGTCTCGAACGCGGAGAGGAGCTTGCCCCTTGCCTCGGCTCATGACGGAATCCAATTTCCAATACGTAATATTGCGGTTTTAATTGTAGAACTAGTATGGCGACATGATATATGGTACCCATGTCGTCTATGATTGATATTTATGATTGAAATTGTTTTGACACTATACACCTATAATAGTATCAAAGAATGTGTTTTAAACGTATCAAGCTTGCTTTGGCTGTTATAAGGGAAAACCCTATCCTCCGGCTTGCGTTGCATTGTGTGATGGGACCTGGGTCTTATAACAGCTTCATTTTTCTTTATTTAGCATTGCGCCGTTTGTTCTATGCACTGGTATTCTTGGGAGGAAACCAGTTCCGTGTTATACGGCGTGGTCCCTTGATTTACCAAACTTTAAAATCAATATTAATAACTGTTTTAGTTCTCACACCAGTCACATGACTGACCTGGAGTTTATTGTTTTAACCTAAACTCTGGGTGCCCCTATTTTCCACACGGGCAGCTAGTAGTTTTGGTTTTGCAGATTATATTCACAGGATCCTGATTTACAGCTGGAACGATGCTCGGAAAGCTCTATATCCGTGTATCACTTTCAGTTGTGTTTTGTATATATTTTCCGCTGCAATGTAATTTAAATCTCTGATATTTGTTGAATGTAATTTATTCATTTATACTATGTATATTCTTGTATCTGATGGAATTGTTGTAATAACAATGAAATGTTCTTCCGTTTGCGTTCTATTTTGTCCTGTTCTCAAAACGATAAGGGGTTTCGAACGGTCTTAGTCGGTTTAACGATCGATTCAGATCGAGCGAAATTCCTTGCCGTTACAAGTAGGGTGTATAATCACCTGATCTAGAGTTTCATTTACTTCTAAAAATCTATTATTGATGCTGTCCCATTCGGGAAACGGTTGCTGATCCCAACCGTTGGTGATATACATTCGATACACTCAAGTGAAATGAGTGGTTGGTCGTGTGTGGCCAGGTTGCAAGATGTTCTTTTTGAACCCAGTGTATTCCTCTCTAAAGGTACACTAGCGAAAGGTGGTTCCATACCTTGTCATAGTTGGAAATCCATTACCCAATACGTGCTTGCGGTTTTGATTGTATACTATATATGTAGAACATGAGATGAAAGCGTTTCTGCTAGATGATTATTATACTGTGGTTGATAGACATTATTATAATATCAAAAGGGTTTTGATATAAAGATAATTTGGATTCTCATAAGGGAAAAACCCATTCCGTTATACGGCGTGGTCTAATGAGATATCGTTTACCTGTTTGAACTGTTTTACTCAAACCAGTCCCATAACTGACCTGGAGTTTATTTTTTTGTTTTCCCTAAACTCTTGGGTGCCTAAATTTGTACGGGCAGTCAAGTAGTCGGGATTTACAGATATACTAGAAGAGCTTGGAGCAGGAGGCTTCAGGATTATATAGCTATGGTTATTTCCGCTGTGTTGTAAGTGTTGTACTTTGATAATGATGTATATTCAAGTACAAATGTATATTTCAAGTTATGTTATATATATTATATGTTATTCGTTCCGCTGTGAGGTTCGTGTTACTCTGATGTTGTGTGCTTCTTCTTCTTCTATTCTAAGTTTCTATCTTATCTATTCTCACCCTCTAATTTCTTTCATTAATGACTGGCATTTTTCGATGTTTGGTTAGTCGTCATTGAGTTTATGGCGATAACCAAAGTCGACAAAATCCCGGGTCATTACAGTTGGTATCAGAGCCTAAGTTAAGTGAATTACGTTGACTATGTGGCGTGACTCAATAGAGATAGGGTTAGTAATACCCTAGATTGAGTTGACTGTATATATATGAGTGAACGTATTTGCAATTTGATATAAAGTGGTTTTATATTGTGGAGATTTATTGGGGTAGTAGTTTATGAGTTCTGGTCGATCAGTTTGATCCACTGTATCGGTAGGAGTTACTAAACACTCGAATACGATGGGTCGTCACGATATGTTTTGAAAATAGGGTAAATTAAAAAATAAGTTTACCCAAGGTATATCTTAATATAGAGAAGATATATATATATCAAAATTATAATATAATGGATATATTGGTTGTTATTATAATCGAGTAAGATTATAAATTAAATGGTTATGTAAATAACCAATCAGAATTCATATAAGTGAAATACGTGAAATCAGATGAGTTAAATCTGAATTTAAACCAGAAATTGAATTAAAACTCTGGAAAATTGGATAAGTGTTTGTAAATGGATTTGGATTAAAAGTAAGGAAAATTTAAAAACCTAGGAGATTTTAAATTGTTTTACAAGCAGTGTGAATTATATTTTGAAATAAATTTCAAAGTGGAAATGTTTAGAAATGGTTTTATAGTATTGAACTCACTTTGATCGCTGGAAAATAGATTTTGATGATGACAGCTGCATCATCAGTATTCATTTTCGAGTTGTAAGTGACGAATTACTACCAGAGATACTGTTTTGAATTTGTTTTGGGAAAGACAAGTTGTGTTGAATTTCAAAATGGAATTGAAATATAGAATTGAATATAGAAATTCAAAGGGAGTTTGAATATATGAAATTCAATGGAATTGAAATAGAGTTTGAATATAGAATTCAAATGGAATTTAAACTATAGAAATTTGAATATAGAATTCAAATGGAATTTAAACTATAGAATTTGAATATATAGAATTTGAATAGAGAAGTTCAAATATGAATTTGATATAGAAATTGAATAGAGAAGTTCAAATATGAATTTGATATAGAATTTGAATAGAGAAGTTCAAATATTAATTTGATATAGAATTTGAATATAGAATTCAAATAGAATTGAAAATGGAATCCAACTAGTGATATATAAGTTAAACTTATATTTGAATAGGTTATATTCAAAATGAAAGGGGGAAATAGGCAAAACAGTTAACTAGAAATTAATTAATGGAATTTTTAATTAAAGTTGAACATTGAAAGGTAAATGGGATTTGAGAACTTAGATTTCGAAATTTGATATAAAACGTAAGTTGAAAAGGAATTCAATTAGTTATAAACAAGTTAAACTTAGATTTGAACATGTTGTGTTCAAATATAAAGTGCAATAAGGAAAAGAGCTAATTAGCGAAGTACTTAACGAAACGAGTTAAAACGTTTTGATTGAGTTGAAACAAAAATGGGGATGGTTGGATATAGGTTAAACAGGTTTGGAATGGAGTGTTAGAAGAGTATAAATATAATGCTCGACGAAAAGGTATGTATTTAATTCATATATGAGATTTTATGAGCCGTATCGGCTAACCGCTGGCTTTTTCTTTTTCTTTTTGAATAGAGAGGGCCATGGGAGGCTATTTGAAATATCCCGATGCTCCTGGTACAAAGGAGGTTATGGCGAATTTTTCCGGGAATTTAAAGAGTTAGAATATTTTTAAGATAATTTGATAGTTAGAAATCAACGTATAGATATATATATATATATATATATAGAAGTCGATAAGGAAACGAACTTAGAAATAGAATAGTAAAATCAAAAAGGAAGACTAAGAATAAAATCTAGTAAGAATAGAAATAGGAAGCGTATACGTGTTTAAAAGTGAATAAGTAGTTGTATGGTATTGATCATTCGAGTAAGTAGTCATATCTGTTTTGACATTATAAATGTTATTCAGTCAAGGTCTGAGAGGTAGTTATACCCCAACTTGTTTGATTTCATTATTAACAAATAAATAGTAAGATTTCAGGCTTGAAGATCAATGTTGAATAAGAGTTAGTTGAATATAGTATTTGGGTTGTCGTAACGATGTTTTCACACAACATCCGTTTTAACCCAAATAAAATGTAAGCTTGGAAATAGAATAAAGAATATTTCCTAAGTATAGAAATAAACGAGATCGGAAAAGAGATAAGTAATTGGAATATTTTCCAATTATAAATAGAATATATTTTCTAAACTTTAGAAAATAAAAGGGAGGCGATATTCGGGAATGTTTTCCAAATAACATAAAAGGCCAAAAAGGTTATTGAAAATATTTGGTTAACAAATATTGATAAAGAAATAGAGAAGTGATTTAACTAATGGAATATTAATTAAGGGCTCAGTGACATGTTCAAAAGGAAAATTTGATTTTTGAAAAGAGTAAACTGTTTAAAAACTCCCAGGGAAAGACTGTTTGAATTAAAAACAAATTTAACAGAAATTTGTGAAAGAAAATTTGAATTAAAGTAAAGCCAGTAAAGTGGTAACGGAGATTGAATTAGAATGATATCAAGACAAAATTGGATTGTGAGATTCAAATTTGAAGTGTAATGTGATAATCAAGTTAAGAGTTGGGAATCGAGAAGAAACTCGAGTTGAAATGATATTTGGCTCGGATATAAGCGAATGGTTGTGTTGTGGATAAAAGCAGATTGGAATTTGATTGGGATAATCCTTATATCTGCTGAATTGATAACAGGTGGAAATGATAAAATGATATGCTGACAAAAGGTACAAGTTTATATTTCTATTGGATATAAGATTTATGAGCCGAATTGACAAGCCGCTTGGCTGTTTGATTTTCTTTTGGGTTGGAGATGGCCCAGAGAGGCAAGTTGGAGTTTGACCGATTGACCAGTACAAAGGAGGTGCTGGCGAAATTTTTCGAAGAGTTAAGGCGTTAGAAAATTTTCAGGATTTTTGAAAATTTTCGTTGATAAGAATTAATTAATATTTAATTAAAATTAAATTGGTTCAGTTGAAACTGAAGTAAAGAAGTGAATAAATATGTTCTAACCAGTCGATAGGGTCGTCCTCTACCTTTTAGCAATTTCGAGGACGAAATTATTTTAAGTGGGAAAGATTGTAATGACCCGCATTGGCAGAGGTGTTTTAATTAATTTATTTGATTATATAAATGGTGGTTTAGTGAATTATATGGTCGGAGAATTAAATAATGATGAATATTTAATTAAAATAATAAATTTAATAATATATTTAATTCTGAAATAATCAGAATTGGCCGAAATGACGATATGGTGTGAACCGGATCATCTGTGATATTTAATTCAGCTTGGAATTGAATTTGAATAACGAATATATTCAATCATCGACAGTTGAACGTATAGTTTATAATATAATTATAAATGAGCTCGAAATGGCGCTGCAGTTCGTAATTTGGCGATTCGAACTTCAACTGAATATACTGGATTCGTTTTAAATCGGATTTCTGTGAAACAAGAAACGTGTGGAGCTGGTGGAGTATATCTTTCTAGTGGAAGAGAAAAATCAGGATTTTGTCGTGTAGATTTTGATTTATGTCCAAATCAAATTTTAGAAAAGTCGCTGTGGAATTCCTTTATAATTTATAAAGGAATTATTTATATTTTAAAAAGGAATTTCAATATAAATCGAATATCGATTTAATCAGGATTTGAAATATCAAGTTAGAAATTCATAGAGGAATATTCTAGAGCTGTATGGTATTCCACTGTGAATATATACGATAATATTTATTTATAAATATTTAATTTAATTATATTTAAATATATTTATATATTTAAAAGGGGTTATCCAGAGCTTTAAAAATACGTTGTGTGAGCATATGAAGTCGGAATTCGACGAAACCAGTTTCGTTGGGACCGTAATGTCGAACTCTAGCTACATGTCAAGTTTCGTGATTTTTGAATATTGTGTGTGATCACACGGATTTCTAGAAGACTGAAACGAATATAAAATAATAAATACAAAATATCTAAACCAAAGTAGAGGCCAAAAACAAAGCCACATCTTCTCCTTTACAACCACAGAAGTTTTCGTGCTCCCTATATAACAAAATTTAGCCGCCACTTCCTTAGTTCCTTCACAGAAAAATCGAAGTAAAAGAAAAATAAAAAAAACAAACAATAGAAAAATCCTTAAATCTTGAGGTTGGATTCATTCATCTCCACTCCATGAGAGCTTCTTCCCGATATATGCTGTACAGGGAGCGACGCTATCTTTTTGGGATCGAAAAAGATGCCGTCGAACTAGGGTTGGATAGGCTGAATGATTGAGGCTTTAATTTGCGAATTCAGTTGTGTATTTGAGTTCAGGAGTTGAAGAGGTTGGATTTGTGGTAAATTGGTGAGGTTCAGTGACAATTTTGTTCGTTGGTTCTCTGTCGCCGCGGGAGAACTATCGTCGACGGGATTTGAGGGAGGCCACCGAGTTGATCAATATGGGTATGGGATGAGAGAGATTGCGAAGGGGAGTGTATCGATGAGATTGGTTCGAGTTTTTAATGAAGAGAAGGAGGAGAGTGGAGCAGGAAACGTCGGCCATTTTTGGGGGTATACTGGAGCACGACGGGTATTTTGGGGAAGACAAAGAGGAATAGTTCGGGTCTGGTTATGTGCAAGGGAAGGGTGGGCCTTAAGAGAAGGGTAAAGCCCAATAATTTAAAGTCCAAGTTATTTTTAATTTAAAATAGTGTATATACTTGTTTGAGCCATAACTTGTACATACTGAATCAGAATCACAAACCGTAAGTTGCGTTGGGATCATATGGACGGGAGCAACACAATGAGACTGACTGGGAGTAGAGTGGAGCTCGTTTGAATTTATGGCGAAATAATCTATTTGATTCAAATCAAACAACAGTTTATCGTTCTTTAACGATGAACTGCAAATGTGAGTAAATCTCACCAACTCTGAACAATTTATAAATTCATGTTGTATTTTTAGAACTGTCAAATATTGGCTGATTGACTGTGTGTTGACTGTTGATTGAACTGCTAGTCAGTTAGTTGAATTTCTATATTGATTCTGTTTGACAGAATATATCAACTGGATTCCTCAACATTTATTTTACTGTGATTCATATATTGTGATATATGATGTGATATATAATCTGTTGTTGATTATGTGTGTTTGGACGATATTTATCGTTGTTATATGGTATGTTAAATACCATTAGAAATACTGGATATGGAAAAGGGGACTTTCAAAGTGTATTTTGAAAATGAATGATTTATATAAAATCGATGGATTTTATATAGAAAAGGGAAAGGATTTTTATAAAAGAAATATTTATAAAATCAAAGGATAAGTTAGAATAAAAGGAAATCATTTGTAAAGTGAAGAACCGTTACTAAAAGTAAATCTTTATAAATGAATAGTTTATTCGAAAAGGAAGTTATCGAATAAAGTTAAAAGGAAGTTATCGAATAAAGTTAAAAGGAGGTATTCGAATATAGTTTAGCCAAAAGGAGTTATTCGATCAGAATTCATCGAATAGAATTAATTGATTAGAGTTAATCAAACAGAGTTAATCCGGTAGGGTTAACCAGTTAGAGTTAATTGGTTAGAGTAAATCAGTTAGGTTAAACCATTAGGGTAAACCGGTTAGAGTTAAATAGTTAGTGTTAATCCGTTAAAGTAAATCGATAGAGTTATATCGAACTAGAATTTATTGAATAGAGTTAAATCAGACTAGAGTTATTTAAATGAGTTAATCGAATATAGTTTATTCAAATAGAATAAAGGAGTTAATCGGATATAGTTTATTCAAATAGAATAAAGGAGTTAATCGAATATATAGTTTATTCAAATAGAATAAAGGAGTTAATCGAATATATAGTTTATTCAAACAGAATTAAAAGAGTTATCGAATATAGTTTATTCGATAGGAGTTAAGTGAATAGAGTTAGAGTTAAATCAAAAGAGTTAAGTGAATAGAATAAATTGAATAGAGTTATCGAATATACCTTATCGAAGGAAAGAATTATCGAATAGAAAAGATTTGAAAGAGAGTTATGTAAGGAAGTTTGTTAAAGAATTAGAAGGGTGAACTTTGTCTATTTCAAGGTTAGAAACGTTGTTCAGTTAAGGTCCGAGAGGTAGTATTACCCCAACTTGATTGACTTCATTTTTAACTAAGGAATGGTTAAGGTTCGATAGTAAAGGACGGTTAAGTGAATTTAGTAATTAAAGGAAATGGTTTGAGTTAGCATCGCGATGGTTTGTTTAAACACCTGTCTAAGTCCAATGAAGAAGCTTTGGAAATGTTTTCCAAATAAGAAACCAGAAATGTTTTCTAATAAAGAAAACAAGAAATGGAAATGTTTTCCATTGTTAATAACGTATATTTTCCAAATTTAGAAAATAAGAAAATATTGAATATAGGGAAATAGGAGATAAGTAAATTAATGAAATAAAGAGATAAATGTTGAATGATGATTGATCGATATAATTTCCTCCTGGAAATAATGTCGTTGTTTGCACACTTGTTTTTATTCGATAGTCAAATCACAGACTATCAAAGTTTTGACCATGTTAACGTTGTTAATATGGAGAGACCGGTTGGATTATTATCCAAAGAACCACTCTATATTGGCATAAGCGTTGCGAATCATATATGCCAAAGAAAATTGAAGACGGAGTTATGCAAGGGCTATCCTGTTTACAGAATAGTGCCTTCGGTTCATCCTGTTCATGGATGACTTGTATGGATGGATGTCTGACAGAGTATTTCCAGACGATCACGTATATTGATTTCTCCAACCGTACCAAGAGTGGAAGCGGAGAAGGAAACTTCTTTTAGCTAACACATAATGTATGGTTGAGGACGTCAATTGGTGATTTGATGGATTTGACGATGTGGCATTTAAAGTGAATCTGGTGTGATGATAAAGTGTAGCTTCTAGCCTCATCATCCGGTAAGTGACAGAAATCGGGCAGGCAACATGGCTAAGTCGGTCGCACCAAAGTAGGGTGTATAATCACCTGATCTAGAGTTTTATTTACTTCTAAAAATCTATTGTTGATGCTGTCCCATTCGGGAAACGGTTGCTGATCCCAACCGTTGGTGATATATATTCGATACACTCAAGAGAAATGAGTGGTCGGTCATGTATGGTCGGGTTGCAAAACGTTCTTGTTGAACCCAGTGTATTCCTCTCTAGAGATACCTATCGGCAGGTGGTTCCATACCTTGTCATAGTCGGAATCCAATCTCCAATAAGCGCCTGCGGTTTTGATTGTATACTATATATATATATGTGTGGAGCGTGAGATGCAAGTGTTCTGCTAGATTGTTAATTATTTGTGATTAGACATTATTATAATTTCAGAAAAGTATTGATTTTGAAAATGATTTGGGTTATCGTAAGGTAAAAACCATCCGTGTTTATGTGTGGATCGGTCTTACGATTATCATTTCTTTTGAAAATGAATTTTAAAGTTAAACCAAGTGGTTGGAGTTTACTCACACCAATCCCATGACTAACCCAGAGTTTATTTTGTTTTGTTTTCCCTAAACTCTTGGGTGCCCAAAATTTGTATGGGAAGTCAAGTAGTCGGGATTTATAGATACACTAGACGGAGCTTGGAGCAGGAGGCTTCAGCAGCATTTTATAGCTATTGTTTATTTCCGCTGTGATGTTAGTGTTGTACTCTAATATACAAATACAGATTTGTGTTTCAATGTTACTTTGTATACTATATTTTATTCGTTCCGCTGTGAGATTTATGATACTCTGATGTTGTTGTGTTCATCTTCTTCTATTATTATTTTCTACCTTATCTATTCTCACCCTTTAACATTTTTCTATTAACTATTCGGTATTTCTGATGCTTGGATAGTCGACATTTAGTTCATATCGATTACCAAGGTCGCAAATTCATGGGTCGTTACAGTGGTATCAGAGCTGAAGGTTAAGTAATTACCTTGGCTCTGTGGTGTGACTCAATAGAGATGGGGTTAGAGTACCCTAGATTGAGTTTGAGTGAATATATACGAGTGAACGTATTTGTAAATTTTATAAAAATGTTTTATACTGTGAAGATTTATTGGTTGAGATGTTTATAATTAAGTTCTGGTCGATCAGTTTGATCCACTATATCGGTAGGAGTTTCTAAACGCCCAAATACGATATACCGACACAGCATGTTTTGAAAAGAGGGTAAATGAAATAATTTTACCCAAAATTATATTTTTATATAAAACAATGATTAATATTGGAAATATTATAGAATATTGGGTGTGTTGGTTGTTATTATAAACAAATGAGATTGTAATTGAAATGGTTATGTAAATAGCCAATCAGGATACATATAAATGAAATATATGAAATCGAAATGAATTAAATCTAAATTTAAATTAGGACTAAAACTAGAACTCTGGGAATTTGAATAAGTGTTTATAAATGGACTGAATTAAATATATGAGAATTTTAAAATCCTGGGAGATTTTAAATTGTTTTACAAACATTGGAAGGATATTTTGAAACAATTTCAAAATGGAAACGTTTAAGCATAGTTTTGAAATGATATAGTATTGAACTCACTTTGATCGCTGGGAAATAACTCTGATGATGCTGGCCACATCATCAGTGTTCATTTTCGAGTTGCAAGTGACGGTTTACTACCAAAGAGATTGTTTTTGAATTGTTTTGAGAAAAACAAGTTGTTTCGAATTCCGAAAAGGAATATTTGATTTAGAATAAAAATTAAGCTGTTTAAACTCCCAGGAGAGATTATTTGATTTAAAAACAAATTTATAAAAATTTGGGAAAACAAATTGAAATTGAGTTAAAGCCCGTTAAATGGAATTTTTTTTAGAATTTAATGTATCAAGTAGAATCAGATTTTGAATTGTGAGATAGGAATCTGAAATGGTATTGGATTGCTGAGTTAGGAGTTAGGAATCAAGAATGGAACTCGAGTTTGAAAGGATATTTGGCTTTTTTGAGCGAACAGCTGTGTTGAGGATAAATTGATCGGAGTTGATTGGAATGAAACTGGTATATGAAGAATTGGTAGCTGTGAAAACCCGTAACTCCCCCGTAAAGGAAAGCCGCGGATAGTTCGAGAACAAGCCACAAGACTTTGCTGGATGGTTGCAAAGCCTACTTAACTCGAAATCCGGGTCATTACAGTAGCAGATGGAAATGAGATAATGATATGTCCAACAAAAAGGAACGTGTTTACTTTTATATGAGTTTAGTGATTTATGAGCCTGTTTGGCAAGCTGCTTGGCTATTTAATTTTCTTTTGGGTTGGAGAAGGCCCAGAGAGGCGAGTTGTAGTTGTACCGATTGACCCGTACAAAGGAGGTGCTAGCGAAATTTTTCAGAAATTTAGGGTTTTAGAAAATTTTTAGAATTTTTGGAAATTTTCGTTAATAAGAATCAATTAATATTTTAATTAAAAGAAATTGGTTCAGTTGAAACTGGAGTTAAGAAGAAAACAAATAATTGTTAACCCAATTAATAGGGTTTGTTTTCTACCTTAGCAATTTCGAGGACGAAATTATTTTAAGGGGGGAAGAATGTAACGACCCGTATTTTTACTGTGTGATAATTAATTTATTTAACTATTTAAATAGTGATTTAGAGAATTAAATGGTCGTTTAATTAAATAATATTGAATATTTAATTAATATAAATAATAGAATAATATATTTATTTCCGAAATAGTCGGAAATAGTGAATTGACAACATTATGTGAATTGGACAACTTAAAATATATAATTCAGTTTAGAATTGAATTATATAAACGAATTTAATTAATAAATGTCGGTTTGAACGTATATTTATATTATAATTATAATCGAGCTCGAAATGGCGTGGCATTCGTAATTTGGTGATTCAAACTTTAATTGAATATAATAAATCCGATTTAAGCCAGATTTCTGTGAAACAAGAAACGTTTGGAGCTAGTGAAATATATTTTTCTAATGGACGAGAAAAATCGAGATTTCATGGTGTAGATTTTGAGTTACGATCAAATCAAATTTTAAAATAGTCGCTATGGAATCCGTTTATAATTTATAACGATTTATTTATATTATAAATGGATTTTTAATATAAATTGAGTATCGATTTAATCTGGGATTTTTAAATGTCGAGTTATAAATCCCGATATGTTTATTTTGGAGCCAGATTATATTCTATGTGAATATATACGATAGTATTAATTAATTAATATTAAATTTAATTATTTTTTAATATATTAATATTTAAAATGGGTTTATTTAGAGCTTTAAAAATAGTCAGTTTTGCAAACTACCTCCGTTTTTGAGGAAACTAATTTTGTTTGATCTGGAATATTAAATTATTGTTAGATTTCAATTTTTCATGATTTTTGGAGTTAGTACGTAGCCTTACGGATTTTTAATGTGAAAAACAGTTGATAATCTAACTTTAAAAATGCGCTGTGTGAACAAATGAAGTCGGAATTCGACGAAACCAGTTTCGTTGGGTCCGTAATTTCGAACTGAAGGTGCATGTCCATTTTCATGATTTTTGGATATTGTATCTGATCAATAAGATTTTTAAGCTATAAATACAAACAGCGGTTGGTTAAAAATGAATATTTAACGAAATAATAAATTATTAAAAATACACTATAAATACCTAAAACTATTTCTAACCCTATTTCAATTCTCCCACAGTCAAACAATGCGCCGTTACCTCGGAGAAAGAATAAACAGTAAATTCTTGAGTTTGGAAAATCAAAACAATTCCAATATATTCCTATAAATTGCAAAATATATATTTATGGATTGCTGAAACGATTCACTGCAGTTTGGTATAATTTTTGGAGAGTGCGCGCTCATCTTTATGCAGGTGGGTTTCTACGGCGCCACCTAAAGCTTAGAAATTCTGGTAATACGATCATCGGTGAGCGATTGGGAGGGCAGCACAGTGTTTGTGTTACGGAGAGGGTTCGTTTATGGGTTATTTGCGGAAATTCGAGACAAAATTGTTCGGTACTTGTGGAGTGCGTCGAGGAACCAGAAGCCATGTTCTTAGAGGGAGCTCGAGTTGGACTTTATTAGGTAGAGAAGAAATGTTGTTGGTCGAGAAGAGAAATGTTGGTTTTAGTTTGCATTTAAATGGAAAAAATGGAGAAGACGCAGTGATTAAAGATTTAGCCATGGTGAGCGAATCACAGGAGGAGTGCGGGTTTTAGATGTTGGGGAAGAAATGATATATGGATCGGATAGGAATAGTTTGGGCCAAGGAAGGAAAAGACGATGAGGCCCATTTCTAAATAAATTTAAAGATTTTTAATTTATATTGTATATAAACTTGTAAAGGCTATATCTTATTCATACGTGATCGAAATTCAGCGAAACAAGATCCGTTGGGATCATATGGACGGCGGCTACGAAATGGAACTGATTGGAGGTGAATTGGAGCTCATTAACATTTATAGCGAAATAAATTGTCCGATCTGAATCATCGATTGATTATCGTTATTTAACGACAACCGTCCAATGTGAGTAAATCTCACTAACTCTGCTCAATTTATTTTTATAACGTAATTTTAGAACTGATGAATATTGGTTGATTGATGTGTGTTGATTGTTTGGTTGAACTACTAATTGATTGGTAGAAATATCGATATAGTTATGTATATGTGTATCGTTAATTAAATTTTGATTCTGTTGATCAAAATATTTCATATTGAAATGAAAGTGATGTTAATTATACTGTTTAACATCTGTGGATGCAGGGAATCAGGTTGGAGGGATCCAACTGGATTCCTCAACATTTATGTTACTGTTTTTCATATATGGTGATATGTGATGTGATATATAATCTGTTAATGATTATGTGTGTTTGGAAAATATTAATCCTTGTTGTTTGGTACTTTAAATACCATATATAATACTGGAATGTATAAAGGGAATTTTCAAAGTGTATATTGGAAATAAAATATATTTATATAAAATCAAATGATTTTATATAAAGGAATTTCAAAGTGGATATTGAATTTAAGGATTTTGTAAAATCAATGGATTTTATAGATAGAATTATAAAAGGGATATTTATTTAGAAAATAAATAGGATATTGAATAGGAATATTTATTTAGAAAATAAATAGAATTTTATAAAAGGAAATATATGGAAAATAAATATTAAATGTAAATCTATTTTAACAGATAAATGGAAAAGATTAATTTAAAGTAGAATTAAATAGAAATCTGTTCTAATAGATAAAATGGAGAAGATTAATTTATAAATAATGTTTTATAAATTGAGTAAATTATTTATCATTGGATAAACTGAATATATAAGTCTGAATTTATATATAGAAGTAAAAATCAGTTTTAAAACCGATATTTGAGACTGAAATTGAATGTAGCAATTATAAAGGGAATTATAAATGAGATTTAAGTGTTAGAAATAAAAGGGAAGTTTCATATGAATAATTCTATAAATAGAAGTATAAATAGAATTTGGAAATGGGATATTATTTCAAAAATACGAAATCAAACTTAAGGGATTATATAAAAGAAATATTTTCACATTCAATGGGGATAATGGATTAAAATAAATATTTTATAATTTAAAACATTTATAAAGAAATTGGGTTTTGAATATGAATTCAAATGGGAATTTGAATGGGAAAGGAATTTGAGTTAATCGAATGTAAGTCATTCGAATAAGAGCTAATCGAATAGAGTTAGTCGAATATTAGTTATTTGAACTAGAGTTAATCAAATTAGAGTTAATCAAATTAAAGTTAATCGATTAGAGTTAATCGAAATAGAGTTGATCGAATATTAGTTATTCGAATTAGGGTTAATCGAATATTAGTTATTCGAATTAGAGTTAATCGAATATTAGTTAGTTGAATAGAGTTAACCGAACAGAGTTAATTGGATTAGAGTTAATCGAATATTAATTATTGGAAAAGAGTTAATCAAATATTATTTAATCAATAGAGTTTGTCGAATATTAGTCCGAATAAAGTGAATCAAATATAAGTATTCGAAGAGAGATTATCGGATATAGTTTATTCGAAGAAAAGATTATCGAATATAGTTTATTCGAAGAAGGAAATATTATCAAATATAGTTTATTCGAAGAAGAAAAGATTATCGAATATAGATTATTCAAAGAAGAGTTATCGAATATAGTTTATTCGAGAGAGGGTTATCGAATAGAGTTTGTTCGAGAATGAATTATACATTAGGACTCGACTTTATCGAATATAGGAAAGTATTATTTACTTTCTGATTTTTGAATCAAGATTTATTTATTTAATAAATCCTTTGTTTATTTGTTCAGATTAAGAAATAAAAGTTATACTTAAGTTATTATATTTCAGAAGCATGGGATTATAATACTATTGTTATAATCAAATAATTTCTGTAAAAGAAGTGGATTTGTTAGAGTTACGTAAGGAAGTTTGGTGAAGATTTAAAAGGTGAACCTTGTCTATTGCGAGGTTAGAAATGTTGTTCAGTTAAGGTATCAGAGGTAGTTATACCCCAACTTGATTGACTTCATTTTTAACTAAGGAATGGTTAAGGTTAGATGGTGAAGGTTAGTTAATTGAATTTAGTTAGTAAGTGTTATCGGTTTGAGTTGGCATAGTGATGTTTTATTTAAACATTTGTTTAAATCCAACGAAGGAGTTTTGGAAATGTTTTCCAAATAAGAAAGAGGGAATTTTCCTAATATAGAAAATAAGAAATAGGTATAAATATGGAAATGTTTTCAAAAGATTAATAATGTAAATTCAGAAAAAATAAGAATTAACGAATATATGGGAACGGGAATAGGGAAATGAATAATTGAATGACAAATTAATTTAAAAGGGGATCAGTGTTGATGGATGATTTGCTCGGCAAGATTTCCATTTGAAAATACGACCGTTGTTTGTACACATGTTTTCCTTCGATAGTTAAATCACCGGCTATCAAAGTTTTTGACCATTTCTGTTGTCAATACGGAGAGACTGGGATCAGATTCATTTTCTGAAAACCTCTCTGTATAGGCGTTAGCATTGCGAATCAAATATGATGAAGATAATTGAAGACGGAGTAGTGGAAGGGCTGTTCTGGCGATCCTAGGTAGAAATTTCCCAAGATGGATTTGCAGAATAGTGCCTTCAGTTTGTCCAGACCAAGGAATATGTGTATGGACGAATGTCTGACAAAGTGTATCTAATGGATCAAGTAAGTTGATCGCTTCAAACGTTTCCACGTTTGGTGGCGAAGGAATTCGTTTCTCTTAGCTTTATACCCGTGGTATTTTTATGGAAATCAATTTGTGATTTAGCGAGTATAATGATGTGGCATTCAAAGTAAATGAATGTATGATCTGTCAAAAGATACGTTATGACCTCAAGCCTCATCAACCGGGAAATGACAAAAATTGGGCAGGCAACATGGCTATGTGGGTCGCCCCCATTAGTGTATTGTCACCGTCTAGAGAATATTCATATTTATTACTTCTTTTTTCTTCTTTATCTCCCAGGAACGGTATGTTTCTAGCAACTGTAGGTGACAATATATTCGATACACTCAAGAGAAATGAGTGGTCAGTCATGTGTGGCCGGGTTGCAAGACGTTCTTATTGAATCCAGTGTATTCCTCTCTAGAGATACACTATCGGCAGGTGGTTCCATACCCTGTAATAGTCGGAATTCAATCTCCAATAAGCACCTGCGGTTTTGATTGTGTACTATATATATGTGGAGCATGAGATGCAAGCGTTCTGCTAGATTGTTAATTATTTGTGATTAGACATTATTATAATATCAGAAAAGTATTGATTTTGAAAATGATTTGGGTTATCGTAAGGTAAAAACCATCCGTGTTTATGTGTGGATCGGTCTTACGATTATCATTTCTTTTGAAAATGATTTTCAAAGTTAAACCAAGTGGTTGGAGTTTACTCACACCAGTCCCATGACTGACCTAGAGTTTATTTTGTTTTGTTTTCCATAAACTCTTGGGTGCCCAAAATTTGTACGGGAAGTCAAGTAGTCGGGATTTACAGATACACTAGATGGAGCTTGGAGCAGGATGCTTCAGCAGCATTTTATAGCTATTGTTTATTTCCACTGTGACGTAGGTACTGTACTCTAATATACAAATACATATTTGTGTTTCAATGTTACTTTGTATACTATATTTTATTCATTCCACTATGAGATTCGTGATACTCTGATGTTGTTGTGTTCTTCTTCTTCTTCTATTCTAATTTTCTATCTTATCTATTCTCACCCTCTAACTTCTCTCTATTAACTATCCGGTATTTCCGATGCTTGGATGGTCGACATTTAGTTTATGCCGATTACCAATGTCGCAAATTCTCGGATCGTTACACCCTGTCAGACATTCATCCATACAAGTTATCCCAGGACTGGACAAACCGAAGGCACTACCCCGTAAATCCATCTTAGGCAATTTCTACCTAGGATTGATAGAATAGCCCTTGCATAACTCTGCCTTCAACGGTTTCAATAATTTCTGATTTTACAACATGTATATTGAATCGAAGTGGAATTTAGATTCTGTTCACTTCGAAATGACAACGAAAAAGGTCCAGATTTGATAGTCCGTTATTTAACTATCAAATATACACTAAAATAAATTGATTTAACTCCATTGGATCTGCTAAGTCTTATTTAAATAATCTAAATAATTAAATTTCAAATATTAACTTTGTAAATATATTCATTTGACAGCATAAGTATTATTTGACTTAAAAATTCTCATCATCAGTCTTATGTGATAACCCCATTCTTGAATATCTGTTTTCATAACTGAAAATGATATTCAAATCTAACACTTATTCTAAACACAATTAATACGATCTATGATGGCCCGTCCCGCACCAGCCGACATTTCCAATGAAACACACTGCGCTAACATCTAACCAATACGGGACGGTCATCAAAAGAAAGGAAATGGAAGGAATTTGAAACTATGTATCATCAAAGAACCTGTAGTATATCTCACAGCGCATGGAATAAAATATAATAGTAATATAACTTGATATAAAACAGCCGAGACAGTGCATAAGCTGAAAACTAAACCATCATAGCAACGGACAGATCCAAAATACATCTTATGATCTAAATCATCATTTTTACAACTTTTGAAACTGTCTCTAAGAAAAATGGGAAGGTAGGCTACTAATGCCCAAAGTAGTGACCAACAACAACACATGGAGAATATATGGGAACAATACGTGTAAGCCTCCTACTCGTCTCTGGACAGCTACTCGTGAATAGCCAGCTAACCTGTCTCTAGTCTTCTCGTTCAGGAGCAGCCAGAGTAATAAGAAGAGACATAAAATTCTGGGTCAGACAAAATTCTGGTATGAGCGATAAGCAGCAAAAACAGAACAATAACAGGTATACATAACCATACCTGAACCTGGACCTGCAACCAAAGAGTTAGTGACAGGATGTACAATACTCTAAGGTGAAACTAACACATGGTGTGAATATAATGGGGAGGGGGTATGCATGTCATGGTGATAGCAAACATCAAACATAGCAATCATCCTCACATCTCTCACTCGATGCGTAAAGTATACGATATCCACCACTTTGATCACCTAATCCTTTGTTACAATCACTCTGCCCCACGGAGTGATAACGGCTCCACTGCACTGATCTATAACAACTAATACTTTGCTATGTCCACTTTGCCCCATGGAGTCATGACAACTCCACTAAACTGGCTCATAGCCCAGCTACGATCACTTTGCCCCATGGAGTCATGACAACTCCACTGCACTAATCCATAGCCAATATTCGTCTCTCAGTGGTGAGTCAAAGCTATAGACATCGATAACCCCTTTGCACACGTCCCGCAGCAAATTCCAACTCATGAAGTTAGCTCGTTGGTTCCCATCTGGATCCTGAGTTACAACTTCCCATTTGGACTACCTTTGCATCTCGGGTTTCGGTCATCATCCCGATTCGTGACTCTTCATACTCCAGCTTCGGGTCAGGCTTCGACTCGTGACACCTTGTTCCAGTTCGTGGATGTAATGACCCGCGTTTTCAGCGATATAATAATTAATTTATTTAATTATTTAAAAGGCGATTAAGAGAATTAAACGGTCGTTTAATTAAATAACTTGGAATATTTAATTAATAATTAATGATACTAGACTCGTTTTGGAAAAATGCTTTCAAAAATCTATTTTTGGTAAAATATTGATAAAATGAGCGAAAATCGTTTTATCAATAAATGGCTATTTTCTCAGTAAAAGTTGTTGAAAATTTTAGTGAATGTCTAATTAATCATTAGGAAAGTGATTAGCAAATAAAAATATTTTTAGTATTTATGGTTAACTAAATATCTGGATGATGTCATGCATGACATAGGCAAGATATTTAGGAAAATGAGCAAATAAGGAAAAATGAGCAAATAAGGAAAAATGAGAAAATAAGGAAAATGAGCAAAAATAGTAATACTTCATTTGAAAAAAATGAGCAAATAAGGAAAATGAGCAAATAAGGAAAAATGAGCAAATAAGGAAAATGAGCAAATAAGGAAAATGAGCAAAAGTAGTAATACTTCATATGTAAGATTAGGGTTTTAGGGGCATTTTGGTCTTTTCTCATTCACATTCCTAAAGCTATATAAAGGGAGGCATACCCTTAGGAATTCTACACAATTTCTATTCTTCTTCTTCTTCTTCTTAAGCTATATTAATGGCTTCTTCTTGAGTAATGGTGGTGGTAGAGGAGGAAGCAAGAAAAAGCAAGTGAAAGCAAGGAAAGGAAGGAGGTTACTAGCTTGGATCTTTGTTCTTATTCTTGGATCTTTATTCTTATTCTTGGATCTTGGATTTACTAAGGATTAAGGTGAGTTTACTCACTATTTAGGACAGCAAACATAAACCCTTTTGCATGTTTTAACTATGCTTAAAGTTGCTTGAATGTTGGTAACTTATGTTAAAATGTTAACTTGATTCTTACTTTAAAAGTAAGTGACATATGTGATCCATGTTAATGGACTTGAATGGACTTGGACTTGAACTTAAAAGTGCACTTATATTTATAATACTGTCCTGTTCATGTATTGAAATATATGATGTGTTTTATAATCTGTTTGATTATGTGTGTTAAATGATATTGATCATTGTGGTTTGCCATTTTAAATATCATAAGTGACCCTGGGATGTGAAAAGAAATATTTCAATGTATATTGAAATAAAGGAATTTTATAAAATCAACCGATTTTATAAAAGGGAATATTTTGAAAATAAAGCACTTAGAAAATAAATAGGATTTTATAAAGGAGAACATTTACTTAGAAAATAAATAGGAGTTTATAAAGGAGGATATTTATTTATAAGACAAATAGAATATCAAAAAGGAAATATTTTGGGAAAATAAACAGGATAAAGATAAAAGGAAAATATTTATAAAACGAATAAAGTTTTATAAAAGGAATATTTATTTAATAAATAAATTGAATTGAATGGAATATTTATTTAGAAATAAATAGAAGTATAAGAGGATTATTTATTTAGAAAATAAATAGACAAATATAGGAAGAGAAATATTTGTAAAACATTTACAAATAAAGGTTATAAAAGGAATTATTTATTTAGAAATAAATAGAAGTTATAAAGGAGATACTTATTTAGAAATAAATAAGAATCTAGAAGGATTATTTATTTAGGAAATAAATAGAATTTTAAAAGGAGAATATTTATTTAGGGAATAAATAGGATTATTAAAAGGGATTTGTCAAATGAGTTAGTTAAACCAGATTTGTCAAATAAGTTAGTCAAACCAAGTTAAAAAGTTGATCAAACCAAGTTGATTGAGTTAGTTAGTCAAGTTAACCAAATGGGTGAAGTTAGTCGAGTTAATCAAATTTGAGTTAGCAAGTTAAGTCATTCAATTTGAGTTAGCAAGTTAAGATAATCAAAGTGAGTTAGTAAAAAAATGGAGTTAAATCGAATATAGTTATTCGAAATAAAGTTAAAACAGATGTTAGTTATTCGAATTTGAGTTAATCAAATAGAGTTAATCGAATAGAGTTAAAGTATTGGAGTTAAACAGAAATTAGAAACTGACTAGAGATTAATAAGTTGAATGGTTTCCTGAGTATCGATCTGATGTTGGTTTCGGCCTTCGGGGTTTATACTTAGGAAGTTGTTCTCTTGTTAGTTTATAGTTAGAGTCTGATAGATGTTGAAGAATAGTGATACGTAAGTAAGCCATGGAAATGTTTTCCAGTGTTAATAACATATATTTTCTAAACATAGAAAATGAGGAAATATATATATATATATATATATAGTTAATGATGATTGATCGATGTAATTTCCATTTGGAAATAATATCGTTGTTTGCACACTTGTTTTTCTTTGATAGTTAAATCACAGACTATCAAAGTTTTGACCATTTTAACCTTGTTAATATGGAGAGACCGGTTGGATTATTTTCCAAAGAACCACTCTGTATTGGCATAAGCGTTGTGAATTATATATGTCAAAGATAATTGAAGACGGAGTAAAGAGCAAGGGCTATTGTATAAGTCTTAGATAACAATGCCTAAGATGGATGTACTGGATAGTGCCTTCGGTTTGTCCAGTCCCAGGACAACTTGTATGGACGAAGGTCTGACAGAGTATATCCAATGGATCGCGTAAGTTGATCTCTTCAAACGTATTCACGTTTGGTGGCGGAGGAATTCGTTTCTCTTAGCTGTATACCCGTGTTATTTTTGGATAAGTCAATTTGTGATTTGGCGGGTATGACGATGTGACATTCTAAGTGAATGAAGGACGAATGTCTGACAGAGTATTTCCAGAAAGGTCACGTACATTGATTTCTTCAACCGTACCAAGAGTGGAAGCGGAGAAGGAAACTTCTTTTAGCTAACACATAATGTATTGTTGAGGACGTCAATCGGTGATTTGATGGATTTGATGATGTGGCATTCAAAGTGAATCTGGTGTGATGATAAAGCGTAGCTTCTAGCCTCATCAACCGGTAAATGACAGAAATCGGGCAGGTAGCATGACTATGTAGGTCGCACCTATTAGGGTGTATAATCACCTGATCTAGAGTTTCATTTACTTCTAAAAATCTATTGTTGATGCTGTCCCATTCGGGAAACGGTTGCTGATCCCAACCGTTGGTGATATACATTCGATACACTCAAGCGAAATGAGTGGTCGGTCATGTGTGGCCGGGTTGCAAGATGTTCTTGTTGAACCCAGTGTATTCCTCTCTAGAGATACACTAGCGAAAGGTGGTTCCATACCTTGTCATAGTTGGAAATCCATTACCCAATACGTGCTTGCGGTTTTGATTGTATACTCTATATGTAGAACGTGAGATGAAAGTGTTTCTGCTAGATGATTATTATATTGTGGTTGATAGACATTATTATAATATCAATGAGTTTTGATATAAAGTTTATTTTGGATTCTCATAAGGGAAAAACCCGTTCCGTTATACGGCGTGGTCTTATGAGATATCGTTGTGTTGCTCAAACTGTTTTAAACTATTTTTACTCACACCAGTCCCATGACTGACCCGGAGTTTATTTTGTTTTGTTTTCCCTAAACTCTTGGGTGCTCAATTTTGTACGAGCAGTCAAGTAGTCGGGATTTACAGATACTTGAAGAGCTGGAGCAGGAGGCTTCAGGATTATATAGCTATTATTATTCCGCTGTGTTGTAAGTGTTGTACTTGATAATGATATGTATATTCAAGTACAGATTTATATTTCAAAGTTATGTTATATTTTATTCGTTCCGTTGTGAGGTTCGTGTTACTCTGATGATGTTGTTGTCTTCTTCTTCTTCTATTCTAAGTTTCTATCTTATCTATTCTCACCCTCTAATTTCTTTCATTAACTATTCGGTTATTTTCGGTCCTTGGATGTTCGATATGTGTTATATATCGGATAACCAAGATCGCTAAAAACCGGGTCGTTACAGTGGATCCCCTATGGTCATCGGCTCGTGGTCCTCCTCTAGTCTTGCTCGTGGTCCTCCCTTAGTCTGGCTCGTGGTCCTCCCCCTGGTCAGGCTCGTGGTGCACTACTCGAGTCTGGTTCGTGATGAATGGCTTGAGGTCAAAGCTCGGATCATGATGCTTCATTGTGGCTCGTTGAGGGTGGTTGTCTCATGAGGTGAGCTCACGACTAGAGCAGCTCATGATGATAGTGCCACGATTGGGTCGAGGTGGTGCCTCACGAACAGGTCATGAACAATTTCCTGCAACTTTTCCAATGAGTTGTTTACTCCATACGATGGCGTTTTCGACCAATCTAACTTTGCAAAGCAATCACAAAACATTCCAAATAGTCATAGCAACATGTATAATCAACCATAAACACCAAAACAACAATTTAACATGTTTATATGGATCAAACATACCCAAAACCCATGTTTTTCCCCTTAATCATGTTTAACCATAACTAATGATAGGATTAGCAAAACATATCCAAATTAACCAAATTTCTATCAGAGCCCTAAAATTAATTTAGGAATTTTTCCAGATTTTTCTAAGCCAAAATTTTGCTAATTATCACTAATCACCCATAATTAGCTGCAATTAGTGAAAAACAATGCAAATCACTCACCTTAGCCACAAATAAAACTTTAGATCTGAAACTCTACTGTTTTGGATCGAATTCCAATGTAGCAGTAGCCACAACTCTGACTTGATGCTGATCTGACTTGATTTGGTGTAGTTTTCCTTAATTAGTGATTGGAAGGTGATTTGGGGTGCTTTAGAAGATGGAGGCCATTGCTAGGGTTAGAGAAATGTTTTATGCGACTAATCACCCTATTTGGCCGGTTAAGCTGTTTTTCACCTTCCAAACCTTATTTCAGCCATGTCTCCCAAACAGTAAGTCCGTTTGGCAGTGTGACCACTCTACAGAAAGGTAAACCATCGTCCGAGTCTAATTGAAGTGGTTTCAGGTCAAAACTCCTTATCAATCAAAAGTTATAGGCGAAACAAGATTCGTCAGGGGTTAAACGGTCATTTAAAAATCGGCAAAAATCGTGAACATGGGAAATGACCGCAATAGTCGTTCACCAAAGTTACACGACTATACGACTTCGTATAAAAATGAAATAAATATTCTACAATCCTCCAATGCGTAGAATGTGGATCGTTACATTCCCTCCCCCCTCCCCCCTCCCCACCAAGAAGTTTCGCCCCCGAAATTGCTTAACTAAGAAACAACAATGGGCCCCGCATGCTTATCAACCATTTACAAACAACCAAACATACACAGCAACATAACAAGCCTATCCTAGCATGTGGTTTACTAACAAGGGGATAACTAAGTGGTCATTAAAATCTTACCCAACAAAGAGTTCTGGATACAACTTCCTTACGCTCTCCTTTGTTTCCCATGTACAGTCATTCTCGTTATCACCCCACTGGACCTTGACTAGTTGCACCGTCTTCCTTCGAATTTGCTTTTTTTTGCACTCGACAATACAGATCGGCCTACGGTTCCCAACCGCCTCGGGATTTACTTCGACGTCGTCCAACTGATCCGGTGAAATTAGTCATATCGGGGTCGTGCACGAACTTCCTTAACTAGGAAATATGAAATAAGCTGTGAACTCCCGCCATCTTGCCAAGTAATTCAATTTTATATGCCAAATTCCCAACTTGCTAGAGAACTGGGAATGAAGCAACAAATCTTGGTGTTAACTTGCCTCTCCTACCAAATGAAATCACGCTCTTTAACGGAGAAATCTTGACAAACACCAAGTCGCCAACAGAGAATTTTAAATCTCTTCGCCTCTTATCAGCATAACTCTTCTTCCTATCTTGGGCAACCTTCATTCGCTGTTGGATAATATTGATCTTGTATGAAGTTTCTCTTATTAAAACCGGCCCAATCACGAATTTCTCACCGGTTTCCAACCAACATGATGGTGATTTGCATGGTCTTCCGTACAAAGCTTCAAATGGAGCCATACCAATACCAGACTGATAACTATTATTATATGCGAATTCAACCAGATGTAAATGGTCATCCCATGACCCTCCAAAATCTAATATGTAAGCTCTCAAGAGATCTTCTAATACTCGATTAACCCTCTCTGTTTGACTGTCAGTTTGAGGATGGTACGCCGTACTGATATGTAATTCTGACTCTAAAGCCTCTTGTAAGCTCTTTCAAAATCCACTAGTAAACAACGGATCTCGGTCGCTCACAATGCCTTTGGGTATTCCATGAAATCTCACTACCCACTTCATATACAGTTCCACTAACTTAGTTGTCGTTCTATTCGACTTGACAGGTATAAACCATGCACTCTTGGTCAATTGGTCCACAATCACCCAAATGCTATCATGGCCCGATCTAGCCCTTGGTAACCCATTAATGAAATCCATTGAGACTTGTTCCCATTTCTATTCTGGAATTTCCAGTGGTTGCAGCAAACCACTAGGCTTCTTTTTCTCACCTTTAACTAGTTGACAGTTCATGCATTTGGATATAAACTTCCCAACATATCTTTTCATCCCTTTCCAGTAGTAGGTCTGCTTCATGTCTTGATACATTTTGTTATCACCGGGATGTATAGTCAGTTTTGAGTGATGGCATTCTCTAAGCACTTCATCTCTCAATCCATCGACATTGGGCACAACTAGTCTCCTATTCTTTCTAAGCCATCCTTCTCGATCAAGCCCATACTTGTTCATCTCCTCACTATCGATACTCATCTCTAACTTGGAGATGATTTCAAATAGGTTAGGACTGTCCCTCTGATTGGAACTAATCCGCTCAATCAAAGTGGGTCTGGTCGTCAAACTTGCCAACATCTCTGGATCCAATTCGCACTTTGGTCTAAAATTGTACCCTGCGATATACACCAGTTGCCTCCATTCAAGAAACATAGCCCCTAAACTGGCATGTCTCCTACTCAATGCATCAGCTACCGCATTGCCCTTTCTTGGTGTATATGCTATATCGAAATCGTAGGAAGCCAAGAATTCTAACCACCTCTGCTGATGGAAGTTTAGATCCTTCTGAGTGAAAAGATACTTTAACGATTTATGCTCGGTAAGCAACTCAAATCATTCTCCCAAGAGATAGTGTCTCCACATCTTCAATGCGAGTACGATCGCTGCCAATTCCAAATCATGGGTACGATATCTTTTCTCATGCGGTTTCAATTGCCGACTAGCGTAAGCTACAACCCTACCTCCTTGCATCAATACAACACCTAGTTCGGTACCACATGCTTCCTTGTATACCGTCATCTCTTTGTTCCCCTTAGGAACAACTAACACTGGTGCACTCGTCAACTTTCATTTTAGACCCTTAAATGCATTCTCACACCTTTCGTCCCAGACGAAAGCTTGATTCTTCTTGGTCAGTTGAGTTAACGGTGCCACTATCTTGGAGAAGTCTTGGATAAACTTACGATAATATCCAGCCAATCCCAAGAAATTTCTTATGCCTGTTGCATTCTTGGGCGTAGACCAATCTTGTACCGTAGCCACCTTCGCACAGTCCACGACAATACCATTCTCTGAAATAACATGGCCCAAGAATCTCACTTCCCTCCTCCAGAAGTGACACTTAGAAATCTTCGCTTTCAATTGGTGTTTTCTCAACACCTCCATCATTACTCTCAAATGTTCCTTGTGTTCTTCCTATGTCCTCGAATAAACAAGTATATCATCCACGAACACAAGAACAAACTTATTCAATTGATCTCGGAATACTCTATTCATAAGATCCACAAAATATGCTAGTGCATTGGTAAACCCGAATGGCATGACCAACCACTCATAGAATCCAGACGGCGTCCGAAATGCCGTTTTATGAATACTCTCAGCTGCTACTCGGAGCCGATGAAATCCTGTTGCGAGGTCCAATTGGGAGAACACCCTTGCTCCCTCCAGTTGATCAAACAAATCATCTATTCGCGGAAGAGGATACTTATTCTTCCTAGTCACTTTATTCAACTCGCGATAGTCCACACATAAACGAAGGGAACCATCTGCCTTGGTAGCAAATAGATTTGGTGCTGCCCACTCGGAGACACTCCTTCGGATAAATCCCTTCTTCAAAAGATCGCTTACTTGCACCCCAAGCTCTTGCTGCTCCCTTGGTGCCATACGACGAAGTGGCATAACTATAGGTCTGGAATCTCTCACTAAATCAATACGGAACTCAATCTCTCGATGTGGTGGAAGTCTGATCACTTCCTCGAAGATATCCGGATACTGGCCAGCAACGGGAACCCCTGATAACTTGTCCTGCAGGATGTCGAGGGAATTTAGAAAACTAGCCATCACCTCATCACTAGGTAGGCCACTAAACACTACCCTCCGCCCATCATCCGCCCTAATAGTCACCGAAAATCCCTCACATCTACTACCACCCTATATCTTTGGAGCCAATCGACTCTCAAAATAATGCCAAACTCAGAAAAGCCCAAAACAAAGCAATCACAAACAAACATACATCCATGACTCGATAAGACCAAATTTCGACAAATCATACTAAGGCTAGTCGAACCACCAATCGGATTCGTCACCACTAAAGGTCTATCGACAATCTCGGGTTCCAAACCTATCTACCAGGTTACTAGAAATGAAGGAACGGGAAGCCCCAGTATCAAACAATACTCGAACAGAAACATCATAAATAGAAAGCATACCTTGGATGGTGACATTCTTTCCTTTCTCCACTGCAGTTGGGGCATTCGACGAAGAAGGAATAGCATTAATAGCATATGATTTCACAATCTGCTTCTCTTTAGGAGGTTGTGGACACTTATCCTTATGATGTCCCACTTGGCCGCAGTTGAAGCACTTCATGTCCGCTAGCTTTGCTCGACATTCTTTAGCATAATGGCCCTTCTTGCCACAGCTAAAGCACTCTACCTCTTTCTTGTCTTTCTTTTTCTGACCATCCTTGGTCTGACTCTGCTTCCTTTTATTCTGAGAATTATTCTTGCCTCTACCGCTTGCCTGCGGCTTGGCCCCTCTGCAGATGCAACAACGACTTCATCCTTGGGCTTAGGATAAAGGCTCTCTAATCTCAATGCTTTCCCAACAATCTATTCAAAAGTCTCATCAATATGGTTTATAAGTATTTCCCCCAAGTACCGATCTAAGCCTATTATGAACTTCTCATTCTTCTTCTCGGGAGTGTTAATAAGGGATAATCCATACTTCGATAAAGTATCGAACTCAGCAATATACTCCGAGACTGCCCTACCATTCTGCTCAAACTCCAAGAACTTCCTAAACAATTTTGATTCCTGAGCAGCTGGGATAGACTTATCACTGAATTGGGCCTTGAACTGATCCCAAGTAACTTGATCCTCAGGGGTAGCCGCCCTAAAGCGTTCCACCAATTCATAGCTCGTCCTTGCAGTTGGCGGGATGCTAGCTTCCTCTTCATTGCGTCTTCGATTCCCAGATCCTCGAAGATACGCTTACAACTATCCAGCCAATCCTGAACTTCTGTAGCCGATTCCATTCCGTAGAACGGCTTCCCACCAAGACTAGTGTAGTCCTTATAGAGCTTCGCGAAATCGGTCCTAGGCGCCTGCACCGCTGCACCACCACCATTTGCAACATTAGGAGCTGCCCTCTGAACATCCCAAAGCATCTCTCTCATGAAGTCAGTGAACATCGTCCTTATCTTAGGAGCATTCCTATTATTGGCTCCTGAACCAATATTCCTCGTATATCGGCTCATCGTTCAATCTGTAAGTAGAAAACGATTAACCATCTCTTCAGTGGTGCCAGTATAGTGCGACTCCACCCTTAGATATACTAATAGTATATATATATATATTTTGAAAACCCAAAATATAACAAAAATGCGCTCTCATATACGTATTATCTCTCCCTGCTGTCTTTCACTATGTTAACTACGCAACTTGGCTCTGATACCAAGTGTAACGGCCCGCTCTGCACCAGCCGACATTTCCAATGAAACGCGTTGTGCCGTCGTCCAACCAGCACGGGACGGTCATCAAAAGAAAGGAAAGGGAAGGAATTTGAAACTATGTATCATCAAAGAACTTGTAGTATATCTCACAGCGCATGGAATAAAATATAATAATAACATAACTTGACATAAAACAGGCGAGACAGTGCGTAAGCTCAAAACTAAATCATCATAGCAGCGAAAAGATCCAAAATATAGCTTATGATCTAAACCGTCATTTTTAAAACTTTTAAAACTGTCTCTAAGCAAAATAAGAAGGTACACTACTAATGCCAAAAGTAGTGACCAACAACAACACAGAGAGATTATATGGGAACAATACGTGTAAGCCTCCTGCTCGTCTTCGGATAGCTACTCGTGCATAACTAGCTAACTTGTCTCTAGTCTGCTCGTTTAGAAGCACCCAGAGTAATAAGAAGAGATATAAAACTTTGGGTTAGACAAAAGTCTGGTATGAGCGATAAGCAGCAAAAACAGAACAATAATAGGTATACATAACCATACCTGAACCTGGACCTGCAACCAAAGAGTTAGCACAACAGGATATGCAATACTCTAAGGTGACACTAACACATGGTGTGAAAATATTGGAGAGGGGGTGTGCATGTCATGGTGATAGCAAACATCAAACATAGCAATCATCCTCACATCTCTCACTCAGTGCGTTAAGTATACGATATCCACCACTTTTATCACCTAATCTTTTATTACGATCACTCTACCCCATTCATGACGGCTCCACTGCACTGATCCGTAACCACTAATACTTTGTTATGTCCACTCTGCCCCCATGGAGTCATGAAAACTCCACTGCAATGGCTCATAGCCCTGCTATGATCACTTTCCCCAAGGAGTCATGACAACTCTACTGCACTGATCCATAGCCAATATCCGTCTTTCAGTAGTGGGTCCAAGCTATAGACATCGATAACCCCTTTGCACACGTCCCGCAACAAAGTCCAACTCATGAACTTGGCTCGTTGGTTCCCATCTGGATCCTGAGTTAAAACTTCCCATTTGGACTACCTTTGCATCTCGAGTTTTGGAGATCATCTCGATTCGTCACACTTCATACACCGGCTTTGGGGAAAGCTTCGAATTGTGACACCTTGTTCCGGTTCGTGGGTCCCCTTATGGTCATCAGCTCGTGGTCCTCCTCTGGTCCGGCTCGTGGTCCTCCCCTGGTCTAGCTCGTGGTCCTCCCCTGGTCTGGCTCGTGGTGCACTACTCGAGTCTAGTTCGTGATGAATGGCTCGAGGTCAAAGCTCGGATCGTGATGCTTCATTGTGGATCGTGGAGGGTGGTCGGCTCGTGAAGTGGGCTCACAACTGGAGCGACTCGTGATGATAGTGCCACGATCGGGTCGAGGTGGTGCCTCACGAACGGTTCATGACCAATTTCCTGCAATATTTCCAGCGAGCTATTTACGCCAAACGACGACGTTTTCGACCAAAACTGTAAACACCAAAACTGTAATAACTCGGAAATCCGAGCCAATTTAAAATTTTTATTTTTGTAATTTTATTGAACTTTGAATATTTAAAATGAATTATTTTAAATAAAACGATGAGAAATTTATTTTGAATAGAATTAGAATGTATATATTTATTTGAATCGTCGTTAGAATATAAATATTTATTTTTAATTATAAAAGGAATTGAAAATGGCACGGTAGTTTGAAAATTCGATTTCAAAGTTCAAATGAATGTAAGGATTCAAAATAAACCGGATTTTAGCGAAACCAAAAATATTTTAATCTATTTGAAAATATCTTTCCAACGAATCCGAAAAATTGAAATTTCATAGCGGGGATAAAAAGTTATGCCCAGTAGAACTTTCAGAATAGTCGCTATGGAATTTTGGCCCTTAAAAATGAAAATTTTGCAAACGACCTCGGTTTTCGATGAAACCACTTTTGTTGGATCCGGGATGTAGAATTATTGACAGATTCCAAAATTCATAATTTTCTGAATCAATATGTGAGCGTGGCACAGGAAAACGTGTTTTGACAGTTTAAGTCAATTTCAATCGACTGGAAAATGGCCATTTTTCAAACGGTCTCAGAATTTGATGAAATTAGTTTTGTTAGGACCGCGTCGTCAATACGAAGCTAGAAAATATTTTTCGGGAATTTTTAGAGTCCATATGTGGCCCCGGTAAATTGAAATGTGCGTTCAAATTCAATATATAGATTTATATTTTGATTTTGACGGAAACTAATCGAAATGATCGAATCAGCTTAAGATACATATCCCATTGTGTTCGGAATGGGGGTAATTAGCTATGGACGACAGTCAATGGATTCGATTTCGAGTTCAAAATAAAAACTAAATTTCGGGAGAATAAAATAATATAATAATTAAATAATTAAACAAATTCAAAACCCTTTCCTTCACCTATCCAAGTCAACCCCGTACCCCCCTCTTTCTCAAATCAGAAAACCCGATTCAAAATAAAAAAAACCTAACTAATCCCGTTGCTGGGCACCCCACCTCATCGACCATCGCAACCCTCCGCTGCGCCCTCCTCTTCCTCCTCTACTGCCGACGCAAGCGAGCCCCAATCGATCCCCCCCTCGCGCTTCTCTTCCTCTCCTCTCACCTTCATCCCATCGCGAAAATCGAAGCCCCAATCCACCTGCAATCGAACACCCCGGCGTCACCTTAGCCTCGACTGCAACCCCGCCGCCTCTACACCCACATCAGGCGCCATCCACTCCACTTAACCACCAGTAAGTTTTAATTTATTACTCTATATTTATTTAATGATTTTCAGTTTATAATGATAGAGATTCTTTTTGTTTTATTTTATGTAAAGACACGTTTTTTTAATCGTATAAAGGAGGGATTTTTAATGTGTAAAAGATCGAATTTATATAATATGAAAGAAGTTCAAAAATCGAATTTTTATATGTTGAAAGATTATATTTTTATATAAGAAAAGATATGATTTTTATAATCGAAATAGCGATAAAAATTCGATTTTTATATATAAAGTAGCGATAAAATTTGATTTTTATATATATGAAGTGGAAATAAAAATACGATTTCTATGTACATGTAGTGATAATAAAAATGTGATTTTTAATATGAACAGCGTGAGAAGGAGGCGTTGGAATTTCGAACAAATTTGAACCGTTCAGAAATAAAGAATGGCGGAGTGGAACCCTCGGTGAGTACTCCTTACTTTCATTTTGATTTTTAGTTGAAATATATACTAGGATGCAGACGGTGCTTAGTAGCACCCAACACCCATCGTCCACAGACCATGGGCGACTTGTATGCTTGTGTGATTGTTTGTGTTATGAAATCAGATATATATTCATGTGTTGAAATAAAATATATATTCATGTGTTGAAATAAAATATATGTTCATGGGTTGAAACAAAATATATATTCATGCGTTGAAATAAAATATATATTCATGTGTTGAAGTAAAATATATATTCATGTGCTGAAATAAAATATATATTCATGTGTTGAAATAAAATATATATTCATATGTTGAAATAAAATATATATTCATGTATTGAAACAAAATATATATTCATGTGTTGAAAGAAAATATATATTCATGTGTTGAAATAAAATATATATTCATGTGTTGAAATAAAATATATATATTCATGTGTTGAAGTAAAATATATATTCATGTGTTGAAGTAAAATTAATATTCATTTACAAATCGAATGATTTGTTTATGTACACCGATTTGACTGATATTGATTGGGATGATAAATTTTACACATTGCCCAAATGCACAAATAAAAATCTGTGTTTGTTGATGTGAAACCCCACACGGGTATTGGGATGATATGTGACGTACTCTAATCCCGAAGGTTTAGTTGTATGTCAATAGATGGGTTGACAGACTGTGTAAGCACTAATTATATATATTTAATGCTTATGCAGTTGTGTGGCGCACTCTGGATGATGGTTGATGATTTATCGTTGCTGTTATATACATGTGTTGTAGAAAATCCATATAATTAACCTTATATGGTAATTGATTGGACCTCATTCCGATTTGGAAAATAAGGAATATTGAAGAAAATATTCATGTGTTGAATAGAAGTAAAAATTCATGTGTTGAATAGAAATATATATTCATGTGTTGAAATAAAATATATATTCATGTGTTGAATAGAAAAATAAATTCATGTGTTGAATAAAATAAATTCATGTGTTGAATAGAATAAATATTCATGTGTTGAATAGAATAAACATTCATGTGTTGAATAAAAGCCGTGTTCATTAGATTGACGTCATTTTGACGTGAACAATATTTATATTGATTTTATTCATTTTTATAAAAAATATAAGAAAGAAAGTGATTTCAAAATATAACGTTTTGAAAATATTATCATTTGTATATCAATGATGTGGAATATTCAATTTTGATTCGAAATTGAATATGAAGTTGAAATCATTTCGAAAACGAATTTAAAAGGGTTTATAAAATATGTTTTGAAAGGAAATCGACAAAATATATATAATATATTTATAATATATATATATATATAATGGCTTGAATAGAACGCGCCACGCCGCGGTAGTTCGCGAATTTCGACCATTGATTTCGAATGGATATTGCGGGAGATCCGACCGTCAGATTCTCCTAAAACCGGAACCGTTGGGTTCGTATCGAAAAGAGCTTTCTAAAGAATATTAGATATTTGAGATCTAATGGTTGGATTTGGAATTATGTCCAAATCAAATTTGGAAAAGGTCGCTGTAAGTGCAGTTCGATGGTCGTTGATGGAATTCGACTGTATGGGCCTTGATAAAATTATTAAAAATAGTAATAATTTGTGTAAAATCATAAGAAATGATTTGCGAAGAATTGAGATGAAAAATTCCAAATTTGAAAAGATAAAAATAGATTTTTATCGAAATGAACTAGTTTTGAGCTAGAATAATATTTTATTTATTTTTAAATAAATAAATTGGATTTGAAAGGGTTTTAAGAGTAACCAGAAGTTTCAATAATTGAATTGGACTAGAATGTGATTTTGGGTTTATAGTGAACCGTGTTTTAAATGACATTGGTTCTTTAACCCAGTTAAAGACAGGATGTGATTTCCCAAGTTAAATAATCATTGATAGTGATTATTGGGAAGATTAAAACCAAATGGAGTTTTAATGAATCTTTAATTAGATTGAAATGATCAAGAATGGAGTATCAAAGTTTTGCTCCGGGCGATAGTCAAATCTTTAATTAGATTTAAACGTGAAATGGTAATTGAATTTACCGATAACACCGTGGTGTTAGATATGAAGTATGACCAGATTTACTTTATGGGATGAACAGGTTGGGATTGGGAAATTAAATAAATGATTACTTCGGTGTGGTTCGCTAATCCCGACTAGTTTGAATTGATATTCAAAAGAGGATTAAAGAATAATTTTAAAGAATTTATCTTTGATAAAATTAATGGGAACCTTTCCCAAAGTATAAGAATATTTGAATAAAAGAATATTCTGAATTGGAATGAGGCATATGTTGTGTTTGTGTAACACTTGTTTATTAAATACGCGAGTTATTCAGAAAGACCGGGTTTATCCCATTCTGAATAACTGATTCGACGTGGTATCGAGGATGAAGATGGTAGTCGAAGACCGGAGGTCTTCACATCGTTTGGGTGATTACTGATGATCTTGATTGGGCTGTACACCCAAGAGGAGGGAATCAGTTGGTGATTGCCCAGACGTACTTGGAGATCGATGGATATGCGAGGTACAAGGTGCCTCCGGTTTAGTTCAAACCCAGAACGGACTTTTAAATGGACTGTGTGTCTGACATTGAATTTTATTCTGTGTGATTGATTTCTATTAAATATATATCTGTTTGGCGGTAGAGAATTTATTCTCTTGCTTAACGCCCTTATCTGAGACGTACGAGCTCAGGGGTTATATATTGATGGATATCAATCGCATGGAGTGAATTGCCTGTGTGGCATGCCTAAGTGGCAATTGATCAAGGCTTCTGTTGAAAAGCAAAGTCTTGTGGTTAATGATCAAAGCACCGCCTGTGTGGCATAGATTTGTGTAACGTTGATTCGCGAGCCTCACACCCCGGTTGTGAACCAGAAACGGGAGAGGATGGAAGGGAGGGCATGCGTTTCTTTCTTGCTAGGGTGGTGTTAGTGACCTACCTGCCCTGAAATTTATATTATTTTAACCTATGTGGTTGTTGCTGTTGCAAGGCGCCTCGGATATATCGGTGACTATGTGGAGCCGATGGAGTCATTTGGCTCATTTACGCCGCATAGGGTGGGGAGACGTAGTGTCCAAGGTTTAAGTTTATTCCACATCGAGTGGACCGGCCCTGTTGCTCCAAGGCTTGCCTGCGCGCTTACCTGAGACATGGTAAGCTAGATTGTCTCGAATTCGGTTTAGGACGATCCCTTGCCTAGGTTCATAGATGGAAATCCAACTTCCAATACGTGACTTTGCGGTTTTGATTGTAAACCTATATATGGCGACATAGTGGTATGGGACACTTATGCCGTCTATGATTGATACTTATGATTGGAATTGTTTTGACACTATGCACTTAAAGTAATAATAAAACATGAAATTTCACGTACCAAGCATTCTTGGCTATTATAAGGTAAAAACCCTGTCCTCCGGCTTGCGTTGCATTGTGTGATGGGACCTGGGTCTTATAATAGCTTCATTTTTCTTTATTTAGCATTGCGCTGTTTGTTTTATGCACTGGTATTCTTGGGAGGAAACCCATTCCGTGTTATACGGCGTGGTCCCTTGATTTACCTAACGTTAAAATAAATATTAATAACTATTTTAGTTCTCACACCAGTCACATGACTGACCTAGAGTTTATTGTTTTAACCTAAACTCTGGGTGCCCCTATTTTCCGCATGGGCAGCTAGTAGTTTTGGTTTTGCAGATTTATATTCACAGGATCCTGATTTACAGGTGGAATGATATCTGGAAAGCTCTGTATCTGTATATCTCCTTCAGTTGTGCTTTGTATTATTTTCCGCTGCTATGTAATGTAATGTAATCTCTGATATTTTATGATGTGTAATATTGATTCATACTCTGTATATTCTTGTATTCTGATGGAATTGTTGTAATTAACAATGAAATGTTCTTCTGTCTGCATTCTGATTCGTCTTGTCCTCAATACAATTTTTGATTTCCCGTAAGGGGATTTCGGGTCGTGTCAGCTTGGTATCAGTGCTTTGGTTTACAGAGCTTAGAGAACAAGACACATTAGAACCAAACGAAAGAATTCACCAGAAATTGGATTAGCAATATCCAATGAGAATGACTCGTTAGAGATGAGATCAGTAGTATCCTAGAACGAGTGTGAAGAGTGATGTTTTTAAAATAAAAGTGAAAACAAGTTTTGTTTTGAAAATTTAATTCAATTATTCGTATTTGAATATTTATTTGCATTAATTTGGACATTCAAGTATATAAAGACTTTGTCTATACGTCTGATCCGCCTGTATTTGAAGTTTTAATATACTGGATAGATATAGAATCACATTCTAGTTGCCCGGAGATGGTCCTGATGATGGCATGTCATCATCAACACTTGTGTTTGAGTTTTGAAAGTGGGATTTCTATATGATTCCAATTGATTGGTGTGAGAACCAAAATTAAATAGGGCTTATTGTTGTGATTTGGCATCAAAAATCTGATTTTTTTGACTATGTATCCAAATTATGAATTTGAAAAGCTAATCAACTAATTGATTGCTGGTTGTGTTGTTTGATTAATTAAAATGTTGAACCTTTAGCCAAATTGGACCAAATAGTGAATTGTATTGAAAATTTGTCGCATTTGCATGCATGGTTACATTGAACAGGTCATAGCAAGGAGGCTAAAGTAGAAGAATAAAATTGTTTGCCCGACAAATAGGTACATGTTTTCTAATTTATTAGGTTTTGGATGATTTTATGAGCCGATTGGCTAGCCGCTTGGCTGTTTCTTTTTCTTTTTGGATTGATGAGGGCCATGGGAGGCTATTTGAAATATCCCGAAGTCCCCGTGCAGGTGATGTTATGGCGAAATTTTTCAAAAATATAGGGTGTTAGCCAAATTTTTGAAAAATTAGAAAAGTTCTTAGAAACTGAAAAGTTGAAGAACATAAGCCATAATAAAAATAATGAAAGTTGAGTTGATTAGTTAAACAACTTTCAGCTTCGTTCCTTTTCGGGGACGAAGAGTTTTAAGTGGGAGAGATCGTAATAACCTGGAAATCCGAGCCAATTTAAAATTTTTATTTTGGCAATTTTAGTGAACTTTGAATATTTAAAATGAATTATTTTAAATAAAACAATGAGAAATTTATTTTGAATAGAATTAGAACGTATATATTTATTTGAATCGTCGTTAGAATATAAATATTTATTTTTAATTATAAAAGGAATTGAAAGTGGCGCTGTAGTTTGAAAATTCGATTTCAAAGTTCAAATGAATGTACAAGATTCAATAAACTAGATTTTAGTGAAACCAAAAATATTCGAATCTATTTGAAAATATCTTTCCAACGAATCCAAAAAATTGAAATTTCATAGTGGGGATAAAAAGTTATGCCCAGTTGAAATTTCAGAATAGTCGCTATGGAATTTTGGCCCTTAAAAATGGAAATTTTGCAAACGACCTCGGTTTTCGACGAAACCACTTTTGTTGGATCCGAGATGTAGAATTATTGATAGATTCCAAAATTCATAATTTTCAGAATCAATATGTGAGCGTGGCACAGGAAAACGTGTTTTGACAGTTTAAGTCATTTTCAATCGACTGCAAAATGGCCATTTTTCAAACGGTATCAGAATTTGATGAAATTAATTTTGTTAGGACCGTGTCGTCAATATGAAGCTAGAAAATATTTTTCGGGAATTTTTAGAGTCCGTATGTGGCCCCGGTAAATTGAAATGTGCGTTCAAATTCAATATATATATATTTATATTTTGATTTTGACGGAAACTGATCAAAATGATCGAATCAGTTTAAGATACATATCCCATTGTGTTCGGAATGGGGGTAATTAGCTATGGATGACAGTCAGTGGGTTCGATTTAGAGTTCAAAATAAAAACACTAACTTTTGGGAGAATAAAATAATATAATAATTAAATAATTAAACAAATTTAAAACCCTCTCCTTCTCCTATCCAATTCAACCCCGTACCCCCTTCTTTCTCAAATCATAAAACCCGATTCAAAATTAAAAAAACCCTAACTAATCCCGTCGCTGCCCCCCTCGTCGACCACCACAACCCTCCACCGCGCCCTCCCCTTCCTCCTCTACTGCCGGCACAAGCGAGCCCCAATCGATCCCCCCCTCGCACTTCTCTTCCTCTCCTCTCGTCATCATCCCGTCGCAAAAACCGAAGCCCTAATCCACCTGCAATCGAACACCCCAACGTCACCCTAGCCTCGACTGCAACCCCGCCGCCTCTACACCCACGTCATGCGTCATCCCCCCACTTAACCACCAGTAAGTTTTAATTTATTACTCTATATTTATTTAATGATTTTCAGTTTATAATGATAGAGATTCTTTTTGTTTTATTTTATGTAAAAACACGTTTTTTAATCGTATAAAGGAGGGATTTTTAATGTGTAAAAGGTCGAATTTTTATAATATGAAAGAAGTTGAAAAATTGAATTTTTATATGTTGAAAGATTATATTTTTATATAAGAAAAGATATGCTTTTTTAAAATCGAAATAGCGATAAAAATTCGATTTTTATATATAAAGTAGCGATAAAAATTCGATTTTTATATATATGAAGTGGAAAAAAAATATGATTTCTATGTACATGTAGTGATAATAAAAATGTGATTTTTAATATGACCAGCGTGAGAAGGAGGCGTTGGAATTTTGAACAAATTCGAACCATTCAGAAATAAAGAATGGCGAAGTGGAACCCTCGGTGAGAACTCCTCACTTTTATTTTGATTTTTAGTTTAAATATATACTAGGATGTAGACGGTGCTTAGTAGCACCCGACACCCGTCGTCCACAGACCATGGACGACTTGTATGCTTGTGTGATTGTTTGTGTTGTGAAATCAAATATACATTCATGTGTTGAAATAAAATATATATTCATGTGTTGAAATAAAATATATATTCATGGGTTGAAACAAAATATATATTCATGTGTCGAAATAAAATATATATTCATTTGTAGAAGTAAAATATATATTCATGTGTTGAAGTAAAATATATATTCATGTGTTGAAATAAAATATATATTCATGTGTTGAAATAAAATATATATTCATGTGTTGAAACAAAATATATATTCATGTGTTGAAAGAAAATATATATTCATGTGTTTAAATAAAATATATATTCATGTGTTGAAATAAAATATATATTCATATGTTGAAGTAAAATATATATTCAAGTGTTGAAGTAAAATAAATATTCATTTACAAATCGAACGATTTGTTTATGTACACCGATTTGACTGATATTGATTGGGATGATAAATTTTACACATCGCCCAACTGCACAAATAAAAATCTGTGTTTGTTGATGTGAAACCCCACACGGGTATTGGGATGATATTTGACGTACACTAATCCCGATTGTTTAGTTGTATGTCAATCAATGGGTTGACAGACTGTGTAAGCGTTAATTATTTATTTTAATGCTTATGCAGTTATGTGGTGCACTCTGGATGATGGCTAATGATTTATCGTTGCTATTATATACATGTGTTGTAGAAAATCCATATAATTAACCTTATATGGTAATTGATTGGGCCTCATTCTGATTTGGAAAATAAGGAATATTGAAGAAAATATTCAGGTGTTGAATAGAAATATATATTCATGTGTTGAAATAAAATACATATTCATGTGTTGAATAGAAAAATAAATTCATGTGTTGAATAATATAAATTCATGTGTTGAATAGAATTAATATTCATGTGTTGAATAGAATAAATATTCATGTGTTGTATAGAATAAACATTCATGTGTTGAATAAAAGCTGTGTTGATTAGATTGACGCCATTCTGACGTGAACGATATTTATATCGATTTTATTCATTTTTATAATGAACATAAGAAAGAAAGTGATTTCAAAATATAACGTTTTGAAAATATTATCATTTGTATATCGATGATGTGGAATATTCAATTTTGATTCGAAATTGAATATGAAGTTGAAATCGTTTCGAAAACGAATTTAAAAGGGTTTATAAAATACGTTTTGAAAGGAAATCGACGAAATATATATAATATATTTATTATATATATATATATAATGGCCTGAATAGAACGCGCCACGCAGCGGCAGTTCGCGAATTTCGACCATTGATTTCGAATGGATATTGCGGGAGATCCGACCGTCGGATTCTCCTAAAACCAGAACCATTGGGTTCGTATCAAAAAGAGCTTTCTAATGAATATTAGAGATTTGAGATCTAACAGTTGGATTTGGAATTATGTCCAAATCAAATTTGGAAAAGGTCGATGTAAGTGCAGTTCGATGGACGTTGATGGAATTCGACTGTACGGGCCTTGATAAAATTATTAAAAATTGTAATAATTTGTGTAAAATCATAAGAAATGATTTGCGAAGAATTGAGATGAAAAAGTCCAAATTTAAAAAGATAAAAATAGATTTTTATCGAAATGAACTAGTTTTGAACTAAAATAATAATTTATTTATTTTTAAATAAATAAATTGGATTTGAAAGGGTTTTAAAAGTAACTAGAAGTTTCAATAATTGAATTGGACTAGAATGTGATTTTGGGTTTATAGTGAACCGTGTTTTAAACGACATTGGTTCTTTAACACAGCTAAAGACAGGATGTGATTTCCCATGTTAAATAATCATTGATAGTGATTATTAGGAAGATTAAAACCAAGTGGAGTTTTAATGAATCTTTAATTAGATTGAAATGATCGAGAATGTAGTATCACCAGTTTTGCTCCAGGCGATAATCAAATCTTTAATTAGATTTGAACGTGAAATTGTAATTGAATTTACCAATAACACCGTGGTGTTAGATATGAAGTATGACTAGTTTTACTTCATGGGATGAATAGGTTGGGATTAGGAAATAAAATAAATGATTACTTCGGTGTGGTTCGCTAATCCCGACTAGTTTGAATTGATATTCAAAAGAAGATTAAAGAATAAATTTAAAGAATTTATCTTTGATAAAATTAATGGGAACCTTTCCCAAAGTATAAGAATATTTGAATAAAAGAATATTCTGAATTGGAATGAGGCATATGTTGTGTTTGTGTAACACTTGTTTATTATATACGTGAGTTATTCAAAAAGACCGAGTTTATCCCATTCTGAATAACTGATTCGACGGGTGTCGAGGATGAAGACGGTGGTCGAAGACCGGAGGTCTTCACATAGTTTGGGTGATTACTGATGATCTTGATTGGGCTGTGCACCCAAGAGGAGGGAATCAGTTGGTGATCATCCAGACGTGCTTGGAGATCGATGGATATGCGAGGTACAAGGTGCCTCCGGTTTTGTTCAGACCCAGAACGGACTTGTAAATGGACTGTGTGTCTGACATTGTATTTTATTCTGTGTGATTGATTTCTATTAAATATATATCTGTTTGGAGGCGGAGAATTTATTCTCTTGCTTAACGCCCTTCTCTGAGAGTACGAGCTTGTAACGACCCAGAAAATCTGAACCAATTTAAAATTTTTAAATTGGCTAAAATAATGGATTTTAAATATTTAAAATAAATATTTTAAATAATGGCGATGAAAACTGAGTTGAAATCGACATTTGAAAACGAATATAATTAATTATAATTATATATAGAATTCAAAATAGCGCGGTAGTTCGATTATTCGATTTCAAACTTCAATTGAATATACCGGGTGCAAAACAATCCGGATTTTAGTGAAACCAAAAATAATGGAATCTAATTGGTAATATCTTTCTAACGAATCCGACCAATCGAAATTTGGTAGCGGGAATCAAAAGGTATGTCCAGTTGAAAATTCTGAATAGTCGCTATGGAATTCAGGCCCTTAAAAATGGACATTTTGCAAATGACCTCGGATTTCGACGAAACCACTTTTGTTGGATCCGCAGGGTCAAGTTATTGTTAGGTTTCAAATTTCATAATTTTTCGAATCAATATGTGAGCGTGGCAAAAGAAAACGCGTTTGACCAGTTTCTGTTGATTTTAATCGAATGGAAATTGGCCATTTCTCAAACGGTCTCAGAATTTGACGAAACCAGTTTTGTTAGGACCGTATCGTCAATATGAAGCTAGAAAATATTTTTCGGGAATTTTTCTAGTTAGTATGTGGCCCCGGTAATTTGAAATGTACGTTTAAAATTCAATATAGTGATTTAAATGTAAATTCAAAAGGAAACTGATTGTAACAATCGAATCAGCTTGCGATACATATCCCATTGTGTTCGGAATGGGGGTAAAACGCTATGGGCGACAGGCGGTGGGCCTCGTTTCGAGGTCGTATTTAAAAGTCAACTCTTTGCTAAATTAAATAAATATATATATATATATATATATATTTTAATTCCCCCTTCCCTCCTTTATCTCCTTCTGCCCCCCCCCCCCCCGAATTCATTTAAACAGAATAATAAAAAAAAGAAAAACCTAAATCAATCGCGACGCCCCCCCCCCCGTCTCGACGCCGACGAAGACCTGTCCCCCCCCCCCCCCCTCCATCGATCGAAGCATCGCCGCGCCCCCCCGGAAGCCCTCGAGCCCTCGCGAAGACGTCGCGCCACCCCCCCTTGAAGCGCCTCCCTCGTTCGAAGCCCTAGCGCCGCCGCCCTCGAGAAGACTCCGACGAACTACAGAAACCCCCCCCCCCCCCCCCCCGTAAGTTTTTGTTGTTTTATTATTTTATTTTTAGGGATTTAAAAACTGGTTATTTTAGAGTTTTTTTTTTTAAAAAAAAAGGGGTTTTAAAACAGATTTTTAAACTGATTTATTTATAAAGTAAAAACAGAAATTTTTATAAAGTTAAAAACTGAAATTTATGAAAGTATTAAAACTGAAATTTTTATAAAGATAAAAACTGAATTTGTTTTAAAATTAAAAACTGAATTTGTTTTAAAAATAAAAACTGAATTTGTTTTAAAAATAAAAACTGATTATGTTTAAAGTAAAAACTGTTTTGTTTTTAAAATAAAAACTGTTTTGTTTTTAAAGTAAAAACTGATTTGGTTTTTAAAAATTAAAAACTGATTTTTATTTTAGATAAGAAAAAAAAACTGATTTGGTTTTTAAAAGTTAAAAACTGATTTTATAAAAAGAGTAAAACTGATTTCATAAAAAGAGTGAAAACTGATTTTTAAAAGGTGTTGAAAACTGATTTCTTTCAAAAGAAAAATCATATTTTTATATATTGAATAGCATCGTAAAAATTCGATTTTTACATATGTAGAGAATACGGGCGAAAGCGACAAAAGGCGAAGATTTTATACAGTGAAGTGTCGTGCAGTTGGATAGCTACGGTGAGATTTCTGATTTAAAAATTATATATATGTGTTGAAAATGAAAGTGAATTGCTATATATAAATATCTATATCTATATATATATATATATATATATACGCCCCTCGTCCACAAACCATGGACGATATTTATTGATTGAAATCGTTGTGAAAATTGACTGATAGCGAATGGTTGTTTGGGATTGTTTGTGATTGATATTGGTTGATTGTGGTTGAAAAATACCCATTTGTGGTTGTGAAATATTTGGTTGAAACCACATAGGATTAGTTTGTGGAAATGAAATAAATATATACATGCCGCCTGCGTGCGAACTAGATGCATGAACCCCATTGTCAAAAACCGCGAGGTTTTAAGGTAGAGCGAGGAGCCGTACTAGGGACGGTGCCGGTGTAACTACCCTGCCGTTATGCTGCCGAAATTTTGAATAATATTTGTGTGTTTGAATTATTTTCATTTGCTTAAACTATATTTATTCATTGTATAGAAAACATTCATGTGTTGAATTGATATTCATTCGTTGTTTAGAAATTCATGTGTTGAATGGTATTCATATTTTGAAATAAATTGTTCGATAATAAAAATCACATTTTTATCTATATATAAAAACTATAGAAAACATTCATGTGTTGAATTGATATTCATTCGTTGTTTAGAAATTCATGTGTTGAATGGTATTCATATTTTGAAATAAATTGTTCGATAATAAAAATCACATTTTTAATCTATATATAAAAACTATTGAAAACATTCATGTGTTGAATTGATATTCATTCGTTGTTTAGAAATTCATGTGTTGAATGGTATTCATATTTTGAAATAAATTGTTCGATAATAAAAATCACATTTTTATCTATATATAGAAACCATAGAAAACATTCATGTGTTGAATTGATATTCATTCGTTGTTTAGAAATTCATGTGTTGAATGGTATTCATATTTTGAAATAAATTGTTTTATGATAAAAATCCTATTTTGTCACCTATATGAACTATATAGAAAAATAGTGTTTTGAAATGGATTGTTTTACAATAAAAATCACATTTTTATTGTATGCATAAATCGTTGAAATGTGAAGTGTTAAAAATAGCCACTTGTTCAAAATAAACATATATGAGTTGAAATATTCATTAATTAGCTAATGAAATGATTTGCACCTATTTATGTAACATTAGAACGAATGGAGTTTTTAAACCAAATAGAAATCAAATATGAAGTCGAATAGAAATTGATAAATGATAAGAACTGTATATATATGTACATGCAATATTCATTGAACAGGTTATAGCAAAGGGGCTAGAGAAGAGGAATAAAATTTTGTGCCCGACAAATAGGTACACATTTACTGATTTGTTTGGGTGATGATTTTGAGCCTGTTGGCTAGCCGCTTGGCTTTTTCTTTTTCTTTTTGAGATTAGAAGGACCGGGAACGCTATTTGCGATTTCCCGATGCTCCCGGTGCAGGGGAGGTTATGGCGAAATTTTTCCAAAATTTAAGGAGTTAGAAAAATATTTGAAGTGAAAACGATATGGAAATCATTGAATGAACTATATTTATATAAATATATAAATATAAATAAAATTAAAACGAAACGAGGCCGTGCAGTTCGTATTTTGAAACCGTGATTTCAAACGACTAGTACGGGAAATCCGACCATTGGATTTTCCCGAAACCTCAACCGTCGGGTTCGCCATGGAATAATCTTTCCAACGGCACCAACCTTGTAAAAATCCAACGGTTGGATTGTCTGGAATGTTTAATTCAAATCTGAAGAAAAACAGCGCCAGAAGCGATTATATTTATATATATATAAATATAATTATATATTTAATCGAATAACGACGCTGCAGTTCGTATTTTGAAATTGAAACTTCAAACGATTGTACCGGGAGATCCGACCGTCGGATTTTCCCGAAACTGGAACCGTTGGATTCGTTTTGAAAAGACCTTTCTAATGATGTAAATTTTGTGAAGATCCAACGGTTAGATTTTCAGATATGTGTAAATCAAATCTGAAGAAAAACAGCGCCACGGCCGCCTTATGGCCCGAAGCGTCGTTTTGAGTAAAATGGCTATTTTAAAATAAATAAAAATAGCGATAAATAGTTATAAAATATCATAAGCGATATGGAATGGAAATAAACTGAATTTGCTTGATTTATGTGATATTTGATGGTTGAATGTGTTTGGTGTGAGAATTACATTAAAGGACAAAATTGGTGTTGTCGAATAATTTAACCATTGAAATAAATCGAATTGAAATTCTAAATATACGTGAATTATTTGAAAAGGCCGAGTTAATTCTCATTTCGAATAATTGACCGACGATAGAAATTCGAAGATGAAGACGGTGGTCGAAGACCGGAGATCTTCACCTCGTTTGGATGGTAACCGAGGTCCTGATTGGGAGGCATCCCGAAATATGGATAATGAGTGGTGATCGTTCAGACGTACGTGTTGATCGAAGGGTTTGCGAGGTATTTAGTGCCTCCGGTTTCGTTCAGACCCAGAACGGACTTGAAAATGGACTGTGTGTCCGACATTGGAATTTGTTCTGTGTGATTGATAGCCATCAGTCGCATGGCATGAATTGCCTGTGTGGCATGCTAAGATGCAGTGATCAGGACTTCTGTTGAAAAGCAAAGTCTTGTGGTGATGATCAAAGCACCGCCTGTGTGGCGTAGCTTTGTGTATAACGTGAATTCGCGAGCCTCACACCCCGGTATGAACCTAAAACGGGAGAGGACATCAGGGAGGGCCTGCGTTTCTTTCTAGCTAGGGTGGTGTCAGTGACCTACCAGCCCTGACATTTATATACTTTTCACCTATGTGGTTGTTGCTGTTGCGAGGCGCCTCGGTTTGATCGGACGATCCGGGTCCGATGGAGTCATTCGTTGGCTCGTTTACGCCCCAAAGGGCGGGGAGACGTAGTGTTCAGGCATAATAATCCACATCGGTGGACCGGCCCTGACGATCCAAGGGGCAGTTGCGGCTGTTCCTGAGACACGGGCTAGAGCGTCTCGAATTCGGTAAGGACTATCTTTTGCCTTGGTTCATGACGGAAATCCAATTTCCAAATACGACATCGTGCGGTTTTGATTGTATACCTATATATGGCGACATAGTGGTATGGGGCATTAATGCCGTCTATGATTGATAGTTATGAGTTGAAATTGATTTCAAAACATATAAACACTAGTAATAATATCAAATGCCTTTGTTTTATTCGTATCAAGCATATTTTGGCCGTTATAAGGTAAAAACTCTATCCTCCGGTTTGCGTTGCATTGTGTGATGGGAACTGAGTCTTATAACGGCTTCATTTTTATAAAAAGCATAGCGATGTTTAAAAGAAAAGATTTGTTTTAAAGCACTGGCAATCCAATGGAGTAAACCCGTTCCACGAAAGTGGCGTGGTCCTGTGATTAGCCAAAATATATGTGTTGAGTAGATTTCTCATACCAGTCCCATGACTGACTCGTAGTTTGTTTCACTCTCAAACTCGGGTGCCCCTTTTTCTACACGGGCAGCCTTGTATCCAGGTTTAGCTGGTTCTTTCTGGATAGCTGGAGCTGAAGATGGATTCTATCATTTATCTCTTTTTATGCTGTTCAGCTCCTATTGTACATATTTTGTTTATTTCCGCTGTAGACATTTATGTATAGCTGAACTGTATTTGTACTAAGTAAGATCCTGTATACTGTGTAACTCTGATGATTACTTTTATCCAGTATATTTTGTTGTTCATTCTGGTGTATTTATTTAATTCTGTTCTGCTATTATCTGTTTTTGTGTTATATTCCAAAGATAACCTTGTTTCCGTGAGAACGGGAAATCGGGTCGTCTCAACGTGCTCCTCAGGGGTTATATATTGATGGATATCAATCGCATGGAGTGAATTGCCTGTGTGCCATGCCTAAGTGGCAATTGATCAAGGCTTCTGTTGAAAAGCAAAGTCTTGTGGTTGATGATTAAAGCACCGCCTGTGTAGAATAACTTTGTGTAACGTTGATTCGCGAGCCTCACACCCCGATTGTGAAACAGAAACGGGAGAAGACGGCAGGGAGGGCATGCGTTTCTTTCTAGCTAGGGTGGTGTCAGTGACCTACCAGCCCTGACATTTACATTATTTTCACCAGTGTGGTTTTTGCTGTTGCAAGGTGCCTCGGATATATCGGTGACTATGTGGATCCGATGGAGTCATTTGGCTCATTTATGCCCCATAGGGTGGGGAGACGTAGTGTCCAGGGTTTAAGTTTAATCCACATCGAGTGGACCAGCCCTGTTGCTCCAAGGCTCGCCTGCGCGCTTGCCTGAGACATGGTAGGCTAGATTGTCTCGAATTCGGTAGAGGACAATCCCTTGCCTCCGTTCACAGATGGAAATCCAACTTCCAATATGTGACTTTGCAGTTTTGATTATAAACCTATATATGGCGACATAGTTGTATGGGGCACTTATGCCGTCTATGATTGATACTTATGATTGAAATTGTTTTGACACTATACACTTATAGTAATAATAAAACACGAAATTTCACGTACCAAGCATTCTTGGCTATTATAAGGTAAAAACCCTATCCTCCGGCTTGTGTTGCATTGTGTGATGGGACCTGGGTCTTATAATAGCTTCATTTTTCTTTATTTAGCATTACGCTGTTTGTTTTATGCACTGGTATTCTTGGGAGGAAACCCGTTTCGTGTTATACGGCGTGGTCCCTTGATTTACCTAACTTTAAAATAAAGATTAATAACTGTTTTTGTTCTCACACTAGTCACATGACTGACCTGGAGTTTATTGTTTTAACCTAAACTCTGGGTGCCCCTATTTTCCGCACGGGCAGCTAGTAGTTTTGGTTTTGCAGATTTATATTCACAGGATCCTGATTTACAGCTGGAATGATATCCTGAAAGCTCTGAATCCGTATATCTCCTTCTGATGTGCTTTGTATTATTTTCCGCTGCTATGTAATGTATTGTAATCTCTGATATTTTATGATGTGTAATATTGATTCATACTCTGTATATTCTTGTACTCTGATGGAATTGTTGTAATTAACAATGAAATGTTCTTCTGTTTGCGTTCTGATTCGTCTTGTCCTCAAAACAATCCGTGATTTCCCGTAAGGGGGATTTCGAGTCGTGTCAAAAACAACAATTTAACATGTTTATGTAGATCAAACATACCCAAAACCCATGTTTTTCCCCTTAATCATTTTTAACCATAACTAATGATATGATTAGCAAAACATATCCAAATTAACCCAAATTTCTATCAGAGCCCTAAAATAATATTTAAGAATTTTACAAATTTTTGTAGATTTTTCTGAGCCAAAATTTCGCTAATTATCACTATCACCCCTAATTAGCCACAATTAGTGAAAAACAATGCAAATCACTCACTTTAGCCACAAATAAAATTTCAGATTTGAAACTCTACTCTTTTGGGTCGAATTTCAATGTATAGTCACAACTCTGATTTGATGCTAATCTGACTTGATTTGGGGTAGTTTTCCTTAATTAGTGATTAGAAGGTTATTTGGGATTTTTAGAGGATGAAGGCCATTGCTAGGGTTAGAGAAATGTTTTAGGCGGCTGAGAAAATGAAATAAAATCGTTTCCTAACTGAATTCAGCCTCCTAATAACCCTAATCCCGAAATGGGCTGTGGGCCTAGCTGCTAATCACCCTATTTGGCCCGGTTAAGCTGTTTTTCTCCTTCCAAACCTTATTTCAGCCATATCTCCCAAACGGTTAGTCCGTTTGGCTATTGTGACCACTTTACGGAAAGGTAAACCGTCATCTGAATCCAATGGAAGTGGTTTTAGGTCAAAACACCTTATCAATCAAAAGTTGTAGGAGAAACAAGATTCGCCAGGGGAAAATAGTCATTTGAAAATCGGCAAAAATCGTGAACATGGGAAATGACCCCAATATTCGTTCCCCAAAGTTACACGACTATAAGACTTCGTGAAATAAATATTCTATGATCCTCCGATGCGTAGAATGCGGGTCGTTACACGATCTATCGGATAGCAGTGAAACCGATCAAGTTGGGGTATTTTAATTACCTCTCAGACCTTGAATCGACATCATGCTCATCGTCAAGATTCATAGAAGTTTGATATCATAATATTCGACAAAAACAGAAATTGGTAAATCCATTTGAGTTTCAAACCTCAAACCCTTTTTCTAAACAATGTTGTTGTTTTGAACTATTCATTAAGTTAACTTAACTATTAAATCAGGAAAATTTAATCCAAACATTTGACTTGATTTCCTTATCCTCTGATAATTAAATTATCTTTTAACCTTACTTAATTAAGTTAAAAACATTACTTTATTCAATTTAACTTCTTTATTTATTGTACTATCTTCCCACCAAATCTTTTAGTTTACATATTATCAAGTCTTAAACAAAAACCTCTTCCATTAATTTGATTGAAATCGGTTAATTCAATAATCGATTCCTATTTAAACCTTTAGATTAAAATCAACCTTACATAACCCGATAAACTGTTGTAATTAATTTTTCCTTTTAGATTAATTAATATTATAATTAATTTAAAATAATCCAAATAATTGTTCCTTAAAACAATTCATATCTAATTAAATTCTTACGTTCATTTCTGAGTTACTTCAAAAAACAGCTTAGCATTTCAAATGGGATATAACGATTCTTAACAGACGACATTCAAGTCGTTAACCCAATTTGCATAAACAATCATATAAATACATTTTAGTATCATCAACTGATAATATCTCAACAACATATATTAACTGATAAATATGTCAAGATCATACGCAAGCAGGACGGTGTTTATTTCTGCTAACAGAGTATTCCAACAATTCAGTCAATCAATTAATAGTGGAACGGTGTTAATTTTCACTAACAAAAGCCCATACAATATATAATTACGATTAACGAAATTAAACACAACTTAATTAATAAATCAATTAATTAATAATCCAATTCAGAATTTACTGAATTATTTGTTATTACAGAGCAATAGTTTATACGTTAATTTAGTACAACATCTGAATTTATGTTCAATAAATTTCAACTGATATTTAGTATTAAAATCACTTTTAATAAATCAATTTATTTTGAATTAAATTGTTTAAACTTGATAACTTATGTTGAGTTACAGACATAAACTATCGATTGAATCGACTATACTCACACGAACCAATAATTTTATCAACTTGTCTATATGAAATCTTTAAACTGAAATTAAATTTTAAACTTCCCTTGTTATTATATCATTATAAAAAGAATGGCCCAAGTCCAAAGGCCGATGTATTTACGGTCCATCCATTTACACAAAAACAAAGAAACGCCTGTACCCATGAAAACACTCAGCCGTTGTCTCTTCTATTTCTTGTTTCTCTTTTTGTTGTCCCATTTCTTCCCCTCTAAATGCCCAAAAAAAAAAATAACAGTGTCCTACGTACAACAGTGCACCACCATCCATACATTAACACGTTGCATACCGAAGTACTGCACACTCCTTTCCCCCCATAATCTCTTCACTTTTTTCTTTCTTCACTTTCTTTGATCATCTCATGCACTTTCCTTTTCTCTTAATTAAACTGGGCTGAGCCATTAGCATCTACACGCACCGCCAATCTTCTGCACGCCTTGTTATACCAAACGATTTAAGGCACCTAAACCCAGTTTCCCCGTTTCGTCCTTCCTTCACGTTTTACGTTCTGTTCTTTTTTTTGTTTCTTATATGTTAAGGGACATTTCAATTCATTTCAGCCAGAACTATTTCTGCATTATATTGTTACAAAACCTACTACTTTTGACCTAACAAAAATATCCATCAATACTTCCTACTTCTTTCTTGACCAAGCAAACCATCACAGTAACTACTATAAAGTCCTATGCACCAGAAATCAATACTACATCAACCAAACATTACTACATTTGTTAAAACAGCAACCACAGCTGCTCACTTCAACCTTCTCCTTGATCTCGTCGCACAAGCATGACTCCAATTCAAAAACTACCTCTGCCTTTAATGGAGCAACACCCTCTTTTCCTCATTATCTTCACTTAAGTCTACAACTCCGTCACTACTCCACAATTTTGTCACACAATACAATCTGTTACACTAGTGCTACCCGGTCAACTATTAATTTATTCCCGACTCATATCCTCACCCAGTAATACTATTCACACCGAAAATATCAAACAAACTGTTAAGATTTACTCTTTTTTATTATTATTATATCAAAATAGCACATAGTTAGCACACAGTGGATCTTACTAATCCAGTCTGGTCTTATAAACATGTCATGTTGATTAATCAATACCGGCAGTGGCTACTGTATTTCTTATGAAGTCACCAAGCCTCTATATAGTGTGTATATATATATATATAAACATGCCCACAACACTTTCTATCCACTTCATATTTTCACCTTTTTTTATTTCACATATACACTTTTTTTATAAGGATAATAAAAATAATAATAGCAGTCATGAAGTTTGAATCAACACATACATATACATATCTACATATAAGTATTCGCATAATCGACAAAAAAAAATATACCTTACCTCGTTCACTATTTTATGCATACCGATTACAGGTTTTGTTCTAATTTAGTTTTAGTCGGTATGAAAATCTTATTCAACCAAATCAATATATGCAAATGTACATATAAACAATATGGAATTTACTCACCTAATCTTATTCACGGTTTGGTCAGTTAGTCACAGGTTTGTCCCATCTCTATTTATAGCTAATACAAATGATTAACTCAACCCAAATCTCACACTCAAGACACTCATACATATATATGTTTTTCCTGACATATACATAAACAAAAAAATAGCATTTGAAAAGAGAAAGGGGTTTACTCACAAAATGTGTTCACTGTTTCTCTGTTTTTCTTTTATTGTTCACAGGTTTTACATAGCCATTTCTTCTTCCAGGTTCCAGATTTATAATTCTTTGTTGCTGCCTTGATTTGTTTTGCTCGGCTTCAGTTTTGGGTGTGTATGTATGAGGGGAGGCCACTATATTTATAGGTGAATAAAATTTATAAAATACAAATAGCTTGTAGGCTTTGCAGTGGTGTCTAGGCTATCTAAAACTGTTGTATTGATTGAAAGAAATAATGGAATTGGGTCTCATCAAATCCTTCCAGCTATACTACGGCCATGTTGAAGTATTTTAAAAAAAAACTTAGCTCTTAAGTAATGTATTCAGCCTACCCTAAATATTACAGTTCTATACATAGGTTGTATCTATGATGTGTAGGCTTGTGTTTAAGCATGTGCTTACGAATTGTACATGGTGTGATTTTGAATGGGAGCAGTTGTGTAGTATAGCTATGCTTATGTGTGGTGATTGAAAGGAGTGAAGCTAACGGCTATGTCTTAGCTGTTTTTGAAAAGGAGATAGCTGTTTTCTTTGCTTTTTTGATCTCATTTCAATCAAATCTATTAATACTACCCCCTTTCGTATATTTCAAGATGAAGTAATTTAATTTTAATTTAAATATTCCTATTTATTTTTCTATGAAATTCTATATTTATGTGCATTAAAACAAGTTTGGATGGTAACTGAAACGTTTGCATACTAACTGTCAAAGAGACTTCATAACTAGCATAGGCTGCAGTGTCATAGTGAAGGATAGGGCTTGAACATACTGAGTTTTGGAAAGTTGTTGGTTAATAACTTTTGTATGCACATTGGTTCGCTGCTTCCTTGACAAACAAGCAGTTGAAAAGAAGATTTGTTGGAATTGGATATAGTGTTGGTGATTATATGGCAAATAAGTAATCACACTGGTTCATTTGCAAATGAGACCATACTAGCTTAGCAACGTCGGCTTTGTTGAGAGCTACATGCTATGGTGCGTTGGCCGTTGATACATGTCGGAAAAACGGGAAAAATGACTTGGTAGGAATACTTTGCCATTGGGAATTTCTGAAATAGTTCTATGGCACTACTACCAGTTCTAATGTAAATAAAACTACCAAAAAAAGGCCATTTTCCAACCAAGAATTCCCTACGCCATCCCTATGCCACGTTGACGCGACGTAGAGAAAACATGAAAATTTATGGATACTGTAGGGACTGTGTAGGGATTCAGTACTCATTTCTAAACAGGTTTTGAAATTACGGGGCAGATAAAATACACACCCGTTAATTTGTCTAAAACAACCGTTGTTCCTTTTTTTATTTCATTCCATCGTTTCATCGCTTCAAATTAAAAAGAAAAAAACACTAAATCTAACTGTGCCGCCCCACCCCTTTTTCAACGCGACGCCTCTTTCTTTAACCGCGTCGTGCACCGCCACTTCCTCCTCTACTCGCGCCGCCCCTTTCTCGTCTACTCACGCCGCTGCCCTCAAATCAAGTTAGAGTCAAGGTAACTTAAAATCTAAGTGAAGGTAATAGCGTTATATCATAATGTTTGTTATGTATTTATTTTGTTGTGCATAATAAAAATCTGCTGATTGAACCGGTGATTTATTAATCTAGGTCTTTTAATATTTCTGATTTTTATTTTGAGCTAATTTGTGTGATTACCTATTATTTATTTGCAATCACCAGAAAATATGCATTGATGAAAACAATGTATAAATGATAATTGTTAGTTAAAACATTAGAAAATATGTAATCACCATAAAATATGTAATACCAGAAAATATTTCTTATTAAGCTTGATTTTAACTTGGTTAGTAATTTGGCTGCTGGGTGCAATGGATAAATGACAATTGATAGTTAAAGACAATGGATAATACAAAACACCTAATTATAGCTGGCATTGTTCCAATAAGGTGACTAAAAAATTCTTACGTTTTCATTACAGTAAAAGTGGGTTATAGTTCATACACAGTTTGCATGAATATTTACTTAAAAGAGAAGAGGAAAAACAGTATTACAACATTAAGAGCCTATGAATTGCATCTTTGCACAATGCAAACTTTTTGGGGAACGTCCATTCACTATAATATGTCTATCACATACAGCACAAATAAATCTCTTATCAAACTTTGCACTGCAATTATTCATGTAATACGGCTAAGTTCAATGTTTTTATATAATTTCTTACGGGTCATGAGATATTTCTATGATGAACAATGCAGAATTGTGTGCACAAATAAAAAAAACCACCATTCCTTTTTCAATCAACCATCAATGGAATTTTGCTATCTTTTTGAATCCAGCACCAAGAGTTGCGACAGAAAAAACTTTCACACACCAATTATAATAAATAATTAATATTTCTTGAAATTAGACTCGCATAAGTGCGATTTATAGTAGATGTAATAGTTTTTACTATGGTTAAACTGATAAAAAAGAAGAAGAAAGAAATCAAATTAAATGGAGTGCAAATTTATAAAACACCTTTATTTTCAAAATTATCTAACATCCACTGCCCTTAAAAACAAGTTTCAGGATACAATTTTTTCTTCTGAAATTTGTAGTTTCTAGTGCATTTAAAACAGCAAGTTTTGGCTATAAACAATTACATGGGTGTCTCGTAAAACTTGTCTTCGGAAGTGGTTTATTTTGAAACTTTTAGAAGAGCATTTTACAAAAATTCCTTTGATTGTATTCAATGCAAGTATATTTCATTGTATGCAGCTTCCAGAAGGAGCAAAGAATCCGCTTTCATCATGACAAAATTCATAGTGCTTCTAATGATTTTTCTGAGCAAAAAAACTTATGAAGGATAAATTTAAATGTCAAACTTTTTGGATGACATATATAAAATAGCATGCACATATTTTAAAGGGTTTCAAAACATAATATTCTGTACTATATTAAGTGTTTAAGCCAAGTAATGAGAGAAAGCCTAAATTATTTAACATTTATATCACCGTAAGGCCAAAGAATAAAGGTTTTAACATGCTATCATTTCTTTGAGCTGAATATACAAGTTGTCTACTTACACAGTCAGAGTAAAGGGTGTATGTTCCTTATAAAAATTATTTTACAGCCTATATCAAACAGTTAACTTGTATTGCAATTCATATTATACAATGATCATCAGCTTGAATGGGTGTATGTTCCTAGTATTTATATTATTTGGAGGAGCCATTAAGGCTTTGTGAATGCTTGAAATCAGCGTAATTATGTTAATTAATTGGATTAAAAATTATGTGTAGATATACAAAGACAATACATACACCGTTAGGCTTGGAGTTACAGATGATATAGAGAAGCTTGTGAAGGAAGTAGAAGAGCTGAGGGATAAAAATCAAGAAATGAGTGTCATTATTAGCAAACTACAAGAACAAATGAGTTGTGTGCTAGAGTTTTTACAAGGGTTGCGGCGAGATCAAGAACCGTAGATATGACGTACTTTATGAATTAATCTTATTTTGGTAGCGGGTTTGATGTTCTATTTGTGTAAGGTACATTACACGATGTTTGAATTAGATGAAACGATCATGTTTGATTAATGTAGCAACTTTATTTTATTGTTTATTGGACATGATTTGATTTAAATATATTTGTAGCAAGTTTATGGTAATTCGACCATGATATTCATTTTACATCAATGTTTTTATTAATATATATTGCTATGATTTTGCATATATTTGATTTTATTATGATTTGTGGTAGACAATGATAAATATAAAACAACCATATTGATTTTTGGTGTACGGATGCGTAGGGAATGTGTAGGGAAGGGGTAAGGATGCGTATGAAACTTGGCGTAGTGAATGCATATGGAACTAGGCGCAGGGAATTTGGCGTAGGAAACTTGGCGTAGGGAACTTGGCGTAGGTATGGCGTAGGAAAATATTTACGATGAGCTGTTTTCCGACTTTCTTTTTTGCATATGGATGGCGTAGGGAAATTCGATTCCCTACGCCATCCCTACACCAAATTGGCATATGGAATTCAGAATTCTTTTGTACTGTAAGAAATGTAAAAAAAATACCATTTACTTGTATATATATGATTTTTAAATTATTATTATTCTAATTTTGTATAATATTCAAATTCATTATTTTCTATCTTTATACAATTATAAAAATATAAAACAATTTGACAAACACTATTTATTTGAATTCATATACCTATATACAATGTTTAAAGAATTTAAACCATTAACATATATATATATAACTGGAATTTTTCTCAATATTTATTATTCAAAAATTATTATTTCAAATCAATTATTGAAATAACAAAAATAAATTGTATTATAGAAGTCGTCAAAACCCGGGACATTACAATCTACCCCCCTTAAAAGAATTTCGTCCCCGAAATTAAATTGTAACGAGAAGATTCCATTTATATCTATAAACACAAACATGGGTCATCACCTAAAAATCACAACAAACAAGGCTAACAAACATTTCCCAGCAATAAAAAGACCTTAAATACATCAGCAATTAGTTATCAACCACGGTCATTTTCATAATTAGAAATATCTGTTACTTATAGTTAAAAACAATTTCATTTATTATCTATGCATTTCAAATCTTCAAAATTCATCGGTTCATGACCGTGAATCGGTAAGAAAACAATTCTCTAAGTATCAACCCCGAAGACCGAAATCAACATCAGATCAATACTTAGAAAATTATTTAACTCAACCAATTTCCAGTTAGGTTCTAATTTCTTAACTTTAGTTAAATTTCAAATTTCAGAATCCAAATTTCTGATTTTAATTCCAAACCAATCTGAAATCTCATATCTTGATTCCATTGTAAATTCAAAACCTTTGAATTTTACCAAAACATTTGGTTTTCTCAAACAATTTTCCAGCTTGTCTTATTTGTATATTTTATTCTTATACAGACCTAGTTTGGTTCAATATATAACCACTTCAATGTTTATAATCTTATTTGACTATAATAACAACAATTGACACATCAATATATAATAATAATTTCATAAAATTATCATTAAAATACAATTTTGGGAAAAATTATCTTATTTACCATATTTTATAACACTATGTCGAATCATTATGTTCAAGTGTTTAGAAATACTTTTCGATACAGTGTGCACCCTGCATGGACAAGAATTTTTAACCCATTCGACAAATCAATCAACATAATATAAAAGCAGTTTTATATCAATTAACAAGTACGTGCTCATGTATATATACTTAAACTCAATCTAAGATATTAATAATCCCATCTCTATCGAGTTACGCCATAGAGCCAAGGTTACTACTCAACCTTCAGCTCTGATATCAAGTGTAACGACCCGCAAATCCGTACCATTCGAGTTGACTGAATACAACTCACATTCAACCCAAATTGGATGAAATACGAATCATTAATAGAAAGAAGTTAGAGGATGAGAAATAGGAAGATAGAAAATTAGAATAGAAGGAAATAGATAGAAGATCGAACTGAACAACAACATAGAGTCTCACAATCGCAGCGGAATATAATATAATTTATGTGTAATCACTTTTGAAATACAAACTGTATAATCATTTACATACTTCATCAGAGTACATCACATATACAATATAGCGAAAATAAACTCTAAATAACTAACGTTGAAGTCTCCTGCTCCAAGCTCCTCCACATAAATATGTAAAATCCTGAACTATTGGACTGCCCGTACAAATTTGGGCACCCAAGAGTTTAGGGAAAACATAGAAAATAAACTCTGGGTGAGTAATGGGACTGGTGTGAGTAAACGATTTTTAAACAGCTTGATAAAATAACAAATATCTCATAAGACCACGCCGTAAAAACTGAATGGGGTTTTCCCTTATGAAAATCCAGAAATAACGTGGTTTAACTTTAAAAATGGTTCGAAAGAAAAGATAATCGTAAGACCGACCCACATATAAACATGGATGGTTTTATCTTACGATAACCTAAAACATCTTTATGTCAAAAACTCATTTAATATTGTAATAATGCCTATCAATCCATAAATAAATAAACATCTAGTAGAACGTTTGCATCTCAAGCTCTACATATATAGTATACAATCAAAACCGCAAGCTCTTATTGGAAAATGGATTTCCAACTATGATAAGGTATGGAACCACCTTCCGATAGTGTATCTCCAAAGGGGAATATACTGGGTTCAACAAGAACATCATGCAACCCAACCACACATGACCGACAACTCATTTCGCTTGAGTGTATCGAATATATTGTCACCAACAGTTGGAAGCTACTCACCGTTTCCCGAAAGGGATAGCATCGAAAGATTTAAGAAGTAAATGGAATTTCTCTAGATAGGTGACAATGCACCCTAATTGGAAGTGACCCACTTAGCTATGCTGCCTGCCCGAATTTTGTCATTTCCCGGTTGCGAAGCTTGAGGCTGAACTTACCCTTGATAATACATGTCTTCATTCACTTTGAATGCCACATCGTCAAACCCGCCAAATCACAAATTGATTTCGCTAAAAATATCCCAGGTATAAAGCTAAGAGAAACAAATTCCTCCACCACCAAACGTGAATATGTTTGAAGAAATCAACTTACGCAATTTATTAGATATACTCTGTGTAACGACCCGTATTTCTACGGTGTAATAATTAATTAATTTATCTATTTAAATAGTGATTTAGAGAATTAAATGGACGTTTAATTAAATAATATTGAATATTTAATTAATATAAATAATAGAATAACATATTTATTTTTGAAATAGTCGGAAATAGTGAATTGACAACATTATGTGAATTGGACAATTTAAAATATATAATTCAGTTTAGAATTGAATTATATAGACGAATTTATTTAATAAATGTCAGTTTGAATGTATATTTATATTATAATTATAATCGAGCTCGAAATGGCGCAGCAGTTCGTAATTTGGCGATTCAAACTTTAATTGAATATACAAAATCCGTTTCAAGCCGGATTTCTGTGAAACAAGAAACGTTCGGAGCTTGCAAGTATATTTTTCTAAAAGAAGAGAAAAATCAGGATTTCATGGGGTAGATTTTGAGTCACGATCAAATCAAATTTTAAAAAAGTCGCTATGGAATTCCTTTATAATTTATAATGATTTATTTATATTATAAATGGATTTTTAATATAAATTGAATATCGATTTAATCCAGGATTTTTAAATGTCGAGTTATAAATCCCGATATGTTTATTTTGGAGTCGGATTATATTCTATGTGAATATATACGATAATAATAATCTATTAATATTAAATTTAATTATTTTTAAATATATTAATACTTAAAATTGGTTTATTTAGAGCTTTAAAAATAGCCCGTTTTGCAAACAACCTCCGTTTTCGACGAAACTAATTTTGTTGGATCCGGAATATTAAATTATTGTTAGATTTCAATTGTTCGTGATTTTTGGAGTCAGTATGTGGCCGTACGGATTTTTAATGTGAAAAAAATTCGATAATCCGACTTTAAAAATGCGCTATGTGAATAAACGAAGTCGAAATTCGACGAAATCAGTTTCGCTGGGTCCGTAATGTCGAACTAAAGGTGCATGTCCATTTTTACGATTTTTGGATATTGTGTATGATCACAAAGATTTTTAAACCATAAATACAAACAGCGGTTCGTTAAAAATGGATATGTAATTGAATATTAAATTATTAAAAATACATTATAAATACCTGAAACTATTTCTAACCCTAATTCAATTATCCCACAGTCTAACAATGCGCCGTTACCTCATAGAAAGTATAAACAGTAAATTCTTGAGTTTGGAAAATCAAAACAATTCCAATATATTCCTATAAATTGCAAAATATATATTTATGGATTGCTGAAACGATTCACTGCAGTTTGGTATCATTTTTGGAGAGTACGAGCACATCTTTATGCTGGTGGGTTTCGACGGCGCCACCTAGGGCTTAGAAGTTCTGGTAATACGATCATCGGTGAGCGATTGGGAGGGTAGCACAGTGTTTGTGTTACAGAGAGGGTTCGTTTGTGTGTTTTTTGCGGAAATCCAAGACAAAATTGTGCGGTACTTGTGGAGTACCAGCGCGTCGAGGAACCAGAAGCCATGTTCTTAAAGGGAGCTCGAGTTGGACTTTATTGGGTAGAGAAGAAAGGTTGTTGGCCGAGAAGAGAAATGTTGGTTTTAGTTTGCATTTAAATGGAAAAAATGGAGAGGACGCGGTGATTAAAGATTCAGCAATGGTGAGCGAATTACAGGAGGAGTGTGGGTTTTAGATGTTGGGGAAGAAACGATATATGGATCGGATGTGAATAGTTTGGGCCAAGGAAGGAAAAGACGGTGAGGCCCATTTCTAAATAAATTTAAAGATTTTTAATTTATATTGTATATAAACTTGTAAAAGCTATATCTTATTCATACGTGATCAAAATTCAGCGAAACAAGATCTGTTTGGATCGTATGACGGTGGCTACGCAATGGAACTGATTAGAAGTGAATTGGAGCTCAGTACAATTTATAGCTAAATAAACTGTCTGATAATAATCGTCGATTGATTATCGTTATTTAACGACAACCGTCCAATGTGAGTAAATCTCACTAACTCTTCCCAATTATATTTTTATAACGTAATTTTAGAACTGATAAATATTGGTTGATTGATGTGTGTTGATTGCTTGGTTGAACTGCTAATTGATTGGTTAAAATATCAATATAGTTATATATATATCGTTAATTAAATATTGATTCTGTCGATCAGAATATTTCATATTGAAATGAAATTGATGTTAATTATATTGTTTAATATCTGTGGATGAAGGGAAACAGGTTGGAGGGATCCAACTGGATTCCTCAACATTTATGTTACTGTTTTTCATATATGGTGACATGTAATGTGATATATAATCTGTTAATGATTATGTGTGTTTGGATAATATTGATCCTTGTTGTTTGGTACTTTAAATACCATATATAATACTGGAATGTTTAAAGGGAATTTTCAAAGTGTATGTTGAAAATAAAATATATTTATATAAAATCAAATGATTTTATATAAAGGAATTTCAAAGTAGATATTGAATTGGTGGATTTTGTAAAATCAATGGATTTTATAGATAGAATTATAAAAGGGATATTTATTTAGAAAATAAATAGGATATTGAAAAGGAATATTGATTTAGAAAATAAATAGAATTTTATAAAAGGAAATATATGGAAAATAAATATTAAATGGAAATCTGTTTTAACAAATAAATGGAAAAGATTAATTTAAAGTAGAATTAAATAGAAATCCGTTCTAATAGATAAAATGAATAAGATTAATTTATAACTAATGTTTTATAAATTGAGTAAATTATTTATCATTGGATAAATTGAATATATAAGTCTGAATTTATATATAGAAGTAAAAATCGGTTTTAACACCGATATTTGAGATTGAAATTGAATGTAGCAATTATAAAGGGAATTATAAATGAGATTTAAGTGTTAGAAATAAAAGGGAGATTTCGTATGAATAATTCTATAAATAGAAGTATAAACAGAATTTGGAAATGGGATATTATTTCAAAAATATGAAATCAAACTTAAGGGATTATATAAAAGAAATATTTTCACATTCAATGTGGATAATGGATTAAAATAAATATTTTATAATTTAAAACATTTATAAAGAAATTGGGTTTTGAATAGGAATTCAAATGGGAATTTGAATGGGAAAGGAATTTGAGTTAATTGAATGTAATTCATTCGTATAAGAGTTAATCGAATAGAGTTAGTCGAATATTAGTTATTTGGACTAGAGTTAATGAAATGGAGTTAATCAAATTAGGGTTAATCAAATTAAAGTTAATCGATTAGAGTTAATCGAAATAGAGTTGATCGAATATTAGTTATTCAAATTAGAGTTAATCGAATATTAGTTATTCGAATTAGAGTTAATCGAATATTAGTTACTTGAATAGAGTTAATCGAATAGAGTTAATTGAATTAGAGTTAATCAAATATTAATTATTGGAATATAGTTAATTGAATATTAGTTAATCAAATAAATTTGTCGAATATTAGTTATTCGAATAGAGTGAATCGAATATAAGTATTCGAAGAGAGATTATCGAATATAGTTTATTTGAAGAATTGATTAGTGAATATAGTTTATTCGAAGAAGAGTTATCGAATATAGTTTGTTCGAGAGAGAGTTATTGAATAGAGTTTATTCGAGAAAGAATTATACATTAGGATTCGACTATATCGAATATAGGAAAGTATTATTTGCTTTTTGATTTTTAAATCAAGATTTATTTATTTAATAAATCCTTTGTTTATTTATTCAGATTAAGAAATAAAAGCTATATTTAAGTTATTATATTTCAGAAGCATGGGATTATAATACTATTGTTATAATCAAATAATTTCTGTAAAAGAAGTGGATTCGTAAATAGAATCTGAGAGTTACGCAAGGAAGTTTGGTGAAGATTTAAAAGGTGAACCTTGTCTATTGCGAGGTTAGAAATGTTGTTCTGTTAAGGTCTGAGAGGTAGTTATACCCCAACTTGATTGACTTCATTTTTAACTAAGGAATGATTAAGGTTCGATAGTGAAGGTTAGTTAATTGAATTTAGTTAATCAGTGTTAATGGTTCGAGTTGGCATGATGATGTTTTATTTAAACATCTTTTTAAGTCCAATGAAGGAGTTTTGGAAATGTTTTCCAAATAAGAGAGCGGAAATGTTCCTAATATAGAAAATAAGAAATAGGTGTAAATATGGAAATGTTTTCAAATGTTTAGTAACGTAAATTTAGAAATAAATAAGAATTTACGAATATATGGAAACGGGAATAGGAAATGAATAATTGAATGACAAATTAATTTGAAAGGGATCAGTGTTGATGGATGATTTGCTCGGTAAGATTTCCATTTGGAAATACGACCGTTGTTTGTATACATGTTTTCCTTTGATAGTCAAATCACCGACTATCAAAGCTTTTGACCATTTCCATTGTCAAACGGACCGAGATCAGATTCATTTTCTGAAAACCATTTCGTATGGGCGTTAGCGTTGCGAATCAAATATGATGAAGATAATTGAAGACAGAGTTGTGAAAGGGCTGTTCTAGCGATCCTAGGTAGAAATTGCCCAAGATGGATTTACAGAATAGTGCCTTCCGTTTGTCTAGACCCAGGACAACGTGTATGGACGTATGTCTGACAAAGTATATCAAATGGATCACGTAAGTTGATCGCTTCAAACATATCCACGTTTGGTGGAGGAGGAATTCATTTCTCTTAGCTTTATACCCATGGTATTTTTGTGTAAATCAATTTGTGATTTAGCGGGTATGACGATGTGGCATTCAAAGTAAATGAATGTATGATCTATCAAAAGATACGTTATGACCTCAAGCCTCATCAACCGGGAAATGACAAAAATCGGGAAGGCAGCATGGCTATGTTGGTCGCCCCCATTAGGGTGTATTGTCACCATCTAGAGAACATTCATATTTGTTACTTCTTTTCGCTTCTGTATGTCCCGGGAACGGTATGTTGCTAGCAACCATAGGTGACAATATATTCGATACACTCAAGAGAAATGAGTGGTCGGTCATGTGTGGCCGGGTTGCAAAACGTTCTTGTTGAACCCAGTGTATTCCTCTATACAGATACACTATCGGCAGGTGGTTCCATACCTTGTCATAGTCGGAATCCAATCTCCAATAAGTGCCTGCGATTTTGATTGTATTCTATATATATATATATATGTGTGTGTGTGTGTGTGTGGAGCGTGAGATGTAAGCGTTCTGCTTGATTGTTAATTATTTGTGATTAGACATTATTATAATATCAAAAAAGTATTGATTTTGAAAATGATATGGGTTATCGTAAGGTAAATACCATCCGTGTTTATGTGTGGATCGATCTTACGATTATCATTTCTTTTGAAAATGATTTTTAAATTTAAACCAAGTGGTTGGAGTTTACTCACACCAGTCCCATGACTGACCCAGAGTTTATTTTGTTTTGTTTTCCCTAAACTCTTGGGTGCCCAAAATATGTACGGACAGTCAAGTAGTCGGGATTTATAGATACACTAGATAGAGCATGGAGCAGAAGGCTTCAGCCGCATTTTATAGCTATTATTTACTTCCGCTGTGATGTAAGTGTTGTACTCTAATATACTGTAAGGACCCGTAACTTCCCCGGGAAGGAAAGAGCGGATACTTCGAGAACAACACACATCGGAACGCAGACGGAAGAACATTTCATTGTTAATTACAACAATTCCATCAGAATACAAGAATATACAGTGTATAAATCAATATTACACATTCGATAAATATCAGAGAATTACAACACATTACATAGTAGCGGAAAATAATACAATACACAACTAGAAGAGATATACGGATACAAAGCTTTTCGGATATCTTTCCAGCTGTAAACCAGGATCCTGTGAATATAAATCTGCAAAACCAAAACTACTAGCTGCCCATGTCAAAATAAGGGCACCCAGAGTTTAGGTTAAAACAATAAACTCCAGGTCAGTCATGGGACTGGTGTGAGAACTAAAACAGTTATTTAAAACTTTACTTTAAATCAAATATATCAAGGGACCACGCCGTATAACACGGAACGAGTTTCCTCCCTAGAATAACAGTGCATATAACGAAACAGCGCAATGCTTTTTGGAAAAATGAAGCTATTATAAGACCCAGGTCCTATCACACAATGCAACGCAAGCTGGGGGATAGGGTTTTCCCTTATAATAGCCAAACATGCTTAGTACATTTAAAACAAATCATTTGATACTATTATAAGTGTATAGTGTATAAAAAAACTTCAAATCATTAGTATCAATCATAGATGGCATGGGTACCATATATCATGTCGCCATACTAGTTCTACAATTAAAACCGCAAAATCACGTATTGGAAGTTGGGTTATCATTTATGGTATGAACCGAGGCTAGGGATCGTCCTCACCGATTCGAGACTGTCTAGCCCGAGCCTCAGGAACAGCCGCAACTGCCCCTTGGATCGTCCGGGCCGGTCCACACGGAGTGGATTATTATGCCTGAACAATACGTCTCCCTGCCCTATGGGGCGTAAATGAGCCAACGAATGACTCCATCGGCTTCACATAGTCACCAATATATCTGAGGCGCCTCGCAAACCAACAACCACATAAGTCAAACTCGTCAGGGCGTGTAAAACCACTGACGCCACTTCTAACTAGAAAGAAATGGATGCCCTCCCTGAGGTCCTTCTCCCGTTTCTGGTTCATACCGGGTGTGAAACTCGCGAATTAAACGTTACACAAAGCTACTCCACAAACGCCGTGCTTCGATCATCAACCACAAGACTTTACTTTTCAACAGAAGCCTTGATCATTTGCCACTTAGGCATGCCACACAGGCAATTCACTCTATGCGTTTGATATCCATCAGTATATAACCCCTGAGCTCGTACGTCTCAGAGAAGGGCGTTAAGCAAGAGAATAAATTCTCCGTCGCCAAACAGATATATATTTAATAGAAATCAATCACACAGACTAAAATCCAATGTCAGACACACAGTCCATTTACAAGTTCGTTCTGGGTCTGAATGAAACCGGAGGCACCTAGTACCCCGCATATCCATCGATCTCCAAGTACGTCTGGACGATCACCAACTGTTTCCATCTTCTTGGGTGTACAGCCCAATCAAGATCATCAGTAATCACCCAAACGACGTGAAGACCTCCGGTCTTCAACCACCGTCTTCATCTTCGACTTATCGTCGTATCAGTTATTCAGAATGGGATAAACCCGGTCTTTCCGAATAACTCGCGTATATAATAAACAAGTGTTACACAAACACAACATACGCCTCATTCCAATTCATCCGTCACTAACCGTAAATTAATAAGAGAATAATTCCCCAAATATTAACCCCGAAGGCCGAAACCAACATCAGATCAATACCCAGGAAACCGTTCTACTTAGCTAACCTACAGTTAGTTTCTAAATTTCACATTCTTTGGGAAAGGTTCCCATTAATTTTATCAAAGATAAATTCCTTTAAATTTATTCTTTAATCTTCTTTTGATTATCAATTCAAACTAGTTGGGATTAACGAACCTTACCGAAGTAATCATTTGTTTTAATTTCCCAACCCCAACCTATTCATCCCATGAAGTAAAACTGGTAATACTTCATATCTAACACCATGGTGTTATCGGTAAATTTAATTACCATTTCACGTTCAAATCTAATTAAAGATTTAACTATCGCTTGGAGCAAAACTGGTGATACTCCATTCTCGATCTTTTCAATCTAATTAAAGATTCATTAAAACCCCACTTAGTTTTAATCTTCAATTGGGTTAAAGAATCAGTGTCATTTAAAACATGGTTCACGATAAACCCCAAAATCACATCACATTTCAATCAGTCCCTAACCGTAGATTAGCAAGTGAGCAATTCCCTAAGTACTAACCCCGAAGGTCGAAACCAACATCAGATCAATACCCCAAAAACCATTCAACTTAACTAATCTCCAGTTAGTTTCTGATTTTCTTAACTCCTTTGGGTCTAAGAACAGTATTATTGAAGATACCGTTCACGACAACCCAAAATCATGTTCCATTAATTATCGAGTTAAAGAACAAGTGTTATTTAAAACACTGTTCACGATAAACCCAAAAATCAATACCAATTCAATTCCAATTAAATATTATTTAATTTGTACACTTCAATAAATCTAAATAAAAAGATTTAATCTTTTTCTCAACTGGGCTTAAGAACAGTGTTAATGAAGACACCATTCACGACAAACCCAAATCACATTTGATATTAAATACAAGGCTCTGAATAGAAAATATATCAGCTTATATTCAATATCAAATTCTACGACTAACAAATGTCGTATTGGAAATAACGATATAAATATATATCTTTCAAAATTCCATAACAATATCTGTATAATCACGAAATCCAACATCGAAATATTCCGGAGACAATTTCGATTCAAATCCCTTCCAATTCAATTATTGGAAATTCTGGTTATATTTCAAAACCATTTCAAATCCACTTTATTTATTTTAAAAATAAATAAATTATTATTCTAGTTCAAAACTAGTTCATTTCGATAAAAATCTATTTTTATCTTTTCAAATATGGAGTTTTTCATCCCAATTCTTCATAAATCATTTCTTATGATTTTACACAAATTATTGATATTTTTAATAATTTTATCAAGGCCCGTACAGTCGATTTCCATCAACGGCCATCGAACTGCACTTACAACGACCTTTTCCAAATTTGATTTGGACATAATTCCAAATCCAACCGTTAGATTTCTAATTTCTAATATTCGTTATAAAGCTCTTTTCAATACGAACCCAACGGTTCCGGTTTTAGGAGAATCCGACGATCGGATCTCCCGTAATATCCGTTCGAAGTCAATGGTCGAAATTCGCGAACTGCCGCGGCGCGGCGCGTTCTATTCAGGCCATTATATTATATATATAATATATACTTCGTCGATTTTCTTTTAAAACGTATTTTATAAATCGTTTTAAATTCGTTTTCAAAACGATTTCAACTTCCTTTTCAAATTCAAATCAAAATTGAATTTTCCAATATAAATTCGTTTCAAATTCATTTCAATTCAAATCGATTTTTAATTCAATTTCAGTTCGTTTTCAATTCAATTCAATTTCAATTCGAATTCATTTCTATTCAGTTTAATTTGAATTTCAATTCTTTTCAAAATATCAGATTTTGAAATAACTTTCGATATTCATTATAAAATGAATAAAATCGATATAAATATCGTTCACGTCGAAATGGCGTCAATCTAATCAACATGGCTTCATATATTTCTATTTTCAAATATTCTATTTCAAAACTGGAATGAGGCCCAATCAATTACCATATAATGTTAATTATATGGATTTTCTACCACACGTATATAACAGCAACGATAAATCATCAACCATCATCCAAAGTGCGTTCTACACTGCATAAGCATCAAATATAAATATTTAACGCTTATAACAGTCGGTCAATCAATCGATCGACATACAGCTAATTATTGGGATTAGTGTATATCATATATCATCCCAATACCCGTGTGGGGGTTTCAAACAATCAAACACATATTTTATTTGTGCAGTTGGGCGATGTGTAAAATTTATCGTCCTAATCAATATCAGTCAAATGTGTGTATATAAACAAATCGTTCGATTTGTTTATATTAATTTATTTCGTTTCATATACACGTTAAAAATTATATTTTCAACTATAAAATATTTTTAACTATATAAATATTTTATTTCATTTCACATCACATCACACAATCAACTACACATCAAAATCAAACAAACAAGCATACAAGCCGTCCATGGTCAGTGGACGACGGGTGTCGGGTGCTACTAAACACCGTCTGTATGCTAGTATATATTTCAACTAGAAAAATTAAATTAAAGGTGAGAAGTTCTCACCTTGGGGTTCCACTCCGCCATTTCATTTCCGAAATTTCTGAACCGTTTGAATTCTTTTTTGATTTCAATCTGTTCCGTCGCCCTCTGTTTCACGCAGTTGATATTAAAAATCACATTTTTAATAACGGTTTCCATACATAAAAATCATATTTTTATGTTCTCTACATATATAAAAAGATCGGATTTTTATCTTAACTTCATATAAAAATCGAATTTTTATCTTTACTTCTTTTTGTGTATAAAACAATGGTATATTTATATTTTTAAAACAACCTCTTCTCATATTTTTAAAACACAATGTTATTTATATTTTTAGAAAAAAGTATATTTATATTTTTAAAGTAGTATATTTATATTTTTAAAATGACCTATTTCCATTTTCAAACAATGCTACATTTATTTAAAAACAATGATTTATTTATTGATATTTTCAAATCAAAGATATTTATATTTTCAAATCTAAACCAAATTCTATTATATATTTTAAAACAAGTTCTATTTTATATATATTTTTTTAAAACGAATACTATTTTACTTAATTAACTAAACTAATTACATAGTAAAAGAAAAAGAGAATTTACACCGCCTTCTTCCTCAGTTAATTAAAAGCCGATGTCTTCAACATTTGCTCCGCCCCCTAGGGCTTAAAACCGCCGCCACCTGAGGCATCTTCACGCCGATCCGTGGTCACCTCATCAACCGCCTTCGTAACCCGCACCAACCCCTTGATTTCCAGCCAACTCGGTGATCCCTTGGAGCTGGAAACGGTGCGCGAGCGACAGCAGTTGGAGGCTCGAAATCATCCCCGGCAGTATGTTATTCCAGCTCATAGCGGTATGAAAACAAAGATTGAAAAACCCTTTACAATATTCGATTCAGATTGATCCTTTAATTCGCGGTGGAATGGGAGAAATTTCGTGATTTGATTTTGAAATGTTTTCCGCCTTACAACAGTGAAGAGCGGCGGCTGGAAGAGGAGACCACGGGAGTGAGAAAACAAGGGTTTGATCAAGGTTGACTTATATATATTTATTATATAAATTATTATTTAATTCTAATTTAATCCGTTTTTCGCTTTTGAATGCCAAATCAAACCCAACTACTGTCACCTCTGGCTAATTACCCACATTCCGAACCCAACGGGATAGGTTTCGTAATCCAATTTGGCTGTTACGATCAGTTTTGATTTAAATTAAATTATAAATCATTCGATATTCAGTTTGAATGTACATTTTAATTTACCGGGGCCACATACTGAATCTAAAAATTCCCGAAAAATAAATCTAGCTATGTTTTGACGATACGGTCCCAACAAAACTAGTTTCACCGAATTCTGAGACCGTTTGAAAAATGGCCCTTTTCTAGTCGATCCAATTTAATAGATATCGACCAAACACATTTTCCTTTGCCACGCTCACATACTAACTTCAAAAATTATGAAATTTGAAACCTAGCAATAATTTGACATCCCGGATCCAACAAAAGTGGTTTCGTCGAATTCTGAGGTCGTTTGCAAAATGGTCATTTTCAAAGGCCTTTATATATATTAAAAAATATATAAATTCCACAGCGACTTTTCTGAATTTTAAACTGGACATATCTTTCAACTTCTAAAGTGAAATCTCAGTTTCTTACATCCGTTAGAAAGATATCGTCAAACAGATTTAGATATTTCTGGTTTCGTCCAATTCCGACTTAAAACGAATTCTGTATATTCATTTGAAATTTGAAATCGAATTATCGAACTACCGCGCCATTTTCAATTCCTTTTTATATATATAAATAAATATTTATATTCTATCGTTGAGTTATATAAATATATACGTTCGACTCTATTCAAAATAAATTTCTTGTCGATATTATTTAAAATAATTCATTTTAAATAATCTAAATTCGCTAAAATAGCCAAAATAAAATTTTTACATTGGCTCGGATTTCCGGGTTATTACACATACAAATTCAGATTTGTGTTTCAATGTTATTTTTTATACTATATTTTATTCGTTCCGCTGTGAGATTCGTGATACTCTGAAGTTGTTGTGTTCTTCTTCTTATTATATTCTTATTTTCTATCTTATCTATTCTCACCCTCTAACTTCATTCTATTAACTATTCGGTATTTCCGATGCTTGGATAGTCGACATTTAGTTTATATCGATTACCAAGGTCACAAATTCCTGGGTCGTTACAATGGTATCAGAGCTGAAGGTTAAGTAATTACCTTGGCTCTGTGGCGTGACTCAATAGAGTTGGGGTTAGCAATACCTTAGATTGAGTTTGAGCGAATATATATGAACGAACGTATTTGTAGATTTTATAAAAATGGTTTTATACTATGGAGATTTACTGGTTGATTTGTTTATAAATTCTGGTCGATCAGTTTGATCCACTGTATCGGTAGGAGTTTCTAAACGCCCGTATACGATAAACCGACATAGTATGTTTTGAAAAGAGGGTAAATGAAATAATTTTACCTAGAATTATTTTTTATATAAAAGAATGATTAATATTGGAAATATTATAGAATATTGGGTGTGTTGGTTGTTATTATAAACAAATGAGATTATAATTGAAATGGTTATGTAAATAGCCAATCAGGATTCATATAGATGAAATATATGAAATCGAAATGAATTAAATCTAAATTTAAATCAGGACTGAAACTATAACTCTGGGAATTTGAGTAAGTGTTTATAAATGGATTGAATTAAATATATGAGAATTGTAAAATCCTAGGATATTTTAAATTGTTTTACAAACATTGGAAGGACATTTTGAAACAATTTCAAAATGGAAATGTTTAAGCATAGTTTTGAAATAATATAGTATTGAACTCCCTTTAATCGCTGGGAAATAACTCTGATGATGCTGGCCGCAACATCAGTGTTCATTTTCGAGTTGCAAGTGGCGGATTACTACCAAAGAGATTGCTTTTGAATTGTTTTAAGAAAAACAAGTTGTTTCGAATTCCGTAAAGGAATATTTGATTTAGAAAAAAACTAAGCTATTTAAAATACTAGGAGAGATTATTTGATTTAAAAACAAATTTATAAATATTTGGGAAAACAAATTGAAATTGAGTTAAAGCCCGTTAAATGGAAATTGAATTGGAATATAATGTATCAAGTAGAATCAGATTTTGAATTGTGAGATAGGAATCTGAAATGATATTGGATTGGTGAGTTAGGAGTTGGGAATCGAGAATGGAACTCGAGTTTGAAATGATATTTTGCTTGTTTGGGCGAATAGCTGTGTTGAGGATAAATTGATCGGAGTTGATTGGAATGATATTGGTATATGCAAAATTGGTAGCAGATAGAAACGAGATAATGATATGTCCAACAAAAAGGTACATGTTTACTTTTATATGAGTTTGGTGATTTATGAGACTGTTTGGCAAGCCGCTTGGCTATTTGATTTTCTTTTGGGTTGGAGAAGGCCCAGAGAGGCGAGTTGTAGTTGTACCAATTGACCCCGTACAAAGGAGGTGTTGGCGAAATTTTTCAGAAATTTAAGGTGTTAGAAATTTTTCAGAATTTTTGGAAATTTTGATTAATAAGAATTAACTAATATTTTAACTAAAAAAAATTGGTTCGGTTGAAACTGGAGTTAAGAAGTAAACAAATAATTGTTAACCCAATTATTAGGGTTTGTTTTCTACCTTAGCAATTTCGATGACGAAATTATTTTAAGGGGGGAAGAATGTAACGACCCATTTTTTTACGGTGTGATAATTAATTTATTTAACTATTTAAATAGTAATTTAGAGAATTAATTGGTCGTTTAATTAAATAATATTGAATATTTAATTAATATAAATAATCAGATAATATATTTATTTCCGAAGTCGGAAATAGTGAATTGACAACACTATGTGAATTGGATAATTTAAAATATATAATTCGGTTTAGAATTGAATTATATAAACGAATTTATTTAATAAATGTCAGTTTGAAAGTATATTTATATTATAATTTTAATCGAGCTCGAAATGGCGTGGCAGTTCGTAATTTGGCGATTCAAACTTTAATTGAATATGCAGAATCCGTTTTAAGCCGGATTTCTGTGAAACAAGAAACGTTCGTAGCTGGTGAACTATATTTTTCTAATGGAAGAGAAAAATCGGGATTTCATGATGTAGATTTTGAGTTACGATCAAATCAAATTTTAAAATAGTCGCTATGGAATTCCTTTATAATTTATAATGATTTATTTATATTATAAATGGATTTTTAATATAAATTGAATATCGACTTAATCTGAGATTTTTAAATGTCGAGTTATAAATCCCGATATGTTTATTTTGGAGCCGGATTGTATTCTATGTGAATATATACGATAATATTAATTAATATTAAATTTAATTATTTTTAAATATATTAATATTTAAAATGGGTTTATTTAGAGCTTTAAAAATAGTCAGTTTCGGAAACGACCTCCGTTTTCGATGAAACTAATTTTGTTGGATCCGGAATATTAAATTATTGTTAGATTTCAATTTTTCGTGATTTTTGGAGTCAGAATGTGGCCGTACTATTTTTTAATGTGAAAAACAGTCGATAATCTGACTTTAAAAATGCGCTGTGTGAACAAACGAAGTCGAAATTCGACGAGTTTCGTTGGGTCTGTAATGTCGAACTGAAGGTGCATGTCCATTTTCATGATTTTTGGATATTGTATCTGATCATAAAGATTTTTAAACCATAAATACAAACAACGGTTGGTTAAAAATGAATATTTAATCGAATAATAAATTATTAAAAATACACAATAAATACCTAAAACTATTTCTAACCCTAATTCAATTCTCCAACAGTTAAACAATGCGCCATTACCTCAGAGAAAGTATAACCAGTAAATTCTTGAGTTTGGAAAATCAAAACAATTCCAATATATTCCTATAAATTGTAAAATATATATTTATGGATTGCTGAAACGATTCACTGCAGTTTGGTATAATTTTTGGAGAGTGCGCGCTCTTCTTTATTCTGGTGGGTTTCGACGGCGCCACCTAGGGCTTTGAAATTCTGGTAATAAGATGATCAGTGAGCGATTGGGAGTGTAGCACAGTGTTTGTGTTACGGAGAGGGTTCGTTTTTGGGTTTTTTGCGGTAATTCGAGACAAAATTGTTCGGTACTTGTGGAGTACCAGCGCATCGAGGAACCAGAAGTCGTGTTCTTAGAGGGAGCTCGACTTGGACTTTATGGGTAGAGAAGAAAGGTTGTTGGTCGAGAAGAGAAATGTTTTTTTTGTTTTGCATTTAAATGGAAAAAATGGAGAAGACGCGGTGATTAAAAATTTAGCAATGGAGAGAAAATCACAGGAGGAGTGCGGGTTTTAGATGCTGGGGAAGAAACGATATATGTATCGAATGGGAATAGTTTGGGCCATGGAAGGAAAAGACGGTGAGGCCCATTTCTAAATAAATTTAAAGATTTTTAATTTATACTGTATATAAATTTATAAAAGTTATATCTTATTCATACGTGATTGAAATTCAGCGAAACAAGATCCATTGGGATCGTATGGACGGTGGCTACGCAATGGGACTGATTGGAAGTGAATTGGAGCTCATTACAATTTATAGCGAAATAAATTGTCTGATCTGAATCGTCGATTGATTATCGTTATTTAACGACAACCGTCTAATGTGAGTAAATCTCACTAACTCTACACAATTATATTTTTATAACGTAATTTTAGAACTGATAAATATTGGTTAATTGTAGTGTGTTGTTTGGTTGGTTGAACTGCTAATTGATTGGTTGAAATATCAATATAGTTATATATATATATATATATATATGTATATCGTTTATTAAATATTGATTCTGTTGATCAGAATATTTCATATTGAAATGAAAGTGATGTTAATTATATTGTTTAACATCTGTGGATGCAGGGAAATAGGTTGGAGGGATCCAACTGGATTCCTCAACATTTATGTTACTGTTTTTCATATATGGTGATATGTGATGTGATATATAATATGTTAATGATTATGTGTGTTTGGATAATATTGATCCTTGTTGTTTGGTACTTTAAATACCATATATAATACTGGAATGTATAAAGGAAATTTTCAAAGTGTACATTGAAAATAAAATATATTTATATAAAATCAAATGTTTTTATATAAAGGAATTTCAAAGTGGATATTGAATTTGAGGATTTTGTAAAATCAATGGATTTTATAGATAGAATTATAAAAGGGATATTTATTTAGAAAATAAATAGGATATTGAAAAGGAATATTTATTTAGAAAATAAATAGAATTTTATAGAAGGAAATATATGGAAAATAAATATTAAATGGAAATCTATTTTAACAGATAAATGGAAAAGATTAATTTAAAGTAGAATTAAATAGAAATCTGTTCTAACAGATAAAATGGAGAAGATTAATTTATAAATAAAGTTTTATAAATTGAGTAAATTATTTATCGTTGGATAAATTGAATATATAAGTCTGAATTTATATATAGAAGTAAAATATCGGTTTTAACACCAATATTTGAGATTGAAATTAAATGTAGCAATTATAAAGGGAATTATATATGAGATTTAAGTGTTAGAAATAATAAGGAGATTTCGTATGAATAATTCAATAAATAGAAGAATAAATAGAAGTATAAATAGAATTTGGAAATGGGATATTATTTCAAAAATACGAAATCAAACTTAAGGGATTATATAAAAGAAATATTTTCACATTCAATGTGGATAATGGATTAAAATAAATATTTTATAATTTAAACATTTATAAAGAAATTGGGTTTTGAATAGGAATTCAAATGGGAATTTAAATGGGAAAGGAATTTTAGTTAATCGAATGTAAGTCATTCGAATAAGAGTTAATCGAATAGAGTTAGTCGAATATTAGTTATTTGAACTAGAGTCAATGAAATAGATTTAATCAAATTAGACTTAATCGATTAGAGTTAATCGAAATAGAGTTGATCGAATATTAGTTATTCGAATTAAAGTTAATCGAATATTAGTTATTCGAATTAGAGTTAATCAGATATTAGTTAGTTGAATAGAGTTAATCGAATAGAGTTAATTGAATTAGAGTTAATGAAATATTAATTATTGGAATAGAGTTTGTCGAACATTAGTTCGAATAGAGTGAATCGAATATAAGTATTCGAAGAGAGATTATCGAATATAGTTTATTCGAAGAAAAGATTATCGAATATAGTTTATTCGAAGAAGGAAAGATTATCGAATATAGTTTATTCGAAGGAAAGATTTATCGAATACAGTTTATTCGAAGAAAGAAAGATTATCGAATATAGATTATTCGAAGAAGAGTTATCGAATATAGTTTATTCGAGAGAGAGTTATCAAATAGAGTTTATTCGAGAAAGAATTATACATTGGGATTCGACTTTATCGAATATAGGAAAGTATAATTTACTTTTTGATTTTGAAATTAAGATTTATTTATTTAATAAATCCTTTGTTTATTTATTCAGATTAAGAAATAAAAGTTATATTTAAGTTATTATATTTCAGAAGCATGAGATTATAATACTATTCTTATAATCAAATAATTTCTGGAAAAGAAGTGGATTCGTAAATAGAATCTGGGAGTTATGTAAGGAAGTTTGGTGAAGATTTAAAAGGTGAACCTTGTCTATTGCGAGGTTAGAAATGTTGTTCAGTTAAGGTCTGAGAGGTAGTTATACCCCAACTTGATTGACTTCATTTTTAACTAAGGAATGGTTAAGATTCGATAGTGAAGGTTAGTTAACTGAATTTAGTTAATAAGTGCTAATGGTTCGAGTTGGCATAGTTATGTTTTGTTTAAACATCTGTTTAAATCCCATGAAGGAGTTTTGGAAATGTTTTCCAAATAAGAAAGCGGAAATGTTCCTAATATAGAAAATAATAAATATGTGTAAATATGGAAATGTTTTCAAATGATTAATAAAGTAAATTTAGAAAAAAAATAAGAATTTACGAATATATGGAAATGGAATAGGGGAATGAATAATTGGATGACAAATTAATTTAAAAGGGGATCAGTGTTGATGGATGATTTGCTCGACAATATTTCCATTTGAAAATACGACTGTTGTTTGTACATATGTTTTCCTTTGATAGTTAAATCACCGACTATCAAAGTTTTTGACCGTTTCCATTGTCAATACGGAGAGACCGGGATCAGTTTCATTTTCTGAAAACCACTCCGTATGGGAGTTAGCGTTGCTAATCAAATATGATGAAGATAATTGAAGACGGAGTTGTGAAAGGGCTGTTTTGGCGATCCTAGGTAGAAATTTCCCAATATCGATTTACAGAATAGTGCCTTTGGTTTGTCCAGACCCAGGACAACGTGCATGGATGAATGTCTGACAAAGTATATCTAATGGATCACGTAAGTTGATCGCTTCAAACGTATCCACATTTAGTGGCAGAGGAATTCGTTTCTCTTAGCTTTATACCCGTGGTATTTTTGTGGAAATCAATTTTTGATTTAGCGAGTATGACGATGTGGCATTCAAAGTAAATGAATGTATGATCTATCAAAAGATACGTTATGACCTCAAGCCTCATCAATCGGGAAATGACAAAAATTGGGTAGGCAGCATGGCTATATGGGCCGCCCCCATTAGGGTGTATTGTCACCATCTAGAGAATATTCATATTTATTATTTCTTTTCGCTTCTATATCTCCCAGGAACGGTATGTTTGTAACGACCCGCATTCTACGCATCATAGGATCGTGGAATATTTATTTCTTTCACATATGAAGTCGTATGGTCATGTAACTTTGGGAGACGATTATTGGGGTCATTTCCCATGTTCATGATTTTTGTCGATTTTTAAATGACCGTTTTGCCCCTAGTTGGTACTGTTTTGGCCATAACTTTTGACTAGAAAGGAATTTTGACCTGAAACCACTTCCATTGGATTTGAATGATTGTTTCTCTTTCCGTAGAGTGGTTACATTAGCCAAAAGGACTTACCGTTTGGGAGATATGGCTGAAACAAGGTTTAGAAGGTGAAAAAACAGCTAATCGGGCTTAACCGGGTGATTAGCAACTAGGCCCAATGGGGGATTTCTGGATTTGGGGTATTTAAGGGCTGCTGGGGTTAAGATTTCGGTTTTAGACTCATTTTTCCAACTGCCACTTACCTCCTTCAAGCTCTAGCAATGACCTCCACCTTCTAATTTCATCCCAAATCATCTCTAATCACTTTCTAATCGAAGATTAAGCAAAACTATATCAAATCAAGGAAGGGTAGCACCAAATCAGAGAGAGAGCTGCTGGAACACATAGGGATTTGATCCAAATCAGAGATTATTTCAGATCTAAAGTTTGTTTGTGGCTAAGGTGAGTGATTTGCATTGTTTTTCACTAATTACGGCTAATTATGGTAATTAGCGAAGATTAGCGAAATTACGGCTAATTATGGTAATTAGCGAAGATTAGCGAAATTACGGCTCAGAAAAATCTAGAAAAATTCCTAAAATTCTAAAACATCATTTTGTGCCTCTGATATGAATTTGGGTTAATTTCAACTAATTTTGCAAATCCCGGAATTTGGGGGATTAAGGGGTGATTAGTGGAAATTAGCGAATTTATGCATGTTTAAAATCTGGAAAAATATTCATAAATTCTGAAATATTGTTTTAGACCTCTGTTAGAAAATTTGGGTAATTTGGTTAAGTTTTGCTGATCATACTGTTAGTTTTTCTTAAACATGATTAAGGGGAAAATATGGGTTTTTGTGAATGTTTGATCCGTTTTGACCTACCATAATGATGTTTTGCTGTTTGTGGATGTTTATACATGTTGCTATGACTGTATGGTATGCTTTGTGATTGTTTAGAACAATTAGATTGGTCGAAAACGCCGTCGAATGGCGTAAACAGTTTGTTGGAAGAAGTGCAGGAAATAGACCGGATCAGATCGCAGGAGGGGTATCACGACCCAACCTGATCGTGCCTAATATCCACGAGTCGATCGCCTAAGTAAGCCACGAGCTGAGCTAGTATACGAGTCTCTCACGATCCAGCTATCTCCGATCCGTTCGCCTCTGAAGTCCTCCGATCTGAACTGCTCGCACACATGGACCACGAACCGGTGCACTCCACGACACGATTCGAAGAGAAGACCACGACCTGATCCATACGAGGTAGCACGAACCGAACCGATGGACCGAAGCTTGGCCACGACCCGATCCGATGGAGCTGGAGGACCATGAGTTGATGGCGCATCCCGATCCGAATGGAGGAACTCGACCCGAACTAGTATGGTGACTGTGAACCGAACCAGGAGTTTATGAACTGAATGAAGACCGATCCGGAGGAGGAGATTAAAACCCGAGATGCAAAGGTAGTCCAAATGGAAGTTAGAGCTCAGGATCCAGATGGGAACCAATGAGTTCACTTCACGGTTGGGCTTTGCTGCGGGACGTGTGCAAAGGGGTTGTCGGTATTCATAACTTTGGTTCACCACTGAGAGATGGATAGTGGGCTTGTAGTGATAGTTACACGGGATTGGATTCCGTCATGGCCCAAAGTATTAGGTGACCAAAGTAGTGGATATCGTATGCTTTACGCACTGAGTGAGGGATGTGAGGATGATTGCTATGTTTGATTGTTTGACATCACTATGACATGCACACACCCACCCCCGTTATCTTTACACCATTTGAAAGGGCACCTTAGAGTGTTGTACAGTATGTAGTGCTAACTCTTTGGTTGCAGGTCCAGGTTCAAGTATGATTGGATTATACCTGTTATTATTCTGTTTAGATGTTTATCGCTCATACCAGGCTTTATGTCTGACCCAGAGTTATATGTCTCTTCTTATTACTCTGGGTGCTCACACAAGCAGACTAGAGACAGGTTATGGTTAGCTGGTGATGCGCGAGTAGCTGATTCGGAGGCGAGCAGGAGGCTTCCACGTATGATATATAGATATTCTCCCTGTGTCGTTGGTGGTCACTACTTGGGCATTAGTAGTGTACCTTCTTTATCTTGCTTTTGCTTTAGAGACAGTATTTTAAAAGTTGTAATAAGCTGTATTTTGGATTTCCGCTGCTATGATGCTTAGTTCTAGTTTTCAGCTTATGCACTGTCTCACCTGTTTTATGTCAAGTATGTTGTTATTATATTTTATTCTATGCGCTGTGAGACAATCTACAGGTTCCTTGTTAGTTCATTTCCTTCTTCCCTTTTTCTTCTGACGACCGTCCCATGCTAACTGGACATGTGTACAGTGCACCTTTGGAGGAAATGTCGGTTGGTGCGGGGCGGGCCGTCACACTTGGTATCAGAGCTCTAGGTTGCGTAGTTAACCTAGGGAAAGACACCAGGGAGAGATAGTATGTATATGAGAGCGCGTATTTGTGATTAATTTGGTTTTCAAAAGCTATATATATATATACTATTAGTAGTATAAGAATGAAGTCGTACTGCACTAGCACCACTAAGGGGTCGTTAATCGTTTCCCCTTTTACAGATTAACGATGAGCCGATATCCTAGAGGTGCTGGTAGAGGGACCAACCATGGGAATGCTCCTGACATGAGGACAATGTTCACTAACATCATGAGAGACATGCTTAGAGATGTTCAGGGAGCAGTTCCCAATCCCGGAAATGGTGGTGGTCCAGTAGTGCAGGCGCCTAGGGTCGATTTCGCCAAGTTGTGCAAGGATTACACTAACCTTGGTGGGAAGCCGTTCCACGGAACGGAGTCGGCCACAGATGTTCAGGATTGGTTGGATAGCTGTGATCGTATCTTCGACGACTTGGGTCTTGTGGATGCGATGAAGAGAAGGCTAGCGTCTCGTCAGCTGCAAGGGCGAGCGATGAATTGGTGGAATGCTATTAGAACAGCTACTCCAGAAGATCAAGTTACTTGGAACCAGTTTAAGACTCGCTTTTGTGATAAGTTTATTCCAGCTGCTCATAAATCAGAACTGTTCAAGAAGTTCCTGGAGCTTAAGCAAAACGGTAGAGCAGTCTCGGAGTATATCGCTGAATTCGACACTTTATCGAAATATGGATGGTCCCTTATCGATACAGTCGAAAAGAAGAACGAGAAGTTCATAACTGGCTTGGATGGGTACTTGGGGGAAAGACTTATAAACCATATCGATGAGACGTTCGAGTCTATTGTAGGAAAGGCATTAAGGTCAGAGAGCCTTTTCCCTAAGTCGAAGGCCGAAGTTGCTACGACATCTGCAGAGGAGCCAAAGCCGCAAGCAGGCGGTGAAGGCAAGAAGAATTCTCAGAACAAGAGGAAGAAGAACCCGACCAAGGATGGTCAGAATAAGAAAAATAAGAAAGATGGCGAATGCTTTAGTTGTGGCAAGAAGGGCCATTACGCCAGAGATTGTCGAGAAAAGCCTGGGGAAAGGAAGTGCTTTAACTGCGGCCAGGCGGGACATCACAAGGATGATTGCCCACAACCTCCTAGGGAGAAGCAGATTGTGAAAGCGTATGCTATCAACGCTGTTCCTTCTTCGTCAAATGCTCCAAGTGCGGCACAGAAGGAAAAAGGTGTCGTTATTCGAGGTATGCTTTCCATTTAAGATGTTTTGATCGGGTTTTGTTTGACAAACCTGAGTTAGTCGATAGACCTTTAGTAGTGACGAACCCGATTGGTGGTTCGACTAGTTTTGGCATGATTAGTTAATGTGGTCTTATCGAGTCATGGATGTATGTTTCCTTGTGATTGCTTTGTTTTGGGCTTTACTGGGTTTAGCATTACTTTGGGGAGTCGATCTACTCCAAAGGAATATGGTGGTATTAGGTACCTACCTAGTGATAGCGATAGTAACTGGAGCTAAGGAAGCTAAGAGGTTATCGTTGTAATAAGTTCTAGTTGTCTCTGGGAGGCAAATGAGTACTCCAGTGCTAGATTGTTTTGCTAGTATCACCTCATGTGGATTGTCCGAACTCGGAGGAGATGTTCCTTGGGTGCTTGTCTGATATTGGTTTAGGCCTTTGGGGCTTGTGCTTGGGGAATGTCGATTTCGACTAGGATGGGTTGCGTGAGGGGTAAATAGTTGTTGTGATTTTTCATTGGATGATATCTTGGTTTACTCGAGGAGTGATGGGCAGACGAAACATGATAAGACTGTTCAATGGTATAGACTGCCCAGAGTTAGACTCGATAGGGTTATGAGATTGCTCGAGTGGGACTCGAGAAAGATGCAAAGTAATGGATTGTTTAGGACCCTATGTTGATGTTCTCTATTGGATAGTAGAATTTTGAAGGAATAGGATGTGTTCGTTGATCATGGAAGATACAACGAAGATTAGAGCGATTCAAGTTGGACTTGAACTCGTAAAAGAAAATAGGTGTTCGTTGATCTTGGAGATGCAACGAATAGGGAGACGACTCACGTTGGACTAGAGTTTGTCGGTACTCAAGACTGGGTCTGAGTTATAGAGTGACTCGAGTTGGACTCGAGAAGGCTGCAAGGAATTGGATTCAGCTCGAGTTGGACTCGAGAAGGCTGCAAGGAATTGGATTCAGCTCGAGTTGGACTTGAAAGGGCTGCAAGGAATTGGATTCAGCTCGAGTTGGACTCGAGAGGGCAGCAAGATAATGGACAGACTTGGGTTAGACTCAAGTATTTTAGGAGGACTAAAAGCAGGGGTATCTGGGGACGCCCGTTACCTTGGATCCGTTGGACGTGATCTAGTTATCCTTGGAGGATAAACGTACGTTGGACGTACGGTAGTCCGATTGGAGGCTGGGCTTCCATTAGTTTAATTATCCTTGGAGGATAAACGTACGTTGGACGTACGGTAGTCCGTAGGGAGGCGGGGCTTCCATTGGCCTAGGATTGGTTGGACCAGTCAAGTAGGCATCAGTGTATGTATGGAGGCTGGGCTTCCATTAGTTATTGATGTTGGTTTGACCAGACATGCTAGAATCGACATATTGGGATTGGTTAGACCAGTCATGTAGGTGTCGATGTGTTTATGACTTTAGCAGGTGATAGATAGGATTTGTTTGATGGATGTTATGGTTGCTATGTTTGTTCCTATATTTCTTCTCTTGAGTAGACTATCACCTGTAGGGTTCCAGCGATGGGGAACAAAGTGATTGTAGTAGGGCTATGAGCCAGTGCAGTGGAGTTGTTATGACTTCATGGGGCAGAGTGGACATAGCAAAGGACTAGTGACTATGGATCAGTGCAGTGGAGTCGCCATGACTCCATGGGGCAGAGTGATCATAGTAAAGGATTTGGGTGCAGTACTAGTTGCATTGAGTAGGAGACATGCCAGTTTAGGGGTTTTGTTTCTAGGATGGAAGCAACTAGAGTATGTCACAGGATATGATTTCAGACCCAAGACTGAATTGGATTCAGAAACGCTAGTAAGCTTGACGATTAGATCGATTTTGATTGAGTGGATTGTTTCCAGTTAGAAGGACGATCCTAATCTATTGGAAACCATCTCTAGGGTAGAGATGGGTATCGATGGAAAGAGAATGATCAAGTAAGGATTTGATCGAGAAGGGTGGCTTCGAAAGAATAAGGGACTAGTTGTACCCAACGTAGATGGACTGAGAGATGAAGTGCTTAGAGCATATCATCACCCGAAATTGACTATACGTCCCAGTGGTAACAAGATGTATTGAGACATAGAGCAGATCTACTACTGGGAAGGGATAAAGATAGGCAGAAGGCTTATCTCGATAAGAGACGAAGAGATTTGGAATTCTTCGTTAACAACTTGGTGTTTGTCAAGATCTCTCCATTGAGAATGTGATTCGGATTGGTTGGAGAGGTAAGTTAGCACCAAGATTTGTTGGCTCATTCCCAGTCCTCGAGCAAGTTGGGAATTTGGCGTATGAGGTAGAGCTACCTGACAAGATGGCGGGAGTTCACAACGTATTTCATGTTTCCCAGTTAAGGAAATTCGTGCACGACCCTAGTGTGGCTATTTCACCTGGTCAGTTGGATAACATCGAAGTTGAACTCGAGGCGGTTGGGAACCGCAAGTCTATGCGTATTGTTGGGAACGATACGAAGCAGCTTTGAAGGAAGGCGGTGAAACTAATCAAAGTCCAGTGGGGTGAGAATGAAAAAGACTGTACTTGGGAAACAGAGGAAGATATAAGGAAGAGGTATCCAGAACTCTTTGCCTAGTAAGGTTTTGGTAGTGATAGTTTCTTCCCTTGTTAGTAAACCGCATGCTAGGATAGCCTTGTTTTGCATGTTGATTGTGTTTTATGGTTGATAGGCATGCGGAACCCTTTGTGTGTTTTGGTTAGGGAATTTCGGGGGCGATATTTCTTAAGGGGGGGAGAGTGTAACGACCCGCATTCTACGCATCATAGGATCGTGGAATATTTATTTCTTTCACATATGAAGTCGTATGGTCATGTAACTTTGGGAGACGATTATTGGGGTCATTTCCCATATTCATGATTTTTGTCGATTTTTAAATGACCGTTTTGCCCCTAGTTGGTACTGTTTTGGCCATAACTTTTGACTGGAAAGAAATTTTGACCTGAAACCACTTCCATTGGATTCAAATGATGGTTTCTCTTTCCGTAGAGTGGTTACATTAGCCAAACGGACTTACCGTTTGGGAGATATGGCTAAAACAAGGTTTAGAAGGTGAAAAACAGCTAATCGGGCTTAACCGGGTGATTAGCAACTAGGCCCAATGGGGGATTTCGGGATTTGGGGTATTTAAGGGCTGCTAGGGTTAGGATTTCGGTTTTAGACTCATTTTTCCAGCCGCCACTTACCTCCTTCAAGCTCTAGCAATGGCCTGCACCTTCTAATTTCATCCCAAATCATCTCTAATCACTTTCTAATCGAAGATTAAGCAAAACTACATCAAATCAAGGAAGGGTAGCACCAAATCAGAGAGAGAGCTGCTGGAACACATAGGGATTGGACCCAAATCAGAGATTATTTCAGATCTAAAGTTTGTTTGTGGCTAAGGTGAGTGATTTGCATTGTTTTTCACTAATTACGGCTAATTATGGTAATTAGCGAAGATTAGCGAAATTATGGCTCAAAAAAATCTAGAAAAATTCCTAAAATTCTAAAACATCATTTTGTGCCTCTGATATGAATTTGGGTTAATTTCGACTAATTTTGCAAATCCCGGAATTTGGGGGATTAAAGGGTGATTAGTGGAAATTAGCGAATTTATGCATGTTAAAAATCTGGAAAAATATTCATAAATTCTGAAATATTGTTTTAGACCTCTGTTAGAAAATTTGGGTAATTTGGTTAAGTTTTGCTGATCATACTGTTAGTTGTTCTTAAACATGATTAAGGGGAAAATATGGGTTTTTGTGTATGTTTGATCCGTTTTGACCTACCATATTGATGTTTTGCTGTTTGTTGATGTTTATACATGTTGCTATGACTGTATGGTATGCTTTGTGATTGTTTAGAACAATTAGATTGGTCGAAAACGCCGTCGAATGGCGTAAACAGTTTGTTGGAAGAAGTGCAGGAAATAGACCGGATCGGATCGTAGGAGGGGTATCACGACCCAACCTGATCGTGCCTAATATCCACGAGTCAATCGCCTAAGTAAGCCACGAGCCGAGCTAGTATACGAGTCTCTCACGATCCAGCTATCTCCGATCCATTCCCCTCTGAAGTCCTCCGATCTGAACTGCTCGCACACATGGACCACGAACCGGTGCACTCCACGACACGATTCGAAGAGAAGACCACGACCCGATCCAGACGAGGTAGCACGAACCGAACCGATGGACCCGAAGCTTGGCCACGACCCGATCCGATGGAGCTGGAGGACCACGAGTTGATGGCGCAACCCGATCCGAATGGAGGAACTCGACCCGAACCAGTATGGTGACTGTGAACCGAACCAGGAGTTTGTGAACTGAATGAAGACCGATCCGGAGGAGGAGATTAAAACCCGAGATGCAAAGATAGTCCAAATGGAAGTTAGAGCTCAGGATCCAGATGGGAACCAATGAGTTCACTTCACGGTTGGGCTTTGCTGCGGGACGTGTGCAAAGGGGTTGTCGGTATTCATAACTTTGGTTCACCACTGAGAGATGGATAATGGGCTTGTAGTGATAGTTACACGGGATTGGATTCCGTCATGGCCCAAAGTATTAGGTGACCAAAGTAGTGGATATCGTATGCTTTACGCACTGAGTGAGGGATGTGAGGATAATTTCTATGCTTGATTGTTTGACACCACTATGACGTGCACACCCCCACCCCCCGTTATCTTTACACCATTTGAAAGGGCACCTTAGAGTGTTGTACAGTATGTAGTGCTAACTCTTTGGTTGCAGGTCCAGGTTGAAGTATGATTGGATTATACCTGTTATTATTCTGTTTAGATGCTTATCGCTCATACCAGGCTTTATGTCTGACCCAGAGTTTTATGTCTCTTCTTATTACTCTGGGTGCTCACACGAGCAGACTAGAGACAGGTTATGGTTAGCTGGTGATGCGCGAGTAGCTGATTCGGAGGCGAGCAGGAGGCTTCCACGTATGATATATAGATATTCTCCCTGTGTCGTTGGTGGTCACTACTTGGGCATTAGTAGTGTACCTTCTTTATCTTGCTTTTTGTTTAGAGACAGTATTTTAAAAGTTGTAATAAGCTATATTTTGGATTTCCGCTGCTATGATGCTTAGTTCTAGTTTTCAGCTTATGCACTGTCTCACCTGTTTTATGTCAAGTATGTTGTTATTATATTTTATTCTATGCGCTGTGAGACATTCTACAGGTGTAATAACCCGGAAAATCTGGGCCAGTTTAATTTTTTTTTTTATTTTGGCAATTTTAGTGAATTTTGAATATTTAAAATAGAATATTTTAAATAATATCGACGATAAATTTATTTTGAATATATCTCGAACGTATATATTATACGCGTCGTCGTTAGAATATAAATATTTATATATAATTATAAATAGAATTGAAAATGGCGCGGTAGTTCGATAATTCGATTTCAAACTTCAATTGAATGTACCGGGTGCAAAATAATCTGGATTTGAGCGAAACCAAAAATAATGGAATCTATTTGATGATATCTTTCCAACGAATCCGAAAAATTGAAATTTCATAACGGGAATCAAAAGATATGTCCAGTTGAAAATTCTGAATAGTCGCTATGGAATTCAGGCCCTTAAAAATGGGAATTTTGCAAATGACCTCGGATTTCGACGAAACCAGTTTTGTTGGGTCCGTGATGTTAAATTATTGCTAGATTCCAAATTGCATAATTTTTCGAATCAATATGTGAGTGTGGCAAAGGAAAACGTGTTTGACCAGTTTCAGTTGATTTTAATCGACTGGAAATTGGCCATTTTTCAAACGGTCTCAGAATTCGACGAAACTAGTTTTGTTAGGACCGTATCGTCAATACGAAGCTAAAAAATATTTTTCTGGAATTTTTCTAGTTAGTATGTGACCCCGGTAATTTGAAATGTACGTTTAAAATTCAATATAGCGATTTAAATGTAAATTCAACGGAAACGGATCGTAACATCCGAATCAACTTACGATACATATCCCATTGTGTTCGGAATGGGGGTAAAACGCTATGGACGACAGGCGGTGGGCCTCGTTTTGAGATCGAAAATAAAAGTTGCTTTTTGGCGAAAAATAAATTAATTAAATAAAAAAAATACCTTTCTCTCCTATATCTCTGCCCCCCCCCCCCCCTGTAACAACCCGTAAAATGCGAGCCAGTTTGAAATTTTTATTTTGGCAATTTTAGCGAGTTTTGATTATTTAAAATGAAGTATTTTAAATAATATCGACGAGAAATTTATTTTGAATATAATTCGACGTATATATTATATACGTCGTCGTTAGAATATATATAATTTTATATATAATTATAAATAGAATTGAAAATGGCGCGGTAGTTCGATAATTCGATTTCAAACTTCAATTGAATGTACCGGGTGCAAAACAATCCGGATTTTAGTGAAACCAAAAATAATGGGATCTAATTGATAATATCTTTCCAACGAATCCGAAAAATCAAAATTTCGTAGCGAGAATCAAAAGATAAGTCTAGTTGAAAATTCTGAATAGTCGCTATGGAATTCAAGCCCTTAAAAATAGCAATTTTGCAAACGACCTCGGATTTCGACGAAACCAGTTTTGTTGGGTCCGTGATGTTAAGTTATTGCTAGGTTTCAAATTTCATAATTTTTCGAATCAAGATGTGAGCGTGGCAAAGGAAAACGCGTTTGACCAGTTTTAGTTGATTTTAATCGACTGGAAATTGACCATTTTTCCAACGGTCTCAGAATTCGACGAAACTAGTTTTGTTAGGACCGTATCGTCAATACGAAGCTAGAAAATATTTTTCTAGAATTTTTCTAGTTAGTATGTGACCCCGGTAATTTGAAATGTGCGTTTAAAATTCAATATAGTGATTTAAATGAAAATTCAACGGAAACTGATTGTAACGATCAAATCAACTTGCGATACATATCCCATTGTGTTCGGAATGGGGGTAAAACGCTATGGACGACAGGCGGTGGGCCTCGTTTCGAGGTCGTATGTAAAAGTCAACCCTTTTGCAAAAATTTAATAATTAAATAATAATAATAAAAAAATATAGAATTCCCCCCTTTTTCTTCTGATTGGCCCCCCCCTTAGGTTCATTATTCGATTATCAGAAAAAGGAAAAGAAAAAAAAAAACCTAATCTCGTCGAGCGCCGCCTGGACCCTTGCCGCCGACGAACTCCTCCCACCACCGAACAACCCCTCGACGACCTCCTCCTTCCAGCGAAGATCTCGAACCACATCTCGAAGTCGCCGACACCCCGCAGCAACGCCGCAGCTCCCTGAGCCACCGCGCACCACACCACACCGCCGACGCTCCTTCTTCCCTCCTCCACTTCGAAATCTCGGTGAGCTTTAAGCTATTTTGTTTTTATTTTTGTTTTACAATAAAGTTTTAAACTGTATTTTTAAATAGTTTAAAAAAAACTGTTTCTTTTATAATAATTTAAAGACTGTTTTTTTTAAAAAGAAAAGAAACTGATTTTTGTTTTAGGAATTTTAAAACTGTTTTAAAAGGATTTTAAAAACTGAATTTATAAATAATAAAAACTGAATTTATAAAGAATATATAAACTGAATTTTTTTAAAGAAAATAAAAACTGGATTTTTTTTATAAAGAGATAAAAACTGATTTTATTTTGAACTTTAAAATAGAAAAAAGGTTTAATCTTTTACAAGAAAAAAGGTTTAAATCTTTTAATAGGAAAAGATTTGAACTTGCAAAAATAAAGATCATGTTTTTAAAAATAGAAAAGACGGAGTTTTTGTTAGGTAGAAAAAGTAAGGTATGATTCTTATTTTTTTTTAAAGTAATAAAAATATAATTTCTACACCATAAGAATAATAAAAATATAATCTTTATATATTTAATAGCGAAGTCAAAATGCAATCTTTATATATTGAATAACATAGTAAAAATTCGATTTTTACATATGTAGAGAATACGGTCAACGAAGGTGACAAAAAGGCGAAACGACGAAGACTTCTGCAAAAGGAAGAGCCGTGGAGCTAGGATAGCTATAGGTGAGAATTTCTCACCTTTCTATTTCTTTTCTAGTTATATATATATACTAGGATGCAGACGGTGCTTAGTAGCACCCGACACAATCGTCCACAGACCATGGACTTGTTTGTTTGGCTGTGTTGTTAGTTAGATTGTTTGGGTTGATTTGAATAGTTTGGTGAAATGAAATTGATATGATTGATGTGTGAATGGCGTGGGCCTTCACTAGACCGGGGATAAGGCTAGGCCTTGTCCCGTTTCTAGTATCGTGCCGTTATGCCGCCGAAATTTTCTAAAATGTGTTAGAAAATAAAAATATCATTTTATTGTGTAAATGAATTGAATAGAAATTCATAGATTGAAATAAAATGTTTTGTCGTTAAAAATATAATTTTTAACGTGAATGTGAATAAATGAATAGTTATAAACAAATCGGCCGATTTGTTTGTATATACACTGATTTGACTGATATTGATTGGGTCGATAAATTTTACACATCGCCCAATTGCACAAATAAAATCTGTGTTTGATTGTTTGAAACCCCACACGGGTGTTGGGATGAAATTTGAAGTTCACTCATCCTGATTGATTAAATATGTCGATCGATTGATTGACAGGCTGTTATAAGCGTTGAATATCTATATTTGATGCTTATACAGTGTAGTGCACTTTGGTTGATGGTTGATTATTTTCAATGCTATTATATACATGTGTTGTATGCAAATCCATATAATTAATTTTATATGGTAATTGATTGGGCCTCATTCCAGTTTTGAAAAAGAAATATTTGAAATAGAATATTTGAAAATAGAAATTTATGAAGCCGTGTTGATTAGATTGACGCCATTTTGACGTGAACGATATTTATATCAATTTTAAGTGATTTCGAAATGAATTGAATTGAAAACGAATTCAAAGTGAATTGAATTGAAAGTGATTTCGAAATGAATTGAATTGAAAACGAATTCAAAGTGAATTGAATTGAAAGTGATTTCGAAATGAATTGAATTGAAAACGAATTCAAAATGAATTGAATTGAAAGTGATTTCGAAATGAATTGAATTGAAAACGAATTCAAAGTGAATTGAATTGAAAGTGATTTCGAAATGAATTGAATTGAAAACGAATTCGAATTGAATTGAAAGTGATTTCGAAATGAATTGAATTGAAAACGAATTCGAATTGAATTGAAAGTGATTTCGAAATGAATTGAATTGAAAACGAATTCAAAGTGAATTGAATTGAAAGTGATTTCGAAATGAATTGAATTGAAAACGAATTCGAATTGAATTGAAAGTGAATTGAAATGAATTCAAATTGAATTGAAATTTGAATTGATAGAAATGAATTTTGAAACGAATCTATAAAGAAGAATTCAATTTTGTTTTGAATTGAAATGGAAGTTGAAATAGATTTTTGAAACGAATTCAAAACTATTTATATAATTCGTTTTAAATAGAAATCGACGATATATATATTATATATATTATATATATAATATAATGGCCTGAATAGAACGCGCCGCGCCGCGGCAGTTCGTGAATTTCGACCATTTATTTCAAACGGACGTTGCGGGAGATCCGACCGTCGGATTCTCCTAAAACCGGAACCGTTGGGTTCGTATCGAAAAGAGCTTTCTAGCGAATGTTAGAAATTTGAAATCTAACGGTTGGATTTGGAATTATGTCCAAATCAAATTTGAAAAAGGTCGCTGTAAGTGCAGTTCGATGGCCATTGATGGAAATCGACTGTACGGGCCTTGATAAAATTATTAAAAATAGTAATAATTTGTGTAAAATCATAAGAAATGATTTGTGAAGATTTGGGATGAAAAACTCCATATTTGAAAAGATAAAAATAGATTTTTATCAAAATGAACTAGTTTTGAACTAGAATTATAATTCTATTTATTTTTAAATAAATAAATTGAATTTGAAAAGGGTTTTGAAAATAACCAGAATTTCCAATGATTGCATTGGAGTGGATTTGAATCGAAATTGTCTTCGGAATATTTCGATGTTGAAATTCGTGATTATACAGATGTTGTTATGGGAATTTGAAAGATATACATTTATATCGTTATTTCAATACGACATTTGTTAATCGTAGAATTTGGTATTGAATATAAGCCGGTATATTTTCTATTCAGAGCCTTATATTGAATATCAAATGTGATTTGGGTTTGTCGTGAATGGTGTCTTCACTAGCACTGTTCTTGAATCCAGTTGAGAAAAGATTAAATCTTTTTATTTAGATTTAATGAAGTGTACCAATTAAACAATATTTAATTGGAATTGAATTGATATTGATTTTTGGGTTTATCGTGGACAGTGTTTTAAATAACACTCGTTCTTTAACCCGATAATTAATGGAATGTGATTTTGGGGTTTATCGTGAACCGTGTTTTAAATGACACTGATTCTTTAACCCAGTTAGCGATTAAAACTAAGTGGAGTTTTAATGAATCTTTAATTAGATTGAAAAGATCGAGAATGGAGTATCACCAGTTTTACTTCAGGCGATAGTTAAATCTTTAATTAGATTTGAACGTGAAATGGTAATTGAATTTACCGATAACACCGTGGTGTTAGATATGAAGTATAACCAGTTTTACTTCATGGGATGAATAGGTTGGGATTGGGAAATAAAATAAATGATTACTTCGGTGTGGTTCGCTAATCCCGACTAGTTTGAATTGATATTCAAAGGAGATTAAAGAATAAATTTAAAGAATTTATCTTGGATAAATTTAATGGGAACTTTTCCCAAAGTATGGGAATATTTGAATAAAAGAATATTCTGAATTGGAATGAGGCGTATGTTGTGTTTGTGTAACACTTTTATAATATATACGCGAGTTATTCAGAAAGACCGGGTTTATCCCATTCTGAATAACTGATTCGACGTGGTGTCGAAGATGAAGACGGTGGTCGAAGACCGGAAGTCTTCACGTCGTTTGGGTGATTACTGATGATCTTGATTGGGCTGTACACCCAAGAAGATGGAAACAGTTGGTGATCGTCCAGACGTACTTGGAGATCGATGGATATGCGGGGTACTAGGTGCCTCCGGTTTCGTTCAGGCCCAGAACGAACTTGTAAATGGACTGTGTGTCTGACATTGGATTTCATTCTGTGTGACTGATATCGGTTGCATAGAGTGGTTTGCCTGTGTGGCATGCTAAGATGCAAATGATCAAGACTTCTGTTGAAAAGCAAAGTCTTGTGGTGATGATCAAAGCACAGCCTGTGTGGCACAGCTTTGTGTAACGTGAATTCGCGAGCCTCGCACCCCGGTTGTGAACCAAAAACGGGAGAGGACCTCAGGGAGGGCATGCGTTTCTTTCTAGCTAGGGTGGTGTCAGTGACCTACCAGCCCTGACATTTATATACTTTTCACCTGTGTGGTTGTTGCTGTTGCGAGGCGCCTCGGTTTGATCGGACGATCCGGGTCCGATGGAGTCATTTGTTGGCTCATTGACACCCCAAAGGGTGGGGAAACGCAGTGTTCAGGCATTTTAATCCACATCGGTGGACCGGCCCTGTCGCTCCAAGGGTCACTCGAGCTCTGATCCTGAGACACGGGCTAGAGCGTCTCGAATCGGTTGAGGACTATCTTTTGCCTCGGTTCATAGATGGAAACCCAATTTCCAAATACGTGACAGTTGCGGGTCTTTACACCCCCCCCCCCGTATCATTTCAGAACGAAATCAAAAAGAAAAAAAAAAGAAGAAGGAAGAAGTGGCGGAGAGGAGCATCGCGCCCCCCTCCAAGGCGGCGCCGCCCACCGCCTCATCGGAGGAAACCCCCCCTCCTCGTCAGATCGCGATACCCTTCTCCCTCCCCCCCCCTCTGCCTCGCGTCGCGCCACCGACCGAAGACTCCACCCCCTCCCTCGTTTCAGGAATCGCGGCAAATCCCCCCCGCCCTGTTCGATTTCCGTCAAAACCCCCCCCTCCTCGAAAAAGGTATGTTTTCTTATTTATTTAATTTATTGAATTAGAATACAGTGGTCTGAAAATCAGTTTCTACCTTATTTTATATATTAACGTTGAAAGGAAAAATCAGGAATTATTATATATGAATATGAAAGTGTAGAGATGTATGTATTTAAAAGAATAGATTTTTAACAAAGTCCAGATTTTATTAGAGGTAAAACTCATATTTTATTAGAGAAAAGTTGAGATTTTTGTATGTAGAAAGTTTTGATTTTTCTTATGTAAAAAGATTCGATTTTTAGTATAACAAGATCTGATTTTTAATTAGAGTAAAAACATGATTTTTACTGTTTGAAAGGAAGTTAAAAATATGATCTTTATATTTTTAAAGTAATAAAAATATGATTTTTATATTTTTAAAGTATTAAAAATATAGTCTTTACTATATAGATGATATAAAAATATGATTTTTGTTTATGTAGAGAAGTAAAAATATAATTTTTACATGATAGGAATATTAAAAATATCATCTTTATATGTGTAGAAAAATAGAAATGTGATTTTTATAATGATATGTTTGAAAAGGAGAAATCTTTATTTTAATAAAAATTCGATTTTTATATATTGAATAGTATAATAAAAATTCGATTTTTATATATTGAATAGCATAATAAAAATTTGATTTTTATATATTGAATAGCGAAGTAAAAATTCGATTTTTACATATGTAGTGGCTACAGCAACGAAGATGACGAAAATGCGATAACAATGAAGATTTCTATAAATGAAGAGTCAAGATGATTGGATAGCTATTGGTGAGAATTTCTCACCTTTCAATTTCTTTTTCTAGTTATATATATATATACTAGGATGCAGACGATGTTTAGTAGCACCCGACACAATCGTCCACAGACCATGGACTTGTTTGTTTGATTTCAAAAATTAGTTAGATTATTTGATTGGAATTGAATTGTTTGGTGAAATGAAATTGATTTGATTGATGTGTGAATGGCGTGGGCCTTCACTAGACCGGGGATAAGGCTAGGCCTCGTCCCGTTTCTAGTATCGTGTCGTTATGCCGCCGAAATTTTCTAAAATAATTTAGAAAAATGAAAATATCATTTTATTTAAAGAATGAACTGAATAGAAATTCATATGTTAAAATAAAATGTTTTATCGTTAAAAATATAATTTTTAACGTGAATGTGAATAAATAAATATTCATTTACAAACCAGACGGTTTGTTTATGTACACCTATTTGAAGGACATTGATTGGGTCGATAAATTTTACACATCGCCCAACTGCACAACTAAAATCTGTGTTTGATTGTTTGAAACCCCACATGGGTGTTGGGATGAAATTTGAAGTTCACTCATCCTGATTGATTAAATATGTCGATCGATTGATTGACAGGTTGTTATATGCGTTAGATATCTATATTTGATGCTTATACAGTGTAGTGCACTTTAGTTGATGGTTGATTATTTTTCAATGCTATCATATACGTGTGATGTATGAAAATCCATATAATTAACATTATATGGTGATTGATTGGGCCTCATTCCAATTTAGAAAATAAAGAATATTATAAAATAAAGGTTCATGTGTTGACAGTACTCATTCGTTGAGATTAGTCATGTGTTGAACGAAATATTTTAACAATAAAATTTATATCTTTATAAAATAAAGGTTCATGTGTTGACAGTACTCATTCGTTGAGATTAGTCATGTGTTGAACGAAATATTTTAACAATAAAATTTATATCTTTATCTTTATAAAATAAAGGTTCATGTGTTGACAGTACTCATTCGTTGAGATTAGTCATGTGTTGAACGAAATACTTTAACAATAATATTAACATCTTTATCATATATGAAATTAGAAACTAATTGGAAAATAGATGAGATGAGTGGTCTCCTGGATATTAATCTGATGTTGGTTTCGGCCTTCGGGGTTAATATTCAGGAAATCGTTCTCTCACTAAATTACGGTTGGAGTCTGATTCAATATCAAACGATAGATACCTTAATTTTTATAAAATATATTAAATAACAAAAATAGTCACACGTGGACAGTACTCATTCGTTGAGATTAGTCGTGTGTTGACAAAAATAAATATTCATTTGTTGAATAGAATATTCGAAAATAGAAATATATGAAGCCGTGTTGGTTAGATTGACGCCATTTTGACGTGAACGATGTTTATATCGATTTTATCCATTTTAAATCGAATATTGAAAGGTGATTTCGAAATCGCATATTTTGAAATGAAATTTGAAAAGAATTGAATATAAAACGATTTCGAATTGAAATGAATAGAAAACGATTTCGAAATGAAAAGAATAGAAAACGATTTCGTAATGAAATGAATAGAAAACGATTTCGAAATGAATTGAATAGAAAACGATTTCGAAATGAAATGAATAGAAAACGATTTCGAAATGAAATGAATAGAAAACGATTTCGAAATGAAATGAATAGAAAACGATTTCGAAATGAATCGAATAGAAAACCAATTTGAATTGAATCAAATAGATAACGAATTCGAATTGAATTGAATAGATAACGAATTCGAATTGAATTGAATAGAAAACGACTTTGGAATTGAATTGAAAACGAATTCAAAATTGAATTGAAAGCGAATTGAAATGAATTCAAATTGAATTGAAATTTGAATTGAATAAACATGAATTTTAAAACGAATTTATAAAGAAGAATTCAATTTTGATTTGAATTGAAATGGAAGTTGAAATTGCTTTTGAAACGAATTTAAAACTATTTATATAATTCGTTTTAAATAGAAATCGACGAAATATATATTATACATATTATATATATATTATAATGGCCTGAATAGAACGCGCCGTGCCGCGGCAGTTCATGAATTTCGACCATTTATTTCAAACGGGCATTACGGGAGATCCGACCGACGGATTCTCCTAAAACCGGAACCGTTGGGTTCGTATCGAAAAGAGCTTTCTAACGAATATTAGAAATTTGAAATCTAACGGTTGGATTTGGAGATACGTCCAAATCAAATTTGGAAAAGGTCGCTGTAAGTGCAGTTCGACGACGGTTGATGGAAATCGACTGTACGGGCCTTGATAAAATTATTAAAAACAATAATAATTTGTGTAAAATCATAAGAAATGATTTGGGAAAAATTGGGGTGAAAAACTCCATATTTGAAAAGATAAAAATGGATTTTTATCGAAATGAATTAGTTTTGAACTAAATTTAAAACCCAATTATTTTTAAATAAATGAATTAGATTTAAAAAGGGGTTTTAAATAATCGGAATTTCTAATATATTTGATTGGATTTGAAATGGGTTTATCGTGAACGGTGTTTTAAATAACACTAGTTCTTTAACCCAATAACAAATAGAATGTGATTTGGGTTTGTCGTGAACTGTGTTTTAAATAACACCTAGTTCTTTAACCCAGTAAAAGTAGTTCTAACGAATCTGCAATTAGATTGAAATGTGAATCTATAATCTAAATTATCAAATTTAGAAATGAGCGAGAATGGAGTATTACCAGTTTTGCTCCAAAGCGATAGTTAAATCTTTAATTAGATTTGAACGTGAAATGGTAATTAATTTTACCGATAACACCACGGTGTTAGATATGGAGTATTACCAGTTTTGCTTCATGGGATGAATAGGTTGGGATTGGGAAATAAAATAAATAATTACTTTGGTGTAGTTCGCTAATCTCGACTAGTTTAGAAAACCATAATTTGGTTTGAAATGATATCCAAAGGAAGATTAAAGGATAAATTTCAAAGAATTTATCTTGGATAAAATTAATGGGAACCTTTCCCTAAGAATATTCTGAATTGGAATGAGGTGTATGTTGAGTTTGTGTAACATTTGTTTTTAATATACGCGGGTTGTACGGAAAGGCCGGGTTTATACCCATTCTGAATAACCGATTCGACGATATGTCGAAGATGAAGACGGTGGTCGAAGACCGGAAGTCTTCACATCGTTTGAATAATTACTGACGATCCTGATTGGGCAGTACACCCAAGAGGATGGAAATAGTTGGTGGTCGTCCGGACGTACTTGGGGATGGATGGATATGCGAGGAAAGTGCCTCCGGTTTCGTTCAGACGCAGAACGGACTTGTAAATGGATTGTGTGTCTGACATTGGATTTTATTCTGTGTTGATTGATTTCTATTAAATATACATCTGTTTGGTGGCGGAGAATTTATTCTTTTGCTTAACGCCCTTCTCTGAGACGTACGAGCTCAGAGGTTGTATATCGATGGACATCAGTCGCATGGTATGAATTTCCTGTGTGGCACGCTAAGATGCAATGATCAAGGCTTTTGTTGAAAAGCAAAGTCTTGTGGTTGATGATCAAAGCACGCCTACGTGGCAGCTTTGTGTATAACGTGAATTCGCGAGCCTCACACCTCGGTATGAGTCAAAAACGGGATACGGACTGCAGGGAGAGCACGACGTTTCTTTCTAGCTTTGGTGGTGTCAGTGACTTACCAGCCCTGACATTTATATACTTTTCACCTTTGTGGTTGTTGGATGAGGCGCCTCGATTTTAGGTCTGTAAGGACCGGGAAACGTGTGTTCAGGAATTGCCAATCCTCTAACGTAAGTGAGGACCGGCCCTGAAGCATCCAGGGGTTGCCCAGAGTGCGTAGCCTTGGGACATTTGCTAGAGTGTCTCGAACGCGGAGAGGAGCTTGCCCCTTGCCTCGACTCATGATGGAATCCAATTTCCAATACGAGATATTTCGGTTTTAATTGTAGAACTAGTATGGCGACATAGTAGATGGTAGCTATGCCGCCTATGATTGATATTTATGATTGAAATGTTTTGACACTATACACTTATTATAGTATCAAATGATTTGTTTTAAACGTATCAAGCATGCTTTGGCTGTTATAAGGGAAAACCCTATCCTCCGGCTTGCGTTGCATTGTGTGATGGGACCTGGGTCTTATAACAGCTTCATTTTTCTTTATTTAGCATTGCGCTGTTTGTTCTATGCACTGGTATTCTCGGGAGGAAACCCGTTCCGTGTTATACGGCGTGGTCCCTTGATTTACCTAACTTTAAAACCAATATTAATAACTGTTTTAGTTCTCACACCAGTCACATGACTGACCTGGAGTTTATTGTTTTAACCTAAACTCTGGGTGCCCCTATTTTCCGCACGGGCAGCTAGTAGTTTTGGTTTTGCAGATTTATATTCACAGGATCCTGGTTTACAGCTGGAATGATATCCGGAAAGCTCTGTATCCGTATATCACCTTCAGTTGTGCTTTGTATTATTTTCCGCTGCTATGTAATTTATTCATTTATACTCTGTATATTCTTGTATCTGATGCAATTGTTGTAATAACAATGAAATGTTCTTCTGTTTGTGTTCTGATTTGTCCTGTTCTCAAACGATCAGGGGTTTCGAACGGTCTAGATCAGTTTAACGACTGATTGGGATCGAGCGAAATTCACGGCCGTCACATTTGGTATCAGAGCTTTGGTTTACAGAGCTCGAGAACAAGACACATTAGGACCATACGAAAGAATTCATCAGATATTGGATTAGCAATATCCAATTAGAATGACTCGTTAGAGATAGGATCAGTAGTATCCTAGAACGAGTGTGAAGAGTATATTTTTCAAATGAAAACAATTTTGTTTTGAAAATTTAAATCGTTTTAAACGTATTTGATTATTTATTTATTTTGAACTTGGACAATCTAGTATATAAAGGTTTTGCATATACGCGTCATGAACGTATATTCGAAGTTTTAATATATTAGATAGATATAGAATCACATTCTAGACACCCGGAGATGGTTCTGATGATTGTAGCTACATCATCAGAATTTATGTTCGTGTTTCGAAGGTGTGATATCTATATATTTCCATTAGACTGGTGTGAGAACCAAAACTAATATAGCTAGGACACTTTGTTGTAAATTGGCATCAAAAACATGATTTTTTGTATATATATCAAAATTATGAATTTGAAAACTCTAATCCACTAATTGATTGATGTTTGTGTTGTTTGTTTATTTGGTTGATAATTTTGAACCATTTAGCCTAATTGTATCAAATATTAGATTGTATTGAAAATTGGTCGCATTTGCTTGCATATACATATACTTACATTGAACAGGTCATAGCAAGGAGGCTAGAGCAGAGAATAAAATTTGTTTGCCCGACAAATAGGTACATGTTTACTACATAATTTACTGTTTTGTTTGGGTGATGATGATTTTATGAGCCTATTGGCTAGCCGCTTGGCTTTTTCTTTTTCTTTTTGAGATTAGAAGGACCGGGGAAGCTATTTGAAATTCCCCGATGCTCCCGGTGTAGAGGAGGTTATGGCGAAATTTTTCGAAAATTTAGGGTGTTAGCCAAATTTTTGAAAGTTTGAAAATTCTCAGAAACTGAAAAGTTGGAGAATGGAAGCCAGATCGAACGTAGAGCTGATTAATCAAACCACTTTCGACTTTATTCCTTTTCGGGGACGAAAAGTTTTAAGTGGGGGAGATTGTAATAACCCGGAAAATCTGGGCCAGTTTAATTTTTTTTTATTTTGGCAATTTTAGCGAATTTTGAATATTTAAAATAGAATATTTTAAATAATATCGACGATAAATTTATTTTGAATATATCTCGAAAGTATATATTATACGCGTCGTCGTTAGAATATAAATATTTATATATAATTATAAATAGAATTGAAAATGGCGCGGTAGTTCGATAATTCGATTTCAAACTTCAATTGAATGTACCGGGTGCAAAACAATCCGGATTTGAGCGAAACCAAAAATAATGGAATCTATTTGATGATATCTTTCCAACGAATCCGAAAAATTGAAATTTCATACAGGAATCAAAAGATATGTCCAGTTGAAAATTCTGAATAGTCGCTATGGAATTCAGGCCCTTAAAAATGGGAATTTTGCAAATGACCTCGGATTTCGACGAAACCAGTTTTGTTGGGTCCGTGATGTTAAATTATTGCTAGATTCCAAATTTCATAATTTTTCGAATCAATATGTGAGCGTGGCAAAGGAAAACGTGTTTGACCAGTTTCAGTTGATTTTAATCGACTGGAAATTGGCCATTTTTCAAACGGTCTCAGAATTCGACGAAACTAGTTTTGTTAGGACCGTATTCTCAATACGAAGCTAAAAAATATTTTTCTGGAATTTTTCTAGTTAGTATGTGACCCCGGTAATTTGAAATGTACGTTTAAAATTCAATTTAGCGATTTAAATGTAAATTCAACGGAAACGGATCGTAACATCCGAATCAACTTACGATACATATCCCATTGTGTTCGAAATGGGGGTAAAACGCTATGGACGACAGGCGGTGGGCCTCGTTTTGAGATCGAAAATAAATGTTGCTTTTTGGCGAAAAATAAATTTATTAAATAAAAAAATAACTTTCTCTCCTATATCTCTGCCCCCCCCCCCCCCCCCGTATCATTTCAGAACGAAATCAAAAAGAAAAAAAGAAGAAGAAGGAAGAAGTGGCGGAGAGGAGCATCGCGCCCCCCTCCAAGGCGGCGCCGCCCACCGCCTCATCGGAGGAAACCCCCCCTCCTCGTCAGATCGCGATACCCTTCTCCCTCCCCCCCCCCCTCTGCCTCGCGCCACCGACCGAAGACTCCACACCCTCCCTCGTTTCAGGAATCGCGGCAAATCCCCCCCCCCCCCTGTTCGATTTCCGTCAACCCCCCCCCCCTCCTCGAAAAAGGTATGTTTTCTTATTTATTTAATTTATTTAATTAGAATACAGTGGTCTGAAAATCAGTTTCTACCTTATTTTATATATTAACGTTGAAAGGAAAAATCAGGAATTATTATATATGAATATGAAAGTGTAGAGATGTATGTATTTAAAAGAATAGATTTTTAACAAAGTCCAGATTTTATTAGAGGTAAAACTCATATTTTATTAGAGAAAAGTTGAGATTTTTGTATGTAGAAAGTTTTGATTTTTCTTATGTAAAAAGATTCGATTTTTAGTATAACAAGATCTGATTTTTAATTAGAGTAAAAACATGATTTTTACTGTTTGAAAGGAAGTTAAAAATATGATCTTTATATTTTTAAAGTAATAAAAATATGATTTTTATATTTTTAAAGTATTAAAAATATAGTCTTTACTATATAGATGATATAAAAATATGATTTTTGTTTATGTAGAGAAGTAAAAATATAATTTTTACATGATAGGAATATTAAAAATATCATCTTTATATGTGTAGAAAAATAGAAATGTGATTTTTATAATGATATGTTTGAAAAGGAGAAATCTTTATTTTAATAAAAATTCGATTTTTATATATTGAATAGTATAATAAAAATTCGATTTTTATATATTGAATAGCATAATAAAAATTCGATTTTTATATATTGAATAGCGAAGTAAAAATTCGATTTTTACATATGTAGTGGCTACAGCAACGAAGATGACGAAAATGCGATAACAATGAAGATTTCTATAAATGAAGAGTCAAGATGATTGGATAGCTATTGGTGAGAATTTCTCACCTTTCAATTTCTTTTTCTAGTTATATATATATACTAGGATGCAGAAGGTGTTTAGTAGCACCCGACACAATCGTCCACAGACCATGGACTTGTTTGTTTGATTTCAAAAATTAGTTAGATTATTTGATTGGAATTGAATTGTTTGGTGAAATGAAATTGATTTGATTGATGTGTGAATGGCGTGGGCCTTCACTAGACTGGGGATAAGGCTAGGCCTCGTCCCGTTTCTAGTATCGTGCCGTTATGCCGCCGAAATTTTCTAAAATAATTTAGAAAAATGAAAATATCATTTTATTTAAAGAATGAACTGAATAGAAATTCATATGTTAAAATAAAATGTTTTATCGTTAAAAATATAATTTTTAACGTGAATGTGAATAAATAAATATTCATTTACAAACCAGACGGTTTGTTTATGTACACATATTTGAAGGACATTGATTGGGTCGATAAATTTTACACATCGCCCAACTGCACAACTAAAATCTGTGTTTGATTGTTTGAAACCCCACACGGGTGTTGGGATGAAATTTGAAGTTCACTCATCCTGATTGATTAAATATGTCGATCGATTGATTGACAGGCTGTTATAAACGTTAGATATCTATATTTGATGCTTATACAGTGTAGTGCACTTTGGTTGATGGTTGATTATTTTTCAATGCTATCATATACGCGTGATGTATGAAAATCCATATAATTAACATTATATGGTGATTGATTGGGCCTCATTCCAATTTAGAAAATAAAGAATATTATAAAATAAAGGTTCATGTGTTGACAATACTCATTTGTTGAGATTAGTCATGTGTTGAACGAAATATTTTAACAATAAAATTTATATCTTTATCTTTATAAAATAAAGGTTCATGTGTTGACAGTACTCATTCGTTGAGATTAGTCATGTGTTGAACGAAATATTTTAACAATAAAATTTATATCTTTATCTTTATAAAATAAAGGTTCATGTGTTGACAGTACTCATTCGTTGAGATTAGTCATGTGTTGAACGAAATACTTTAACAATAAAATTTACATCTTTATCATATATGAAATTAGAAACTAATTGGAAAATAGATGAGATGAGTGGTCTCCTGGATATTAATATGATGTTGGTTTCGACCTTCGGGGTTAATATTCAGGAAATCGTTCTCTCACTAAATTACGGTTGGAGTCTGATTCAATATCAAACGATAGATACCTTAATTTTTATAAAATATATTAAATAACAAAAATAGTCACACGTGGACAGTACTCATTCGTTGAGATTAGTCGTGTGTTGACAAAAATAAATATTCATTTGTTGAATAGAATATTCGAAAATAGAAATATATGAAGCCGTGTTGGTTAGATTGACGCCATTTTGACGTGAACGATGTTTATATCGATTTTATCCATTTTAAATCGAATATTGAAAGGTGATTTCGAAATCGCATATTTTGAAATGAAATTTGAAATGAATTGAATATAAAACGAGTTCGAATTGAAATGAATAGAAAACGATTTCGAAATGAAATGAATAGAAAACGATTTCGTAATGAAATGAATAGAAAACGATTTCGAAATGAATTGAATAGAAAACGATTTCGAAATGAAATGAATAGAAAACGATTTCGAAATGAAATGAATAGAAAACGATTTCGAAATGAAATGAATAGAAAACGATTTCGAAATGAATCGAATAGAAAACCAATTTGAATTGAATCAAATAGATAACGAATTCGAATTGAATTGAATAGATAACGAATTCGAATTGAATTGAATAGAAAACGACTTTGGAATTGAATTGAAAACGAATTCAAAATTGAATTGAAAGCGAATTGAAATGAATTCAAATTGAATTGAAATTTGAATTGAATAAACATGAATTTTAAAACGAATTTATAAAGAAGAATTCAATTTTGATTTGAATTGAAATGGAAGTTGAAATTGCTTTTGAAACGAATTTAAAACTATTTATATAATTCGTTTTAAATAGAAATCGACGAAATATATATTATATATATTATATATATAATATAATGGACTGAATAGAACGCGCCGCGGCGCGACAGTTCGTGAATTTCGACCATTTATTTCAAACGGGCATTAAGGGAGATCCGACCGACGGATTCTCCTAAAACCGGAACCGTTGGGTTCGTATCGAAAAGAGCTTTCTAACGAATATTAGAAATTTGAAATCTAACGGTTGGATTTGGAGATACGTCCAAATCAAATTTGGAAAAGGTCGTTGTAAGTGCAGTTCGACGACCGTTGATGGAAATCGACTGTACGGGCCTTGATAAAATTATTAAAAACAATAATAATTTGTGTAAAATCATAAGAAATGATTTGGGAAAAATTGGGGTGAAAAACTCCATATTTGAAAAGATAAAAATGGATTGTTATCGAAATGAACTAGTTTTGAACTAAATTTAAAACCCAATTATTTTTAAATAAATGAATTAGATTTAAAAAGGGGTTTTAAATAATCGGAATTTCTAATATATTTGATTGGATTTGAAATGGGTTTATCGTGAACGGTGTTTTAAATAACACTAGTTCTTTTACCCGATAACAAATAGAATGTGATTTGGGTTTGTCGTGAACTGTGTTTTAAATAACACCTAGTTCTTTAACCCAGTAAAAGTAGTTCTAACGAATCTGCAATTAGATTGAAATGTGAATCTATAATCTAAATTATCAAATTTAGAAATGAGCGAGAATGGAGTATTACCAGTTTTGCTCCAAAGAGATAGTTAAATCTTTAATTAGATTTGAACGTGAAATGGTAATTAATTTTACTGATAACACCACGGTGTTAGATATGGAGTATTACCAGTTTTGCTTCATGGGATGAATAGGTTGGGATTGGGAAATAAAATAAATAATTACTTCGGTGTAGTTCGCTAATCTCGACTAGTTTGGAAAACCATAATTTGGTTTGAAATGACATCCAAAGGAAGATTAAAGGATAAATTTCAAAGAATTTATCTTGGATAAAATTAATGGGAACCTTTCCCTAAGAATATTCTGAATTGGAATGAGGTGTATGTTGAGTTTGTGTAACATTTGTTTTTAATATACGCGGGTTGTTCGGAAAGGCCGGGTTTATACCCATTCTGAATAACCGATTCGACGATATGTCGAAGATGAAGACGGTGGTCGAAGACCGGAAGTCTTCACATCGTTTGGATAATTACTGACGATCCTGATTAGGCAGTACACCCAAGAGGATGGAAATAGTTGGTGGTCGTCCGGACGTACTTGGGGATGGATGGATATGCGAGGAAAGTGCCTCCGGTTTCGTTCAGACGCAGAACGGACTTGTAAATGGATTGTGTGTCTGACATTGGATTTTATTCTGTGTTGATTGATTTCTATTAAATATACATCTGTTTGGCGGCGGAGAATTTATTCTTTTGCTTAACGCCCTTCTCTGAGACGTACGAGCTCAGAGGTTGTATATCGATGGACATCAATCGCATGGTATGAATTGCCTGTGTGGCACGCTAAGATGCAATGATCAAGGCTTTTGTTGAAAAGAAAAGTCTTGTGGTTGATGATCAAAGCACGCCTACGTGGCAGCTTTGTGTATAACGTGAATTCGCGAGCCTCACACCTCGGTATGAGTCAAAAACGGGATACGGACTGCAGGGAGAGCACGACGTTTCTTTCTAGCTTTGGTGGTGTCAGTGACTTACCAGCCCTGACATTTATAAACTTTTCACCTTTGTGGTTGTTGGATGAGGCGCCTCGATTTTAGGTCTGTAAGGACCGGGAAACGTGTGTTCAGGAATTGCCAATCCTCTAACGTAAGTGAGGACCGGCCCTGAAGCATCCAGGGGTTGCCCAGAGTGCGTAGCCCTGGGACATTTGCTAGAGTGTCTCGAACGCGGAGAGGAGCTTGCCCCTTGCCTCGACTCATGATGGAATCCAATTTCCAATACGAGATATTTCGGTTTTAATTGTAGAACTAGTATGGCGACATAGTAGATGGTAGCTATGCCGCCTATGATTGATATTTATGATTGAAATGTTTTGACACTATACACTTATTATAGTAACAAATGATTTGTTTTAAACGTATCAAGCATGCTTTGGCTGTTATAAGGGAAAACCCTATCCTCCGGCTTGCGTTGCATTGTGTGATGGGACCTGGGTCTTATAACAGCTTCATTTTTCTTTATTTAGCATTGCGCTGTTTGTTCTATGCACTGGTATTCTCGGGAGGAACCCCGTTCCGTGTTATACGGCGTGGTCCCTTGATTTACCTAACTTTAAAACCAATATTAATAACTGTTTTAGTTCTCACACCAGTCACATGACTGACCTGGAGTTTATTGTTTTAACCTAAACTCTGGGTGCCCCTATTTTCCGCACGGGCAGCTAGTAGTTTTGGTTTTGCAGATTTATATTCACAAGATCCTGGTTTACAGCTGGAATGATATACGGAAAGCTCTGTATCCGTATATCACCTTCAGTTGTGCTTTGTATTATTTTCCGCTGCTATATAATTTATTCATTTATACTCTGTATATTCTTGTATCTGATGCAATTGTTGTAATAACAATGAAATGTTCTTCTGTTTGTGTTCTGATTTGTCCTGTTCTCAAACGATCAGGGGTTTCGAACGGTCTAGATCGTTTTAACGACTGATTGGGATCGAGCGAAATTCACGGCCGTCACAACAGGTTCCTTGTTAGTTCATTTCCTTCTTCCCTTTTTATTCTGACGACCGTCCCGTGCTAACTGGACATGTGTACAGCGCACCTTTGGAGGAAATGTCGGTTGGTGCGGGGCGGGCCGTCACAATGTTGTTAGCAACCATATGTGACAATATATTCGATACACTCAAGAGAAATGAGTGGTCGGTCATGTAAGGTAGTGTAGCAAGACGTTCTTGTTGAACCCAGTGTATTCCTCTCTAGAGATACACTATCGGTAGGTGGTTCCATACCTTGTCATAGTCGGAATCCAATCTCCAATAAGCGCCTGCGATTTTGATTGTATAATATATATATATATGGAGCGTGAGATGCAAGCGTTCTGCTAGATTGTTAATTATTTGTGATTAGACATTATTATAATATCAGAAAAGTATTGATTTTGAAAATGATTTGGGTTATCGTAAGGTAAAAACCATCCGTGTTTATGTGCGGATCGGTCTTACGATTATCATTTCTTTTGAAAATGATTTTTAAAGTTAAACCAAGTGGTTGGAGTTTACTCATACCAGTCCCATGACTGACCCAGAGTTTATTTTGTTTTGTTTTCCCTAAAATCTTGGGTGCCCAAAATTTGTATGGGCAGTCAAGTAGTCGGGATTTATAGATACACTAGATGGAGCTTGGAGCAGGAGGCTTCAGCAACATTTTATAGCTATTGTTTATTCCTGCTGTGATGTAAGTGTTGTACTCTGATATACAAATACAGATTTGTGTTTCAATGTTACTTTGTATACTGTATTTTATTCGTTCCGCTGTGAGATTCGTGATACTCTGATGTTGTTGTGTTCTTCTTCTTCTTATATTCTTATTTTATATCTTATCTATTCTCACCATTTAACTTCTTTCTATTAACTATTCGGTATTTCCGATGCTTGGATAGTCAACATTTAGTTTATGTTGATTACCAAGGTCGCAAATTCCCAGGTCGTTACAGTGGTATCAGAGCTGAAGGTTAAGTAATTACCTTGGCTCTGTGGCGTGAATCAATAGAGATGGGGTTAGCAATACCCTAGATTCAGTTTGAGCGAATATATACGAGTGAACGTATTTGTAGGTTTTATAAAATTGGTTTTATACTGTGGAGATTTATTGGTTGAGTTGTTTATAAATTCTGGTCGATCAGTTTGATCCACTGTATCGGTAGGAGTTTCTAAACGCACGAATAAGATAAATCGACATAGTATGTTTTGAAAAGAGGGTAAATGAAATAATTTTACCCAAAATTATATTTTTATATAAAAGAATGATTAATATTGGAAATATTATAGAATATTGGGTGTGTTGGTTGTTATTATAAACAAATGAGATTATAATTGAAATGGTTATGTAAATAGCCAATCAGGATACATATAAATGAAATATATGAAATAGAAATGAATTAAATCTAAATTTATAAAAATTTCGCTGTTTAAACTCCCAGGAGAGATTATTTGATTTAAAAACAAATTTATAAAAATTTGGGAAAACAAATTGAAATTGAGTTAAAGCCTGTTAAATGAAGAAAAAAATTAGAATATAATGTGTCAAGTAGAATCAGATTTTGAATTGTGAGATAGGAATCTGAAATGGTATTGGATTGCTGAGTTAGGAGTTGGGAATCGAGAATGGAACTCGAATTTGAAATGATATTTGGCTTGTTTGATCTAATAGCTGTGTTTAGGATAAATTGATCGGAGTTGATTGGAATGATATTGGTATATGCAAAATTGGTAGCAGATGGAAACGAGATAATGATATGTCCGACAAAAAGGTACATGTTTACTTTTATATGAGCTTGGTGATTTATGAGCCTGCTTGGCAAGCCGCTTAGCTATTTGATTTTCTTTTGGGTTGGAGAAGGCCCAGAGAGGCGAGTTGTAGTTGTACTGATTGACCCGTACAAAGGAGGTGCTGGTGAAATTTTCAGAAATTTAGGGTTTTAGAAAATTTTCAGAATTTTTCGTTAATAAGAATTAATTAATATTTTAATTGAAAGAAATTGGTTCAATTGAAACTGGAGTTAAGAAGAAAACAAATAATTGTTAACCCAATTTGTGACACCCCATCTCCAATAAGGTCACTCACAAAGGGAATGCCTTAATTTTGGTGGAGCGTTTATTGTGTATAGAACAGAAAAGTAAACAAGACAGATAAATATATTGGTACCTGGAAAGTAAAAACAACTTTTATTGCAGCGGAGAAATAGTTTGGTTACATCACATCAAAAACCAACTACAAAACCAAATACACCTATTATCCATCTTGACAAATAAGTTCTGAGTACATAAAATAAATTACATAACCCCAACATAAACTAGCCATAAATAAGATATGCTAAACTTTACTTCAGCAATCCAAGCAACTTCCCAAAAAAAGAGAGATAAAGTTGTCCAAATCAAGCTCCACTAGTACTAGTCCCACCCTGAGCACCTTGGGGGAAGGGGGGAAGAAAAGAGGTGGAAACAAAGGGGGCCAGACATAAAGTCTGGCGAGTGCAATAACTTTAACAACATAATCATCAAAGTAACTAGGATAAGGCATAAGCTAGAAATTAAGGAAATGACCGTGAACAAATGGGCATGACAGAGCAAACAAAGGAAATAAGATGAACAAAGATAACATTAAAGGCACACCTAATCACTATAAGATAATTACTACATTGCACCACACCAAACATCCTAAAGTTGATCCCACCTACAGAACTTAATAATGATAATGGTAGTTTCGTGTACCCCTAGCTGCCTTCATAGGTGTCGTCTGCCCCTATCTCCACTAGTTGTACCCACTACCCCCATTCGATCGGCTCCCTAACTCGTAGATACCTGTGCTGGTCCCACAGTGGGGTGTATCACTCCCCAAAGTGGCAACCCGATACCACCAAAGACGCACAACTTATACCTACACGATGCAACAACGTCTTACCTACCAGCCCGGGCCCACACACGCACATGACCCCGTTGGACTTGCGTTGCCACCGCTAACCCGTTTTGGCCTCTTACAATCAAACCCAGTATGTGTGTCTCGTCCTCGACTTGGGTCGAGGCCACAAAGATACTTAATGGGTTACTGGTCTGATAAGGGTCCCCCCATGTCTGACACAAGCCTTCCACCTATGCTTGGTCCCCACTAAGGGTCCCCACTTAACCCCATTTTATTCATGTCTTCTTACATGTTTCAATCTTGGTTAAGTGCATCTAATCGTATTTCACATGCCACCCAAGGCACACACTTAACCCCCCATGTCCCACTACATGTTTATCTGGTTAAGTGTTACTTAATTCATTAGAACTGTAACCTTGTAAAGACCTCCCACATTAGACTGGCATTTGCGGTTGCTGGATTTGCCGAGCGGGTAAGGGCAGTCTTATATCGCAAACGAGCCTAACCTCGTGTCTTTACAACTGTTACGCATTTAATTCATGCCTTTGACCTCTCACATTAGACTGGCATTTGTGGCTGCTGGATTTGCCGGGTGGGTCCGGGCAGTCTTACACCACAAAAGAGTCTAACCTCGTGTCTTAAGCGGTTTATTATTACACATCTTTATTTAACCCCAAAGTGGATTAATATCCCTATTCAAATTTGTAAATAAATTCCCAATATACTTATGTCCATAATTGTCACCTAAATTATGTCCATTTATTTCAGGTACACAAATTTTACCAATTATTGCCTCAAATTAATTGTATTCCTTTTAAGGCCATTACATGCCAATTCTCAATATGTGTATATTCAATATTACCCCCGTCGTCCCCACGTTGTTTGTTCGCTTATGATGACACACACACACACACACACACACACACACACATATATATATATATATTAGACTAGCAATTAGTCTAACACATAAAAGGGAAGAAACATCGCAAATTCGCATAACACACTGAATGGATCTAACTTGCAAATAAGGATTACAACATAACTTGCATAAACTTTGTATTGTCATGAATCTAAACATAGGCATAAAGGTGTGAACTTGCATATATGAATATAGTTTTCACCCAAACTTGCATAGGCCATAGTCAAAAACTTGCATAAAACTATGTATGTCATAGATCTAAACCTAAAGGTGTAAACTTGCATATATGTGAATCCAATTTCTACCTAAACTTGCATATAGTCATTTTACTTGGTTCACATGTAAACTTGTGTACAATTCACATAGAAACTAGCATATAATCTACACCCAAACTTGCATAAAAAATGATGTCAAACATGAATCAAGTTGAACATAGGTGATTGGGCTTATACAAAGGGATCCACAACAAAAACTCTCATTATGAACAACTAGCATATATTCACAAAATATCACATTTAGTTAATGTTTCACAAACATAGCCATATAACCCAAATTACAACTCAACCTAATTATCTTATTAAAGAAATCGAACTCACTACTCAAAGAAGGTCTTGAGTTCTGGGATCTGTGTTCTGAAATTGATTTAGCTCGCCTTTGAAGTAGACAAATTTATTGTTGTTGGTGTTGTTATAGACTTGAGTTGAATTGAGTTGATTAGCTTTTCTTTGCTCCTAAATAGTGGCGGCTACTCTAGGTTGCTGGGTGATAGCATGATGGCCATGGTTCTAATTTTTATTTGGTTTAGGGTTTGAGTCTACATGTGTTTACATAGAGATAAGGATTAATTTAGGCCATCCGATCAACCTAGAAACAACCTGAACCATCCAAAAAGCCAACTCAGCCCTAATGACTCAGCAGCAGCTCGGAATTGGGCTTAATTCAAATCTGCCCGAGGGGGTAGGTCGACTCCCAGGTCGGCCTGGCCTTGGGCAGGAAATTTCCCGCCCTACCCGGTTCTAAGTCTGAATTCGTTTTTGAATTTACATTTGAATTTCTGGAAACTTCCGACAGCCATAACTTTTTCATACGAAGTCCAATTTACGCAAACTCGGATTCTATCTCAACCAAAATTCCGAGATGAACACAGTGGAGTAACCTGTTTCCCTTGATTCTCAAATTTAAAATTAATTATTCCTTAATTCGTTAGTTTAATGTTAATAAAAAACACGGGGTGTTACGTTCTCCCCTCCTTAAAGGATTTTGACCCCGAAATCTTCAAGTTACGAAGAATACATGTCCTCCCATCCAATCGTCCATCTACTCAACCATCAAACACAGGCATCCATGGTCCTTAAAAGACTTCTAATGATTTCATGTTTATATGCACATCGTGTGTACATGTTCGTATCTAATGCAGAATCAGGCGGTCTACTGATTCAGTTGACCTCCTTAATGCAAATTATGATAGTGCCATGCGTCCATTATGTATGCAAAAGATCCCTAATGATACATATTATTTCTACATTCGTGTACAACCATTCATCTGAATGCAACATCCATATGATAACACAACCATTATACATCCATTAACCTAAATAAGCACACATTTATATGCAGTATGAAAGTGATTGAGCCGATCTAGTGCCTAATGTGTGTGTATATGCATCCACGAGCAGCCGCTAGCAAACACCTGCATCCACTAGCATCCATCAATCATAACATGTTTCAAATACATGTTTACATCCATTGGTCTCTACCTAAGGATAAAGAATATGACTGAGGAGATACACTAAATAGGTAGATACAAGCTTGAATAAACTTAAGGAAAAAGAAATCAAAGATGTACCCTCAAAAAGAAAAGGGTAGGCTGCACGTATTTTGGCCTTAGTCTCCCAAGTCGCGTCTTCCTCGGCGTCGCTCCATTGAACTTTGACAAGCTTAATGTAATAACCCGGAAATTCTGAGCCAGTTTAAAAATTTTATTTTGGCAATTTTAGTGAATTTTGATTATTTAAAATGAATTATTTTAAATAATATCGACGAGGAATTTATTTTGAATATAATTCGAACGTATATATTCGTTTGAATCATCGTTAGAATATAAATATTTATTTATAATTATAAAAGGAATTAAAATGGCGCGGTAGTTCGATAATTCGATTTCAAACTTCAATTGAATGTACCGGGTGCAAAACAATCCGCATTTTAGTGAAACCAAAAATATTAGGATCTAGTTGAAAATATCTTTCCAACGAATCTGAAAAATCGAAATTTCATAGCGGGAATCAAAAGTTATGCCCAGTTGAAAATTCAGAATAGTCGCTATGTAAATTACACATGGCCCAAAAAGTCAAATTTTGCATATGGATGAATTTGGACTCGAAACCACTTCCATTGAGTTCAAAATGCCGTTTAGAACTCCGAAAAGTATAAGCTGCGATATATTCCGATATCCGGAATAGTGGCAATTGGCAGGAGTTTTTCGGTTAACAATACATAGCCCTTAAAAAGTGAAATTTTGCATACGAGCTCAGAATTCGACGAGATAAATTTTTATGGATTCATAAGGACAAACTATTGTTGAGTTCCAAAGGGTGCGTTGAACGGAGCCAGTATGTGGCCGTGCGAGCTAAAACAGTTCAGGGTAAAGCGAGTAGTCATTTTACAAAGGAACATTACTGATACGACCTCGGAATTCAATTCTACTTTTTTTTTCTGGATTCGTATGGTCCAATAATGGTTAAATCCAAGAGGGAATGATTTTTGAAGTTAGCATGTGAGCGTGCGAGAAGAAAAGGTGCGCCAAAATCGCATTTTTAGAGCAATATCTGAGCATATTCGTGATTTTTTTCGAACGGTCAAACGAACTCGGAATTCGACGAAACTTGTTTCGTTGGACTCGTCTTCACGTCTACTATGTCGTGTCCGAAATCCGCGGCGATTGGAGATCATTAGCGTTCAAGCGATACGGGAGAAACTAGCATATAATCACTTTTTCTCCTTTTCTAATTCATTATTTCCTCCTTCCTCTTTTCTTCATTTTCCTCTTTAATGGCCACCGCCTCCTCCTTGCCGCTGCCCCCCCCCCCCTCAGCCACCGCCGGCCTCCCTCCGGGTGCCGCACCCCTTCCTCCTCCTCCCCTCCTCCTCCTCTTCCTCCTCCTTCCTCTCTTCCAAAATCAAAACCCTAAACCCCCAAATCACCACCACCACCACCACGGCCATCACCACCACCGCCACCGCCCCCTAGCCGCCTTCCCACGCCATATCAGGTCCGGCGCCCCCTTCCCCCTCCTCAATTCCGGCCGTGGGCCCCCGGTCACCAAAAACCCATTTTACACTAATCGCCCGTTTTGCAAATAAGCCCCTGACCGTATTTCGCCAATAACTCCCAAACGGTGCGTTTCTGGCCAAAATCCCTCTAATTCAAAGTTGTAGAGCACGAAATTCTCTTCGATTTGGCTATATGGAAGTCATGTTTTGGAGTTCGGAGCTGCTCGGAAAACGCGTGCGAAGTCTGCTGTTCAAAAGCTGAAAAAATCGTGTACTTTTGCGAATTCTGGCGAATTGGAGCATTTTTGGCAAAAAGTCTCTTAGGCGAAAGTTTTCCGGAATGACGCGTTTAAGCTAAAAAAAAGATGGTGTGAAGATTGAAGCTCGTTTGCAAATTCTGGAACCAGAACAACGAATCCGGGCGTTAGAAAAAAAATGTGAGTTTTCTCCGTTTTAAAGCTTCTACAGTTTTAGACATATGAAGTAAATAAAAATATGATTTTTATATTATAGAGAGAATAAAAATCCGATTTTTAACTTATAGAAGATATAAAGATAAGATTTTTATATAATGTAGATATTAAAAATATGATTTTTATATACATAGCAAGAATATAAAAATGTGATTTTTATATATGTAGTGGCTACGGGCAACGAAAGTGACAAAAGGCGAGAACGACAAGATTTTCTACATTAGAAGAGTCGTGGTATTGGATTAGCTAATTGGTGAGAATTTCTCACTCTTCAATTTCTTTGTCTAGTTATATATATATACTAGGATGCAGACGGTGTTTAGTAGCACTCGACACCATCGTCCACAAACCATGGACTTGTTTGTTTGGTTGTGTAGTTGGTTAGATTATTTGATTTGAACTTGATGGTTGGGTGAAATGGAATGATTTGATTGATATGTGTATGGCGTGGGCCATCACTAGACCGGGGATAAGGCTAGGCCTCGTCCCGTTTCTAGTATCGTGTCGTTATGCCGCCGAAATTTTCTAAAATAAGTTGGAAAAATAAAGATACCATTTTTACTTTGTAAATGGACTGAATAGAAATTCATGTGTTAAAATAAAATATTTTATCGTTAAAAATATAATTTTTAACGTGAATATGGATATAGTGAATGTGAATAAATAAATATTCATTTACAAACCGGACGGTTTGTTTATGTACACTGATTTGACTGACATTGATTGGGACGATAAATTTTACACATCGCCCAACTGCACAAATAAATCTGTGTTTGATTGTTTGAAACCCCACACGGGTATTGGGATAATATATGACATACACTAATCCCAATAATTAGTTGTATGTCGATCGATTGATTGACAGGCTGTTATAAGCGTTAGATATCTATATTTGATGCTTATACAGTGTAATGCACTTTGGATGATGGTTGATTATTTATCGTTGCTATTATATACATGTGTTGTATGGAATCCATATAATTAGCTTTATATGGTAATTGATTGGGCCTCATTCCAATTTATAAAATAAAGGTTCATGTGTTGACAATACTCATCCGTTGAGATTAGTCATGTGTTGAACGAAATATTTTAACAATAAAATTTACATCTTTATCATTATAAAATAAAGGTTCATGTGTTGACAGTACTCATCCGTTGAGATTAGTCATGTGTTGAACGAAATATTTTAACAATAAAATTCACATCTTTATCATTATAAAATAAAGGTTCATGTGTTGACAGTACTCATCCGTTGAGATTAGTCATGTGTTGAACGAAGTATTTTAGCAATAAAATTTACATCTTTATCATTTAAAATTAGAAACTAACTGGAAAATAGATAAGATGAGTGGTCTCCTGGATATTGATCTGATGTTAGTTTCGGCCTTCGGGGTTAATATTTAGGGAATCGTTCTCTTACTAATTTGCGGTTGGAGTCTGATTTAAATCAAACGATAGATACCATAATTTTTATAAAATGTATTGAATAACAAAAATAGTCACACGTGGACAGTACTCATTCGTTGAGATTAGTTATATGTTGACAAAAATATATATTCATTTGTTGAATAGAATAACTGGATTATTGAAATATATAAAGCCGTGTTGATTAGAGATGCGCTATTTTGACACGAACGATATTTTTATCGATTTTATTCGTTTTATAATGAATATTGAAAAGAGATTTAAAAAAAAACGAATAAATAGAAAACGAATTCAAATTGAATTGAATAGAAAATAAATTCGAATTGAATTGAATATAAACCAATTTCGAATTGAATTGAATATAAACCAATTTCGAATTGAATTGAATATAAACCAATTTCGAATTGAATTGAATATAAAATGAATCGAGATTTGAATTGAATTTGAAATGGAAGTTGAAATTGTTTTTGAAACGAATTTAAAACTATTTATAAAATTCGTTTTAAATAGAAATCGACGAAATATATATTATATATATTATATATATATAATATAATGGCCTGAATAGAACGCGCCGCACCGCGGCAGTTCGTGAATTTCGACTATTGATTTCAAACGCACATTACGGGAGATCCGACCGTCGGATTCTCCTAAAATCGGAACCGTTGGGTTCGTATCGAAAAGAGCTTTCTAACGAATATTAGAAATTTGAAATCTAACGGTTGGATTTGGAGATACGTCCAAATCAAATTGGGTAAAGGTCGTTGGAAGTGCAGTTCGATGGCCGTTGTTGGAAATCGGATGTACAGACCTTGATAAAATTATTAAAAATATCAATAATTTGTATAAAATCATAAGAAATGATTTGGGAAAAATTGGGATGAAAAATTCCATATTTGAAAAGATAAAAATAGATTTTTATCGAAATGAACTAGTTTTGAACTGAAATTAAAACCCATTTATTTTTAAATAAATAAATTGGATTTGAAATGGGTTTTAAATAGAATTGATCTGTGGGTTTATCATGAACAGTGTTTTAAATAACACTTGTTCTTTAACCCGATAATAAATGGAATGTGATTTGGGTTTGTCGTGAACTGTGTTTTAAATGACATTAGCTCTTTAACCCAGTAAAAGGGAGTTTTAATGAATCTGCAATTAGATTGAAATGTGAATTGATAATTTAAATTATCAAATTTAGAAAGTGAGCGAGAATGGAGTATCACCAGTTTTGCTCCAAAACGATAGTCAAATCTTTAATTAGATTTGAACGTGAAATGGTAATTAATTTTACCGATAACACCGCGGTATTAGATATGGAGTATTACCAATTTTGCTTCATGGGATGAATAGGTTGGGATTGGGAAATAAAATAAATAATTACTTCGGCGTGGTTCGCTAATCCCGACTAGTTTGGAAAACCATAATTTGGTTTAAAATGACATCCAAAGGAAGATTAAAGAATAAATTCAAAGAATTTATCTTGGATAAAATTAATGGGAACCTTTCCGTAAGAATATGAAATTTAGAAACTAGCTGTAGGTTAGCTAAGAAGAATGGTTTCCTGGTATTGATCTGATGTTGGTTTCGGCCTTCGGGGTTAATATTTGGGGAATTGTTCTCTTTCTAATTTACGGTTAGTGACTAATGGATTGGAATGAGGCGTATGTTGTGTTTGTGTAACATTTGTTTTAATATACGCGGGTTGTTCGGAAAGGCCGGGTTTATACCCATTCTGAATAACCGATTCGACGATAAGTCGAAGATGATGACGGTGGTTGAAGACCGGAAGTCTTCACATCGTTTGGATAATTACTGACGATCCTGATTGGGCTGTACACCCAAGAGGATGGAAATAGTTGGTGGTCGTCCAGACGTACTTGGAGATCGATGGATATGTGAGGAAAGTGCCTCTGGTTTCGTTCAGACCCAGAACGAACTTGTAAATGGATTGTGTGTCTGACATTGGATTTTATTCTGTGTTGATTGATTTCTGTTAAATATATATATGTTTGGCGGCGGAGAATTTATTCTCTTGCTTAACGCCCTTCTCTGAGACGTACAAGCTTAGAGGTTATATATCGATAGATATCAATCGCATGGCATGAATTGCCTGTGTGGCACGCTGAGTTGCATGGATCAAGGCTTCTGTTGAAAAGCAAAGTCTTGTGGTTGATGATCAAAGCACGGCCTTTGTGGCGTAGCTTTGTGTATAACGTGAATTCGCGAGCCTCACACCTCGGTATGAGTCAAAAACGGGATACGGACCGTTGGGAGAACACGACGTTTCTTTCTAGCTTTGGTGGTGTCAGTGACTTACCAGCCCTGACATTTATATACTTTTCACCTTTGTGGTTGTTGGAATGAGGCGCCTCGATTTTAGGTCTGTAAGGACCGGGAAACGTGTGTTCAGGAATAACTAATCCTCAAACGTAAGAGAGGACCGGCCCAACCGATCCAAGTGGCTGCCCAGATTGTGTAGTCCTGAGCATTTGCTAGAGTGTCTCGAAGCGGAGAGGAGCTTGCCCCTTGCCTCGACTCATGACGGAAATCCAATTTCCAATACGTGTATTTCAGCTTTATTTGTAGAGCCTAGTATGGCGACATAGTGGTATGGGGCACTTATGCCGTCTATAATTTATATTTATGATTGAAATTGTTTTGACACTATACACTTATTATAGTATCAAATGATTTGTTTTAAACGTACCAAGCATGTTTGGCTGTTATAAGGTAAAACTCTATCCTCCGACTTGCGTTGCATTGTGTGATGGGACCTGGGTCTTATAATAGCTTCATTTTTCGAAAAAGCATTGCGTTGTTTATTCTATGCACTGGTATTCTTGGGAGGAAACCCATTCCGTGTTATACGGCGTGGTCCCTGGAATTACTCTCTTTTAAAGTAAAGTTTTAAATAAATGTTTTAGTTCTCACACCAGTCACATGACTGACCTGGAGTTTATTGTTTTAACCTAAACTCTGGGTGCCCTTATTTTCGACACGGGCAGCTAGTAGTTTTGGGTTTGCAGATTTATATTCAAAGGATCCTGGTTTATAGCTAGAATGATATCCGGAAAGCTTTGTATCCGTATATCACCTTCAGTTGTGCTTTGTATTATTTTCCGCTGCTATGTAATTTATTGTAATCTCTGATATTTATCGAATGTAATTTATTCATTTATACTCTGTATATTCTTGTATCTGATGGAATTGTTGTAATAGCAATGAAATGTTCTTCTGTCTGCGTTCTATTTTGTCATGTTCTCAAAACGATCAGGGGTTTCGAACGGTCTAGATCGGTTTAACGACTGATTCGGATCGAGCGAAATTCCTTGCCGTTACACTTAACTTCACGGTTGCATAGCTTTTTGACTTCCATCCCCAAGATACGAGTTGGAACTCTCCTCACAGTCGCTTCTCGTTCCACTTCGACTTCCTCTAGTATGCTCGGCTCCACAACTTCTGCCGACTCATGGAAGCACTTTCGTAGCTGAGAGACATGAAAAACATTATGAACTCCAGCCAGTCTTTCAGGTAGCTCTACTCTGTAGGCCATCGTCCCAATCCTTTCAATGATAGGAAATGGTCTTACAAATCGTGGTGCCGACTTTCCTACAGACCCAAAGCGGATGACATTCCTCAAAGGAGATATTTTAAGGAACACCTTATCCCCAACCTCAAACTCAAGGTCAGTCCTTCTTTTGTTTGCATAGGATTTCTGTCTATCTTGGGCAGTCTTCATTCTCCTTCGTATCAAGTCCACTTTCTCTGAAGTCTCTCTAATCATGTCCGGCCCAAGTATAAGTTTATCTGTGGGCTCCCACCAACAAGTTGGTGATCGACATGGCCTTCCATATAAATCTTCGAAGGGTGCCATGCCTATAGTGGCTTGGTAGCTATTGTTATAAGCGAATTCCACCAAAGGGAGATGATCCTCCCAAGATCCTCCAAAGTCAAGAATGCACTGTCTCAAAAGATCTTCCAGTACTCTGTTCACCCTTTCCGTTTGACCATCGGTTTGAGGGTGATAGGCTGTGCTTAAACATAGCTGTGTGCCTACAGCGTCTTACAAACTCCTCCGAAACTCGCTTGTAAAGATAGGGTCTCGATCACTCACTATGTTGGAGGGTATCCCATGGAGTCAAACTATCTCCTTAAGATAAATGGAGGCTAAAGACGAGGCGGTCCTCCTACTCTTGACAGGTATAAAATGAGCGCTTTTCGTGAGCCTGTCCACTATTACCCAAATACCGGTATTGTCCCTTCTTGACCTAGGCAACCCATCAACAAAGTCCATCAAGATGCTTTCCCATTTCCATTGCGGAACTTATAGAGGATGAAGCAAACCAACAGGCTTCTTCTGCTCCACCTTGACTTGCTGGCATATCATGCATTTCGAAACAAATTCAGCTACATCCCTCTTCAAGCCATCCCAAAAGAAAACTCTTTTGATATCTTTATACATCTTGTCTCCACCAGGGTGTATGGTCATCTTGGAATGGTGTGCTTCTTCCAGAACCATCTTCACCAAATCTCTTGCTTGTGGGACGCATAGTCTTCCGTATCGTCTCAACCAACCCTTATCATCGATGGAGTATCTATTGAGGTGACTAGAAGTCTCTCCCCTAATCAGCTTATCTATCACATTAACTAGCCGAGGGTCTTCACATTGCGCGGTTCCTATTGAGTCCAACAAAGTAGGCCGCACCTCTAGCATTGCCATCAAGCCAGTCACATAATCAACAGTGGGTTTAAAATCAAAATTTGCTATGCATTCCAAACTTTGCCTTTCTACAAAGAGAGGACTTAAGGTCAGCTTCTTTCTACTTAAGGCATATGCTACTACATTGCCCTTTCCAGGAGTATAGGAGATCTCAAAGTCGTATGAGGCAAGAAACTCCATCCATCTTTGCTGCCTTAGATTAAGGTCATTCTGCGAGAAAAGGTACTTCAATGATTTATGGTCAGTATACAATTCAAATTTCTCACCTAAGAGATAGTGACGCCAAGAATTAAGCGCAAAAATGATGGCTGCTAACTCTAGATCGTGGGTTGGGTAGTTTTTCTCATGCACTTTCAACTGTTGTAACGACCCTGAAAATCTGAACCAATTTAAAATTTTTAAATTGGTTATTTTATTGGATTTTAAATATTTAAAATAAATATTTTAAATAATAACGATGAAAAGTAAGTTTGAATTGACATTTGAAAATAGATATAATTAATTCTAATTATAAACAAGGCCTGAAATGGCGCGGTAGTTTCAAAATTTGAATTCAAACTTTGGCTGACTGTACCGAGTGCAAAACAAAACGGATTCGAGCGAAACCAAAAATATTTAAATCTGTTAGTGAATACCTTTCTAACGAATCTGAAAAATCGAAGTTTCATAGCAGGAAGCAAAAGTTATGGCCAAACGAATTTTCAGAAAGGTCGCTATAGAGTTTATATAGCCCGTGAAAATGGCCATTTTGCAAACGACCTCAGAATTCGACGAAACCACTTTTTTTGGATCCGGGATGTCAAATTATTGCTAGATTTCAAATTTCATAATTTATGAAGCTAGTATGTGAGCGTGGCAAAAGAAAATGTGTTTGGTCGATTTCTATTAAATTGGATCGACCAGAAAAAGGCCATTTTTCAAATGGTCTCAAAATTCAACGAAACTAGTTTTTTTGGGACCATATCGTCAAAACATAGCTAGATTTATTTTTTGGGAATTTTTAGAATCAGTATGTGGCCCCGGCAAATTGAAATGTACGTTCAAAATAAATATTGAATGTTTTATATTTAAATTTGAAGAAAAACTGACTAAAACAGTCAAATGGGCCTACGAAACATATCCCATTGTGTTTGGAATGGGGGTATTTAGCTAGGGACGACAGTCGTTGGGTTTGGATCGGAGGTCGTGTTAGAATACCCTCTTTTAAAAGCTCCCGGCCAATCAGAATTTTATATAAAAAATTCTCCCCCCCCCCCGATCGACGACGGAAAGCATTCAAAAGCTTCCCGATCATTTTTCGGCTGCCACGATCGTCGATAGCCCCTAGCCCTGTTGAATTTTTGTAGATCCTCTCCTCCTCTTCAAATCCGTATAAGACGCTCCCTCCCTCTTCGACCCTGCTTCGGGAATCGTGCCCCCGTAGTCGCGGGTTTTAAACCGCCGCCGCTATCACGTGGGGCCACCGATTTCATCGCGGCTAGAGTCTCCTGGCGCGCCTCTCTCCCCTCTTTCACGTGGCGAAGGCCGATCGAAGTATCGTTGCACGGATTTCAAGAAAAACTGAAACCTAGTTTTGAAGGTTTCATGGAGGTAACGACCTATTTTAATTTCAACTATATAATAGCACTTTAAAGCGCTACAGTTTTTGATTTCACTGTAAAAATCATATCGTTTTCGTTTGATGATGAAATTCAGTGAAACAAGAGATAGTGGACTCGTGTGGACGTCTTCTACATTCTAGAAGAGACCGCATATTTTTCTGAGCCTTCTGCTATTTTTGGTGGAGTGGAACCCAATGTGAGATTTCTGAATTATTAACGATATGGAAAACGATGATGTATAAATTATATAGTCGATTTATGAGTTATATAAGCGTTGCACACCACATTTATAAGCGTTGTATAAGTTGTACGATCGATGTATAAGTTATATATGCGTTGTAAAAATTATATATGTGTTGAATAGAAGTGAAATTTACTTATATATATATATACGCCCCTCGTCCACAAACCATGGACGATATTTATTGGTTGTAATTGTTGTGAAAATTGGTTGATAGCGAATGTTTGATTGGAATTGTTTGTGGTTGGAATTGATTGATTGTGGTTGAAAAATACCCGTTTGTGGTTGAGAATTATTTGGTTGGAACCACATAGGATTAGTTTGTGGAAAAGAAAGAAAAAAATATACATGCCGCCTGCGTGCGAACTAGATGCATGAAATCCTTATTGTCAAAAGCTGCGAGGCTTTAAGGTAGAGCAAGGACCATACTAGGGACGGCCCCGGTTTTAACTACCCTGCCGTTATGCTGCCGAAATTTTGAATAATATTCATGTGTTAGAATTATTTTCATGTGTTGAAACTATATTCATGTGTTGAATAGAAATTCATTCGTTGAATAGAAATTCATGTGTTGAATGGTATTCGTGTTTGAAATAAATTGTTTTAACAATAAAAATCACATTTTTATTTTATATATACGAACTATAGAAAACATTCATGTGTTGAATAGAAATTCATTCGTTGAATAGAAATTCATGTGTGGAATGGTATTCGTGTTTTGAAATAAATTGTTTTATAATAAAAATCATATTTTTAACATCTATATGAACTATATAAAATAGTCATGTTTTGAAATAAATTGTTTTATAAAAAATCATATTTTTAACATCTATATGAACTATATAAAATAGTCATGTTTTGAAATAAATTGTTTTATAATAAAAATCATATTTTTAACAACTATATGAACTATATAAAATAGTCGTGTTTTGAAATAAATTGTTTTACAATAAAAACCACATTTTTATTATATACAAGAATCGTTAAAAATAGTGAAGTGTTGAAATAAAAGTCTGTTGGATAAAAATATCATTTTTATCAAATGTATGAAAAGAAAATAGTTTTGAAATCGAAGAATCGATTATATTTATATATATGTATATATATATATAAACATAGTTAAAATATATCGAATAGTGAAGCTGCAGTTCGTGTTTTGAAACCGTGATTTCAAACGATTAGTGCGGGAGATCCGACCGTCGGATTTTCCCAAAACTGTAACCATTGGGTTCGTCTCGGAAATATCTTTCCAACGATACCCACTTTGTGAAAATCCAACGGTTGGATTGTCTGGAATGTTTAATTCAAATCTGAAGAAAAACAACGCCAGAATCGATTATATTTATATATATGTATAAATAGAATTAAATTAAATCGAATAACGACGTTGCAGTTCATATTTTGAAATTGAAACTTCAAACGAGTATACCGGGAGATCCGACTGTCGGATTTTCCCAAAACTGGAACCGTTGGATTCGTTTTGAAAAGATCTTTCTAATGATGTAAAATTTGTGAAGATCCAATGGTTAGATTTTCAGATATGTGTAAATCAAATCTGAAGAAAAACAACGCCACGGCCGCGTTATGGCCTGAAGCGTCGTTTGAATAAATTGGCTATTTTTAAATAAATAGAAATAGCAATAAATCATGATAAAATATTATAAATGATATGGAATGTGAAATTTAGAAACTAATTGAAGGTTAGCTAAGTCGAATGGTTTCTTGAGTTTTGATCTGATGTTGGTTTCGGCCTTCGGGGTTAATATTTGGGAAATCGTTCTCTTACTGATTTACGGTTAGTGACTAAGGAATTGGAATAAGGCGTATGTTGTGTTTGTGTAGCACTCATTAATTATATACGCGAGTTGCTCAGAAAGATTGGGTTTATCCCATTCTGAATAACTGAATCGATGATAAGAAGTCGAAGATGAAAACGGTGGTTGAAGACCGGAGATCTTCACCTCGGTTGGATGGTAACTGATGTCCTGATTGGGAGGCATCCCGAAATATGGATAATGAGTGGTGATCATCCAGACGTACGTGGAGATCGATGGGTATGCGAGGTATATAGTGCCTCCGGTTTCGTTCAGACCCAGAATGGACTTGCAAATGGACTGTGTGTCTGACATTGGAATTCATTCTTTGTGATTGATAGCCATCAGTTGCATGGTGTGAATTGCCTGTGTGGCATGCTAAGATGCAGTGATCAAGGCTTCTGTTGAAAAGCAAAGTCTTATGGTTGATGATCAAAGCACCGTCTGTGTGGCGTAGCTTTGTGTATAACGTGAATTCGCGAGCCTCACATCCCGGTATGAACTAGAAACGGGAGAGGACCTCAGAAAGGGCATGCGTTTCCTTCTAGCTAGAGGTGGTGTCAGTGCTTGAACTGACTGATATTTATATTATTTTCACCTATGTGGTTGTTTCTTTTGTGAGGCGCCGCGGATATATCGGTCCATCCGGGACCGATGGAGTCATTTGTTGGCTCATTTATTCCCCAAAGGGCGGGGAAACGTAGTGTTCAGGCATTTTAATCCACGTCGGTGGACCGGCCCTGACGATCCAAGGGTTTGACTGAGTACTTTCCCTGAGGCTCGGGCTAGAGAGTCTCGAAGTCGGTAAGGACTATCTTTTGCCTTGGTTCATGACGGAAATCCAATTTCCAAATACAACACCATGCGGTTTTGATTGTATATATATATATATATATGGCGACATGATATATGGTACCCATGTCGTCTATGATTGAAATTGTTTTGAAACCTATAAACACTAGTAATAATATCAAATGCTTTTGTTTATTCGTATCAAGCATATTTTGGCCACTATAAGGTAAAACTCTATCCTCCGGTTTGCGTTCCATTGTGTGATGGGAACTGAGTCTTATAATGGCTTCATTTTTATAAAAAGAATTGCGAAGTTTAAAAGAGTTACTTGTTTTAAAAGCACTGGCAATCCAATGGAGTAAACCCGTTCCGCGAAAGTGGTGTGGTCCTGTGATTAGCCATATTATAAAATGTGTTAAGTAGATTTCTCATACCAGTCCCATGACTGACTTGTAGTTTGTTTCACTTGCAAACTCGGGTGCCCCTTTTTTCTACACGGGCAGCCTTGTCTTCAGGTTTTAGCAGGCTCTTTCTGGATAGCTGGAGCTGGAGATGGATTCTATCTTTTATCTCTTTTTATGTTGTTCAGCTCCTATTGTACATATTATGTTTGTTTTCCGCTGTAGACATTTATGTATAGCTGAACTGTATTTGTACTAAGTATGATCCTGTATACTGTGTAACTATGATGATTACGTTTATCCAGTGTATTATTTGTACATTATCTGGTGTGTTTATTTAATTCTGTTCTTTTATTATCTGTTTATGTATTATATTCCAAAGATTACCCTTGCCACCGTCAGTACGGGGTTTGGGGTCGTCACAACGTGGTATCAGAGCTTTGGTTAAGCTTAGTGCTGGAATATAACATATTAACGAACTCGTCAGAAATAGAACCAGTAGTGTTCTAGGACGAATAACTCATTACAGATAGGATCAGTAATATCCTAGTATGAGTATAGCAGAGTGAAATACACCCCAATAGACACATTTACATTTGAAGTATTTGTCTCTATATTTTAAATTATCTTTTCTGTTGACATGACACTTGATCTGCTATTTGCAGACGTACTAGAAAATGAGTGACAGAAACAGAAAAAATCGTATGGCTCGACAAGCTAATGAGCCAGTTGTGCTCCCGCAGCCAGAATCAGATATAGAAGTTCTATTCAAGAGATTTCAAAATCAGGGTGGATCACCATTCTTAGGCAAAGAGTCCATTATAGAAACACAAGCTTGGATTCGTTCTGCTGAGAAAATATTTAAAGGTTTAAAGCTGAGAGATGATCAGAAAAGATTACTGGCATCTTGGGCACTCAAAGAAGAAGCTTTGTTCTGGTGGGATTCGATTATTAAGGATAATCCAGAAGGTGATATCACCTGGATAGATTCAAAGTGATTTTCCTAGAAAGATTTACTCCTCCTAAAGCCATGAGCGGTTATGTGATGAATTCTCTTATCTGATACAAGGAGATATGACCATTCTAGAATATCATAAGAGATTCAACGAATTTTCTCATTTTGCCCCGCATCTAATTCAAGATCCGATGAGGAAGAATCTGAGGTTTATTCATGGCCTGCAAAGAAAATATCAGAATAGTGTAATGAGGAATGTGAAGCTTCCTTTTTCTGAAATGATATACATGGCTTACCAGTATGAGGATCTCGACAAGAAAGGTATGTTGCGTTACGAAGAGGAGGTCAGTTCTAGTAATAAAGGTGAGCCTGAAACCGATAGTCCTGAGGCCAGTACGATGTCTGAGGTGAGTAAGAAGCTCAAAGTCAATCGAAAAAGAGCCAGGTCTGGGAAAGAACCAGTAACAACTGTCATATGCAATAACTGCAATAAGCAGGGACATTTGTCGATAAATTGCAGAGTTTCAAAGAAACAAAAGAAATCTCATACAGGGAGGAGGTGCCATAAGTGTCACCAAGCAGGTCATATTGCACGGGAGTGCCAACTCTCAAAGAAATCTGAAGCAGTACATATAAATGAAGTATCAAAAACTTCTGAGCCCTCAGCTAGTCAGGGAAGACCAGATGTTTTAGAAGGCATGCTTAGTGTCAAAAACATTCCAGTTAAAGTGCTGTTTGACACCGGCGTGTCGCGAAGCTTTGTTGCAAAGAATGCAGTTAAGAAACTAGATTTGAATTTGAAGAAGCTCAAAGAACCAATGACTGTCCATTATCCGGTTGGGGGTTCCCTCGATCTCATTTGGGTTTGTGGGGTGCCGGTTTCTTTTTCTCGTTATCAGTTCCCTACCATCGCGGTCGTCATGAATTTTACAGAGTTTGGTCTTATCTTGGGGTTAGACTGGTTGACCAAATATGAAGCTGAGGTTAAATGCGCCGACAGAGTCGTCAGGGCGAAGATTAAATCAGGTGATTATATAACCATTCCCTGTAAAGGTCAGAATTCTAATAGAAAAGATTTCTGGGCAGCTTTGGATGTTTCTCCTGCTCAAATAGAAAATATCCCTGTAGTCACAGAGAATGTTCCCGACCTCAAAAAAGATATTCCTGTCGTCAAGAATTATGCGGATGTGTTCGAAGAAGTTGTTAGTTTACCTCCGCAGAGAGAAATTGATTTCAAGATCGCTTTAATTCCTAAAGAAAGGCCAGTAGTTCGTGCTATTCGAAGAATGACCTTGAAAGAGAAAGAGGAATTAGACAATCAAACTCGACAGCTTGTATGGAAGGGTCTGATCAGGCCTAGTTTCTCTGATTGGGGAGCAGCAGTGGTGTTTGTCTCAAAGTCTGACGGTACTTTGCGACTATGTGTGGATTATCGTGACTTGAATAAGCAGACAATAAAGAATAAATATCCATTGCCGTGAATCGATGATTTATTGGATCGTCTGAATGGAGCACAAGTAATTTCAAGGATGGACCTAGCTACAGGCTTCCATCAGCTTCGTATTGCCGAAGAGTGTGTTCCTATGACAGCATTCAGAGGTCCAGACTTATTCTATGAGTGGTTAGTAATGCCTTTCGGCTTATGTAACGCTCCAGCTTACTTTGTCGATTTGATGAATCGAGTGTTCAGAGGAGTCTTTAATAAGTTTGTTCAGGTTTTTATTGATGATATTCTAATCTTCTCTAAGTCAAAAGCCGAACATGAAAAACATTTGGAACAAGTTCTAGAAATTCTGAGAAGGAATGTATTGAAAGCTAAACTGTCCAAATGTATATTCTGGCAAGATGAAGTGAAATTTCTTGGCCACGTCGTATCAAAAGAGGGAATTGCTGTAAATCCAAGTAAAATCACCGCTATTCAAAATTGGAAACAGCCTAGTACTCCCACAGAAGTTCGAAGTTTTCTTGGATTGGCTAGTTATTATCGGAAGTTCGTTAAAGATTTTTTGAAGATATCTAGTCACTTAACAAAGCTTACAAAGAAGCACTCAAAATTCAAGTGGACTCCAGAATGTGATGAGGCTTTTGAGGAGCTAAAGTTAAGATTAACAACGGCTCCAGTGCTAATGATAATCGATGGCAATCAGGACTTGAAAGTCTGGACAGATGCCTCTAGAGAAGGCCTTGGTGCAGTATTAATGCAAAGAGGTCAAGTGGTTGCTTATGCTAGCCGTCAGCTGAAGCCACATGAGAAAAACTACGTCACTCATGATCTTGAGTTGTTGGCTATCGTATTTGCTTTGAAAATCTGGAGACATTATCTTCTAGGTGAGAAATTCGAACTGTATACAGACCATCAGTCATTGAAGTATTTGTTCACTCAGAAAGACTTGAATCTGAGATAGCAACGTTGGCTAGAGTTCCTTGCAGCATACGATTTTGAGATTCTATACACTCCAAGGAAACCCGATGTCGTGGCCGATGCGTTAAGCCGAAAGAATGTAATGATCGCCACTTTTATTATTACGACTTCATTGATTGATAAAATCTCTGCTCGTCAGAAGGATGATCACTTCATTCAAAGGATCAGAGAAAGAATACAGAAAGGCGAATGCTTGAGTTTCCAGATTGATGACCAAGGGATTCTAAGGCTAAAGGGTCGAATTTGTGTTCCTAACATTTCTGAGCTCCGAAAGGAAGTACTTGATGAATGCCACAAGTCAAAACTTAGTATCCATCCAGGAGTAAGCAAAATGTATAATGACATCAAACGCACTTTCTAGTGGAGGTCGATGAAGAGAGACATGTCTTTATATGTTAGTCGATGCCCTACTTGCCAACTAGTTAAAAGCAACCAACAGAAACTGGCTGGATTGTTGCAACCGCTGGACATTCCAGGTTGGAAGTGGGAACATATTTCCATGGACTTCATAGATGGTTTGCCCAGAACCAGGAAAGGAAATGACAGTATTTGGGTGATCGTAGATCGCTTCACGAAGACCGCCCATTTCATACCTGTCAGATCGAACTGAACTGCTCAGAGTCTGGTGCAGATATATTTCAAGGAAATTGTTAGGCTACATGGAGTGCCGCTCAGTATAGTTAGTGATAGAGATCCAATATTTACTAGAAAATTCTGGGAGGCGTTTCAAGTAGAACTGGGAACGAAGTTGAATCTAAGCACCATCTATCATCCTCAAACAGATGGTCAGACTGAGAGGGTGAATCATATTTTAGAAGATTTATTGCAGGCTTGTGTTCTTGATTTTGGTGGATCATGGGATGACTGAGACGACCCGAACTTCCCCGTGAAGGAAAGCACGGATAGAATTGAGTGCAAGACAAAATAGAGCGCATACGGAAGAACATTTCATTGTTATTACAACAATTCCATCAGATACAAGAATATACAGAGTATAAATGAATAAATTACATTCGATAAATATCAGAGATTACAATAAATTATAAAGCAGCGGAAAATAATACAAAAGCACAACTAGAAGTGATACACGGATACAGAGCTTTCCGAGCACCGTTCCAGCTGTATATCAGGAACCTGTGAATATAAATCTGCAAAACCAAAACTACTAGCTGCCCGTGCGGAAAATAGGGGCACCCAGAGTTTAGGTTAAAACAATAAACTCCAGGTCAGTCATGTGACTGGTGTGAGAACTAAATCAGTTATTAATATTGGTTTTTAAATTTAGGTAAATCAAGGGACCACGCCGTATAACACGGAACGGGTTTCCTCCCAAGAATACCAGTGCATAGAACAAACAGCGCAATGCTAAATAAAGAAAAATGAAGCTGTTATAAGACCCAGGTCCCATCACACAATGCAACGCAAGCCGGAGGATAGGGTTTTTACCTTATAACAGCCAAAGCATGCTTGATACGTTTAAAACACATTATTTGATACTAGTATAGGTGTATAGTGTCAAAACAATTTCAATCATAAATATTAATCATAGGCGGCATTAATGACCCATACCACTATGTCGCCATACTAGGTTCTACAAATAAAACCGCACTATCACGTATTGGAAATTGGATTTCCGTCATGAGCCGAGGCAAGGGGCAAGCTCCTCTCCGCGTTCGAGACACTCTAGCAATGCCTCAGGACCCCACTCTGATCCTTGGAATCGGCTGGGCCGGTCCTCTCTTACTTTTGAGGATTAGTTATTCCTGAACACACGTTTCCCGGTCCTTACAGACCTATATCCGAGGCGCCTCGTATCCAACAACCACACAGGTGAAAAGTATATAAATGTCAGGGCTGGTAGGTCACTGACACCACCCTAGCTAGAAAGAAACGTCGTGCTCTCCCAGCGGTCCGTCTCCCGTTTTTAACTCATACCGAGGTGTGAGGCTCGCGAATCCACGTTACACACAAAGCTACGCCACACAGGCCGTGCTTTGATCATCAACCACAAGACTTTGCTTTTCAACAAAAGCCTTGATCAATTGCCACTTACGCATGCCACACAGGCAATTCACTCCATGCGTTTGATATCCATCAATATATAACCCCTGAGCTCGTACGTCTCAGAGAAGGGCGTTAAGCAAGAGAATAAATTCTCCGCCGCCAAACAGATATATATTTAATAGAGATCAATCACACGGACTAAAATCCAATGTCGGACACACAGTCCATTTACAAGTCCGTTCTGGGTCTGAACGAAACCGGAGGCACTTTCCTCGCATATCCATCCATCTCCAGGTACGTCTGGACGATCACTAACTGATTCCCTCATCCTGGGTGTACAGCCCAATCAAGATCATCAGTAATCACCCAAACGATGTGAAGACTTCCGGTCTTCAACCACCGTCTTCATCTTCGACATCTCGTCGAATCGATTATTCAGAATGGGTATAAACCCGGCCTTTCTGAATAACCCACGTATATAATAAACGAATGTTACACAAACACAACAAACGCCTCATCCCAATTCAGAATATTCTTTTATTCACAATATCACATTCTTAGGGAAATGTTCCCATTAATTTTATCCAAGATAAATTCTTCCAAATTTATCCTACAATCTTCCTTTGGATATCATTTCAAACTAGTCGGGATTAACGAACCACACCGAAGTAATTATTTATTTTATTTCCCAATCCCAACCTATATCCCATGGAGAAAAACTGGTGATACTCCATTCCTAACACCACGGTGTTATCGGTAAAATTAATTACCATTTCACGTTCAAATCTAATTAAAGATTTAACTATCGCTTTGGAGCAAAACTGGTGGTACTCCATTCTCGATCACCTTTTAGATTTGATAATTTAAATTATCAATTCACATTTTTAATCTAATTAAAGATTCATTAAAACTCCACTTAGTTTTAATCTTTTCAAAAATCAATATCCTGCCTTTAACTGGGTTAAAGAACCAATGTCATCAAAAACACGATTCACGACAAACCAAATCACATTTGATATTAAATACAAGGCTCTGAATAGAAAATATATCGGCTTATATTCAATATCAAATTCTGAAACCAACAAATATCGTATTGGAAATAACGATATAAAATATCTTTCAAATCCCCATAACAATATTTGTATAGTCACCAAATCCAACATCGAAATATCCCGAAGATAATTTCGATTCTGCTCCAGTCCAATCCACGTATTGGAAATTATCGATTATTTTCAAAACCACCATCAAATTCAATTTATTTATTTTAAAAATAAATTGATTTCAATTCTAGTTCAAAACTAGTTCATTTCGATAAAAATCTATTTTTATCTTTTCAAATGTGGAATTTTTCACCCCAGTTCTTTCCAATTCACATATTATAATTTTACACAAATTATAGATATTTTTAATAATTTTATCAAGGCCCGTACAGTCGATTTCCAACAACGGCCATCGAACTGCACTTATAGCGACCTTTTTCGAATTTGATTTGGACATAATTCCAAATCCAACCGTTAGATTTCAAATTTCTAATATTCATTGGAAAGCTCTTTTCGATACGAACCCAACGGTTCCGGTTTTAGGAGAATCCGACGGCCGGATCTCCCGCAATGTCCGTTTGAAATAAATGGTCGAAATTCACGAACTGCCGCGGCGCGGCGCGTTCTATTCAGGCCATTATATTATATATATAATATATATAATATATATTTCGTCGATTTCCTTTTAAAACGAATTTTAAAAATAGTTTTGAATTCGTTTCAAAAGCAATTTCAACTTCCATTTCAATTCAAATCAAAATTGAATTCTTCTCTATAAATTCGTTTTAAAATTCATTTCTATTCAATTCAAATTTCAATTCAATTTGAATTCATTTCAATTCACTTTCAATTCAATTTGAATTCGTTTTCAATTCATTTCGAAATCGTTTTCAATTCAATTCATTTCGAAATCGTTTTCAATTCAATTCATTTCGAAATCGTTTTCAATTCAATTCATTCCTATTTTATTCAAATTCAAATTCACTTCCTATTCAATTCGAATTTTAATCTAATTCAATTGAATTTCATTTCAAAATATTTAGTTTTGAAATCACTTTTCAATATTCGTTGTAAAACGAATAAAATCGATATAAATATCGTTCACGTCAAAATAGCGCATCTCTAATCCACACGGCTTTATATATTTCAAAAACTTCTATTCAATTCAACACATGAACCTATATTTCTTTCAACACACGACTAATCTCAACACATGAGTACTGTCAACACATCACTATTTTTATTATGTGAAATATTTTATAAAACTATGGTATCTATCGTTTGATTTTCAATTCAGACTTCTACTGGGAAGTAGTTCTAATTTTAAATGTGATAAAGATGTAATTTTGATTATATAAAATATTTCACTCAACACATGCACATCGTCAACACATGACTATTTTTATATTCAACACATGAATTTTCTTTTATAATATTCCTTATTTTCCCAATTGGAATGAGGCCCAATCAATCACCATATAACGTTAATTATATGGATTCCATACAACACATGTATATAATAGCGTCGAAAAATAATCAACCATCAACCAAAGTGCACTACACTGTATAAGCATCGAATATCGATATCTAACGCTTATAACAGCCTGTCAATCAATCGATCGACATATTTGATCAATCAGGATGAGTGAACTTCAAATTTCATCCCAACACCCGTGTGGGGTTTCAAACAATCAAACACAGATTTTATTTGTGCAGTTGGGCGATGTGTAAAATTTATCAACCCAATCAATATCAGTCAAATCAGTGTATATAAACAAATCGGCCGATTTGTTTATAAATATTTTATTTATTCACTTTCACGTTAAAAATTATTTTTAACGATAAAATATTCTATTTCAACACTTGAATTTCTATTCATTTCATTTACACAATAAAAATGATATTTTTATTTTTCTAACATATTTTAGAAAATTTCGGCGGCATAACGGCACGATACTAGAAACGGGACAAGGCCTAGCCTTATCCCCGGTCTAGTGAAGGCCCACGCCATTCACACATCAATCAAATCACTTTCGTTATGCAAACCACAAAATTTGGAGTAAGAGTCTAACCTAGTCTTACTCCTTCGCCTTATAACGGCGCACGTCTAATCCTAACCAATTTATCGATTCGATTTTTCACACCACAAACCACATTCAAACCAATATCTCAATCAATCACCAAACATCCAAACAAACAAGTCCATGGTATGTGGACGGGTGTCGGGTGCTTCTAATAAGCACCGTCTGCATCCTAGTATATATATATATATATAACTAGAAAAATAGAATTTGAGCGAGAAGTTCTCACTGATAGCTATCCACTTCACGACTCTTCTTTGAAAGAAATCTTCTTCATTCTCGTCTGTTTATCATCTTCGTTGCCCGTAGTCACTACATATATAAAAATCACACATTTTTATATTTCGATGTCTTTAAAATAAAAATCACAATTTTATTTGTTCATTTTCAATTTAGAAATCATATTTTTATAATCACTTCATATGTTTAAAAAATCGAATTTTCCACAACGCTACTGTATGGATAAAAATTATATTTTTATCTCGCTGTTCTTCATATAAAGATCTCGCCTTTTCAAAAATATAGATTTCATCTTTATAAAAATAATCACTTTACTTCAACGTATATAAAATAAAAATCAGATTTTTATTTCGCTACATATACAAAGATGATATTTTTATATTCTCTATCCTATAAAGATTATATTTTTAATACATTAAAAATATAAAAATCATATTTTTAATATTTCTATATAGCAAAGACTATATTTTTAATACTTTAAAAATATAAAAATCATATTTTTATTATCTTCCTTATATAAAAATTATATTTTTAATATTCCTATATAGTAAAGATTATATTTTTAATACTTTAAAAATATAAAAATCATATTTTTATTATCTTCCTTATATAAAAATTATATTTTTAATATCTAAATCAAATCTTTTACTTTCGAAAAATCAAATCCTTTACTTTGTTATTTTCTACATAAAAATCCAATTTTTTTTTATCTCGTTGTTACCATAATAAAAATCATATTTAAATCTCTTTTCTATTTACATAAAAAAAAACAATGCTTTTCTAATAGAATAATAGCTAAAATTGAAAAATAAATTAAAAATAAAAATAAAAAATAAAAAAAAACTTACTGGAATCGGAGATGGGGGGGGGGGGGGCCGTCGGCGGTTGCCTCGTTGGTGGGGGCTTCGGCGGTTGCCTCGTTGGTGGGGGCTTCGGCGGTTGCCTCGTTGGTGCGGGGGTGGGTGGCGACGGAGCAGGCGAGCTCCTGTGTGGGCGGAGGGTGTTTGCCGTCGTCGCGAGCAGGAGGGGAGGAGGGGCTGGTCGTCGACGGTGGGAGGGGTGATGGAGTGCGGCGCCTGGCGCCGACGGTGGGAGGAGCGGCAGTGGTCGGCGCCGCCTAGGGGCGCGCTCGATCCTTCTTTTTTTTTTTTTTCTATTTTGATTTCTGTAATAAATCGGGGGGGGGGGGGGGGCTGGGTTAAAAGGGGGAGAATATTTTTTATTATTATTATTATTATTATTTTTATTATTATTTTTTATTTAATTTAATTTCTAAAAGTTGACTTTTTATTACGTCATCAAAACGAGGCCCACCGCCTGTCGCCCATAGCGTTTCACCCCCATTCTGAACACAATGGGATATGTATCGCAAGCTGATTCGATCGTTTCGATCAGTTTCCGTTAAATTTACATTTAAATCGCTATATTGAATTTTAAACGCGCATTTCAAATTACCGGGGGCACATACTAGCTCTAAAATTCTCGAAAAATATTTTCTAGCTTCGTATTGACGATACGGTCCTAACAAAACTAGTTTCGTCGAATTCTGAGACCGTTGGAAAAATGGCCAATTTCCAGTCGATTAAAATCAACTGAAACTGGTCAAACGCGTTTTCCTTGGCCACGCTCACATATTGATTCGAAAAATTATGAAATTTGAAACCTAGCAATAACTTGACATCACGGACCCAACAAAACTGGTTTCGTCGAAATCCGAGGTCATTTGCAAAATGTCCATTTTTAAGGGCCTGAATTCCATAGCGACTATTCAGAATTTTCAACTGGACATATCTTTTGATTCAAAAAGTGAAATCTCAGTTTGTTAACTTCGTTGGAAAGATATCGTCAATTAGATCCTAATGTTTTTGGTTTCACTAAAATCCGGATTGTTTTGCACCCGGTACATTCAATTGAAGTTTGAAATCGAATTATCGAACTACCGCGCCATTTTCAATTCTATTTATAATCATATATAATTATTTATATTCTAACGACGACGCGTATAATATATACGTCGAATTATATTCAAAATAAATTTTCTCGTCGATATTATTTAAAATAATTCATTTTAAATGTTCAAAATTCGCTAAAATCGCCAAAATAAAAATTTCAAACTGGCTCGCATTTTCGGGTTATTACAATCTCCCCCACTTTAAACTTTTCGTCCCCGAAAAGGAACAAAGTCGAAAGTGGTTTGATTAATCAACTCTACGATCGATCTGGCTTGCATCCTCCAACTCTTTAGTTTCTGAGAATTTTCAAAATTTCAAAAATTTGGCTAACACCCTAAATTTTCGAAAAATTTCGCCATAACCTCCCCTGCACCGGGAGCATCGGGGAATTTCAAATAGCTTCCCCGGTCCTTCAGATCTCAAAAAGAAAAAGAAAAAGCCAAGCGGCTAGCCAATAGGCTCACAAAATCATCATCACCCAAACAAAACAGGAAATTATGTAGTAAACATGTACCTATTTGTCGGGCAAACAAATTTTATTCTTCGGCTCTAGCCTCCTTGCTATGACCTGTTCAATGTAAGTATATGTATATGCAAGCAAATGCGACCAATTTTCAATACAATTCAATATTCGGTTATATTAGGCATAATGGTTAAAAATTAGCAAACAATTAAACAAACAACACAAACATCAATCAATTAGTGAATTAGAGTTTCAAATTCATAATTTTGATATATATACAGAAAATCTTGGTTTTGATGCCAATTCACAACAATGTGTTCTAACTATATAAGTTTTGGTTCTCACACCAGTCTAATGGAAATATATAGAAATCACACCTTCGAAACTCGAATATGAATACTAACGATGATGCACCATCATCAGAATCATCCCCGGGTGTCTAGAATGTGATTCTATATCTATCCAGTATATTAAAACTTCGACTATACGTTCATGACGCGTATACGCGAAATCTATATATACTCGATTGTCCATATTCAATATAAATAAATTTTCAAATACGTATAACGCGATTTAAATTTCAAAACAAAATTGTTTTCATTTGAAAAATATACTCTTCACACTCGTTCTAGGATACTACTGATCCTATCTCTAACGAGTCATTCTAATTAGATATTACTAATCCAATATCTGATGAATTCTTTCGTATGGTTCTAATGTGTCTTGTTCTCGAGCTCTGTAAACCAAAGCTCTGATACCAAAATGAGACGACCCGAACTTCCCCGTGAAGGAAAGCACGGATAGAATTGAGTGCAAGACAAAATAGAGCGCATACGGAAGAACATTTCATTGTTATTACAACAATTCCATCAGATACAAGAATATACAGAGTATAAATGAATAAATTACATTCGATAAATATCAGAGATTACAATAAATTATAAAGCAGCGGAAAATAATACAAAAGCACAACTAGAAGTGATACACGGATACAGAGCTTTCCGAGCACCGTTCCAGCTGTATATCAGGAACCTGTGAATATAAATCTGCAAAACCAAAACTACTAGCTGCCCGTGCGGAAAATAGGGGCACCCAGAGTTTAGGTTAAAACAATAAACTCCAGGTCAGTCATGTGACTGGTGTGAGAACTAAATCAGTTATTAATATTGGTTTTTAAATTTAGGTAAATCAAGGGACCACGCCGTATAACACGGAACGGGTTTCCTCCCAAGAATACCAGTGCATAGAACAAACAGCGCAATGCTAAATAAAGAAAAATGAAGCTGTTATAAGACCCAGGTCCCATCACACAATGCAACGCAAGCCGGAGGATAGGGTTTTTACCTTATAACAGCCAAAGCATGCTTGATATGTTTAAAACACATTATTTGATACTAGTATAGGTGTATAGTGTCAAAACAATTTCAATCATAAATATCAATCATAGGCGGCATTAATGACCCATACCACTATGTCGCCATACTAGGTTCTACAAATAAAACCGCACTATCACGTATTGGAAATTGGATTTCCGTCATGAGCCGAGGCAAGGGGCAAGCTCCTCTCCGCGTTCGAGACACTCTAGCAATGCCTCAGGACCCCACTCTGATCCTTGGAATCGGCTGGGCCGGTCCTCTCTTACTTTTGAGGATTAGTTATTCCTGAACACACGTTTCCCGGTCCTTACAGACCTATATCCGAGGCGCCTCGTATCCAACAACCACACAGGTGAAAAGTATATAAATGTCAGGGCTGGTAGGTCACTGACACCACCCTAGCTAGAAAGAAACGTCGTGCTCTCCCAGCGGTCCGTCTCCCGTTTTTAACTCATACCGAGGTGTGAGGCTCGCGAATCCACGTTACACACAAAGCTACGCCACACAGGCCGTGCTTTGATCATCAACCACAAGACTTTGCTTTTCAACAAAAGCCTTGATCAATTGCCACTTACGCATGCCACACAGGCAATTCACTCCATGCGTTTGATATCCATCAATATATAACCCCTGAGCTCGTACGTCTCAGAGAAGGGCGTTAAGCAAGAGAATAAATTCTCCGCCGCCAAACAGATATATATTTAATAGAGATCAATCACACGGACTAAAATCCAATGTCGGACACACAGTCCATTTACAAGTCCGTTCTGGGTCTGAACGAAACCGGAGGCACTTTCCTCGCATATCCATCCATCTCCAGGTACGTCTGGACGATCACTAACTGATTCCCTCATCCTGGGTGTACAGCCCAATCAAGATCATCAGTAATCACCCAAACGATGTGAAGACTTCCGGTCTTCAACCACCGTCTTCATCTTCGACATCTCGTCGAATCGATTATTCAGAATGGGTATAAACCCGGCCTTTCTGAATAACCCACGTATATAATAAACGAATGTTACACAAACACAACAAACGCCTCATCCCAATTCAGAATATTCTTTTATTCACAATATCACATTCTTAGGGAAATGTTCCCATTAATTTTATCCAAGATAAATTCTTCCAAATTTATCCTACAATCTTCCTTTGGATATCATTTCAAACTAGTCGGGATTAACGAACCACACCGAAGTAATTATTTATTTTATTTCCCAATCCCAACCTATATCCCATGGAGAAAAACTGGTGATACTCCATTCCTAACACCACGGTGTTATCGGTAAAATTAATTACCATTTCACGTTCAAATCTAATTAAAGATTTAACTATCGCTTTGGAGCAAAACTGGTGGTACTCCATTCTCGATCACCTTTTAGATTTGATAATTTAAATTATCAATTCACATTTTTAATCTAATTAAAGATTCATTAAAACTCCACTTAGTTTTAATCTTTTCAAAAATCAATATCCTGCCTTTAACTGGGTTAAAGAACCAATGTCATCAAAAACACGATTCACGACAAACCAAATCACATTTGATATTAAATACAAGGCTCTGAATAGAAAATATATCGGCTTATATTCAATATCAAATTCTGAAACCAACAAATATCGTATTGGAAATAACGATATAAAATATCTTTCAAATCCCCATAACAATATTTGTATAGTCACCAAATCCAACATCGAAATATCCCGAAGATAATTTCGATTCAGCTCCAGTCCAATCCACGTATTGGAAATTATCGATTATTTTCAAAACCACCATCAAATTCAATTTATTTATTTAAAAAATAAATTGATTTCAATTCTAGTTCAAAACTAGTTCATTTCGATAAAAATCTATTTTTATCTTTTCAAATGTGGAATTTTTCACCCCAGTTCTTTCCAATTCACATATTATAATTTTACACAAATTATAGATATTTTTAATAATTTTATCAAGGCCCGTACAGTCGATTTCCAACAACGGCCATCGAACTGCACTTATAGCGACCTTTTTCGAATTTGATTTGGGCATAATTCCAAATCCAACCGTTAGATTTCAAATTTCTAATATTCATTGGAAAGCTCTTTTCGATACGAACCCAACGGTTCCGGTTTTAGGAGAATCCGACGGTCGGATCTCCCGCAATGTCCGTTTGAAATAAATGGTCGAAATTCACGAACTGCCGCGGCGCGGCGCGTTCTATTTAGGCCATTATATTATATATATAATATATATAATATATATTTCGTCGATTTCCTTTTAAAACGAATTTTAAAAATAGTTTTGAATTCGTTTCAAAAGCAATTTCAACTTCCATTTCAATTCAAATCAAAATTGAATTCTTCTCTATAAATTCGTTTTAAAATTCATTTCTATTCAATTCAAATTTCAATTCAATTTGAATTCATTTCAATTCACTTTCAATTCAATTTGAATTCGTTTTCAATTCATTTCGAAATCGTTTTCAATTCAATTCATTTCGAAATCGTTTTCAATTCAATTCATTTCGAAATCGTTTTCAATTCAATTCATTCCTATTTTATTCAAATTCAAATTCACTTCCTATTCAATTCGAATTTTAATCTAATTCAATTGAATTTCATTTCAAAATATTTAGTTTTGAAATCACTTTTCAATATTCGTTGTAAAACGAATAAAATCGATATAAATATCGTTCATGTCAAAATAGCGCATCTCTAATCCACACGGCTTTATATATTTCAAAAACTTCTATTCAATTCAACACATGAACCTATATTTCTTTCAACACACGACTAATCTCAACACATGAGTACTGTCAACACATCACTATTTTTATTATGTGAAATATTTTATAAAACTATGGTATCTATCGTTTGATTTTCAATTCAGACTTCTACTGGGAAGTAGTTCTAATTTTAAATGTGATAAAGATGTAATTTTGATTATATAAAATATTTCACTCAACACATGCACATCGTCAACACATGACTATTTTTATATTCAACACATGAATTTTCTTTTATAATATTCCTTATTTTCCCAATTGGAATGAGGCCCAATCAATCACCATATAACGTTAATTATATGGATTCCATACAACACATGTATATAATAGCGTCGAAAAATAATCAACCATCAACCAAAGTGCACTACACTGTATAAGCATCGAATATCGATATCTAACGCTTATAACAGCCTGTCAATCAATCGATCGACATATTTGATCAATCAGGATGAGTGAACTTCAAATTTCATCCCAACACCCGTGTGGGGTTTCAAACAATCAAACACAGATTTTATTTGTGCAGTTGGGCGATGTGTAAAATTTATCAACCCAATCAATATCAGTCAAATCAGTGTATATAAACAAATCGGCCGATTTGTTTATAAATATTTTATTTATTCACTTTCACGTTAAAAATTATTTTTAACGATAAAATATTCTATTTCAACACTTGAATTTCTATTCATTTCATTTACACAATAAAAATGATATTTTTATTTTTCTAACATATTTTAGAAAATTTCGGCGGCATAACGGCACGATACTAGAAACGGGACAAGGCCTAGCCTTATCCCCGGTCTAGTGAAGGCCCACGCCATTCACACATCAATCAAATCACTTTCGTTATGCAAACCACAAAATTTGGAGTAAGAGTCTAACCTAGTCTTACTCCTTCGCCTTATAACGGCGCACGTCTAATCCTAACCAATTTATCGATTCGATTTTTCACACCACAAACCACATTCAAACCAATATCTCAATCAATCACCAAACATCCAAACAAACAAGTCCATGGTATGTGGACGGGTGTCGGGTGCTTCTAATAAGCACCGTCTGCATCCTAGTATATATATATATATATATAACTAGAAAAATAGAATTTGAGCGAGAAGTTCTCACTGATAGCTATCCACTTCACGACTCTTCTTTGAAAGAAATCTTCTTCATTCTCGTCTGTTTATCATCTTCGTTGCCCGTAGTCACTACATATATAAAAATCACACATTTTTATATTTCGATGTCTTTAAAATAAAAATCACAATTTTATTTGTTCATTTTCAATTTAGAAATCATATTTTTATAATCACTTCATATGTTTAAAAAATCGAATTTTCCACAACGCTACTGTATGGATAAAAATTATATTTTTATCTCGCTGTTCTTCATATAAAGATCTCGCCTTTTCAAAAATATAGATTTCATCTTTATAAAAATAATCACTTTACTTCAACGTATATAAAAAAAAATCAGATTTTTATTTCGCTACATATACAAAGATGATATTTTTATATTCTCTATCCTATAAAGATTATATTTTTAATACATTAAAAATATAAAAATCATATTTTTAATATTTCTATATAGCAAAGACTATATTTTTAATACTTTAAAAATATAAAAATCATATTTTTATTATCTTCCTTATATAAAAATTATATTTTTAATATTCCTATATAGTAAAGATTATATTTTTAATACTTTAAAAATATAAAAATCATATTTTTATTATCTTCCTTATATAAAAATTATATTTTTAATATCTAAATCAAATCTTTTACTTTCGAAAAATCAAATCCTTTACTTTGTTATTTTCTACATAAAAATCCAATTTTTTTTTATCTCGTTGTTACCATAATAAAAATCATATTTAAATCTCTTTTCTATTTACATAAAAAAAAACAATGCTTTTCTAATAGAATAATAGCTAAAATTGAAAAATAAATTAAAAATAAAAAAAAAAATAAAAAAAAAACTTACTGGAATCGGAGATGGGGGGGCCGTCGGCGGTTGCCTCGTTGGTGGGGGCTTCGGCGGTTGCCTCGTTGGTGGGGGCTTCGGCGGTTGCCTCGTTGGTGCGGGGGTGGGTGGCGACGGAGCAGGCGAGCTCCTGTGTGGGCGGAGGGTGTTTGCCGTCGTCGCGAGCAGGAGGGGAGGAGGGGCTGGTCGTCGACGGTGGGAGGGGTGATGGAGTGCGGCGCCTGGCGCCGACGGTGGGAGGAGCGGCAGTGGTCGGCGCCGCCTAGGGGCGCGCTCGATCCTTCTTTTTTTTTTTTTTTCTATTTTGATTTCTGTAATAAATCGGGGGGGGGGGGGCCTGGGTTAAAAGGGGGAGAATATTTTTTTTTTTTATTTTTTATTTTTTATTTAATTTAATTTCTAAAAGTTGACTTTTTATTACGTCATCAAAACGAGGCCCACCGCCTGTCGCCCATAGCGTTTCACCCCCATTCTGAACACAATGGGATATGTATCGCAAGCTGATTCGATCGTTTCGATCAGTTTCCGTTAAATTTACATTTAAATCGCTATATTGAATTTTAAACGCGCATTTCAAATTACCGGGGGCACATACTAGCTCTAAAAATTATCGAAAAATATTTTCTAGCTTCGTATTGACGATACGGTCCTAACAAAACTAGTTTCGTCGAATTCTGAGACCGTTGGAAAAATGGCCAATTTCCAGTCGATTAAAATCAACTGAAACTGGTCAAACGCGTTTTCCTTGGCCACGCTCACATATTGATTCGAAAAATTATGAAATTTGAAACCTAGCAATAACTTGACATCACGGACCCAACAAAACTGGTTTCGTCGAAATCCGAGGTCATTTGCAAAATGTCCATTTTTAAGGGCCTGAATTCCATAGCGACTATTCAGAATTTTCAACTGGACATATCTTTTGATTCAAAAAGTGAAATCTCAGTTTGTTAACTTCGTTGGAAAGATATCGTCAATTAGATCCTAATGTTTTTGGTTTCACTAAAATCCGGATTGTTTTGCACCCGGTACATTCAATTGAAGTTTGAAATCGAATTATCGAACTACCGCGCCATTTTCAATTCTATTTATAATCATATATAATTATTTATATTCTAACGACGACGCGTATAATATATACGTCGAATTATATTCAAAATAAATTTTCTCGTCGATATTATTTAAAATAATTCATTTTAAATGTTCAAAATTCGCTAAAATCGCCAAAATAAAAATTTCAAACTGGCTCGCATTTTCGGGTTATTACAATGACCATTTACATTTGGTTGAGTTCTCATACAACAATAGCTACCAAGCGAGCCTGATGATGTCACCATTCGAAGCATTGTATGGTAGACCATGCCGATCCCCTGCTTGCTGGGTCAAACCTGGTAATAGGCTTGTATTGGGACCTGATATGATCCGCGAAGCCACAGATAAAGTCGATTTCGTTAAGAAACGATTACTCGCCGCTCAAAGCCGTTAGAAGAGCTATGCTAATTCGAGAAGAAGGGATTTGGATCTTTCTGTTGGTGATTATGTGTATCTAAGGGTTTCTCCGATGAGAGGAATAATTCGATTTGACAAAACTGGGAAGTTCGCGCCCAGATTTATTGGTCCATTCCCTATACTTGAACGGATTGGAACCCTCTCTTATAGAATTCAATTGCCCGATTGGTTGCCTGGAGTACATGATGTATTTCATGTATCTCAACTTCGAAAGCACGTTCATGATCCAGACTTGATCGTGGAAGAAGCCGCACAACAGGATATTGAAATTACTCCAGAATTAGCTATGAGAAGAGAGCCGCTAAAGATTATCGGCAAAGAAACCAAAGAACTTAGGAACAAGAAGGTTCACTTAGTCAAAGTGCAATTGAGTGGGGATCCGCGAGATTGTACTTGGGAAACAGAGGAAAGCATTACGAAAGCCTATCCTAAGTGCAGGGTGGATATCTATGATTGACTCTGGTGCAAGGTACATTTACCATATTTTGAAATTTCCATTATGTTCTCTACTTTGTTGTTATTTTCTTTTCATGGATGTGAACTTTTAATTCTATAGTCTGAATGATTTTAAAAGAGTATAGGACTTGATTAGTACATTTTTGAAAAGTTAAAAATAAAATTGCTTGTTGTTTGTGTTGTGTGATAGTAGATATGGTTAATTAAGTTATTAGAACGATAGTTAATTTAATCAATAATAGAATGAATGGTAGAATTTATTCGATTAAATCACACATTGAACTGATTTAAAAATAGATAGAAATATATACATGTGCAATATATATGTTTCAACAGGTAAATGGATTAGCTGTTGAGTAAAGAAATTATTTGCGTGCCCGACAAATAGGTAAATCTTAATGAGTTGGATGTGCAATTTTATTATTGTATCAACTCCTGTGAATGCCATTGGATGCGGAGTGCTGGTTGTTCTGTGTGTAATAATAAACGTCGCCATAGGATAATAACAATTAATTTTGAACTACACTACATGGCATACTTCTTGAAGATAGGCATACTTCATCATATACCACATAAGCATTTGGAGCTTGTGTGACGAGGTTGAAAATTTACCATACGAGCGAGAGACTTGTATGGCGATGACTATATATTACAGGTTGAACTGATGACTGATATGGACTATATAAAATATAACGGTAAATTGCCAGATTAATAAAAAAAACCACACGGGTCTGGAGTTGACAATAATCACATCTCTCTAGTTATTAGATACGGGACAGGATTATTTATTTCCCACACGGGATGAGGTGACGAGAATTTATTCTCTGGAGTAATTAAAAATACACACTCCCTCAGGCTTAGACAGGGTGACGAGAATTTATTCTCTGGAGTTATTATCTATACACGCTCCCCTGTAAACACCAGAATATATCACTATAAATATGTGTAAGCTTTATAGGATTTATTGGGTACCTAATACGACCCAATAAATTTCCAAACCCCTCCCCGTACAAAGGAGGTTATGGCGAAAATTTTCGAAAATTTAGGGTGTTAGCCAAATTTTTGAAGAATTTGAAAATTCTCAAAAACTGAAAAATTAGAGAATGGAAGCCAGATTGAAAGTAGAGTTGATTAATCAAACCATTTTCGAATTTTTTCCTTTTCGAGGACGAAAAGTTTTAAGTGGGGGAGATTGTAACGACCCGGAAAATCTGAACCAATTTAAAAAATTTTAATTGGCTATTTTAGTGGATTTTAAATATTTTAAATAATAACGACGAAAAGTAAGTTTGAATTGACGTTTAAAAATAGATATAATTAATTCTAATTATAAACAAGGCCTGAAATGGTGCGGTAGTTTCAAAACTTGAATTCAAACTTTGACTGACCGTACCGGGTGCAAAACAAAACGGATTTGAGTGAAACCAAAAATATTTAAATCTGTTAGTGAATACCTTTCTAACGAATTTGAAAAATCGAAGTTTCATAGCAGGAAGCAAAAGTTATGGCCAAACGAATTTTCAGAAAGGTCGCTATAGAGTTTATATAGCCCGTGAAAATGGCCATTTTGCAAACGACCTCAGAATTCAATGAAACCACTTTTGTTGGATCCGGGATGTCAAATTATTGCTAGGTTTCAAATTTCATAATTTTTGAAGCTAGTATGTGAGCGTGGCAAAGGAAAATGTGTTTGGTCGATTTCTATTAAATTGGATCGACCAGAAAAAGGCCATTTTTCAAACGGTCTCAGAATTCGATGAAACTAGTTTTGTTGGGATCGTATCGTCAAAACATAGCTAGATTTATTTTTCGGGAATTTTTAGAATCAGTATGTGGCCCCGGCAAGTTGAAATGTACGTTCAAAATTAATATTGAATGTTTTATATTTTAATTTGAAGAAAAACTGAATGAAACAGTCGAATGGGCCCACGAAACATATCCCATTGTGTTCGGAATGGGGGTATTTAGCTGGGGACGACAGTCGTTGGGTTTGGATTGGAGGTCGTGTTAGAAAACCCTCTTTTAAAAGCTCCCGGCCAATCAGAATTTTATAAAAAAAAATCTCCTCCCCCCCGATCAACGACGGAAAGCGTTCAAAAACTTCCCGATCATTTTCCGGCCGCCACGATCATCGATTGCCCCTGGCCTTGTTGAACTTTTTGTAGATCCTCTCCTCCTCTTCAAATCCGTATAAGCCGCTCCCTCCCTCGTCGATACTACTTCGAGAATCATGCCCCTGAAGTCGCGGGTTATAAACCGCCGTCGCCATCACCTGGGGCCACCGAGTTCATCGCGCTAGGGTCTCCTGGCACGCCTATCTCCCCTCTTCCACGTGGCGAAGGCCGATCGAAGTATCGTTGCACAGATTTCAAGAAAATCTGAAACCTAGTTTTGAAGGTTTCGTGGAGGTAACGGCCTACTTTAATTTCAACTATATTATAGCACTTTAAAGCTCTACGGTTTTTGATTTCACTATAAAAATCATATCTTTTTCGTTTGTTGACAAAATTCAGTGAAACAAGAGACAGTGGACTCATGTGGACGTCTTCTACATTCTAGAAGAGACCTCATATTTTTCTGAGCCTTCTGCTATTTTTGGTGGAGTGGAACCCAATGTGAGATTTCTGAATTATAAACGATATGGAAAACGACGATGTATAAATTATATAGTCGATGTATGAGTTATATAAGCGTTGTACACCACATGTATAAGCATTGTATAAGTTGTACGGTTGATGTATAAGTTATATATGCATTGTAAAAATTATATATGTGTTGAATAGAAGTGAAATTTACTTATATATATATATACGCCCCTCGTCCACAAACCATGGACGATATTTATTGGTTGTAATTGTTGTGAAAATTGGTTGATAGCGAATGCTTGATTGGAATTGTTTGTGGTTGAAATTGATTGATTGTGGTTGAAAAATACCCGTTTGTGGTTGAGAATTATTTGGTTGAAACCACATAGGATTGGTTTGTGGAAAAGAAAGAAAAAAATATACATGCCGCCTGCGTGCGAACTAGATGCATGGAATCCCCATTGTCAAAAGCTGCGAGGCTTTAAGGTAGAGCGAGGAGCCGTACTAGGGACGGCCCCGGTTTTAACTACCCTGCCGTTATGCTGACGAAATTTTGAATAACATTCATGTGTTAGAATTATTTTCATGTGTTGAAACTATATTCGTGTGTTGAATAGAAATTCATTCGTTGAATAGAAATTCATGTGTTGAATGGTATTCGTGTTTGAAATAAATTATTTTAACAATAAAAATCACATTTTTATTTTATATATACGAACTATAGAAAACATTAATGTGTTGAATAGAAATTCATTCGTTGAATAGAAATTCATGTGTTGAATGGTATTCGTGTTTTGAAATAAATAGTTTTATAATAAAAATCATATTTTTAACATCTGTATGAACTATATAAAATAGTCATGTTTTGAAATAAATTTTTTTATAAAAAAATCATATGTTTAACATCTATATGAACTATATAAAATAGTCATGTTTTGAAATAAATTGTTTTATAATAAAAATCATATTTTTAACATTTATATGAAATACATAAAATAGCCGTGTTTTGAAATAAATTGTTTTACAATAAAAACCACATTTTTACTATATACATGAATCGTTAAAAATAGTGAAGTGTTGAAATAAAAGTCTATTGCATAAAAATATCATTTTTATCAAATGTATGAAAAGAAAATAGTTTTGAAATCGAAGAATCGATTATATATATATATATATATATATAGTTAAAATATATCGAATAGTGAAGCTGCAGTTCGTGTTTTGAAACCGTAATTTCAAACGATTAGTGCGGGAGATCCGACCGTCGGATTTTCCCGAAACTGTAACCATTGGGTTCGTCTCGGAAATATCTTTCCAACGATATCCACTTTATGAAAATCCAACGGTTGGATTGTCTGGAATGTTTAATTCAAATCTGAAGAAAAACAGCGCTAGAATCGAATATATATATATATATAATTAAATTAAATCGAATAACGACGCTGTAGTTCGTATTTTGGAATCGAAACATCAAACGAGTATACTGGGAGATCCGACCATCGATTTTCCCAAAACTGGAACCGTTGGATTCGTTTTGAAAAGATCTTTCTAATGATATAAAATTTGTGAAGATCCAACGGTTAGATTTTCAGATATATATAAATCAAATCTGAAGAAAAACAGCGCCACGGCCGCGTTATGGCCTGAAGCGTCGTTTGAATAAATTGGCTATTTTTAAATAAATAAAAATAGCGATAAATCGTGATAAAATATTATAAACGATATGGAATGTGAAATTTAGAAACTAACTGAAGGTTAGCTAAGTCGAATGGTTTCCTGTGTTTTGATCTGATGTTGGTTTTGGCCTTCGGGGTTAATATTTGGGAAATCGTTCTCTTACTGATTTACGGTTAGTGACTAAGGAATTGGAATAAGGCGTATGTAGTGTTTGTGTAGTACTTGTTAATTATATACGCGAGTTGCTCAGAAAGACCGAGTTTATCCCATTTTGAATAACTGAATCGACGATAAGAAGTCGAAGATGAAAACGGTGGTAAAGACCGGAGATCTTCACCTCAGTTGGATGGTAACTGATGTCCTGATTGGGAGGCATCCCGAAATATGGATAATTAGTGGTGATCGTCCAGACGTATGTGGAGATCGATGGGTATGCGAGGTATATAGTGCCTCCGGTTTCGTTCAGACCCTGAACGGACTTGCAAATGGACTGTGCGTCTGACATTGGAATTCATTCTGTGTGATTGATAGCCATCAGTTGCATGGTGTGAATTGCCTGTGTGGCATGCTAAGACGCAGTGATCAAGGCTTTTGTTGAAGAGCAAAGTCTTGTGATTGATGATCAAAGCACCGCCTGTGTGGCGTAGCTTTGTGTGTAACGTGAATTCGCGAGCCTCACATCCCGGTATGAACCAGAAACGGGAGAGGACCTCAGGGAGGGCATGCGTTTCCTTCTAGCTAGAGTTAGTGTCAGTGCTTGAAATGGCTGACATTTATATTATTTTCACCTATGTGGTTGTTGCTGTTGCGAGGCGCCTCGGATATATCGGTCGATCCGGGACCGATGGAGTCATTCGTTGGCTCATTTACGCCCCCAAAGGGCGGGGAAACGTAGTGTTCAGGAATTTTAATCCACATCGGTGGACCGGCCCTGACGATCCAAGGGTTTGACTGAGTACTTGCCCTGAGGCTCGGGCTAGAGAGTCTCGAAGTCGGTAAGGACTATCTTTTGCCTTGGTTTATGACGGAAATCCAATTTCCAAATACGACACCGTGCGGTTTTGATTGTATATATATATGGCGACATGATATATGGTACCCATGCCGTCTATGATCGATAGTTATGATTGAAATTGTTTTGAAACCTATAAACACTAGTAATAATATCAAATGCTTTTGTTTATTCGTATCAAGCATGCCATTATAAGGTAAAATTCTATCCTCCGGTTTGCGTTGCATTGTGTGATGGGAACTGAGTCTTATAATGGCTTCATTTTTATAAAAACATTGCGAAGTTTAAAAGAGTTACTTGTTTTAAAAGAACTGGCAATCCAATGGAGTAAACCCGTTCCGCGAAAGTGGCATAGTCCTGTGATTAGCCATATTATAAAATGTGTTAAGTAGATTTCTCATACCAGTCCCATGACTGACTCGTAGTTTGTTTCACTTGCAAACTCGGGTGCCCCTTTTTTCTACACGGGCAGCCTTGTCTCCAGGTTTTAACAGGCTCTTTCTGGATAGCTGGAGCTGAAGATGGATTCTATCATTTATCTCTTTTTATGCTGTTCAGCTCCTATTGTACATATTATGTTTGTTTTCCGCTGTAGACATTTATGTATAGCTAAACTGTATTTGTACTAAGTATGATCATGTATACTGTGTAACTCTGATGATTACGTTTATCTGGTGTATTATTTGTACATTATCTGGTGCGTTTATTTAATTCTGTTCTGCTATTATCTGTTTATGTGTTATATTCCAAAGATTACCCTTGCCACCGTCAGTACGGGGTTTGGGGTCGTCACAACTGCCTTCCACCATAAGCTACTACCTTCCCCTCTTGCATCAAAACAGCGCCTAGTCCTGTACCGCATGCATCTGTGTATACTATAAACATCTTGCTCCGATCTGGTAATGTCAAAACTGGGTGCTGTTGTCAGAGCCCTCTTCAACCGTCAGAAAGCGACTTCGCAATCCAAATCCTAAGTGAAAGTCAGGTTCTTCTTCGTTAACCTTGTAAGGGGAGCTGAGATTTTCGCAAAGTCTTTAACGAACTTGCGATAAAAGCCTGCTAGTCCAAGAAAACTTCGGACTTAGGTTGCATTCTTTGGAACCTTCCAATCCTGGACCGCAACTACTTTTGCGAGGTCCATAGCTAACCCTTCTTTGGACACCACATGCCCAAGAAATCTTACTTCTTCCCTCCAAAAGTGGCACTTAGAGAATTTTGCTTTTAACAGATGTGCACGGAGAGTATCCATGACTTCCTTTAAGTGCAAAGCACGCTCTTCCTCATTCTTCGAGAAAATCAGAATATCATCTACGAAGACCACTACAAATTTATTGAGAAATTTCCGGAACACTCTATTCATCAAATCGACGAAATAAGCAGGTGCGTTTGTCAAGCCGAAAGGCATGACAAGACATTCGAAGAAACCGTCCGGGGTTCTGAACGCAGTCTTACCAATGCTATCTTCAGCCGCTCTTAGCTGATGAAATCCAGTAGCCAGATCTAATTGGGAGAAAACTTTTGCACCTACAAGCTGATCGAACAAATCGTCTATTCTTGGCAGTGGGTGCCTATTCTTCTTGGTCAGATTGTTTAGCTCCCTATAATCAATGCATAGGCGAAGTGAACCGTCCGCTTTGGCTGCGAACACCACCGGAGCACCCCATTCAGAAATACTCTGCCTTATAAACCCTTTTTCTAGCAGCTCCTTAACTTGCTTGCTAAGCTCCTTTCTCTCCCTTGGAGCCATGTGTCTAACGGGTAAAGCAACGGGATTTGCGTTATCAACTAGGTATATGCGGAAGTCTATCTCCCGCTTCGGAGGAAAGCCCTCTACTTCCTCAAAGACATCCGAGTATTAACGAACCACTCTAACAGACTGCAAATTCTCAACAGACGCGTCAAGTGATTCTAGATAACTTAGCATAACAGAATTCATGGGTTACAAGAGATGTCGAGAGTGTTACAAAAGCGAGTCATAAGCCTAACCTCTCTCTTTTCACAATCTAGGATGGCTCCATTACTTGATAACCAATCCATGCCCAAAATTAACTCATAGCCGTGAAGCCCAAAACATAAGCATCACATCTAAACCCAACGCTAAGTATAGAAATTTCATAATCCAAACAAATCATCGACAAATAGGCTGAGCCCCCAATTGGATTTGAAACAACTAAGGGATCCTCTACTATACTGGCGTTTAGGTGTAGTGACTCAACTAAAGCAGTAGATATAAAAGAGTGTGATGCACCAGAATCAAAGAGTGTGCGAACAGGATGATCAAAAAGATAAACTAAACTTTCAACGAAAATCTCTCTAACTAGTTCCTGCGGCGGTGGGGCCACGGGGGCCTAGACCTACCCCCTTGCCTGCCCTGGTGCCATGAGAGCCTGAATCTGCCCTCCATAGGTAGGCCCTACCCTCTGCCCTTTCGTTGGGCAGTCCTTAATAAGATGTCTTGCCTCGCCACAGTGGAAACAACCAGTCTTCTTCTTCTTCCTACAGTCTTTGCTCAGATGGCTTGGTGTCCCACATTTAAAGCATCTTTTCTTTCCCTTGCCGTTGTTGTCTTTACCACCCTTCTTGTTCTGCTGTTGCTGTTGTGGTTTCTTTTGATCCCCTTTCTTCTCAGGTGCCTTGTTAGCATTGGCGCCTTTCTCCTCTTCATGCATAAGCGCCATGTCAACCAATCTCTCAAAGGTGGCCCCCATAGGGATGTGGGTCATATCTAACCCATGTAGCGGCTCGTTCAAACCTTTAACGAATCTCAGGGCCTTCTTTTAGGGTGTACTCACCAAGTCCAAGCGAAATCTCGCCAACTGATTGAACTTGTTGACGTACTCCTTCACTGATAGATTTCCCTACCTCAATGCCAAAAACCTTTCCATATATAGATTCTCTTCGCACTACAAAGAAAAAAACTTTTAGCAACAGGTGATACTTGTTGCAATAGACCTATTGCAATAGGCCTGCGCCTCTTGGTATAGCCGAAGTTGCAAAAATTCCATAACATTTTCGGTCTGTTGCAATAAGATGTTGTGGTATACTTTTTTGCAACAGGCTTTTGCTGTTGCAACAGATCATTTTGCAACAGTATATGCCTGTTGCAATAGATCCATAAATCTATAAAAATAATTATTACAACTTATAGATATTACATATTAAATGTATTCGTTTTAGTAATAGAGCATATCAAAAAATGAAATAAATAAATAAATAATTTATTTTAACAATGTTTTAATGGTACAAACAACTACAACAAAAATTTCTACAATTTTCATACACCACTCATGTATAATAATTATTTTCTCTCACACAACACATTTTTTTGGAATAGAATATTTTCTAATCATACTTCTACTTTATCATACGTATACTATAACAAGAGAATAAGCATTATCAAATCACTAGAATAAATATGCAGTTCATGCTCCAAGTTTGTTGTCGATCATGAACATGTACGTGCCTATCCAGAAATATGTATGTCATTCCAACGAACTCTACATCAAATAAAAACATAGAACTGACAACACCTTCTGTGCTTCCTTGCAACCATTGATGTGCAATACTGCAAAATCCAACTTTTTTAGTTGACTTGTTTCAACAAACCTATTATGCTTTCTTAACAAAAAAAGAAAGTAAATTACCTGGCAGGGACCAAAATCAATTGCAGTGAACTTGTCCTTCATCTTGAACAGAAGAATGATGCCGCTAACCAAAACGATCATCAGTTGCCCGTATTCTGTTGTTCAAAGTTCCAATTAGTTTATCCAACTTGTTCAGTATGCTTTTTGGTTTACTTGCAGGTGCGTTCTTTGCAAAGAAAAAATAAGTAAATCCTGAATAGCAGTTAACATTTTGTTACTATGGTCACGTACATTTATCAGCATGTACAATCACACACTTATTTGTACCATTTGGAAGTTAACTTGGGTTCAGAATCAGTATGCATGTTTTTTGCTTTATTTCCCAGGGACACTGAAGGGAAATCCTACCATGACATCATAGTGCCAAAATAACAATATTATTGTAACATGACTGCATTAATGAACAAGGGTTATGATATATAGTTTGGTGGACTTGAAATATGGACCCCTTCTAATCTGGGCTGGTTTCCATATTTTGTATATTGCTTGTTATGTGACTCGCCTCACAAATATCACATGATTTTATTAAAGAAAATAGTAGTCGGTTCCAATTCAAATTGAACACACAAAGATCATGATTAATAAAAAAAAATATGGTAAAAAAATGAAGCAAAAGAAGTCAGAAAACAGATAGATCGAATATCGTGAACAATAAAGTGCATGGGATAAAAAAGTGTAATACTTACAAAGCAATCCAGCAGTATGGAGCAAGCGCTTTGCCAAATCTCTCTTCTACCCTCCATGACCGGAAACAGCCACTTGAGTTTGCCTGATATAAATCATAGTTTATAAATTAGTCCTCTGAAAGATGTGTCGGTGTTAGTCAAATAAATAAGCATACAAATATAACCAAAGACAATAGTTTGCCTGATGGTCAATCTTACAAGTTGTCTCCTTTCTCGTTGCACTAGTGGTAGACACAAGTCCCAGAAAGCATGTCATTAATGGTACATATTAACAATAAAAATATACTGACATGAAAATACTGTTGATCATAATAGAAAACCATCGGCAGTACAATAATAAATATAAAAAATTCCAAGGAAACATCTTAGGAATAAAGAAGATTACCATTTACATTTTGTGTATCATCCCCCTGGCAGCAGTAACCCATTGTCTATTTCGATTGAAAACAATGCTGACTATAGTAGGAACACAAACCCTTTTTTGCATATAGTTATAGAGAGAGAAAATGACCTATGCAGGTTGGTATATCATCATTCACGTTAAGCATCTATTGTATCAATTTTCAATCGACCTACTGCAAAGCAAGCAATAAATAAATTTTAAACCCCAATAAACTGTCGATACCAAAATTCAAAGCCATACGTTCAATGTCCAACTCAATCACTTTCCAGTTCGGGATAAAAAGAAAAATCAAATGAAAATACATGTAAACTATTGAAAACTTGCTTACGTTGGACAAGCTGAAAGTAACCAGTGGCAATGCTAGTAATTGTGAATGCGGCAATGACAAAAGTAGCAACAGTTGGTGACGAGATTGGACGTAGAGATGGATAGCCAAACTTGAACTTCAAACCAAAGATTACATGAAATATGTGAATCAATCCACTATTTAAATCCCGCTTCATCATCGGCAGATAGTAGTGCTCGAGTTCGAACAAAATCGAAATGCGGAAATTTTACTAAAGCACATACCAATTTTTAACTCAGACCATCGGGAAATTCAAGAACACTACAATTGAAAAAGGCAAAAATCGTGTACCAATTCATCAACATTAAACTTGATGACGAAGCGAGCAAGGGGAATCAACGCAGAGAGATTGGCTGATGAAGCATCAAGGGGAACCCTTTCTTTGATCAACTTAATACTGGAATTGGCGGCTTCGAACCAAAGAAGAACCCTAATTCCAGAGCGTGTTTAGTGTGTATTTCTTTCAGCAATAAACCCACAAAACAGTTTGTTTCCAAATCTTACACCTTGCAAAGCATTAAACTCAAACATCACATGAAAAAACTATAAAAAGCTAACAAATCAACCTCAAGTATTTTCGACAACACCTAAATCGACAATACGTAAATCGAGAAAAACAAGTATTTTCGTTGACTCCCACGATTTGTGTAGATTCACGTTTAAGTATCAAATTTTTATTTTAGATTAAATTAAAATAAAATAAAAACAAATAAATAAATAACCAAATTTTCATCCTCATCCGAAGTAGCAACAGCAGCATCCGCGAAATTCAAGGGGAGAGAACGATTAAGTACTAGAGAAGAAAGAGAAAATGAACAGAAAATTGCGATGACATTGGCTATTTGAATCTCGCTATTTGGTTCCCTTCGGTTAATACAGAGGAAGGGAGCTGGTTATTTGGTAAAGTGTGATTTAGGGTTTCAAATATCGGTTTAAACGGGAAACAAACAGAAAGAAGCTGAATGAAATATTTGGGAGCCCGCTATTCCAATTTTTGTTGACCACCTTCTTTGCAACGTTGCTTATTTCATCCAATGTTGCGTGACTAATTTAATTAGAGTCACCTGACGAACAATGAATATTCTGCACTAATAAGGAAATTTCAATTTTGTGATATCATCGAGCGAAAACATATCATAATGAGTACTGAGATTTGAAATGTAATGTTTTTACTCTTAGATTTTGAAACTTTGTTAACTTCTTTAATTTATCTGAATTTGTGTAATACATAAAGTTGCAATAATTTTTGTCTATACAAGCTTTTTTATTTCAAATATTTTGATATTTTATGGGGTTTATATATTATATAAAATTTGAGATTATTTTAAGATGTGTGTCTATTTATTTTTCAAATTTTATGAATATTAATTACTAATTTAACTTCAATTAACTAAAAATGTTAATAATTTTTGAACTAAGTTAATTTAGAACTCTTATTGTTAATAATTTCATAATTATTAACTACTAAATTGAGTGCTATATATATATAGTAGTTGTGTTTAACATTAAATACTAATAGTAATTACTAAATAATATAATTTTTAATGATATAATATTAATTATATTTTCCAATTATTAATTACATATATGTATATATATGTATGTGTGTATATATATATTAACTATTATGCTTTTACTTCTTATATTATAACCTAATATTACTTGGGGAAAATAATTTTTAAAAGTACATTTTTTGCAAGTGACTTTACCTGTTGCAAAAAAATTACAGTTATCACAACTGGTGAAAACAGTTACTAAATATATAATTTTTGCAACAGGTTTGAAAGTGTAGTTGCAAATAATATGTCTATTGCAACAGGAATGAAAAAGCAGTTGCTAAAAATATGTTTTTGCAACAGGCGTGAAAGCGATGTTGCGAAAAATATGCTTTTCGCAACAGGAAGGAAAAGCCTATTGTTAAATCTTATCAATTGCAACAGCTACGAAAGGTCTGTTGCTAAATATTATTTACTACAACTGACATTTGAGGCCTCTTGCAAATAATTAGTTGCAAAAGGGTATTTTTATTGTAGTGTCGGCCCATAAGATAAACTTTGCCTCAAACATACGCCTGAAATCTCAACTGGACGCTCTCCATTAGTGACCTCCTACCAAAACGAGGCCTCATCCTTCATTAACCAGGCAGCCAATTGGACCTTTCTTCCATCTTCTACCTCAAAGATTCCAAACAACTCTTCCACCTCCTTTACCCAATTTCGAGCTTCAACAAACGTCTCCAACCCATGAAAAGGTTTTCCGCCCATTGCCCGAAAGTCCTTGCATATCTTTGCGAAAGTATCAACACGGGGAGGAGGAGGAGGAGGAGCATTTGCTGGGCCTGTGACATTGGCCCTAGCTTCCAGATACCTTCTAAACCATCTTAGTATCGGTATCCCCTCGGGTATCTCGGGAATTCCAGACATGCTGAAAAGAAAATGAAGAGATTCAAACGAAGAATTCGAAAGAAAGATATATGGATCTTGGGGGTTATGTTTTTAAAATAAACTTTTCTCTTGAAAATACTCTCCTTAAAACGTATTTTTGAAAGTATCCTTTATGAAAAATAGTTTTTCAAAATATCTTATCTGTTTTGGTAACCTTCAGCTCTGATACCACGTGTGATACCCCATCTCCATTAAGGTCACTCACAAAGGGAATGCCTTAATTTTGGTGGAGCGTTTATTGTGTATATAATAGAAAAGTAAACAAGAAAGATAAATATATTGGTACTTGGAAAGTAAAAACAACTTTTATTGCAGCGGAGAAATAGTTTGGTTACATCACATCAAAAACCAACTACAAAACCAAATACACTTATAATCCATCTTGACAAATAAGTTCTGAGTACATAAAATAAAAGACATAACCCCAACATAAAATAGCCATAAATAAGATAGGCTGCACTTTACTTCAGCAACCCAAGCAACTTCCAAAATAAAGAGATAAAGCTGTCCAAATCAAGCTCCACTAGTACTAGTCCCACCCTGAGCACCTGGGGGAGGAGGAAGAAAAGAGGTGGAAACAAAGGGGGTCAGACATAAAGTCTGGCGAGTGCAATTACTTTAACAATAAAATCATTAAAGTAACTAGGATAAGGCATAAGCTGGAAAATAAGGAAATGACTGTGATCAAATGGGCATGACAAAGCAAACAAAGGAAATAAAATGAACAAAGATAATGTTAAAGGCGCACCTAATCACTATAAGATAATTACTACATTGCACCATACCAAACACCCTAAAAGTTGATCCCGCCTACAGAACTTAATAATGATAATGGTAGTTTCGTGTACCCCTAGCTACCTTCATTGGTGCCATCTGCCCCTATCTCCACTAGTTGCACCCACTACCCCCATTCGATCGGCTCATTAACTCGTAGATACCCATGTTGATCCCACAGTGGGGTGTATCACTCCCGAAAGTGGCAACCCGATACCACTAAAGACGCACGGCTTATACCTACACGATGCAACAATGTCTTACCTACCAGCCCGGGCCCACACACGCACAAGACCCCGTTGGACTTGCGTTGCCATCGCTAACCCGTTTTGACATCTTACAATCAAACCTAGTACGCGTGTCCCGTCCTCGACTTGGGTCGAGCCCATAAAGATACTTAATGGGTTACTGGTCTGATAAGGGTCCCCCCATGCCTGACACAAGCCTTCCACCTATACTTTGTCCACACTAAGGTTTCCCCACTTAAACCCATTCTTATTCATGTCTTCTTACATGTTTCAATCTTGGTTAAGTGCATCTAATCGTATTTCACATGCCACCCAAGGCACTCACTTAATTTCACATGCTAACCAAGGCACCCACTTAACCCCCCATGTCCTACCACATGTTTATCTGGTTAAGTGTTACTTAATTCATTAGAACGGTAACCTTGTAAAGACCTCCCACATTAGACTGGCATTTGCGGTTGCTGGATTTGTCGGTCGGGTCCGGGCAGTCTTATACCGCAAACGAGCCTAAACTCGTGTCTTTACAACTGTTACGCATTTAATTCATGCCTTTGACCTCTTACATTAGACTGGCATTTGTGGCTGCTAGATTTGTCGGGCGAGTCCGGGCAGTCTTACACCACAAAAGAGTCTAACCTCGTGTCTTAGGCGGTTTCTTATTACACATCTTCATTTAACCCCAAAGTGGATTAATATCCCTATTCAAATTTGTAAATAAATTCCAAATATACTTATGTTCATAATTGTCACCTAAATTATGTCCATTTATTTCAGGTATACAAATTTTACCAATAATTGCCTCAAATTAATTGTATGCCTTTTAAGGCCATTACATGCCAATTCTCAATATGTGTATATTCAATATTACCCCCATCGTCCCCACGTTGTTTGTTCGCTTATCATGACATATATATATATATATATATATATATATATATATCAGACTAGCAATTAGTCTAACACATAAAAGGGAAGAAACATCGCAAATTCGCATAACACACTGAATGGATCTAACTTGCAAATAAGGATTACAACATAACTTGCATAAACTTTGTATTGTCATGAATCTAAACATAGACCTAAAGGTGTGAACTTGCATATATGAATATAGTTTTCACCAAAACTTGCATAGGCCATAGTCAAAAACTTGCATAAAACTATGTATGTCATAGATCTAAACCTAAAGGTGTAAACTTGCATATATGTGAATCCAATTTCTACCTAAACTTGCATATAGTCATTTTACTTGGTTCACATGTAAACTTGTGTACAATTCACATAGAAACTAGCATATAATCTACACCCAAACTTGCATATAAAATGATGTCAAACATGAATCAAGTTGAACATAGGTGATTGGGCTTATACAAAGGGATCCACAACAAAAACTCTCATTATGAACAACTAGCATATATTCACAAAATATCACATTTAGTTAATGTTTCACAAACATAGCCATATAACCCAAATTACAACTCAACCTAATTATCTTATTAAAGAAATCGAACTCACAACTCAAAGAAGGTCTTGAGTTCTGGGAACTGTGTTCTGAAATTGATTTAGCTCGCCTTTGAAGTAGACAAAGTCGTCGTCGTTGTTGTTGTTATAGACACGGGTTTAATTGAGTTGATTAGCTTTTCTTTGCTCCTAGTTGGTGGCGGCTACTCTAGGTTGCGGGGTGATAGCATGACGGCCATGGTTCTAATTTTTATTAGGTTTAGGGTTTGAGTCTTCATGTGTTTATATAGAGATTAGGTTTAATTTAGGCCATTCCATCAACCTAGAAGCAACCTGAACCATCCAAAAAGCCAACTCAGCCCTAATGACTCAGTAGCAGATCAGAATTGGGCTTAATTCAAATCTTCTCGAGGGGGGTAGGTCGACCCCCAGGTCGACCTGGCCTGGGGCGGGAAATTTCCCACCCTGCCCGGTTCTGAGTCTGAATTCTTTGAATTTACATTTGAATTTCTGGAAACTTCCGACAGCCATAACTTCTACATACGAAGTCCAATTTACGCAAACTCGGATTCTATCTCAACTAGAATTCCGAGACGAACACAATGGCGTAACCCTTTTCCCTTGATTCTCACATTTAAAATTAATTATTCCTCAATTTGTTAGTTTAATGTTAATAGAAAACACGGGGTGTTACACAATTAATAGGGTTTGTTTTCTACCTAAGCAATTTCGAGGACAAAATTATTTTAAGGGGGGAAGAATGTAATGACCCATATTTTTACGGTGTGATAATTAATTTATTTAACTATTTAAATAGTGATTTAGAGAATTAAATGGTCGTTTAATTAAATAATATTGAATATTTAATTAATATAAATAATAGAATAATATATTTATTTCCGAAATAGTCGAAAATAGTGAATTGACAACATTATGTGAATTGGACAATTTAAAATATATAATTCACTTTAGAATTGAATTATATAAACAAATTTATTTAATAAATGTTGGTTTGAACGTATATTTATATTATAATTATAATCGAGCTCGAAATGGCGTGGCAGTCCGTAATTTGGTGATTCAAACTTTAATTGAATATATAAAATCCGTTTTAAGCTGGATTTCTGTGAAACAAGAAACGTTTGGAGCTGGTGAAGTATATTTTTCTAATGGAAGAGAAAAATCGAGATTTCGTGGTGTCGATTTTGAGTTACGATCAAATCAAATTTTAAAATAGTCGCTATGGAATTCTTTTATAATTTATAACAATTTATTTATATTATAAATGGATTTTTAATATAAATTGAATATCAATTTAATCTGGGATTTTTAAATGTCGAGCTATAAATCTTGATATGTTTATTTTGGGGCCAGATTATATTCTATGTGAATATATACGTTAGTATTAATTAGTTAATATTAAATTTAATTATTTTTAATATATTAATATTTAAAATGGGTTTATTTAGAGCTTTAAAAATAGCCAGTTTTGCGAACGACCTCCGTTTTCGATGAAACTAATTTTGTTGGATCCGGAATATTAAATTATTGTTAGATTTCAATTTTTCATGATTTTTGGAGTCAGTATGTGGCCGTACAGATTTTTAATGTGAAAAACAGTTGATAATCTAACTTTAAAAATGTGTTGTGGGAACAAACGAAGTCGGAATTCGATGAAACCAGTTTCGTTGGGTCCATAATGTCGAGCTGAAGTAGAATGTCCATTTTCATGGTTTTTGGATATTGTATCTGATCACAAAGATTTTTAAACCATAAATACAAATAGCGGTTGGTTAAAAATGAATATTTAATCGAATAATAAATTATTAAAAATACACTATAAATACCTGAAATTATTTCTAACCATAATTCAATTCTCCCACAGTCAGACAATGCGCCGTTACCTCAAAGAAAGTATAAACAGTAAATTCTTGAGTTTGGAAAATCAAAACAATTCCAATATATTCCTATAAATTGCAAAATATATATTTATGGATTGCTGAAACGATTCATTGCAGTTTGGTATAATTTTTGGAGAGTGTGCGCTCATATTTATGCAGGTGGGTTTCGTCGGCGCCGCCTAAAGCTTAGAAATTCTGGTAATACGATCATCGGTGAGCGATTGGGAGGGTAGTATAGTGTTTGTGTTACAGAGAGGGTTCGTTCATGGGGTTTTTTGCGGAAATTCGAGACAAAATTGTTCGGTACTTGTGGAGTACTAGCGCGTCGAGGAACTAGAAGCCGTATTCTTAAAGGAGCTCGAGTTGGACTTTATTGGGTAGAGAAGAAAGGTTATTGGTCGAGAAGAGAAATGTTTGTTTTAGTTTGCATTTAAATGGAAAATATGGAGAAGACACGGTGATTAAAGATTTAGCAATGGTGAGCGAATTACAGGAGGAGTGCGGTTTTTAGATGTTGGGGAAGAAACGATATATGGATCGGATGGGAATAGTTTGGGCCAAGGAAGGAAAAAACGATAAGGCCCATTTCTAGATAAATTTAAATATTTTTAATTTATATTGTATATAAACTTGTAAAAGCTATATCTTATTCATACGTGATCGAAATTTAGCGAAACAAGATCCGTTGGGATCATATGGATGGTGGCTACACAATGGAACTGATTGGAAGTGAATTGGAGCTCATTACATAGCGAAATAAATTGTCCGATCTGAATCATCGATTGATTATCGTTATTTAACGACAACCGTCCAATGTGAGTAAATCACACTAACTTTGCTCAGTTATATTTTTATAACGTAATTTTAGAACTGATGAATATTGGTTGATTGTTGTGTGTTGATTGGTTGGTTGAACTACTAATTGATTGGTTGAAATATCGATATAGTTATATATATATATATTGAATATATAAGTTTGAATTTATATATAGAAATAAAAGTCGGTTTTAACACCGATATTTGAGATTGAAATTGAATGTAGCAATTATAAAGGGAATTATAAATGAGATTTAAGTGTTAGAAATAAAAGATAGATTTCGTATGAATAATTCTATAATTAGAAGTATAAATAGAAGTATAAATAGAATTTGGAAATGGGATATTATTTCAAAAATACGAAATCAAACTTAAGGGATTATATAAAAGAAATATTTTCACATTCAATGTGGATAATGGATTAAAATAAATATTTTATAATTTAAAACATTTATAAAGAAATTGGGTTTTGAATAGGAATTCAAATGGGAATTTGAATGGGAAAGGAATTTGAGTTAATTGAATGTAAGTCATTCGAATAAGAGTTAATCGAATAGAGTTAGTCGAATATTAGTTATTTGAACTAGAGTTAATGAAATAGAGTTAATCAAATTAGAGTTAATCGATTAGAGTTAATCGAAATAGAGTTGATCGAATATTAGTTATTCGAATTAGAGTCAATCGAATATTAGTTATTCGAATTAGAGTTAATTGAATATTAGTTAGTTGAATAGAGTTAATCAAGTAGAGTTAATTGAATATTAATTATTGGAATAGAGTAAATCGAATATTAGTTAATCAAATAGAGTTTGTCGAATATTAGTTCGAATAGAGTGAATCAAATATAAGTATTCGAAGAGAGATTATCGAATATAGTTTATTCGAAGAAAAGATTATCGAATATAGTTTATTCGAAGAAGGAAAGATTATCGAATATAGTTTATTCGAAGAAGAAAAGATTATTGAATATAGATTATTCGAAGAAGAGTTATTGAATATAGTTTTTTCGAGAGAGAGTTATCGAATAGAGTTTGTTCGAGAATGAATTATACTTTGGGATTCGACTTTATCGAATATAGGAAAGTATTATTTACTCTTTGAATTTTAAATCAAGATTTATTTATTTAATAAATCCTTTGTTTATTTGTTCAGATTAAGAAATAAAAGTTATATTTGAGTTATTACATTTCAGAAGCATGGGATTATAATACTATTGTTATAATCAAATAATTTATGTAAAAGAAGTGGATTCGTAAGGGTAACGTTAGGAAGTTTGGTGAAGATTTAAAAGGTGAGCCTTGTCTATTGCGAGGTTAGAAATGTTGTTCAGTTATGGTCTGAGAGGTAGTTGTACCCCAACTTGATTGACTTCATTTTTAACTAAGGAATGGTTAAGGTTCGATAGTGAAGGTTAGTTAATTGAATTTAGTTAATAAGTGTTAATGGTTCGAGTTGGCATAGTGATGTTTTATTTAAGCATCTGTTTAAATCCAATGAAGGAGTTTTAGAAATGTTTTCCAAATAAGAAAGCGGAAATGTTCCTAATATAGAAAATAAGAAATAGGTGTAAATATGGAAATGGTTACAAACGATTAATAACGTAAATTTAGAAAAAATAAGAATTTACGAATATATGGAAACGGGAATAGGGAAATGAATAATTGAATGACAAATTAATTCAAAAGGGGATCAGTGTTGATGGATGATTTGCTCGGCAAGATTTCCATTTGAAAATACGACCATTGTTTGTACACATGTTTTCCTTTGATAGTTAAATCACCGACTATCAAAGTTTTTGACCATTTCCGTTGTCAATACGGAGAGACCGGGATCGGATTCATTTTCTGAAAACAACTCTGTATGGGCGTTAGCGTTGTGAATCAAATATGATGAAGATAATTGAAGACGGAGTTGTGAAAGGGCTGTTCTGGCGATCCTATGTAGAAATTTCCCAATATGGATTTGCAGAATAGTGCCTTCGGTTTGTCCAGACCTAGGACAACGTGTGTGGACGAATGTCTAACAAAGTATATCTAATGGATCACGTAAGTTGATCGCTTCAAATGTATCCACGTTTGGTGGCGAAGGAATTCATTTCTCTTAGCTTTGTACCCGTGGTATTTTTGTGGAAATCAATTTGCGATTTAGCGAGTATGACGACGTGACATTCAAAGTAAATGAATGTATGATCTATCAAAAGATACGTTATGACCTTAAGCCTCATCAACCGGGAAATGAAAAAAATTGGGCAGGCAGCATGGCTTTGTGGGTCGCCCCCATTTTGGTGTATTATCACCATCTAGAGAATATTCATATTTATTACTTCTTTTCGCTTCTGTATCTTTCAGGAACGGTATGTTGCTAGCAATCGTAGGTGACAATATATTCGATACACTCAAGAGAAATGAGTGGTCAGTCATGTGTGGACGGTTTAAAAGACGTTCTTGTTTAATATAGTGTATTGCTCTCTAGAGATACACTATCGGCAGGTGGTTCCATACCTTGTCATAGTCGGAATCCAATCTCCAATAAGCGCCTGCGGTTTTGATTGTATACTATATATATGTGGAGCGTGAGATGCAAGTATTCTACTAGATTGTTAATTATTTGTGATTAGACATTATTATAATATCAGAAAAGCATTGATTTTGAAAATGATTTGGTTTATCATAAGGTAAAAACCATCCGTGTTTATGTGTGGATCGGTCTTACAATTATCATTTCTTTTGAAAATGATTTTCAAAGTTAAACCAAGTGGTTGGAGTTTACTCACACCAATCTCATGACTGACCCAGAGCTTATTTCGTTTTGTTTTCCCTAAACTCTTGGGTGCCCAAAATTTGTACGGGCAGTCAAGTAGTCAGGATTTACAGATACACTAGATGGAGCTTGAAGAAGGAGGCTTCAGCAACATTTTATAGCTATTGTTTATTTCCGCTGTGATGTAGGTGTTGTACTCTAATATACAAATACAGATTTGTGTTTCAATGTTACTTTGTATACTATATTTTATTCGTTCCACTATGAGATTCGTGATACTCTGATGCTGTTGTGTTCTTCTTCTATACTAATTTTCTATCTTGTCTATTCTCACCCTCTAACTTCTTTCTATTAACTATCCGGTATTTCCGATGCTTGGATGGTCGACATTTAGTTTATGTCGATTACCAAGGTTGCAAATTCTCAGGTCGTTACACTCTGTCAGACATTCATCCATACAAGTTACCCCAGGACTGGACAAACTGAAGGCACTACCCCGTAAATCCATCTTAGGCAATTTCTACCTAAGATTGATAGAATAGCCCTTGCATAACTCCGCCTTCAATGGTCTTCAATAATTTCTGATTTTACAACGTATATATCGAATCGAAGTGGAATTTAGATTCCGGTCTCTTCGAAATGACAACAAAAAAGGTCCAGATTGATAGTCCGTTATTTAACTGTCAAATATACACTAAAATAAATTGATTTAACTCCATTGGATCTGCTAAGTCTTATTTAAATAATCTAAATAATTAAATTTCAAATATTTACTTTGTAAATATATTCATTTGACAACATAAGTATTATTTGACTTAAAAATTATCATCGTCAGTCTTGTGTAATAACCCCATTCTCGAATATCTGTTTTCATAACTGAAAATGATATTCAACTCTAACACTTATTCTAAACACAACTAATACGATCTATGACGGCCCGCCCTGCACCAGCCGACATTTCCAATGAAACGCGTTGCGCTGACATCTAACCAACACGGGACGGTCGTCAAAAGGAAGGAAAGGGAAGGAATTTGAAACTATGTATCATCAAAGAACCTGTAGTATATCTCACAGCGCATGGAATAAAATATAATAGTAACATAACTTGATATAAAACAGCCGAGACAGTGCATAAGCTGAAAACTAAACCATCATAGCAGCGGAAAGATCTAAAATATAGCTTATGATCTAAACCATCATTATTACAAATTTTAAAGCTGTCTCTAAGAAAAATAGGAAGGTAGGCTACTAATGCCTAAAGTAGTGACCAGCAACAACACATGGAGAATATATGGGAATAATACGTGTAAGCCTCCTGCTCGTCTCTGGATAGCTACTCGTGCATAGCCAGCTAACCTATCTCTAATCTGCTCATTCAGGAGCACCAAGAGTAATAAGAAGAGACATAAAACTCTGGGTCAGACAAAAATCTAGTATGAGCGATAAGCAGCAAAAACAGAACAATAACAGGTATACATAACCATACCTGAACCTGGACCTAGACCTGCAACCAAAGAGTTAGCGCAACAGGATGTACAATACTCTAAGGTGACACTAACACATGGTGTGAAAATAATGGGGAGGGGGTGTGCATGTCATGGTGATAGCAAACATCAAACATAGCAATCATCCTCACATCTCTCACTCAATGCATAAAGTATACAATGTCCACCACTTTGATCACCTTATCCTTTGTTTCGATCACTCTGCCCCATGGAATCATAATGGCTCCACTGCACTGATCTGTAACCACTAATACTTTGCTATGTCCACTCTGCCCTATGGAGTCATGACAACTCCACTGCACTGGCTCATAGCCCTGCGACAATCACTTTGCCCCCATGGAGTCATGACAACTCCACTGCACTAATCCATATCCAGTATCTGTCTCTCAGTGGTGAGTCAAAGCTATAGACATTGATAACCCCTTTGCACACGTCCCGCAGCAAAGTCCAACTCATGAAGTTAGCTCGTTGCTTCACATCTGGATCCTGAGTTACAACTTCCCATTTGGACTACCTTTGCATCTCGGGTTTTGGTCATCATCCCGATTCGTGACTCTTCACACTCCGGCTTCGGGTCAAGCTTCGACTCGTGACACCTTGTTCCGGTTCGTGGTCCCCCTATGGCCATCGGCTCGTGGTCCTCCTCTAGTCCGACTCGTGGTCCACCCTTGGTCGGGCTCGTGGTCCACCCTTGGTCTGGCTCGTGGTCCTCCCCTGGTCAGGCTTGTGGTGCACTACTCGAGTCTGGTTCGTGACGAGAGGTCAAAGCTCGGATCAAGATGCTTCATTGTGGCTCGTTAAGGGTGTTTGTCTCATGAGGTGGGCTCACGACAAGAGTGGCTCGTGATGATAGTGCCACGATTGGGTCGAGGTGGTGCCTCACGAACGGGTCATGAACAATTTCCTACAACTTTTCCAACGAGCTGTTTATGTCATGCGATGGCGTTTTCGACCAATCTAACTTTGCTAAGAAATCACAAAACATTCCAAACAGTCATAACAACATGTGTAATCAACCATAAACACCAAAACAACAATTTATCATGTTTATATGGATCAAACATACCCAAAAACCATGTTTTTCCCCTTAATCATGTTTAACCATAACTAGTGATAGGATTAGCAAAACATATCCAAATTAACCCAAATTTCTATCAGAGTCCTAAAATAATATTTAGGAATTTTACAAATTTTTCCAGATTTTTCTAAGCCAAAATTTCGCTAATTATCACTAATCACCCATAACTAGCCGCAATTAGTGAAAAACAATGCAAATCACTCACCTTAGCCTCAAATAAAACTTTAGATCTGAAACTCTACTGTTTTGGATCGAATTCCAATGTATAGCAGTAGCCACAACTCTGACTTGATGCTAATCTGACTTGATTTGGTGTAGTTTTTCTTAATTAGTGATTGGAAGGTGATTTGGGGTGTTTTAGAGGATGGAGACCATTGCTAGCTTTAGAGAAATGTTTTAGGCGGCTGAGAAAATGAAATAAAACCATTTCCTAACTGATTTCAGCCTCCTAATAACCCTAATCCCGAAATGGGTTATGGGCCTAACTGCTAATCACCCTATTTGGCCTGGTTAAGTTGTTTTTCACCTTCCAAACCTTATTTCAGCCATATCTCCCAAACGTTAAGTCCGTTTGGCTATTGTGACCACACTACGGAAAGGTAAACCGTCATCTGAATCCAATGGAAGCGGCTTCAGGTCAAAACTACTTATCAATCAAAAGTTACAGGCAAAACAAGATTCGCTAGGGGCAAAATGGTCATTTAAAAATCGGCAAAAATCGTGAACATGGGAAATGACCCCAATAGTCGTTCACCAAAGTTACATGACTATACGACATCGTATAAAAATGAAATAAATATTCTACGATCCTCTAATGCATAGAATGTGGGTCGTTACATTCGCTCCTCTCCCCCCCTCCTCCTCAACCAAGAAATTTCGCCCCCGAAATTGCTTAACTAAGAAACAACAATGGGTCCCACATGCCTATCAACCATTTACAAACAACCAAACATACATAGCAACATAACAAGCCTATCCTAGCATGTGGTTTACTAACAAGGGGATAACTAAGTGGTCATAAAAATCTTACCCGGCAAAGAGCTCCGAATACAACTTCCTTATGCTTTCCTTTGTTTCCCATGTACAGTCATTCTCGTTATCACCCCACTAGACCTTGACTAGTTTCACCGTCTTCCTTCGAAGTTGCTTTGTATTGCACTCGACAATACGGATCGGCCTGCAGTTCCCAACCTCCTCAGGATTTACTTCGATGTCGTCCAACTGATCTGGAGAAATTAGTCATATCGGGGTCGTGCACGAACTTCCTTAACTGGGAAATATGAAATACGTTGTGAAATCCCGCCATCTTGCCAGGTAATTCAATTTTATATGCCAAATTCCCAACTTGCTCGAGAACTGGGAATGAACCAACAAATCTTGGTGTTAACTTACCTCTCCTACCAAATCGAATCACGCTCTTTAACGGAGAAATCTTGACAAACACCTAGTCACTAACGGAGAATTTTAAATCTCTTCGCCTCTTATCAGCATAACTCTTCTGCCTATCTTGGGCAACCTTCATTTGCTGTTGGATAACCTTGATCTTATATGAAGTTTCCCTTATTACAACTGGCCCAATCACGAATTTCTCACCGGTTTCCAACCAACATGATGGTGAGTTGCACGGTCTTCCGTACAAAGCATCAAATGGAGCCATACCAATACCGGACTGATAACTATTATTATATGTGAATTCAACCGAATGTAAATGGTTATCCCATGACCCTCCAAAATCTAATATGTAAGCTCTCAAGAGATCTTCTAATAGTCGATTCACCCTCTCTGTTTGACCGTCAGTTTGAGGATGGTACGCGGTACTGAGATGTAATTCTGACTCTAAAGCCTCTTGTAAGCTCTTCCAAAATCCACTAGTATACAACGGATCTCGGTCGCTCACAATGCCTTTGGGTATTCCAAGAAATCTCACTACCCACTTCATATACAGTTTCGCTAACTTAGCTGTCGTTCTATTCGACTTGACAGGTATAAACCATGCACTCTTGGTCAATTGGTCCATAATCACCCAAATGCTATCATGGCCCGATCTAGTCCTTGGTAACCCATCAATGAAATCCATTGAGACTTGTTCCCATTTCCAGTCTAGAATTTCCAATGGTTGCAGCAAACCACTAGGCTTCTTTTGCTCAACTTTAACTAGTTGATAGTTCATGCATTTGGATATAAACTTCCCAACATCTCTTTTCATCCCTTCCCAGTAGTAGGTCTGCTTCATGTCTTGATACAATTTGTTATCACCGGGATGTATAGTCAGTTTTGAGTGATGGCATTCTCTAAGCACTTCGTCTCTCAATCCATCGACATTGGGCACAACTAGTCTCCCATTCTTTCTAAGCCATCCTTCTCGATCAAGCCCATACTTGTTCATCTCCTCACTGTCGATACTCATCTCTAACTTGGAGATGATTTCCAACAGGTTAGGATTGTCCCTCTGACTGGAACCAATCCGCTCAATCAAAGTGGGTCTGATCGTCAAATTTGCCAACATCTCTGGACCCAATTCGCACTTTGGTCTAAAATCGTACCCTGCGATATACTCCAGTTGCCTCCATTCAAGAAACATAGCCCCTAAACTAGCATGTCTCCTACTCAATGCATCAGCTACCGCATTGCCCTTTCCTGGTGTATATGCTATATCGAAATCGTTGGAAGCCAAGAATTCTAACCATCTCTGCTGATGGAGATTTAAATCCTTCTGAGATAAAAGATACTTTAACGATTTATGGTCGGTAAACAACTCGAATCATTCTCCCAAGAGATAGTGTTTCCACATCTTCAACGCGAATACGATCGCTGCCAATTCCAAATCATGGGTAGAATATCTTTTCTCATGTGGTTTCAATTGCCGACTAGCGTAAGCTACAACCCTACCTCCTTGCATCAATACAGCACCTAGTTCGGTACCCCATGCATCCCTGTATACCATCATCTCTTCGTTCCCCTTAGGAATAACTAACACCGGTGCACTCGTTAACTTCCCTTTTAGACCCTTAAATGCATTCTCACACCTTTTGTCCCAGATGAAAGCTTGATTCTTCTTGGTCAGTTGAGTTAATAGTGTTGCTATCTTGAGAATTCTTGGATAAACTTACGATAATATCCAGCCAATCCCAAGAAACTTCTTACGTCTGTTGCATTCTTGGGTGTAGAACAATCTTGTACCATAGCCACCTTCGCACGGTCCAAAGCAATACCATTCTCCGAAACAACATGGCCCAAGAATCTCACTTCCCACCTCCAGAAGTGACACTTAGAAAACTTCGCTTTCAATTGGTGTTTTCTCAACACCTCCATCATTACTCTCAAATGTTCCTTGTATTCTTCCTATGTCCTCGAATAAACAAGTATATCGTCCACGAACACAAGAACAAACTTATTCAATTGATCTCGAAATACTCTATTCATAAGAGCCACAAAATATGCTAGTGCATTGGTCAACCGGAATGGCATGACCAACCACTCATAGAATCCAGATGGCGTCCGAAATGCCGTTTTAAGAATACTTTCAGCTGCTACTCGGAGCCGATGAAATCCTGTCGCGAGGTCCAATTGGGAGAACACTCTTTCCCCCTCTAGTTGATCAAACAAATCATCTATCCGCGGAAGAGGATACTTATTCTTCTTAGTCACTTTATTCAACTCGCGATAGTCCACACATAAACGAAGGGAACGATCTGCCTTGATAGCAAATAGAACTGGTGCTACCCACTCGGAGACACTCCTTCGGATAAATCCCTTCTTCAAAAGATCGCTTACTTGGACCCCAAGCTCTTGCTGCTCCCTTGGTTCCATACAACGAAGTGGAATCACTATAGGTCTGGAATCTCTCACTAAATCAATACGGAACTCAGTCTCTCGGTGTGGTGGAAGTCCAATCACTTCCTCGAAGATATCTGTATACTGGCCAGCAACGAGAACCCCTGATAACTTGTCCTGCGGGATGTCGAGGTAATTCAGAAAACTAGCCATCACCTCATCACTTGGTAGGCCACCAAACACTACCCTCCGCCCATCATCCGCCCTAATAGTCACCGAAAATCCCTAATAGTCTACCACCACCCCATATCTTTGGAGCCAATCGACTCCCAAAATAATGCCAAACCCAGCAAAGCCCAAAACAAAACAATCACAAACAAAATTACATCCATGACTCGATAAGATCAAATTTCGACAAATCATACTAAGGCTAGTCGAACCACCAATAGGGTTCGTCACCACCAAAGGTCTATCGACAATCTCGGGTTCCAATGCAAAACCTATCTACCAGGTTACTAGATATAAAGGAACGGGAAGCCCCAGTATCAAACAATACTCGAACAGAAACATCATAAACAGAAAGCATACCTTGAATGGCGACATTCTTTCCTTTCTCCACTGCAGTTGGGGCATTCGACGAAGAAGGAATAACATTAATAGCATGTGCTTTCACAATCTGCTTCTCTTTAGGAGGTTGTGGACACTTATCCTTATGATGTCCCACTTGGCCGCAGTTGAAGCACTTCCTGTCCGCTGGCTTTTCCCGACATTCTTTAGCATAATGGCCCTTCTTGCCACAGCTAAAGCACTCTACCTCTTTCTTGTCTTTCTTTTTCTGACCATCCTTGGTCTGACTCTGCTTCCTTTTATTCTGAGAATTATTCTTGCCTCTACTGCTTGCCTGCGGCTTTGTCCCCTCTGCAGATGCAACAATGACTTCAGCCTTGGGCTTAGTATAAAGGCTCTCTGATCTCAATGCTTTCCCAACAATCTATTCAAAAGTCTCATCAATATGGTTTATATCCCCCAAGTACTGATCTAAGCCTATTATGAACTTCTCATTCTTTTTCTCGGGAGTTTTAATAAGGGATAACTCAGCAACATACTCCGACACTGCCCTACCATTCTGCTTAAGCTCCAAGAACTTCCTAAACAATTCTGATTCATGAGCAGTTGGGATAGACTTATCACTCAATCGGGCCTTGAACTGATCCCAAGTAACTTGATCCTCAGGGGTAGCCGCCTTAATAGCGTTCCACCAATCCATAGCCCGTCCTTGCAGCTGGCGGGATGCTAGCTTTCTCTTCATCGCTGTTGATACCGAAAATTGGTATAACAACCAAAATGGTATTTCTAAACACGTTACCTAATCAGAGGCGAGATGCTTAGAAAGCACGTCACCTTTTCAGAGGCGGGGCGTTAGAAAACCTTTAGAGTTATGTGAGGCCATATCTAACATTCAAAAGCATCAAAATACCAAAATAAGGAAAGAAGACAAGAATTTTATAGTGGTTCGACTCTTAATCAAGTCTACGTCCACTTTGAAGATGGGATTTCATTAATAACCAAAAGATTACAACATTTGCTCCATTATACATTCATACAAGCTCCTTTGACATGCATTTGTCCTTACAACCGATTGAAAGAATGGATGAAAGCTTGAAGTATTTTATGCCAATCCCTCCATGGAAGCCATGGATGAAAGCTCCTTAGATCTTTGGGTGAATGATCAAGAAGAAATGAAGAAGTGCGTGAAATGCTTATGCTTGTTCCTCCATGAAAGCTATGCTCCACATGCTCCAATGTTCCATAGACTTATGATTGATGATAGAGAAGAGATGTAGGAATGCTTGGAGAAATCCCGAAAGCAATTAGGCATCACCTCCTTGTAGTTCCCGGAAAAGTCCCCCTTCAAATGGTGGAGGTAGGGTGCTATTTATAGATGATGGAGTGGCTGAATTATTCACTTCAGGCGGCTGGTCGGTTTTGCTAGGTATTTACGAGAATGCCACTGCCAGATGTCGACAGCTGGCGCATTACCTTACTCATTTCGACCGACCAGGGGGCCTTATTGGAGAAAAGACGACCAGAAAGCAGAAAAGGCGACCCAAAAAGCTTCAACATAAGGCGGACCGATCTGGAGGCCTGGAAAAGAAGCGGGCCGATTAAGTCTCTTGCACTTTGGAGCGACTAGGAACTTCGGTATACTTAGAACGACCAACGATCTTGAATATTTGGAGAGATCAACTCTCTTCCTTATTTGGAACGATCAGAGCCTCCCTTTTAGAGCGATCAAGAGCTTGTGATTATTTGGTGCGACCAGAACCTTGGGCATTTTGGTGCGACCAGAACCTTGGGCACTTTGGTGCGACCAGAACCTTGGGCATTTTGGTGCGACCAGAACCTTGGGCACTTTTGTGCGACCAGAACCTTGGGCATTTTGGTGCGACCATAAGGGTCTGTATTTTGGAGCGACCAGAATGACCAGCTAGCATGAAGAAGAGAACGATCGGGTTTAATATTTGGGACGACCAGAGCTTTTTAGAATTGACTGATCCCGAAGTCTTGAGGTTTGTTGAAGCGGCCAGGTTTTAGCATAAATTTGAGAGCGACCGATTTTGTGAGAGTGACCGACACTTATCCTTATGATGTCCCACTTGGCCGCAGTTGAAGCACTTCCTGTCCGCTGGCTTTTCCCGACATTCTTTAGCATAATGGCCCTTCTTGCCACAGCTAAAGCACTCTACCTCTTTCTTGTCTTTCTTTTTCTGACCATCCTTGGTCTGACTCTGCTTCCTTTTATTCTGAGAATTATTCTTGCCTCTACTGCTTGCCTGCGGCTTTGTCCCCTCTGCAGATGCAACAATGACTTCAGCCTTGGGCTTAGTATAAAGGCTCTCTGATCTCAATGCTTTCCCAACAATCTATTCAAAAGTCTCATCAATATGGTTTATATCCCCCAAGTACTGATCTAAGCCTATTATGAACTTCTCATTCTTTTTCTCGGGAGTTTTAATAAGGGATAACTCAGCAACATACTCCGACACTGCCCTACCATTCTGCTTAAGCTCCAAGAACTTCCTAAACAATTCTGATTCATGAGCAGTTGGGATAGACTTATCACTCAATCGGGCCTTGAACTGATCCCAAGTAACTTGATCCTCAGGGGTAGCCGCCTTAATAGCGTTCCACCAATCCATAGCCCGTCCTTGCAGCTGGCGGGATGCTAGCTTTCTCTTCATCGCTGTTGATACCGAAAATTGGTATAACAACCAAAATGGTATTTCTAAACACGTTACCTAATCAGAGGCGAGATGCTTAGAAAGCACGTCACCTTTTCAGAGGCGGGGCGTTAGAAAACCTTTAGAGTTATGTGAGGCCATATCTAACATTCAAAAGCATCAAAATACCAAAATAAGGAAAGAAGACAAGAATTTTATAGTGGTTCGACTCTTAATCAAGTCTACGTCCACTTTGAAGATGGGATTTCATTAATAACCAAAAGATTACAACATTTGCTCCATTATACATTCATACAAGCTCCTTTGACATGCATTTGTCCTTACAACCGATTGAAAGAATGGATGAAAGCTTGAAGTATTTTATGCCAATCCCTCCATGGAAGCCATGGATGAAAGCTCCTTAGATCTTTGGGTGAATGATCAAGAAGAAATGAAGAAGTGCGTGAAATGCTTATGCTTGTTCCTCCATGAAAGCTATGCTCCACATGCTCCAATGTTCCATAGACTTATGATTGATGATAGAGAAGAGATGTAGGAATGCTTGGAGAAATCCCGAAAGCAATTAGGCATCACCTCCTTGTAGTTCCCGGAAAAGTCCCCCTTCAAATGGTGGAGGTAGGGTGCTATTTATAGATGATGGAGTGGCTGAATTATTCACTTCAGGCGGCTGGTCGGTTTTGCTAGGTATTTACGAGAATGCCACTGCCAGATGTCGACAGCTGGCGCATTACCTTACTCATTTCGACCGACCAGGGGGCCTTATTGGAGAAAAGACGACCAGAAAGCAGAAAAGGCGACCCAAAAAGCTTCAACATAAGGCGGACCGATCTGGAGGCCTGGAAAAGAAGCGGGCCGATTAAGTCTCTTGCACTTTGGAGCGACTAGGAACTTCGGTATACTTAGAACGACCAACGATCTTGAATATTTGGAGAGATCAACTCTCTTCCTTATTTGGAACGATCAGAGCCTCCCTTTTAGAGCGATCAAGAGCTTGTGATTATTTGGTGCGACCAGAACCTTGGGCATTTTGGTGCGACCAGAACCTTGGGCACTTTTGTGCGACCAGAACCTTGGGCATTTTGGTGCGACCATAAGGGTCTGTATTTTGGAGCGACCAGAATGACCAGCTAGCATGAAGAAGAGAACGATCGGGTTTAATATTTGGGACGACCAGAGCTTTTTAGAATTGACTGATCCCGAAGTCTTGAGGTTTGTTGAAGCGGCCAGGTTTTAGCATAAATTTGAGAGCGACCGATTTTGTGAGAGTGACCATGAATTGAGTAATGCGACCAGCCCCCCTTTTGATAATGACAGGACCGATCCCTTTCTTCAAAATGCTAAAAACCGACCCACATTCAATTGGATCGATCAGATGGATAACATTTTGCCCCTCGGAGTTCCATTATTTTTTACAAAAACAATGGGCTTCGAAATATTTGTGGATCGATCTTCTTCAACTATGGGTCGGTTTTGGACATAGTCCACAGAGGTCGGTTCTGGAAGGTGGGTTTCAATACTGGATCAGATGCACTTCCGCGACGATTCAGCTCGACTTTTCTGGATCGATTCAGCTCGACTTTTCTGGATCGTAGGAAAATGCCAAACTTCTGGAAGATGATGGGACAATTCTCGAAATACGAAGAGACCAGATTAGGCTTTATATAATTAATTTAACTTATCATTTCTTCCTCCGCATTTTCTCGGTAAGGATCTTTATTAATGGCGACTCTCTTCTTCTAAAACCAATTGCTTAGTTTTTCGTTTACTTCTTCGCAGATTCCAGCCGTTGTTTTGCTACTTCATGCCTTTGTTTCTTCAAACCGAGCCATTCTTCTAAATCTCAGGTAATTCTTGAGTCAATTCTTCATTGACCACGGTAATCTTTGTAAGTGTTGATATTATTCATCGTTGTAGCGTTCAATCTTGAATTGGTAAATGATGATATGGAAATGAGATCCTCGTATCTTTCTTGATATTGATCACAATATTCTTGTGTACGTGCCAGGACGATCTGAACACGCATGATTCCTTAATTAAACTATTGTTTTCAACATTCATGTTTCTCAGCACGACCAAACTGGTCGATTGCGTTGTTGGTTTCCATATGGGTAGCCCTTCTTTTGACTGACCAGAATAGTTCTGATATTCATCGGATAGGACCGACCTAAATGGATTAGAATCTCGACCGATCAGGTTGAAGTCGGTTTTTGGAATAATTGTAGGGTGTCCTAGCCTTAGAATGATTGTAACGACCCATTAGAGGATATCTTTGGGTGACCATGCTCTCTTATAATTTATTGCGATCTGAGCTTGACTGGTTTGGAGCATCCATGTTCTCTATCAGTTTAGAGCGATCGGGGCTTGACTGGCTTGGAGCGACCAGGTTCTCTATTAGTTTAGAGCGACCAAGTGCTTTGCCAGTTTTAGCGACCGAGGCTTGACTGTTTTTAGAGCGACCGGACGCTTTTCCAGTTTTTTAGATTCAATTTTGGACTGAGTTCGACCGATCTGTTACTGAATTTGTCATGATCGATCTCCTTTTACTTAGAACTGGTTATTCATCTTTCTGTTTGAAAAACCTTATTTTGCAGGATGTCAGGAAATTCTGATCAAGAGAGTTCAAGGAAGCGTCAACGCTTAGAAAAACAGCCTGTGGCTGAGCCCCACACTCCTCCGACCGAGCCTTCCTCTGCTGATCTCCATGCTATTATCAACAGGCCTCGCTTCCATCCTGTTCCCCATACTTCTGAGCTGGCCAACCGATTTGAAGGTTGGTGTCTCGACGGTCTGCACTTTGATCAATTCAGCTTAGATATATATCCGTCAGATGCTCGATTGGTTTCAGACGACTTGGATACTCTTAGGACTCATTTTGCAGCACAACTTGACGAGACAAAGGCCTGGATGGAGAGGCATTTGGGAGACACTGAGCGATATTACTCACGCAAATTTGGTGAGTGGAAGACTTTTGCATGCGACCTTCAGCGGTTGAATCGGAAGAACCTGGAGCGGGTCGCCTTACTGGAGCAGGACAAGGCTGTGCTTATTCAAGTCTTGAAGTCCCAGGACGACCTTATTGCTGAACTGTCGAGCTCCGCAGGCAAGACAAGTCCAGGTGGCTCTCCTTCCAGTTCTCCCAAGTGATGATAGCGTCCTCCTATCTTTTTGGCTTTTTGCTTAATATGCTCCTAGCTTAAAACCGGTTTGTATATGTGGGTGCCGGCCCTTATCTTTAACTTTTTAAGTTGCTGATGTTGGAACTTCCTGATCATTGTACTTGTGATATCCGGAGCTTTTTACTCTTCATACGAGTTTTGATGAATAGCTGAATGCTTTTTGAAGAGGCTCCTTGCCAGCGACCCAGTGATAACCTAGTCAAGTTTTATCTGGCTTTGAGTTAGTCGACTGAGCATCCCTGGAGAAGTTTTGGGTTAAGAGGCTCGGTTTGCTGACCGAGTACCCCTGGAGAGAACTTAGTTTATTATTCGACTAAGAACCCTCGGAGAGACTTGGTTAAAAGACTCGGCTTGCTGACCGAGTACCCCTGGAGAGAACTTAGTTTATTATTCGACTAAGAACCCTCGAAGAGGATTTGGGTTAAGAGACCCGGTTTGCTGACCGAGTACCCCTGGAGAGAACTTAGTTTATTATTCGACTAAGAACCCTCGAAGAGGATTTGGGTTAAGAGACCCGGTTTGCTGGCCGAGTACCCCTGGAGAAGACTCGGTTTATTATTCGACTGAGAATCCTCGGAGAGGGTTTGGGTTAAGAAACTTGGTTATAACGCGATCAGATTTTGTCTGACTTTGGGTTATTTGACCGAGCACTCCTGGAGAAGACTCAGTTTATTATTCGACTGAGAATCCTCGGAGAGGGTTTGGGTTAAGAAACTCGGTTATAACGCGATCAGATTTTGTCTGACTTTGGGTTATTTGACCGAGCACCCCTGGAGAAGACTCAGTTTATTATTCGACTGAGAATCCTCGGAGAGGGTTTGGGTTAAAAAACTCGGTTATAACGCGATCAGATTTTGTCTGACTTTGGGTTATTTGACCGAGCACCCCTGGAGAAGACTCAGTTTATTATTCGACTGAGAATCCTAGGAGAGGGTTTGGGTTAAGAAACTCGGTTATAACGCGATCAGATTTTGTCTGACTTTGGGTTATTTGACCGAGCACCCCTGGAGAAGACTCAGTTTATTATTCGACTGAGAATCCTCGGAGAGGGTTTAGGTTAAATTTGCGCCTGCTTTTGGACCATATTTCTTTAGTAAAGCTATGGCGAGTTTTATGTCGGAAAACAGGATGACGGAGGTATCGTGTCCTGTAATCATAGCTGTGCATCTTTTGGATATATGATCAAAGACATGCGAATATAAAACTTAAACAAAATCAGGAGTGCTGCTGGATTTATACTCATGTAATTTCATACAAAGTATTTACTATATTCATAGAAAAATACAAAAGAATATGAGTTAGAAAATCATTTAAAATAGCGACGAAGGTGATCACTGTTCCAGGCCCTTGGGAGTTCTACTCCATCTGTAGTTTTGAGTTTGAAGGTACCATCAAGAAGCTTTTGATTGACAATAAACGGCCCTTCCCAATTGGGGCCAAAGACTCCTGTTGCGGTCATGATCTTTTTTAACACTAAGTCTCCTTCTTCGAATGTTCTATGCCTGACCTTCTGGTTGAAGTGTCGGGCTACTCTTCTTTGATGGGAGACCATTCTAAGCTCTACTTCGGTTCTTCTTTCTTCAAGTAGATCGAGAGCTTCAAGTTGCAGCTTTTCATTCTCTTCCTGGCTAAAGTGTATTCTGCGGTGAGTAGGAACTTCCAATTCCACAGGTATCATTGCTTCCGAGCCAAACGCCAAAGAGAATGGAGTATGCCCTGTTGCAGTTTTATGAGTTGTACGATAAGCCCATAATGCAAGTGGCAATTCTTCAATCCAGTTGCCCTTAGCTTTCTCGAGACGCTTTTTAATGGTGGACTTCAGGATTTTGTTGACTGCCTCAACTTGCTCGTTGGCCTGCGGGTGGGCAACTGCTGCAAAACTTTTCTGAATATGATATTTGTTGCAGAAATCCTTGAATTCATCACTTTCAAATTGCGTGCCATTGTCGGTGATAATTTTCTGTGGAACCCCAAACCTGCATATGATATTTTTCAACACAAAGTTGATTACCTTCTTCGATGTGATAGTTGCCAATGGTTCAGCTTCTGCCCATTTGGTAAAGTAATCCACGACCACTATAGCATATTTGAAGCTCGATTTTGCGGTAGGTAGTGCTCCAATCAAGTCTATGCCCCAAACAGCGAATGGCCAAGGACTCAACATCTGTGTCAACTCAGTTGACGGAGCTCTTGGAATTTTTGCAAATTTCTGGCACCGGTCGCATTTCTTAGTGAATGTTATTGAGTCGAAGTTCACATCGGGCCAAAAATAACCATATCGAAGGACCTTTTTGGCAAGAGTCTGTCCACCAACATGACCTCCACAATCTCCTTCATGTAGCTCCGCCAAAATCGCTTTAGATTCCTCCTTTGTTACACACCGTAGTAATGGCGTTGAATATCCTCTCCTGTATAAATGACCATCTTGGACGAGATATAGGCGAGACTTTCGGAGCAGTTTTCTGCGATCCTTTGGTTTCTCGGGAAGTGTTCCGTGAAGTATATAGTTTTTTATAGGGGTCATCCACGAGTCGGGCTCGTTGGTTGCTTCCATAACCCAGTCTATATCGGATTCCTCAATGCTGGAACTAGATAATACTTCCACAGGAACTAGATCGAAGATTTGAGGATCTCCGGTGCTAGCCAGCTTTGATAAGGAATCTGCCTTCCAATTTTCTCTGTGGGGAATATGAGAGATAGAATAATATTCCAAGTTGTCGAGAAGTTCTTTGGCTTTAAGCAGATATGTCGGAAGCCTTCCCATCTTAGTCTGGAATTCACCTTTGATTTGAGAAACCATTAGCCGTGAATCGCTGAATATTAGTAGACTTATCAAGCTTAATTCTTTTGCAACCCGCAATCCTCCAAGTAACGCTTCATATTCGGCCTCGTTGTTGGTGATGGGGAATTCGAATCGCAGAGCACAACATACATGTCGTCCTTCTGGGGTTTCGAATACTATCCCTGCCCCAGCACAATATTCATTCTTAGCGCCATCAACAAAATGTTTCCACCTAACGGCCAATTCGTTAGTTTCCTCCATTTCCTCTCCCCTGTCAGTGAATTCAGCGATAAAGTCGGCCAGAGCTTGCCCATTTATTGCTTTTCTGGGGTAGTAAGTGATATCATATTGGCTGAGTTCAATATTCCATTTCAGGAGTCTCCCTGAAGTTTCTGGACGGAACAATACCTGTTTCAAGGGTTGGTCGGTAAGGACTTTAATAGAGTGGGATTGGAAATAGGGTCTAAGCTTTTGTGATGCGATGAGCAAGGCATATGCAAGCTTTTCTATCCTTGGATAATTCATCTCTGCCCCGGTAAACCTTTTGCTAATGTAGTATACTGGCCACTGCACTTTGTCTTCCTCCCTAACGAGTGCTGCGCTCAACGCATGGGATGACACTGCAAGGTATAAGAGCAAGCTTTCTCCATCCCTAGGCTTCGAAAGCATCGGAGAGGATTCCATGTGCTTGATGAGATCTTCGAATGCTTGCTGGCATTCAGGAGTCCACTGGAAGCTTTTCTTTTCCTTTTTTAATGCATCAAATAGGGGAATGCACCTGTCCGTTGCCCTTGAGATGAAGCGGCTTAATGCTGCTACCTTGCCATTTAAGCATTGGAGTTCTTTCTTAGTCCGTGGAGCTTGCATTTCTCGTAAAGCAATCACTTGTGCTGGGTTTGCTTCAATGCCCCGAGCATTTACCATGAAACCAAGAAATTTTCCTGATGCTACGCCGAACGAGCACTTAAGTGGATTGAGCTTCATGCCGTATCTCCTCAGGATTTGGAACATTTCATCAAGATCCTCTATATGATTCTTTTCCTCTTTGGATTTTACCAGCATGTCGTCAACATAAACCTCCATAGTCTTTCCAATTTGAGTTTTGAACATAGCGTTCACCAAGCGTTGGTAGGTGGCACCTGCATTTTTCAAACCAAACGGCATTACCTTATAACAATATAAACCACGATCAGTTATGAAACTGTTACTATCCTGGTCTGGCTCGTGCATCATAATTTGGTTGTATCCAGAATATGCATCCATGAAAGACAGTAGTTCATGCCCCGCTGTTGCATCAACAAGTTGATCAATTCGAGGTAGGGGGAAACTGTCTTTTGGGCAAGCCTTATTCAAGTCAGAATAATCAACACACACTCGCCATTTGCCGTTTGATTTTTTCACAAGGACCGGATTGGACACCCAATCAGGATAGGTGGATTCTCGAATGAAATTATTCTTCAATAGCCTATCCACTTCATCTTTCAAAGCTTCAGACCTTTCTGGACCCTGCATCCGTCTTTTCTGCTTTACCGGGCGCACGTTGGGGTCAATATTCAGCTTATGCACTATTACGTCTGGAGGTATCCCGCACATATCTGAGTGACTCCAAGCGAAGACATCCAAATTTGCTTTCAAAAAACTAATCAATTCCTTTTGCAGCATAGGGTCCAATTGGGAGCCTATCTTTATTACCTTATCTGTATCACTATCATGGATTTCTATGGAAATGGTAGCTTCAGCTGGTGCTACGTTTTCATCCCCTGCACTGATTTTTCGTGGGTCCATATCTTCCTGCATGTCGTTATATGCTCCAGTGCAGGGGGAGGTCATTAATTGCTATAAAGGAGCTTCATGGATGCAGAGAGGAGTCTCCGCATCCTTCTGAATTTCGTATTTCCGAGCTTCAATCAGTTCTGCCATATAGCATTCTCTCGATTCCTGAGGATCCCCTTTGATAACTCCCACCCCATTTGCGGTCGGGAACTTCATCATCAAACACCAAGGAGCAAGAGCTATCCTGAAGTCGGCAAGTGCTGGCCTTCCCAAGAATGCATTATACCCTGAAGGTGAGTCAATTATAACGAAAGATTGTATCATGGAGACTTGCCTCTCTCCCTCTCCTAGCTCTACAAGGAGATCAATCACACCTATTGGATGAGTTGGTACGCCAGTGAACCCGTGTATTTTGTCTTTGCTAGCTCACACATTATCCATGGATAGACCCATTTTAGAGAAAGTACTATAAAACAGAACGTTCACGGATGCTCCGTTATCAATCAACACCTTCTTTACTATTGCTGGACCCAAGCCAATAGTGATCACCATTGGGTCAACAGTTGGAACCAACATTCCGTCGGAATCCCGATCCCGGAAGATAACATCTTCGCAGGATGTTTTAGGCATTTTTCGACGAAGAGAATTATTGCAAACCTCAAAACCGTCTCCTTTTAAAACGCTTCTTGGTTCATTAGTATACCTGATCATATCCTCCCAAGTATCCCCTGCAGGATGAGGACCACCACTAATCATATTGATTATTGGTCGGGAGTCACTTGCAGGTGTTCTTCTATCTTGAGTCGGACGAGTTTGCTGCCCCTGAGTAGGCTCGGTATCTGTTGACCGCTTTACGTACTCTTGGAGGCGATTCTTCCTTATTAATTCTTCAACCAGATTCCTCAAGTGTCAACACTCATTCGTGTCATGGCCTGGTCGATTATGGAATCGACAAAACCTTCCAGAGTTCGCAGCTTCTTCGGACACCTTTACTGGCTTTGGGCTCGGATAGCCCTCTGCATCCTTCGTTGTCATATATATGTGCTCGATTGTATCATTCAACGGAGTAAAATCCGTTGGCTTGAAGAAACGCTGTTTCTTGGAATCCTTATCATTTCTAGCATCATTACTGCTTCCTCTCTTTTGACCTTCCCCAAAATTTTCTTGACTATTCTTTTTGGGAGCTTCCTTCCTTTCCGGGACCACCTTAGCTTTGGCATTGCCGACGGAATAGATAGGATCATCTTCAAGACACATGTATTCCTCGGCTTTGTCATAAAATTTCTCTAGCGTCTCAGGTTTCTTTCTTTTTAGCCACCTTCCGAACTCAGACAACTTATCAATGCCCCCCTTTAAGGCCATTAGAATTAGCCTTGGCTCGTGGGTCCCTACTTCTTTGTTGTTTGGAGGCGGAACTGGTCTCGGAAGCATCTTGCCAATGTGGCAAAGTTATCAATAGATCTGGGAGGCAACTTTGTGAACCATAACGACGCAACCCCCTCCAAATACACCGGGAAGTACAAGCACTTAAGCTCGTCAGTTGCTTGTTCCCCATCCATGTGTTGATCGTATCGGAACAAGAACACATTAGGGTCACCTGTCCCATTATAAGCTTGGATGGTGGGCGGTTTGAACTTTCGCGGGAAGGTCGTTTTCTTGATTCTTTCGGTAAGGGGGGTTTTAGATGGCGCGAATTCCCATTCTGCTTCATTGTCGTTTCGGTGCTTGTCCTCCTTCATGATCTGTCGGACCATCTTCAGAAGGCGATCCTTCTCGTCGAGGCTTTCTGCGGGGCGGACGCCTGTGTCTTGGCTGGAGGCTTGCCTTTGCAAACCTTCACGGTTGCGACTTAGGGGCCCTGGCCTTTCTCGATTGGAAAGTGCCCCTTTGGCAGCATCGGCAACTCGACAAGAAGTAGCTTCTCCATTATGGTTCCGAGCGGCTTGCTTTGGATTATCGGGCTTTCCTTTACCAGGATTAGAGATTTCTTGAAAAGATTTTTCTCGATTTGGACTAGAAGAAGAAGAACCAGCATCCTCTGCACGAATAGGCTTAGAGGCCACCTTTGCCGTAGCGGCCTGAAGAGCAAAGGGCGAATCAAGTTTTGTCAACATGGCTTTGTTAGCTATCTCTAGCTGTTGCGTCAATCCAGCGACAGCTTGATCAAGCTCGCCCCTTGTAACATTCATGCCTCCATTTGATGTTTCGCCTAATTCAAATTGGTTGATCATGGGGGTTTCCTCCCAATTTCTTTCATTAGATGTCCTAGTTCTAGCTTCCTTATTTGCTTTTGGCGGCATTATTTTAGAAAGCAACTTGAACTTCGCAGAAAATCCGTCAGAAGGTCCAAATCGCAAGGCGGAGCGAGCTATTTTAAGGCTTAGCTTCAAGATCTCAAGATCTTCGTAGTATATTTGATGCCAGAAAGTAGATCTGGCCCCACGGAGGGCGCCTAATTGTTGATACCGAAAATTGGTATAACAACCAAAATGGTATTTCTAAACACGTTACCTAATCAGAGGCGAGATGCTTAGAAAGCACGTCACCTTTTCAGAGGCGGGGCATTAGAAAACCTTTAGAGTTATGTGAGGCCATATCTAACATTCAAAAGCATCAAAATACCAAAATAAGGAAAGAAGACAAGAATTTTATAGTGGTTCGACTCTTAATCAAGTCTACGTCCACTTTGAAGATGGGATTTCATTAATAACCAAAAGATTACAACATTTGCTCCATTATACATTCATACAAGCTCCTTTGACATGCATTTGTCCTTACAACCGATTGAAAGAATGGATGAAAGCTTGAAGTATTTTATGTCAATCCCTCCATGGAAGCCATGGATGAAAGCTCCTTAGATCTTTGGGTGAATGATCAAGAAGAAATGAAGAAGTGCGTGAAATGCTTATGCTTGTTCCTCCATGAAAGCTATGCTCCACATGCTCCAATGTTCCATAGACTTATGATTGATGATAGAGAAGAGATGTAGGAATGCTTGGAGAAATCCCGAAAGCAATTAGGCAGCACCTCCTTGTAGTTCCCGGAAAAGTCCCTCTTCAAATGGTGGAGGTAGGGTGCTATTTATAGATGATGGAGTGGCTGAATTCTTCACTTCAGGCGGCTAGTCGGTTTTGCTAGGTATTTACGAGAATGCCACTGCCAGTTGTCGACAGCTGGCGCATTACCTTACTCATTTCGACCGACCAGGGGGCCTTATTGGAGAAAAGACGACCAGAAAGCAGAAAAGGCGACCCAAAAAGCTTCAACATAAGGCGGACCGATCTGGAGGCCTGGAAAAGAAGCGGGCCGATTAAGTCTCTTGCACTTTGGAGCGACTAGGAACTTCGGTATACTTAGAACGACCAACGATCTTGAATATTTGGAGCGATCAACTCTCTTCCTTATTTGGAACGATCAGAGCCTCCCTTTTAGAGCGATCAAGAGCTTGTGATTATTTGGTGCGACCAGAACCTTGGGCATTTTGGTGCGACCAGAACCTTGGGCACTTTGGTGCGACCAGAACCTTGGGCATTTTGGTGCGACCAGAACCTTGGGCACTTTGGTGCGACCAGAACCTTGGGCATTTTGGTGCGACCAGAAGGGTCTATATTTCGGAGCGACCAGAATGACCAGCTAGCATGAAGAAGAGAACGATCGGGTTTAATATTTGGGACGACCAGAGCTTTTTAGAATTGACTGATCCTGAAGTCTTGAGGTTTGTTGAAGCGGCCAGGTTTTAGCATAAATTTGAGAGCAACCGATTTTGTGAGAGTGACCAGGAATTGAGTAATGCGACCAGCCCCCCTTTTGATAATGACAGGACCGATCCCTTTCTTCAAAATGCTAAAAACCGACCCACATTCAATTGGATCGATCAGATGGATAACAATCGCGTCTTCAATTCCCAGTTCCTCGAAGATACGCTTACAACTGTCCAGCCAATCCTGAACTTCTGTAGCCGATTCCGTTCCGTAAAACGGCTTCTCACCAAGACTAGTGTAGTCCTTACAAAGCTTGGTGAAATCGTCCCTAGGCGCCTGCACCGCTGCATCACCACCATTTGCAGCATTAGGAGCTGCCCTCTGAACATCCCTAAGCATCTCTCTCATGAAGTCAGTGAACATCGTTCTCATATTAGGAGCATTCCTATTATTGGCTCCTGAACCAGTATTCTTCGTATATGGGCTCATCGTTCAATCCGTAAGGAGAAAATGATTAACCATCTCTTCAGTGGTGCCAGTGCAGTGCGACTCCATCCTTAGATATACTAATAGTATATATATATATATATTTTGAAAACCCAAAATATAACAAATACGCGCTCTCATATACGTATTATCTCTCCCTAGTGTCTTTCCCTATGTTAAATATGCAACCTGGCTCTGATACCAAGTGTGACGGCCCGCTCTGCACCAACCGACATTTCCAATGAAATGCGCTATGCCGTCGTCCAACCACCATGGGACGGTCATCAAAAGAAAGGAAAGGGAAGGAATTTGAAACTATGTATCATCAAAGAACCTGTAGTATATATCTCAGCATGGAATAAAATATAATAATAACATAACTCGATATAAAACAGACGAGACAGTGCATAAGCTGAAAACTAAACCATCATAGCAGCGAAAAGATCCAAAATACAGCTTATGATCTAAACCATCATTATTACAACTTTTAAAACTATCTCTAAGCAAAATAGGAAGGTAGGCTACTAATGCCCAAAGTAGTGACCAGCAATAATACAGGGAGAATATATGGGAACAATACGTGTAAGCCTCCTGCTCGTCTCCGAATAGCTACTCGTGCATAACTAGCTAACTTGTCTCTAGTCTGCTCGTTTAGAAGCACCCAGAGTAATAAGAAGAGACATAAAACTTTGGATCAGAAAAAAGTCTGGTATGAGCGATAAGCAGCAAAAACAGAACAATAAAATGTATACATAACCATACCTAAACCTGGACCTGTAACCAAAGATTTAGCACAACAGGATATACAATACTCTAAGGTGACACTGACACATGGTGTGAAAATATTGGGGAGGGGATGTGCATGTCATGATGATAGCAAACATCAAACATAGCAATCATCCTCACATCTCTCACTCAGTGCGTCAAGTATACGATATCCACCACTTTGATCACCTAATCTTTTGTTACGATCACTCTACCCCATGGAGTCATGACGGCTCCACTGCATTGATCCGTAACCACTAATACTTTGTTATGTCCACTCTGCCCCATGGTGTAACAACCCGTGTTTTTATAACGTGTAATAACCATAAATCAAGGCAGAATTAATTTTTAAAACAAGAATCAAGGGAAACGGGTTACGCTATTGCGTTCGTCTCGAAATTCTACATGGAAACGAGTCCGAGTTTCTCGAAAATCGGAGTCCGTATGACCAAGTTATGACCTTTCGAAGTTTTCAGAAGTTTTCAAGTTCAAAAACAGCTCAATTCGAATTTCAAACCTCAGAATGGACTGGACGGGAAATTTCCTGCCCAGGACCAGGTCGACCTGGGGGTCGACTATGTAGTCGACCTGCCCAGGACCAGGTCGACCATAGTGTCGACTTGGGGGTCGACCTGGTGGCCGAGTCCACTTTTGAAGCTGGATTCACTCTGATGTATCTGGCCTCGTTTCTGTCCACATTCGTTGACCTGACCCTATAAATACAGCCCCTAACACCAGTCTCTCTACACAAAATTCTTTCTGACCTTATGCCGCTCTAATTCTGGTTGAAAAGTTTGAGAAGGGGACTGCTTCTTCTACGTTGAGACTGCGTTAAGAGAATTGCTGATTTGGGGATTTCTATTAGGACTTGACTAAGCATATTCAACATCGACTCTCTTTTTCTAATTCTCGAACCACGATCTGTAAGCCCCAGTAATTTTTAGATGCAAACTGTAAATGTAATATGAATATGATGTAAATTGAAATTTGTCGTATGTATAATGACCGTTTTACATTCATTCTTGTTCATCTTGGATCTTGACTCTTGGGTATTACTATGACATTGATTTGGGGCCTATTCATGTTGTAAATCAAAAATAAAACCCCTCATATTATCATGTTGAATCTGCTACTAGTCACAAGTTTATGACTATCACCTTATGTCAATCGTTACCATGATTATGCTGTCATCCTATGTCAATCGTTACCATGATTATGCAATTACCTTATGTCAATCGTTACCGTGACTATACTATCACCTTATGACAACTGTTATCTTGACTAGTACCTTATTTTGTTAGATTTGGAATCTTTATGTTTGAGGCCAATATTCGATAAGCCAGTAATGTTATATCATTTATCTCAAGTTATACCGTGCTATGCTAGTAATCACTTTTGCCACCTTATACCCGTCCCTTTTTATGTTATTCCCTAATTAGATTTATTTGTATCGATTCGAGCTTACGTGCGATGGGAATACGATTTGGGTAGACTAGGTAAAACATGAATTGACTTTGAACTTTAAACATGAACGTTTTTATAACTTGAACCTGGATATGGACATGAACTTGACACGATTTGACATGAAACATGACATGAAAACTCGACATGAACTTTGACATGAAAACTTGAATGTGGGCATGGCAATTAGATAAACTTGAAAATGGACAACTCGAGGTTGGATTGAGTTTGCAGTGTAAATCTGCCCGGAACCGCCTGGCAAATCCAGTGGCTGCAAACAATAGGATCCAATGTGGGTAGTTGGTCATATCGCACGTAGAACCCGAGGTTAGACTATGTTGTGGTGTAAATCTGCCCGGAACCGCTCGGCAAATCTAGTAACCACAACAGTTAGTCTAATGTGAGAGGTTGAGGTGCATTAATGAATTAATGCCACATGATAGGGTTAAGTCATGAACCACTTGAATATACTTAACCAACTTGACATGATGATTTGATAGGGTTAAGTCATGAACCGCTTGAACACACTTAACCAACTTGATACATGATTTGGATAGGGTTAAGTCACGAATTTGAATGACAAAACTTAACCCATTAGAAACCCTAGTTATGCGGTCCTTTTCAGCAGTAACCCACTTAGATGTATCACGATACCTTGGGACTAGGAAGGGTGGGGAACGATTACTGGGCTGATTGTAAGCGACCAGAACGACGGCTGAGTAGGTGCACCATTGTAGGTTCAGGCGGATTATGGTCGTGCACGTAGTCCAGAGTTGAAAAAGCAGGCATTGGGCACCCATAGATTTACACTGTGCGTGCTTGATTCGTGTCGGTGGTTGGCACCATAGGACTTGATACACCCTATGGTGGACCTAGTACAGGTAACTACATTTCCGGATAGGGCCGTATGACACAGACACATGACGAGCTAGGACTTATAGGGAGTCAATCGATTAGTAGACCGTACCGTAGGACCCCGTAATGGGTCACTTCATGATACTGGGCCAAGGGATCATTTCATGATTAATAGTTGACATGGGTTAGAATACTAGTACAGTTGGTGCAGCGAACCTTGAATATGCGATGCTGGACTTGACTTTTCTTGTCATCTTAATTATCCTACCAGTTCTATTATCATCCTTATGTTTAATTCCAGTTTTCACATATCATGTTACCTTTACTAGTTTTCATATTGAAAGTCACTAAGGCTTACCAGTCTTTATGACTGACCCTTTTTCTTTCACCTCTTTTTCTTCCTTCCCCACCCCCTCCCCAGGTTCTCAGGGAGGAAACACTAGCTCTTAGCTTGGATTTAGCTTGCTTTCTGACAGCTCATGTACGGTTTGGTCTTGGGCTATGCTATGGCTACTTCTGCTATTTATGGGGAATAATTTACTTTTGTTTTAAGTTTATGCTTCTTTATTTGGAACTTGATGTAATGGAATAATTTATATCTTGGATATATGAGCTTTTGACTCTTCTCTTGAAAATAATAAGAAGTTGGTTTTTAATTTTTACCGCTGCTTTATTTATGTTCTGCCTTGTGATATCTCTGTGCATGTTTACCTAGATAATACTCCACCAAAACTAGTGCATTCCCTTTGTGAGTGACCCTAGCGGAGGTGGGGTGTTACATTTGGTATCAGAGCAGAAGGTTACCAGGCTGGCCAAAAGTTTTAAAAACCTTCCGAAACTATTTTCAAAACCATTTATAAAGAAGCATTTTTCAAGAAAAGTTTTATGTTTAAAAAGGCTATTCCCTAAGAAGCCATTAGAACTTTCTTTGTTTCCTCGTTTGAATCTTTTCTTTTTGTTTTTCAGCATGGCTGATCTTAACCTGCCTGAGGGGATACCCGTGCCTGGATGGTTCCGAAGGTATGTAAAAGCCAGGGCCAACGATGCGGGCACGAAAGACATCCCTCCTCCTCCTCCCCCAGTGGCCGCGGTTTCTCCTCCTACTGGTACCGCCTTTGCCAAAATATGCAAAGACTTTAAAGCAGTGGGCGACAAGAACTTCGTTGGAACTGAAACCTTTGTTGAGGCAAGAAACTGGCTAAAGGAGACGGAAGACTTGTTCATTATCTTTGATATGGAGGACCATAGGAAAGTTCAGTTGGCAGCATGGTTGTTGAAAGAGGAAGCTGCATTTTGGTGGGAAGTCACCAACGCTATCAGGCTAGTTGAGACTTGGGCAGACTTTAGAGAGAGGTTTAGGCTTAAATTCTTATCGTCAGCAGAAGAGAACCTTCAGATGGAGAGGTTCCTAGCACTCAAGCAAGGGAACATGTCTGTTAGGGAGTACGTGAATAAGTTTAATCAGCTTGCTCGGTTCAGTTTGGATTTGGTCAACACAGCCCAGAAAAAGGCTGTACGCTTTGCTCGAGGATTGAACGAGCCACTACACAGCTTGGCCCTAACTCATATACCCATGGGGGCAACCTTTGAAAGCTTGGTGGATATGGCTCTACTTCATGAGGAAGACAAGAATAGCAAGAAGGAGGTTAAGCCTAATGAGACTCAGAATAAGAAAGCTAACTTCAAGAAGGGAAACAACAAGAATAACAAGGGCAACAACAAACCACGTGAGATGAGGAAGTGCAACTTTTGTGGTATTACTGGACATCTAGCTAAAGACTGCAGAAAGAAGAAGAGGAAGTTGGGTGAATGCTTCCATTGTGGAGATATTAGACACATCAGCAAGGATTGCCCTAAGAAGTAGGGGCAGGGGCAAGGGCAGACCCAGCGAGCAGGACCTTCTGGAGTGCAGTTGCATGCTCTCAACACCACTCCAGCTCTTGACCGAGGTAGTAATATTTCCGTAGAAAGCCTTGTTTACATTTCTGGCTTTCCTGTTCGAACCTTATTTGACTCTGGCGCATCGCATACTTTTATTTCTTCTGATATTGTTGAAAATCTTCACCTAAGTACTAGTCTGGTTGAGGATCTTGTTATAGTTTCAAATCCAATTGGGGGCTCCGCCTATTTATCTATGATGTGTGTGGATTTGAGGATCTCTATCTTAAGCGTAGAATTCACATGTAATGCTTATGTTCTCGGATTCATGGGATACGGTTTGATCCTAGGTATGGATTGGCTGTCCAATTATGGAGCCATTCTTGATTGTGAACAGAGGGTAGTGAGGCTCATGACTCGCCTTGGTAATACCCTTGAAATTTCGTGTAACCCTAAGGGTCCGGTCATGTTGTGTTATCTTGAATCCCTTGACTCGTCCGACGATAATTTGCAATCTGTAAAAGTGGTCCGAGAATATCCAGATGTCATTGATGAATTGAGGGGGTTACCTCCTAAACGCGAGATAGACTTCCGAATTTATCTTGTTGATAATGCCAAGCCAGTTTCATTGCCCGTTAGGCACATGGCCCCGCGAGAAAGAAGAGAGCTCAGTAAACAAGTTAATGAGTTGCTTGAGAAAAATTTCACAAGGCAAAGCATTTCTGAATGGGGTGCTCCGGTGGTATTCGCTACTAAGGCGGATGGATCACTTCGTCTATGCGTAGATTATTGTGAGTTAAACAAGCTGACAAAGAAAAATAGGCACCCACTACCAAGAATCGAAGATTTGTTTGACCAGCTTGTTGGAGCATCTGTTTTCTCTCAACTCGATCTAGCCACATGATTCCATCAGCTTAGAGTGGCTGAAGATAGCATTGACAAAAATGCGTTTAGGACTCCAGATGGGTTCTTCGAATGGCTCGTCATGCCGTTTGGGTTAACGAATGCACCCGCATACTTTGTAGTTTTGATGAGTAGGGTGTTTCGGGAGTTCCATAACAAGTTTGTGGTAGTTTTTGTGGATGATATTTTGATCTTCTCAAAAGATGAAGAAGAGCATGCTAGACTTCTCAAGGAAGTCATGGAAACGCTTAGGGCACACCAGTTAAAGGCTAAGTTCTCCAAATTCCATTTTTGGAGGAAGGAAGTTTGATTCCTTGGACATATAGTTTCTAAGCAAGGCATAGCCGTGGACCCCACAAAGGTAGTTGCGGTACAGGACTGGAAAATTCCTAAGAATGCAACGGAGGTGAGGAGCTTTCTCGGTTTGGCGGGCTACTACAGGAAGTTCATTAAGGACTTTGCTAAGATTTCAGCCCCTCTTACTAAGTTAACAAAGAAGAACCTACCTTTTGCATGGGACATAGAATGTGACGCTGCTTTTTAGATACTTAAGAGAGCCCTCACCACAGCTCCAGTTTTGGCATTACTCGATGGAGGTAAGATGTTTGTCGTGTACACAGATGCGTGCGACACAGGATTAGGCGTTGTCCTAATGCAAGAAGGAAGAGTAATATGCTACGGGGGCAGACAACTTAAAGTTCATGAGAAAAACTATCCCATGCATGACTTGGAGTTGGCCGCGATTGTTTTTGCACTTAAAGCTTGGCGCCATTATCTTCTAGGGGAGAGGTTCGAGCTGTATACCGACCACAAATCGCTTAAGTAACTCTTCTCACAGAAAAACTTGAATCTAAGACAACAGCGGTGGATGGAGTTCTTGGCATCATATGAATTCGATATAGCTTATACCCCTGGCAAGGGTAATGTGGTGGCGGACGCGCTAAGTAGAAAAAGGTTGACTTTGAGCCCCTTGTTTTTTGAAAGGAAAAGCCTTGAGTTTATAGCAACCTTCGATTTTACACCTGCTGTTGAGTCATTGACTGTTACGTTTGCATCTCTTGAGTTAAGACCTACACTTCTAGATCAAGTAGGGACTTCACAGAAGGAAGACCCGCAGATAGTCGAAATCATAGACAAGCTGATTAGGGGTAAGACGTCGAGTCACCTCAGTAGGTATGCCATAGATGACAAGGGATAGCTAAGGCGCGATGGAAGGCTATGTGTCCTACAAGTGGGAGACCTGGTAAGGAAAGTTCTCGAAGAAGCGCACCACTCGAGGATGACTATACATCCCGGAGGGGATAAGATGTACAGGGATATGAAATGCATTTTCTTTTGGACTGGAATGAAAAAGCACGTGGCAGAGTTCGTCTCGAAGTGCATGGTGTGCCAACAAGTAAAGGCTGAGTCGAAGAAGCCCGGTAGGCTATTACATCCTTTGGAGGTTCCACAATGGAAATGGGAGAGTATCTCGATGGATTTCGTGGATGGACTGCCTAAGTCAAGGAAGGGAAATACTAGCATAAGGGTCATAGTTGATAGACTCACGAAAAGTGCTCACTTCATTCCGGTGAAAAGCAAGAGGACCGCATCAGGGCTAGCATCTATCTACCTTCGAGAGATAGTACGGTTGCATGGAGTTCCTTCTAGTATAGTTAGTGATCGTGACCTGATTTTTACTAGCCAGTTTTGGAATAGTCTGCAAGAAACAATGGGTACACGACTGAACTTGAGCACGACCTATCACCCGCAGACGGATGGACAAACCGAAAGGGTAAATAGGGTACTAGAAGATCTCCTAAGGCTATGCATTCTTGACTTTGGTGGCACTTGGGAAGACCATCTTCCTCTCGTGGAGTTTGCATATAACAATAGTTACCAAGCTAGCATCGGAATGGCACCATTCGAAGCCCTGTATGGAAGACCGTGCAAATCACCAACTTGTTGGTGGGAGACGACAGCCAGAATTATACTTGGGCCCGACATGATAAGGGACACTTCTGAGAAGATTGAGTTGATACGAAGACGGATGAAAACGGCCCAAGATAGACAGAAATCTTATGTGGACCAGAGAAGGACAGACCTAGAGTTCAAAGTCGGAGATATGGTCTTTATAAAAGTTTCTCTGTTACGCAATGTAGTTCGTTTTGGAGCAGTTGGAAAGCTAGCACCAAGGTTCGTAGGACCGTTCCCCATCACTGAGAGGATTGGACGGATGGCCTATAAGGTAGACTTACCCGAGAAACTGAATGAAGTACACAATGTCTTTCACGTCTCGCATCTCCGGAAGTGTTTGCATGAGTCAACCGAAGTGGTTGAGCCAAGCATCCTTGAAGACGTAGAAGTGGAAAAAGAAGCAACATTGAGGCGAGTTCCGATTCGTATCTTAGCAACGGAGATTAAGAAGCAAAGGAATCGAGAAGTCAAGCTAGTTAAAGTGCAGTGGAGTGAAGCCCAAGAAGACGCAACTTGGGAAACCGAAGAGAAGATACGCGCGCTTTACCCATTTCTTTTTTAGGGTACATTCTCGATCTCTTTTTCCTATAAACATGAAAACCTTTTGGTATCATGCTTCTACTATCTACGTTTGTCTTGTTATCTTCTCGATCTTATCTTGAGAACCTTAGGTAGAACCATATGGATGTAAACATGTGATTGAAACATGTTATGGTTGATGTTTGCAAATGGTTGCAAGTGGTTGCAAGTGGATGCTAGTGGATGCATGACACACATTAGGCACTAGATCGGCTCAGTCACATTTTCATGTTGCATATGCATGAGTGCTTATACTTGTACATGGATGGAACTTGTTATGCTATCACTTGGATGTTGCATATGGATGAATGTTTGTGCACTCATGTAGAGATTATAAACTATGTTAGGAATTTGCATACATGTTGGATTCATGACACTAACATATTTTGCATTAAGGAGGTTTACTGAATCAGTAACCGCCTGATCTTTTGCATTAGATAAGTACATATACACACACTTTCTACATATATTCATACAGCACTAGAAATCTTTTGAGGACAATGGTTGCATGTGGATGATGCTTTGAGTAGATGGATGATGGATGGTAGGACACATCCTCCCTAACTTAGAGATTTCGGGGATGAAATCCTTTAAGGGGGGGAGAATGTAACAACCCGTGTTTTTATAACGTGTAATAACCATAAATCAAGGCAGAATTAATTTTTAAAACAAGAATCAAGGGAAACGGGTTACGCCATTGCGTTCGTCTTGAAATTCTGCTTGGAAACGAGTCCGAGTTTTCGAAAATCGGAGTCCGTATGACCAAGTTATGACCTTTAGAAGTTTTCAAGTTCAAAAACAGCTCAATTTGAATTCAAAGTTCGAATTTCAAACCTCAGAATGGACTGGGCGGGAAATTTCCCGTCCAGGACCAGGTCGACCTGGGGGTCGACTATGTAGTCGACCTGCCCAGGACCAAGTCGACCATAGTGTCGACCTGGGGGTCGACCTGGTGGCCGAGTCCACTTTTGAAGCTGGATTCACTCTGATGTATCTGGCCTCGTTTCTGTCCAGATTCGTTGACCTGACCCTATAAATACAGCCCCTAACACCAGTCTCTCTACACATAATTCTTCCTTACCTTATGCTGCTCTAATTCTGGTTGAAAAGTTTGAGAAGGGGACTGCTTCTTCTACGTTGAGACTGCGTTAAGAGAATTGCTGATTTGGGGATTTCTATTAGGACTTGACTAAGCATATTCAACATCGACTCTCTTTTTCTAATTCTCGAACCACGATCTGTAAGCCCCAGTTATTTTTAGATTTGAACTATAAATGTAATATGAATATGATTTAAATTGAAATTGGACCTATGTATGATGACTGTTTTACATTCATTCTTGTTCATCTTGGATCTTTACTCTTGGGTATTACTATGACATTGATTTGGGGCCTATTCATGTTGTAAATCAAAAATAAAACCCCTCATATTATCATGTTGAATCTGCTATTAGTCACAAATTCATGAATATCACCTTGTGTCAATCGTTACCATGATTATGCTATCATCTTATGTCAATCGTTACCATGATTATGCTATCACCTTATGTCAATCGTTACCGTGACTATACTATCACCTTATGACAACTGTTATCTTGACTAGTACCTTATTTTGTTAGATTTGGAACCTTTATGTTTGAGGCCAATATTCCATATGCCAGTAATGTTATATCATTTATCTCAAGTTATACCGTGCTATGCTAGTAATCACTTTTGCCACCTTATACTCGTCCCTTTTTATGTTATTCCCTAATTAGATTTATTTGTATCGATTCGAGCTTACGTGCGATGGGAATATGATTTGGGTAGACTAGGTAAAACATGAATTGACTTTGAACTTTAAACATGAACGTTGTTATAACTTGAACCTGGATATGGACATGAACTTGACACGATTTGACATGAAACATGACATGAAAACTCGACATGAATTTTGACATGAAAACTTGAATGTGGGCATGACAATTAGATAAAATTGAAAATGGCCAACTCGAGGTTGGGTTGAGTTTGCAGTGTAAATCTGACCGAAAGCGCCCGGCAAATCCAGTGGCTGCAAACAATAGGATCCAATGTGGGTAGTTGGTCATATCGCACGTAAAACCCGAGGTTAGACTATGTTGTGGTGTAAATCTGCCTGGAACCGCCCGGCAAATCAAATAACCTCAACAGTTAGTCTAATGTGAGAGGTTGAGGTGCATTAATGAATTAATGCCACATGATAGGGTTAAGTCATGAACCACTTGAATATACTTAACCAACTTGACACGATGATTTGATAGGGTTAAGTCATGAACCGCTTGAACACACTTAACCAACTTGATACATGATTTGGATAGGGTTAAGTCACAAATTTGAATGAAAACACTTAACCCATTAGAAACCCTAGTTACGCGGTCCTTTTCAGCAATAACCAACTTAGATGTATCACGATACCCTGAGACTAGGCAGGGTGGGGCATGATTACTGGGCTGATTGTAAGCGACCAGAACGCCGGCTGAGTAGGTGCGCCATTGTAGGTTCAGGCGGACTATGGTCATGCACGTAGTCCAGAGTTGAAAAAGCAGACATTAGGCACCCGTAGATTTACACTGTGCGTGCTTGATTCGTGTCGGTGGTTGGCACCATGGGACTTGATACACCCTATGGTGGACCTAGCACAGGTAACTACATTTCAGGATAGGGTCGTATGACACAGACACATGACGAGCTAGGACTTATAGAGAGCCGATCGATTAGTAGACCGTACCGTAGGACCCTGTACTGGGTCACTTCATGATACTGGGCCAAGGGATCATTTCATGATTAATACTTGACATGGGTTAGAATACTAGTACAGTTGGTGCAGCGAATCTTGAATATGCGATGCTAGACTTGACTTATCTTGTCATCTTAATTATCCTACCAGTTCTGTTATTATCCTTATGTTTAATTCCAGTTTTCACATATCATGTTACCTTTACTAGTTTTCATACTGAAAGTCACTAGGGCTTACCAGTCTTTATGACTGACCCTTTTTCTTTCGCCTCTTTTTCTTTCGTTCCCCCCCTCGCCCCAGGTTCTCAGGGAGGAAACACTAGCTCTTAGCTTGGATTTAGCTTGCTTTCTGACAGCTTATGTACGGTTTGGTCTTGGGCTATGCTATGGCTGCTTCTGCTATTTATGGGGAATAATTTACTTTTGTTTTAAGTTTATGCTTCTTTATTTGGAACTTGATGTAATGGAATAATTTGTATCTTGGATATATGAGCTTTTGACTCTTCTCTTGAAAATAATAGGAAGTTGGTTTTTAATTTTTACCGCTGCTTTATTTATGTTCTGCCTTGTGATATCTCTGTGCATGTTTACCTAGATAATACTCCACCAAAACTAGTGCATTCCCTTTGTGAGTGACCCTAACGGAGGTGGGGTGTTACACATGGAGTCATGACAACTCCACTGCAATGGCTTATAGCCCTGCGACGGTCACTTTGCCCCAAGGAGTCATGAAAACTCTACTGCACTGATCCATAGCCAATTTCCGTCTCTTAGTGGTGAGTCAAAGGTATAGACATCAATAACCCCTTTGCACACGTCCCACAGTAAAGTCCAACTCATGAACTTGGCTTGTTGTTTCCCATCTGGATCTTGAGTTACAACTTCCCATTTGGACTACCTTTGCATCTCGGGTTTTGGTCATCATCCCGATTCGTGACTCTTTATACTCCGTCTTTGGGGCAAGCTTCGACTCGTGACACCTTGTTCCAGTTCGTGGGTCCCCCTATGGTCATCAGCTCGTGGTCCTCCTCTGGTCCGGCTCGTGGTCCTCCCCTGGTCTGGCTCATGGTCCTCCGTGGTCTGGCTCGTGGTGCACTACTCGAGTCTGGTTCGTGATGAATGGCTCGAGGTCAAAGCTCGGATCATGATGCTTCATTGTGGCTCGTGGAGGGTGGTCGGCTCGTGAGGTGGGCTCACGACTGGAGCGGCTCATGATGATAGTGCCACGATCGGGTCGAGGTGGTGCCTCACGAACGGGGCATGACCAATTTCCTACAACTTTTCCAGCGAGCTATTTACGCCATACTACGACGTTTTCGACCAATCTAATTTTTCTAAGCAATCACAAAACATTCCAAATAGTCATAGCAACATGTATATTTAACCATAAACACCAAAACAACAATTTAACCTGTTTATGTAGATCAAACATACCCAAAACCCATGTTTTTCCCCTTAATCATGTTTAACCATAACTAATGATAGGATTAGCAAAACATATCCAATTTAACCCAAATTTCTATTAGAGCCATAAAATAATATTTAAGAATTTTACAAATTTTTCTAGATTTTTCCGATCCAAAATTTCGCTAATTATCACTATCACCCCTAATTAGCCGCAATTAGTGAAAAACAATGCAAATCACTCACTTTAGCCACAAATAAAACTTTAGATCTGAAACTCTACTGTTTTGGGTCAAATTCCAATATATAGCCACAACTCTGATTTGATGCTAATCTGACTTGATTTGGTGTAGTTTTCCTTAATTAGTGATTAGAAGGTGATTTGGGGTGTTATAGAGGATGAAGGCCATTGCTAGGGTTAGAGAAATGTTTTAGGCGGCTGAGAAAATGAAATAAAATTGTTTCCTGACTGATTTCAGTCTCCCAATAACCCTAATCTCGAAATTGGCTATGGGCCTAGCTGTTAATCACCCTATTTGGCCCGGTTAATCTGTTTTTCACCTTCCAAACCTTATTTCAGCTATATATCCCAAACGGTAAGTCCGTTTGGCTATCGTGGCCACTTTACGGAAAGGTAAACCATCATCCGAATCCAATGGAAGTGGTTTCAGGTCAAAACTCCGTACCAATCAAAAATTATAGTTGAAACAAGATTCGCTTGGGGGAAAACAATCATTTGAAAATCGGCAAAAATCGTGAACATGGGAAATGACCCCAATAGTCATTCCCCAAAGTTGCACGACTATACGACTTCATAAAAAAATGAAATAAATATTCTACGATCCTACGATGCGTAGAATGTGGGTCGTTACACGATCTAGCGGATAACAGTGAAACCGATTAAGTTGGGGTATTTTAATTACCTCTCAGACCTTGTATCGACATCATGCTCATCGTCAAGATTCATAGAAGTTTGATATCATAATATTCGACAAAAACAGAAATGGATAAATCCATTTGAGTTTCAAACCTCAAACCCTTTTCAAAACAACGTTGTTGTTTTGAACTATTCATTAAGTTGACTTAACTATTAAATCAGGAAAATTTAATCCAAACATTTGACTTGATTTCCTAATCCTCTGATAATTAAATTATCTTTTAACCTTACTTAATTAAGTTAAAAACACTACTTTATTCAATTTAACTTCTTTATTTACTGTACCATCTTCCCACCAAATCTGTTAGTTTACACATTATCAAGTCTTAAACAAAAACCTCTTCTATTAATTTGATTGTAATCAGTTAATTTAATAATCGATTCCTATTTAAACCTTTAGATTAAAATCAACCTTACATAACCCGATAAACTGATTGTAATTAATTTTTCCTTTTAAATTAATTAATTTAAAATAATCCAAATAATTATTTCTTAAAAACAATTCATATCCAATTAAAAACTAACGTTCATTTCTGAGTTACTTCACAAAAACAGCTTAGCAGTTCCAATGGGATATAACGATTCTTAACAGACGACATTCAAGTCGTTAACCCAATTTGCATAAACAATCATATAAATACATTTTAGTATCATCAACTGATAATATCTCAATAACATATATTAACTAATAAAATATGTCAAGATCATACGCTAGCAGAATGGTGTTTATTTATGTTAACAGAGTATTCCAACAATTCAGTCAATCAAATAAATAGTGGAACGATGTTAATTTTCACTAACAAATGCCCATACAATAAATAATTACGATTAACGAAATTAAACACAACTTAATTAATAAATCAATTAATTAATAATCCAATTCAGAATTTAATGAATTATTTGTTATTACCGAGCAATAGTTTATACGTTAATTTAGTACAACATCTGAATTCATGTTCAATAAATTTCAACTGATATTTAGTATTAAAATCACTTTTAATAAATCAATTTATTTTGAATTAAATTGTTTAAACTTGATAACTTATGTTGAGTTACTGACATAAACTATCGATTTACTCGACTATACTCACACGAACCAAACTCTATGCAAATGTCAGTTCTTGATCTATTATATACACTAATGGATATTATTTTAAACCTATAAATCATAATTTAACTTAAAGTAGTTTCTATATTTTTCCTTTTAATTTAATTTGTAATAGGCGGAGCCCAATTTGATCATCAGATATACACCATATATATATATATATACACACACACACACACACACTAATATACATATAAAATGTTTAACTCACAATTTTTTTTTCTTCTGTTTTAATTTTATCACCTTGTCTATATGAAATCTTTAAACTGAAATTAAATTTTAAACTTCCCTTGTTATTATATCATTATAAAAATAATGGCCCAAGTCCAAAGGCCCATGTATTTACGGTCCATCCATTTACACAAAAACAAAGAAACGTCTGTACCCATGAAAACACTCAGCCGTTGTCTCTTCTATTTCTTGTTTCTCTTTTTGTTGTCCCATTTCTTCCCCTCTAAATGCCCCCAAAAACGAAAAAAAATAACAGTGTCCTACATACAACAGTGCACCAACATCCATACATTAACACGTTGCACACCAAAGGACTGCACACTCCTTTCCCCCCATAATCTCTTCACTTTTTTCTTTCTTCACTTTCTTTGATCAACTCACACACTTCCCTTTTCTCTTTAGTAAACTGGGCCGAGCCATTAGCATCTACACGCACTGTCAATCTTCTGCACGCCTTGTTACAACAAACGATTTAAGGCACCTAAACCCAGTTTCCCCATTTCATCCTTTCTTCAAATTTTACGTTTTGTTCTTTTTTGTTTTGTTTCTTATATGTTAAGGGACATTTCAATTCATTTCAGCAAGAACTATTTCTGCATTATATTGTTACAAAACCTACTACTTATGACCTAACAAAAATATCCATCAACACTTCCTACTTCTTTCTTGACCAAGCAAACTGTAACAACCCGCATTCTACGCATCGGAGGAACGTAGAATATTTATTTCTTCCTTATACGAAGACGTATGGTCATGTAACTTTGGGAAACGACTATTGGAGTCATTTCCCATATTCATGATTTTTGCCGATTTTTAAATGATCGTTTTACCCCTAGCTGATCTTGTTTTGGCCATAACTTTTGACTGGAAAGGAATTTTGAACTGAAACCACTTCCATTAGATTCGTTTGCTGGTTTACTTTCCGTAGAGTGGTCATAATAGCCAAACGGACTTACCGTTTGTGAGATATGGCTGAAATAAGGTTTGAAATGTGAAAAACTACTTAACTGGGCCAAATAGGGTGATTAGTGAATGGGCCCATAACCCATTTCGGGATTAGGGTTATGGGGAGGCTGAAAAGAGTTAGTGTTTCATTCCATTTCAGTTTTCTAGCCTCCACTTACCTCTTAGAAACCCTAAAAATGGCCTCTAACCTCTAAATCACCTCCAAATCACTTTTTAATCAAGGATTAAGCTTAGCAACATCAAATCAAGGGAGATCTTCAACAAATCAAGATTAGAGCTGCTGATTTGCATCATTATTCATCCATCTTAACCTATCATATTGTTGTTTTGGTGTTTGTGGTTGATTATACATGTTGCTATGACTGTATGGTATGCTTTGTGATTGATTAGAATAGTTGGAATGGTCGAAAACGCCGTCGAGTAGCGTAAACTGCTTGCTGGAAAAGTGCAAGAAATTGGCCAATCCGGATCAGAACGGAGAAAAGGACCCGATCTGAACCACCTCCCACGCGAGTTCAGAAGCTCTGATCCTTTCAGTTAACATTGTAGGGTAACGCGACTTGGAGACTCTGATCCGACCCGGTGTGCTCTGAAGGAGGCCGATCCATCATCCTAAGAAGACCTCCGATCCGACGTTGGGAGAAAAGAAGGAAGCCTGTGCCCCGAACCGAACCGATGGTACCTTCCGAACTGATCCGAAGAAGCTTGCCAGGGAATGTAGACCTCGATCCGATCCGGAGCAGAGAGGAAGGTTTGTGCTGGAGATTCTGAACCGATCCGATTGCTTAGGGGGGAGCATTCCGATCCGAACCGAACTGATGATTAGGGGGAGATCCGAACCGACCCGGTGATGACCAATAACCCGAGATGCAAAGGTAGTCCAAATGGAAGTTAGAGCTCAGGATCCAGTAGTGAACCAATGAGTTCACTTCATGGTTGAGCTTTGCTGCGGGACGTATGCTAAGGATTTGTCGACGTTCATAACTTTGATTCACCACTGAAATGGAATGATGGGCTACGTATTAGTGCAGTAGAGTCATCACGACTCGAGGGGCAAAGTGATCGTAGCAGGACTACGTATCAGTGCAGTAGAGTCATCACGACTCGAGGGGCAAGGTGATCGTAGTAAGACTATGAGCCAGTGCAGTGGAGCCATTGTGACTCCATGGGGCAGAGTGGGCATAGTAAAGGATTAGTAAGGCTATGAGGCAGTGCAGTGGGCTGTGTACGACTCCATGGGGCAAAGTGGACATAGTGAAGGATTAGTGGCTATGGATCAGTGCAGTGAAGCCATTGTGACTTCATGGGGCAAAGTGATCATAGCGAAGTATTGGATGATCGAAGTGGTAGATATGGTATGCTTTACGCTTTGAGTGAGAGATGTGAGGATGGTTGCTATGTTTGATTGTTTGCCATCACTATGACATGCACACCCCCACCCCCGTATGCTAGTACACCCTATGTTAGTGGCACCTTAGAGTGTTGTACAGTATGTAGTGCTAACTCTTTGGTTGCAGGTCCAGGTTCAGGTATGGTTTAGTATACCTGTTACTGTTATGTTTAGCTGCTTATCACTCATACCAGACTTCTTGTCTGACCCAGAGTTTTATGTCTCTTCTTATTACTCTGGGTGCTCACACGAGCAGACTAGAGACAGGTTAGCTGGTGATGCGCGAGTAGCGGATTCGGAGGCGAGCAGGAGACTTCCACGTATGATATATATATAGATATTCTCCCTGTGTCGTTGGTGGTCACTACTTGGGCATTAGTAGTGTATCTCCTTTATCTTGCTTTTACCTTTAGAGACAGTTTGAAAAGTTGTAATAATGATGATGTGGAACATAAGCTGTATTTGGATTTTCCGCTGCTATGATAGTTTGTTTTCAGCTTATGCACTGTCTCACCTGTTTTATGTCAAGTATGTTGTTATTATATTTTGTTCTATGCGCTGTGAGACATTCTACATGTTCCTTGTTGATTCTTCGTCTTCTTTCTTTCCTTCTGACAACCGTTCCGTGCTAACTGGACATGTGTACAGCGCACTTGTGGAGTAAATGTCGGTTGGTGCGGGGTGGGTTGTCACATTTGGTATCAGAGCTCCAGGTCGCGTAGTTAACCTAGGGAAAGACACTAGGGAGAGATAGTACGTATATGAGAGTGCGTATTTGTGATTACTTTGGTTTTCAAAAGCTATATATATATACTATTAGTAGTATAAGGATGAAGTCGCACTGCACTAGCACCACTATGGAGATGGTTAATCGTTGTCTCTTTACAGATTGAATGATGAGCCGATACGCAAGAGGTGCTGGTAGAGGAGCCAATAATGGGAATGCTGTTGACATGAGGGCGATGTTTACTGACCTCATGAGAGACATGCTTAGGGATGTACAAGGGGCAGCTCCCAATCCCGGTAATGGTGGTGGTCTAATAGTGCAGGCACCTAGGGTCGATTTTGCCAAGCTGTGCAAGAATTACACTAGCCTTGGTGGGAAGCCGTTCCACGGAGCAGAGTCGGCCACGGATGTTTAGGATTGGTTGGATAGCTGTGATCGTATCTTCGATGACTTGGGTATCGAGGATGCAATGAAGAGAAGGTTAGTGTCTCATTAGCTGCAAGGGAGAGCGATGAATTGGTGGAATGCTATTAAGATAGCCACTCCAGAGGATCAGGTTACTTGGGATCAGTTTAAGGCTCGCTTTGGCGACAAGTTTATCCCAGCTGCTTAGAAGTCGGAATTGTTTAGGAAATTCTTGGAGCTTAAACAGAATGGTAGAACAGTCTCGGACTATATTGTTGAGTTCGACACTTTGTCGAAGTACTGATTATCCCTTATCGATACTCCTGAGAAGAAGAATGAGAAGTTCATTACTGGTTTGGATGGATACTTAGGGGAAAGGCTTATCAACCACATCAATGAGACTTTTGAATCGATTGTAGGGAAAGCTTTGAGATCAGAGAGTCTTTACCCTAAGTTAAAGATTGAGGTTGCATCTACGGAAGGGCTGAAGCCGCAAGCAGGCGGTGGAGGTAAGAATAACACTCAGAATAAGAGGAAGCAGAACCAAGCTAAGGATGGCCAGAAAAAGAGCAAGAAGGATGTTGAGTGCTTCAGCTGTAGTAAGAAGGGCCATTATGCCAAAGAATGTTGGGCCAAGCCAACGGATAAGAAGTGCTACAATTGTGGCCAAGTGGGACATCATAAGGATAAATGTCCACAACCTCTTAAAGAGAAGCAAATTGTGAAAGCATATGCTATTAATGTTGTTCCTTCTTCGTCGAATGCCCCAACTGCGGCGGAGAAAGGAAAAAATGTCGTCATCCAAGGTATGCTTTCTATTCATGATATACCTGTTCGAGTTTTATTTGATACCGGAGCTTCCCGTTCCTTCATATCTAGTGACCTGGTAGATAGGTTGGGACTGGAACCCGAGATAGTCGATAGACCGTTGGTTGTGATGAAACTGATTGGTGGTTCGACTAACCTTAGTATGATTTTCCGAAATTTGGTCTTATCGAGTCATGGATGTATGTTTGTTTGTGATTGCTTTGATTTGGGCTTTACTGGGTATGGCATTATATTGGGGGTCGATTGGCTCCAAAGATACGGGGTGGTGGTAGACTGTGAGGGCTTTTTGGTGACAGTTAGGGCGGATGATGGGCGGAGGGTAGTGTTTGGTAGTCTACCTAGTGATGGGGTAATGGCTAGTTTTATAAATTCCATCGACATCCCACATGATGAGTTGTCGGATGTGCCCGTGGTTGGCCAGTATCCGGACGTCTTCGAGGAAGTGACCGGGCTTCCACCACACCGAGAGATTGAGTTCCGTATTGATTTAGTGAAAGATGCCAGACCTATAGTGATGTCACTTCGTCGTATGGCACCAAGGGAGCAGCGAGAGCTCGGGGTGCATGTAAGCGATCTTTTGAAGAAGGGGTTTATTAGAAGAAGTGTCTCCGAGTGGGGAGCACCAGTTGTGTTTGCCATTAAGGCAGATGGTTCCCTTCGTTTGTGTGTGGACTATCGCGAGTTGAATAAGGTGACGAGGAAGAATAAGTATCCTCTACCGTGGATAGATGATTTTTTTGATCAACTGGAAGGAGCAAGAGTGTTCTCCCAGTTGGACCTCGCGACAGGATTTCATCAGCTCCGAGTAGCGGCTGAGAGTTTTCCGAAAACGGCGCTTAGGACGCCGTCTGGATTCTATGAGTGGTTGGTCATGCCATTTGGGTTGACCAATGCACCAGCATACTTCGTGGATCTTATGAATCGAGTATTCAGAGATCAGTTGAATAAGTTCGTTCTTGTGTTCGTAGATGACATCCTTGTTTACTCGAGGATAGAAGAAAAACACAAGGGGCATTTAAGGATAGTGATGGAGGTGTTGAGAGAACACCAATTGAAAGCGAAATTTTCTAAGTGCCACTTCTGGAGGAGGGAAGTGAAATTCTTGGGCCATGTTGTTTCAAAGAGTTGTATTGTCATGAACCCTGCGAAGGTGGCTACGGTACAAGATTGGCCTACGCCCAAGAATTCCACAGACGTAAGAAGCTTCTTGGGATTAGCTGGATATTATCGTAAGTTTATCCAAGACTTCTCCAAGATAGCAGCACCGTTGACTCAGTTGACTAAGAAGAATCAAGCCTTCGTCTGGGACGGAGTGTGTGAGAATGAATTCAAGAGTCTAAAAGAAAAGTTGACGCGTGCGCCAGTATTAGTCATTCCTAAAGGGAATGAAGAGATGACGGTATACACGGATGCTTGTGGTACCGGACTAGGTGTTGTATTGATGCAAGGAGGTAGGGTTGTAGCTTATGCTAGTCGGCAATTAAAGCCGCATGAGAAAAAGTATCCTACCCATGATTTGGAACTGGCAGCGATCGTGTTCGCGTTGAAGATGTGGAGACATTATCTCTTGGGAGAGAGATTTGAGTTGTTTACCGATCATAAATCATTAAAGTATCTCTTCTCCCAGAAGGATCTGAATCTCCGACAGCAGAGATGGTTAGAGTTCTTGGCTTCATATGATTTTGATATCGCATATATACCTGGGAAAGGCAATGCGGTAGCCGATGCCTTGAGTAGGAGACATGCCAGTTTAGGGGCTATGTTTCTTGAATGGAAGCAACTGGAGTATATCGCAGGGTATGATTTTAGACCAAAGTGCAAATTGGATCCAGAGATATTAGCTAGTTTGATGATTAGACCCACCTTGATTGAGCGGATTGGTTCCAGTCAGAGGGACGATCCTAATCTATTGGAAATCATCTCCAAGTTAGAAATGGATATCGACGGCGAGGAGATGAGTTTGTATGGGCTTGATCGAGAAGGATGGCTTCGAAAGAATGGAAGACTAGTTGTACCCAACGTGAATGGTTTGAGAGATGAAGTGCTTAGGGAATGTCATCACTCAAAACTGACTATACACCTCGGTGGTGATAAGATGTATCAAGACATGAAGCAGACTTACTACTGGGAAGGGATGAAAAGAGACGTTGGGAAGTTTATATCCAAGTGCATGAATTGCCAACTAGTTAAAGCCGAGCAAAAGAAGCCTAGTGGTTTGTTGCAACCATTAGAAATTTCCGAATGGAAATGGGAGCAAGTCTCGATGGATTTCATTGATGGTTTACCAAGGACTAGATCGGGATATGATAGCATTTGGGTAACTGTGGATCGATTGACTAAGAGTGCAAGATTTATACCAGTCAAATTGACCAGAACGGCAACTAAGTTAGCAGAATTGTATATGAAGTGGGTAGTGAGATTTCATGGAATACCTAAAAGCATTGTGAGTGACCGAGACCCGTTGTTCACTAGTGGGTTTTGGAAGAGCTTACAAGAGGCTCTAGGGTCGGAACTATATCTCAGTACCGCGTATCATCCTTAAACTGATGGTTAGACAGAGAGGGTGAATCGTATATTGGAAGATCTCTTGAGGGCTTGTATATTGGATTTTGGTGGATCATGGGATGACCATTTGCATCTAGTAGAGTTTGCAAATAATAATAGCTACCAATCCAGTATCGGTATGGCTCCATATGAAGCTTTGTACGGAAGACCGTGCAATTCACCATCATGTTGGATAGAGACTGGCGAGAAGTTTATGCTTGGACCAGATGTGGTGAGGGAAACTTCATATAAGATTAAGATCATTCAACAACGAATGAAGGCTGCCCAGGATAGGCAGAAGAGTTATGCTGACAAGAGGAGAAAAGACTTAAGATTCTCCATTGGTGACCTGGTGTTTGTCAAGGTTTCTCCGTTGAAGAGCGTGATACGATCTGGCAGGAGAGGCAAGTTAGCACCAAGATTTGTTGGCCCATTCCCAGTTCTCGAGCAAGTTGGGAATTTGGCGTATAAAGTTGACTTACCCGAAAAGGTGACGGGAGTTCATAACATATTTCATGTTTCCTAGCTAAGGAAGTTCGTGCACGACCCAGATATGACTATTTCACCTGATCAGTTAGAGGATTTCGAAGTGGAACCCGAGGCGGTTGGGAACCGCAAGCCAATTTGTATTGGCGAGCACGATACGAAGCGACTTCGAAGGAAGGCGGTGAAGCTAGTCAAGGTTCAGTGGGGCAAGAACGAGAATGACTGTACTTGGGAGACAGAAGAGAGCATTAGGAAAACGTATCCGGAACTCTTTGCCTGGTAAGATTTTCTTTGCGATTTAGTTATTCCGCATGCTAGGATAGACTTTTTTTGCTTGTTTTGCATGTTTGATTGTTGTTTTATGGTTGATGGGCATGCGTGACCCTTTGTGTGTTTTGGTTAGGGAATTTCGGGGGTGAAATTTCTTAAGAGGGGAAGAATGTAACAACCCGCATTCTACGCATCGGAGGATCGTAGAATATTTATTTCTTCCTTATACGAAGACGTATGGTCATGTAACTTTGGGAAACGACTATTGGGGTCATTTCCCATGTTCATGATTTTTGCCGATTTTTAAATGACCATTTTACCCCCTAGATGATCTTGTTTTGGCCATAACTTTTGATTGAAAAGGAATTTTGACCTGAAACCACTTCCATTAGATTCGTTTGATGGTTTACCTTTTCGTAGAGTGGTCATAATAGCCAAACGGACTTACCGTTTGTGAGATATGGCTGAAATAAGGTTTGAAAGGCGAAAAACTGCTTAATCGGGCCAAAGAGGGTGATTAGTGAATGGGCCCATAACCCATTTCGGGATTAGGGTTATGGGGAGGCTGAAAAGAGAGAGTTTCATTCCATTTCAGTTTTCTAGCCTCCACTTACCTCTTAGAAACCCTAAAAATGGCCTCCAACCTCTAAATCACCTCCAAATCACTTTTTAATCAAGGATTAAGCTTAGCAACATCAAATCAAGGGAGATCTTCACCAAATCAAGATTAGAGCTGTTGGTTTGTATCGTTATTTATCCATTTTAACCTATCATATTGTTGTTTTGGTGTTTGTGGTTGATTATACATGTTGATATGACTGTATGGTATGCTTTGTGATTGATTAGAATAGTTGGAATGGTCGAAAACGCCGTCGAGTAGCATAAACTGCTTGTTGGAAAAAGTGCAAGAAATTGGCCGATCTGGATCGGAACGGAGAAAAGGACCCGATCCAAACCACCTCCCACACGAGTTCAGAAGCTCCGATCCTTTCAGTTAACATTGTAGGGTAACGCGACTTGGAGACTCCGATCTGACCCGGTGTGCTCTGAAGGAGGATGATCCGATCCATCATCCTAAGAAGACCTCCGATCCGACGCTGGGAGAAAAGGAGGAAGCCTGTGCTCCGACCCGAACCGATGGTACCTTCCGAACCAATTCGAAGAAGCTTGCCAGGGAATGTAGACCTCGATCCGATCCGGAGCAGAGAGGAAGGTTTGTGTTGGAGATTCCGAACCGATCCGATTGCTTAGGGCGGAGCATTCCGATCCAAACCGAACTGATGATTAGGAGGAGATCCGAACCGACCAAGTGATGACCAATAACCCGAGATGCAAAGGTAGTCCAAATGGAAGTTAGAGCTCAGGATCCAGTTGGGAACCAATGAGTTCACTTCATGGTTGGGCTTTGCTGCGGGACGTGTGCTAAGGAGTTGTCGACGTTCATAACTTCGATTCACCACTGAAAGGAAATGATGGGCTACGTATCAGTGCAGTAGAGTCATCACGACTCGAGGGGCAAAGTGATCGTAGTAGGACTACGTATAAGTGCAGTAGAGTCATCAAGACTCGAGGGGCAAGGTGATTGTAGTAAGACTATGAGCCAGTGCAGTGGAGCCATTGTGACTCCATAGGGCAGAGTGGACATAGTAAAGGATTAGTAAGGCTATGAGCCAGTGCAGTGGGGTGTGTACGACTCCATGGGGAAAAGTGGACATAGCGAAGGATTAGTGGCTATGGATCAGTGTAGTGAAGCCATTATGACTTCATGGGGCAAAGTGATCATAGCGAAGTATTGTGTGATCGAAGTGGTGGATATTGTATGCTTTACACACTGAGTGAGAGATGTGAGGATGGTTGCTATATTTGATTGTTTGCCATCACTATGACATGCACACCCCCATCCCCGTATGCTAGTACACCCTATGTTAGTGGCACCTTAGAGTGTTGTACAGTATGTAGTGCTAACTCTTTGGTTGCAGGTCCAGGTTCAGGTATGGTTTAGTATACATGTTACTGTTCTGTTTAGCTGCTTATCGCTCAGACCAGACTTTTTGTCTGACCCAGAGTTTTATGTCTCTTCTTATTACTCTGGGTGCTCACACGAGCAGACTAGAGACAGGTTAGCTGGTGACGCGCGAGTAGCGGATTCGGAGGCGAGCAGGAGGCTTCCACGTATGATATATATATATATAGATATTCTCCCTGTGTCGTTGGTGGTCACTACTTGGACATTAGTAGTGTACCTCCTTTATCTTGCTTTTACCTTTAGAGACAGTTTGAAAAGCTGTAATAATGATGATGTGGAACATAAGTTGTATTTGGATTTTCCGCTGCTATGATAGTTTGTTTTCAGCTTATGCACTGTCTCACCTGTTTTATGTCAAGTATGTTGTTATTATATTTTGTTCTATGCGCTGTGAGAAATTCTACAGGTTCCTTGTTGATTCTTCGTCTTCTTTCTTTCCTTCTGACGACCGTTCCATGCTAACTGGACATGTGTACAGCGCACTTTTGGAGTAAATGTCGGTTGGTGCGGGGCGGGTTGTCACACAAACCATCACAGTAACTACTTTAAAGTCCTATGCACCAGAAATCAATACTACATCAACCAAACATTACTACATTTGTTAAAACAGTAACCACTACTGCTCACTTCAAATTTCTCCTTGATTTCATCGTACAAGCACAACTCCAATTCAAAAAATACCTTTGCCTTTAATGGAGCAACACCCTCTTTACCTCATTATCTTCACTTAAGTCTACAACTCCGTCACCATGCCACTGTTTTATCATTCAATACAATCTGTTACACTAGTGCCACCCGGTCACCTATTAACTTATTCCCGACGCGTATCCTCACCCAATAATACTATTTACACCGAAAATATCAAACCAACTGTTAAGATTTACTCTTTTTTTATTACTATATCAAAACAGCACATAGTTAGCACACAGTGGATCTTACTAATCCAGTCTGGTCTTACAAACAAGTTATGTTGATTAATCAATACCGGCAGTGGCTACTGTATTTCTTATGAAGTCACCAAGCCTCTATATAGTGTGTGTGTATATATATATATATATAAACATCCCCACAACACTCTTCTATCCACTTCATATTTTCACCGTTTTTTATTTCACATATACTCTTTTTTTATAAGGATAATAAAAATAATAATAGCAGTCATGAAGTTTGAATCAACACATACATATACATATCTAGATATAAGTATTTGCATAATCGACAAAAAAAATTTTATACCTTACCTCGTTCACTATTTTATGCATACCAATTACAGTTTTGTTCTAATTTAGTTTTAGTCGGTATGAAAATCTTATTCAACCAAATCAATATGTGCAAATGTACATATAAACAATGGGGAATTTACTCACCTAATCTTATTCACGGTTTGGTCAATTATTCACTGGTTTGTCCCATCTCTGTTTTTAGCTAATACAAATGATTAACTCAACCCAAATCTCACACTCAAGACACTCATACATACATATATATATATATATATATATATATATATATATGTTTGTCCTGACATATACATAAACAAACAATAGCATTTGAAAAGAGAAAGGGGTTTACTCACAAAGTTTGTTCAATGTTTCTCTGTTTTTCTTTTATTGTTTATAAACTTTCTGTAAAGAAATTGTAATGATCATATAAACTTTCTGCAAGAAACTGTAATGATCCTTTTATTAATACTGAATCTTTTGTTTTTGTACAAGGAATACTTATGTAAAGTAGAGTAATTCGAATAATTGATTCTGTACAGGATGTAGCCTTATATAGGCATATAAAAGAAAATGATGGGCTAAAATTCCAGGCCCATATGATAATGAAATAGGACATAAAAGTGTGGAACCCATGTGCGTTTTTTTTTTCATGTGAGCATACTATCGAGATGTTAACACGCCGCCTCAAAACAAACTAGGGTTTCCTTTCCTCATTCAAGCCGCCACCGAAAACTCTTAGTTCGTTCCTCAGCCTCTCGAAGTTACTTCTGGATAGAGCCTTGGTTAAGACATCAGCTTTTTGATAAAAAGCCGGTATGTGGTTGATAAGAAGCTTCCCAGACTCGGTCCTCTCTCTGATGAAGTGGAGGCCCACTTCGATGTGCTTCATCCTCGAGTACTGTGTTGGGTTCAAGGATAGTGAAACGGGTTTGATTATCACACCATAGAGTCGGCGTTCTGGAGAATTGTAACCCTAGCTCGTGAATTAGGGTTTCCAAATAATCTCAGATGTCGCCGACGCCATAGCTCTATACTCCGCTTCAGTACTCGACCTAGATAGGGTGGATTGTTTCTTCATAGACCAAGAAATGGGATTCGGCCCCATGAATACACAGTATCCAGAAGTGGGTTTTCGATCGTTTGGATCATTAGCCCAGTCAGATTCACTTTAAGTATTTAGATTAATGTCTTTGCTTGCTTTTATTGACAATCCGTGCTCTTTAGTCCCTTGCAAATAGCGTAGTATCCTTTTAACTGCTCTCCAATGACTACTTAACGAATTCGCCATAAATTGACAGACCTTGTTTATGCTAAAACAAATCTCTGGTCTAGTAATGGTTAAGTACTGTAAGGCTCCAACTATACTCCGATATTTCTTAGAATTGTCGATTGCATCACCAGTATATTTAGATAAGCGTAGATTGCTAGTCATGGGGGGTAAGTAGGGACTTTGATTTATCCATGTTAGCCCTCGCGAGAATCTCATTTATATATTTCTTTTGTGAAAGGAATATCTCTGAGTTTGATCTCCTTTGCACATGAATACCCAAAAAAAATTGACGTTCCCCATGTCCTTAATAGAAAAAATCTGATCTAAGTGGTTCACCACTCTGTTAATTTCTAGAACATCATTCCGTGTTGTAAGAATGTCGTCCACATACACTAGGACATACACTGTTGTCTGACTGATGATTTTGGTGTATAGAGAATTGTCTAATTTTGTTGCCTTGTATCCTAAACATGAAAGCGTGTATTTCAGCTTTACATACCATGCTCTAGAGGCCTGCTTTAAGCCATATAAAGCTTTGTGTAATTTACATACATGATCTTCTTTGCCTTTGCTAGTGTAACCCTTAGACTGTTCCATGTACACATCTTCTTGCAAGTCCCCATTTAAAAATGCATTACATACATCCAGTTGTCTTATATCCCATCCATTGTGTAGAGTTATTGTTAGGATGATTCTGATAGTAGTCGGTTTAACAACTGGAGAAAAGGTTTCGTTAAAATCAAAACCGTATTGCTGTGAGAATCCTCTTGCAACCGGTCTAGCTTTGCACTTTGTTATTTTTCCGTCTGCATCCTTTTTTAACTTGTATGTCCACTTACATCCCATGATATTCTGGTCCTTAGGTGCAATGACTAGGCTCCACATCTTGTTTTTGACTAACGCATCATATTCTTCGTTCATTGCCTTGCACCACTCCTTATGTTTGATGGCTTGCTCATATGATACTGGCTCATCCATAGAAGTGTTATTGTTTGCTGATGCACTGCAGATTTTGGGTTTAAAAATTCCACTTTTAGCTCTAGTCGTCATATGATGCCGAGTCTGTTCCCGCTGCCTTTCATTTTCACTGTTGCTCTCATCTGATGTGTTGCTGTCATTGGTTTGAGTCTGATTATCAGTGTCATCTTTGTCATTGTGTTGAGGTAGATCATTGTCACTTAAGTTTTCACTTGAACTGTATCCGGATCTCGTGCTCAACACAGTTGGGGTGGCTGAAACTAGATGTGACGGTTGTTCTTCATTTACTTGAGTGTTCCATCTTGACAGAGTTGGTATACTCCCCACAGTAGTTCTAATCTGATCATGTTCTTTCTTGCTTTTGTTTTCCTTTCTGCAAAAGGAAAAACACTATCATTAAAGACAACATGTCTAGACACAAATATTTTCCCTTTACTGTCCATGCACTTATAACCCTTTTGTTTATCTGCATACCCTAAAAAAGTGCATGGACTGGATCTTAGGGAAAGCTTATGGTTATTGTATGGTCTAAGGCACGGAAAACACAGACACCCAAAAGCTCTCAGAGATTTATAATATGGTTTATTACCAAAAATGGTCTCATGAGGACTTTTGTGTTCTAAAACCATTGTTGGCATTTTATTTATTAAATATACAGCTGTGTTGAATGCCTCATTCCAATATACCATAGGCAGGGATGACATAGATAACAAAGTTAAGCCGGTTTCGACTATATGCCTATGTTTTCTTTCGACGATGCCATTTTTTTCAGACGTATAAGGGCATGTGGTTCTATGTGCTTTACCTTTCTTGTAAAATTATTTTTAAGATTATAGAACTCACTGCCCCCATTAGTTTGCACTATTTTAATGTTGCAGTTCATTTGTCTCTCTATGAAATTAATAATCTGCAACATTACATTACACGTCTCTGATTTGGCTCTAAGAAAGAAAATCCAAGTATATATTGTGCATGCATCAACAATTGAGAGATAGTACCTGTGACCTTATCTTGAGTTTAATGGTGCAGGACCCCATAGATCTACTGTTACTAATTCAAGGGTCTAGTGTAAACAGTTTCAGATCTGCCGAAAAGGTAGTTTGTGGCTCTTGCCAAGTTGACAATGTGTGCAAATAGTGGAAACAAGTAAATTTTTATAAGGAATTTTATTATCATTTAATATCTGTTTTACAATGTCATAACTAGGATGCCCTAGTCTGAAATGCCATACATCTAAAACATTGCCAATGTCTCTACTATCAATACTATCAGGAACATTATCATCAAGATCATTGTTAAACTGAATGTTAACATTACAGCACCATGTACTTTTATCATATTCCTTTCCTGACAGTGCGCTGCTGAATTTTTATAGCCCGTTATCCAACCTACCCTGTAATAATATATCTTTGCGTAGCAAGTCTCTAATTAGGCAATATTTAGGGTGAAACTCAAAATATACCTTATTTTCATTTACAAATTGAGATACACTGATAAGATTTTTCTTAATATTGGGAACTCTAAGTAAATTATTGAGGTAGAGACTTCTCTTTCCATTAACAAAACCAGTCCTAATATGAGATATATTCATAGATTCACCGTTACAAGTATGAATGACTTGCGTACCTGACTAGTTCTTGTTTCCAATATTTAAGTCTTGTAGGTTATTTGTGATGTGATTAGTCGCTCCAGAATCTGGAAACCAGTCCTCAGTGTTGATATCATCAATCTTAGCCAGATCATCGCTGCTTGCATTCTGTCCAATAGTGCTCTTGGTGTTGTTTCTGCCTTGTTGACTTGACTGAGCCATATTAACATTGGGTCCTCTTTGGTTGAACTGATTTTGCTGCGCATTATTCACATCAGAATTGAACCTGAAATAGCATCTGTTTGCAGTGTGGCCAGGTTTCTCACATATCTGACATTTTACTCTGTTTGTATTGTTGGATCTACCTCGTCCACGACCCCTTGCATTTGAATTACCTCTCTTCCCCTGGTTGTTACCTCTGCCCCAACCAGGTACATTTCTTGACTGATTATTGTTCCTTGAATTTGATGCAAAATTAACACTATAATCATTTTGTATCGCCTTTCTTTGTTCAACACGGCCTTCATCAGCCAATAAAGCAGAGTACACAATTGTATGTCTGGTAAATTGGGTTGAGCTGCCAGGTAGTTTACCTGTGACTCATACTCTTCATCAAGTCCATTAGTTAGGGTGAGAACTTGTTTACTTTCTGATATTCGATGCCCCACAGAGTTAAGTTTATCACATAAGTTTTTAATCTTCGAAATATACTCTCTCATGCTCATGTCACCTTTTCTTGCATTTTGCAACTCTCTTTTATAATGCATTATCCGGGCTGATGACTGAGAGTTGAAAATCTGTTGTATGGTTGACCAAATTTCATATGATGAGTTGCACGCTATTACCTGTGATAACAGGTTTGCACTGATTGAAGATAATAGCCAAGATGATAGTAATTTGTCTTATTTTTGATGATGTAAAAACTCTGGGTTGCTAACAGTATTTCCTTCTTGATTCGGGATCATTGCAAGCGGTACAAGTTTGGTTCCTTTGATGTAATCTTAAAGGTCATGATCTTTCAAGGCTGTTTCAACTTGGAATTTCCACAAGAGGTAGTTGTCTTCATCGAGAGGTATGGTTATAACTTGTGTTTTTGGTTTAATAAGGGTCTAGGAGGATGTTGTCGACTCAACAGTGCTATTTCTTGATGTTGCAGATGACGAATCATTATTTCCACCTGCCATTATTCAACACTGTTCAAAAGACAGTATTGAAAAGTGTGGAGATGGTGTATGGCGTGGCCACTGCACAAGTGGTGGCAGCCTGCACTGTATTTGGACGAGGAATTAAGAAAGATTGCTATGGTGATTCTTTTATCCTCTTTAAGATGCAAGAATCTGGTTATCGGAAGGTGGGAAGCCAAATGAAGAGATGAACTATCTCTGATGGCCAAGAAACAGCTGCAGCCGGTGAGGATCTTGATTCTGACCGAGGCAAGGCACTGTTTCAGATAAGAACAGAGATTACATTATCAAGAACGGATGCTCTCCGATGATGATGCTTTTCTGAGGAGACTAACACAATATTCCTTCAAAATGAGAAAGATGATCTGTAGAATGTCGTTGCGCAAGCATAGCTCTGATACCATATAAACTTTCTATAAAGAAACTTTAATGATCATATAAACTTTCTGCAAGAAACTGTAATGATACTTTTATTAATAATGAATCTTTTGTTTTTGTACAAGGAATACTTTTGTAAAGTAGAGTAATTCGAATAATTGATTCTGTACAGGATGTAGCCTTATATAGGCAGATAAAAGAAAACGATGGGCTAAAATTCCAAGCCCATACGATAATGAAATAGGACATAAAAGTGTAGAACCCATATGCATTTGTTTTTCCATGTGAGCATACTATCAGGATGTTAACATTGTTCACAGGTTTTACACTGCCATTTCTTCTTCCAGGTTCCAGATTTATAGTCCTTTGCTGCTGCCTTGATTTGTTTTGCTCGACTTCAGTTTTTTGGTGTGTATGTATGAGGGGAGGCCACTATATTTATAGGTGAATAAAATGTATAAAATACAAATAACTTGTAGGCTTTGCAGTGGTGTCTAGGCTATCTAAAACTGCTATATTGATTGAAAGAAATAATGGAATTGGGTCTCATCAAATCCTTCCAGCTATACTATGGCCATGTTGAAGTGTTTAAAAAAATTTTAGCTCTTTAAGTAATGTATTCAGCCTACCCTAAATATTACAGTTCTATACATAGGTTGTATCTATGATGTGTAGGCTTGTGTTTAAGCATGTGCTTATGGATTTTACATGGTGTGATTTTGAATGGGAGCAGCTGTGTATAGTATAGCTACGCCTATGTGTGGTGATTGAAAGGAGTGAAGCTAATGGCTATGTCTTAGCTGTTTTTGAAAAGAAGATAGCTGTGTTCTTTTCTATTTTGATCTCATTTCAATCAAATCTATTAATACTATCCCCTTTCATATACTTCAAGATGAAGTAATTTAATTTTAATTTAAATATTCCTATTTATTTTTCTATGAAATTCTATATTTATGTGCGTTAAAACAAGTTTGGATGGTAAATGAAATGTTTGCATACTAACTGTCAAAGAGACTTCATAACTAGCATAGGCTGTAGTGTCATAGTGAAGGATAGGACTTGAACAAACTGATTTTTGGAAAGTTGTTGGTTAATGACTTTTGTATGCACATTGATTTGCTGCTTCCTTAACAAACGAGCAGTTGAAAAGAAGATTTGTTGGAATCAAATATCATGCCGGTGATTATATGGCATATAAGTAATCACATTGGTTCATTTGCAAACGAGACCATACTAGCTTAGCAACGTCGGCTTTATTAAGAGCTACATGCTATGGTGCGTTGGCCGTTGGGAATTTCTGAAATAGTTCTATGGCGCTATTACCAATTCCAATGTAAGTAACACTACCAAAAAAAGGCCATTTTCCAACCAAGAATTCCATACGCCATCCCTACATAGCGTTGACGCGGCGTAGAGAAAATGCGAAAATTTATGGATGTTGTAGGGACTGCGTAGGGATTCGGTACTCATTTCTAAACAGGTTTTGAAATTACGGGGCAGGAAAAATATGCCCTCGTTGATTTGTCTAAAACAACCGTTGTTCCCTTTTTATTTCATTCCATCGCTTTAGATTAAAAAGAAAAAAAACACTAAATTTAACTACGCCGACTCGCCTCTTTCTTCAACCGCGATGCCTCTTTCTTTAACTGTGCCGCACGCCGCCACTTCCTCCTCTACTCGCGCCACCCTTTTCTCATCGACTCGCGCCACTGCCTTGAAATCCCTCAAATCAAGTTAGAGTCAAAGTATCTTAAAATCTGAGTGAAGGTAAGAGCGTTATATCATAATGTTTGTTATGTATTTATTTTGTTGTGCATAACAAAAATCTGCTGATTGAACTGATGATTTATTAATCTAGGTCTTTTAATATTTCTGATCTTTATTTTGAGCTAATTTGTGTGATTACCTATTATTTATTTGCAATCACAAGAAAATATGCATCGATGAAAGCAATGGATAAATGATAATTGATAGTTAAAACATCAGAAAATATGTAATCATCATAAAATATGTAATACTAGAAAATATTTCTTATTAAGCTTGATTTTAACTTGGTTAGTAATTTAGCTGCTGGGTGCGATGGATAAATGACAATTGATAGTTAAAGACAATGGATAATACAAAACACCTAATTATAGCTGGCATTGTTCCAGTAAGGTGACTAAAAAATTCTTACGTTTTCATTACAGTAAAAGTGGGTTATAGTTCATACACAGTCTGCATGAATATTTACTTAAAAGAGAAGAGGAAAAACAGTATTACAACACTAAGAGCCTATGCATTGCATCTTTGCACAATGAAAACTTTTTGGGGAACGTCCATTCACTATAGTATGTCTATCACATACAGCCCAAATAAATCTCTTATCAAACTTTGCACTACAATTATTCATGTAATACTGCTAAGTTCAATGTTTTTTCTATATAATTTCTTACGGATCATGAGATATTTCTGTGATGAATAATGCAGAATTGTGTGCACAAATAATAAAAACCACCATTCCTTTTTCAATCAACCATCAATGGAATTTTGCTATCTATTTGAATCCAGCACCAAGTGTTGCGACCGACGAAACTTTCACACACTAATTATAATAAATAATAAATATTTCTTGAAATTAGACTCGAATAAGTGCGATTTATAGTAGATGCAATAGTTTTTACTATGGTTAAACTGAGAAAAAAGAAGAAGAAAGAAATCAAATTAAATGGAGTGCAAATTTATAAAACACCTTTATTTTCAAAATTATCTAACATCCACTGCCCTTAAAAACAAGTTTCAGGATACAATTTTTTCTTCTGAAATTTGTAGTTTCTAGTGCATTTAAAACAGCAAATTTTGGCTATAAACAATTACATGGGTGTCTCGTAAAACTTGTCTTCGGAAGTGGTTTATTTTGAAACTTTTAGAAGAGCATTTTACAAAAATTCCTTTGATTGTATTCAATGCAAGTATATTTCATTGTATGCAGCTTCAAGAAGGAGCAAAGATTCCACTTTCATCATGACAAAATACATAGTGCTTATAATGATTTTTCTGAGCAAAAAAACGTATGAAGGATAAATTTAAATGTCAAACTTTTTGGATGACATATATAAAATAGCATGCACGTATTTTAAAGGCTATCAAAACATAATATTCTGTACTATATTAAGTGTTTAAGCCAAGTAATGAGAGAAAGCCTAATTTTTTTTAACATTTATATCACCGTAAGGCCAAAGAATAAAGGTTTTAACATGCTATCATTTCTTTGAGCTGAATATACAAGTTGTCTATTTACACAGTCAGAGTAAAGGGTGTATGTTCCTTATGAAAATTATTTTACAGCCTATATCAAACAGTTAACTTGTATTGCAATTCATATTATACAACGATCATCAGCTCGAATGGGTGTATGTTCCTAATATTTATATTATTTGGAGGCGCCATTAAGGCTTTGTGAATGTTTGAAATCAGCGTAATTATGTTAATTAATTGGTTTAAAAAAATTATGTGTAGATATACAAAGACAATACATACACCGTTAGGCTTGGAGTTACAGATGATACAGAGAAGCTTGTGAAGGAAGTAGAAGAGCTAAGGGATAAAAATCAAGAAATGAGTGTCACTATTAGCAAACTACAAGAACAAATGAGTTCCGTGCAAGAGTTTTTACAAGGGTTGCTGTAACACCCCAAGTCCATTAATGTCACTCACAAAGGGAATGCATCAATGTCCACGAAGCGTTATTGTTTGTATAGAACAGATAAATTACAAGAATAAATAATAAAAACAACGCAGCGGAAGATAAAACTTATTTTTATTTCATCATAACTCAAAACGAGTTTACATAAGTAGTTTTCAAAACCATTACAACAGGATCAGTAGTCTTTTCCAAAAACTTCAAAGAACATAAAGAAGCAAATACTTAAATAACATAAATGCATAAATCCCCACTGAGCATAAGCAAAGCCATAAAGATGAGAAAGTCCCAAGCAATACATCTACTATCTTCAAGCAACTGGAAGAAATCAGCACTAAGCTGTAGTATTCCCTCCTTGCAAACCTGAGGGGGGGGGAAGGAAGAAAAGAGGTGGAAAGAAAAGGGGGTCAGACATAAAGTCTGACGAGTGCGATAACTTTAACAATATAATTATCAAAATAACTAGGCTAAGGCATAAGCTGGAAAATAAGGAAATGACTGTGAACAATTGGGTATGACAGAACAAAACGAGGAAATAAGATGAACCAAGATAACGTTAAAGGCGCCCCTAATCACTATAAGATAATTACTACACTGCACCACCACTAGTCACCCTAAAGGTTGATCCCGCCTACAAAACTTAATAATGAAAATGGTAGTTTAATGTACCCCTAGCTACCTTCATAGGTGTCGTCTGCCCCTATCTCCACTAGGTGTACCCACTACCCCCATTCGATCGGCTCCCTAACTTGTAGATACTCGTGCTGGCCCCACAGTGGGGTGTATCACTCCCCAAAGTGACAACCCGATACAACCAAAAATGCACGGCTTATATCTACACGATGCAACAACGTCTTACCTACCAGCCCGCGCCCACACATGCATATGAACCCGTTGGACTTGCGTTCCCACCGCTGACCCATTTTGACCTCTTACAATCAAATCCAGTACGTGTGTCCCATCCTCGACTTGGGTCGAGCCCACAAAGATACTTAATGGGTTACCGGTTTGAAAAGGGCCCCCCATGCATGACACAAGCTTTCCACCTATGCTTGGTCCCCTCTAAGGTTTTTACCCACTTAACTCCATTCTTATTCATGTCTTCTTACATGTTTCAATCTTGGTTAAGTGCATCTAATCGTATTTCAAATCACACCCAAGGCACCCACTGAATTCAACATGCCACCCAAGGCACCCACTTAACCCCTTCATGTCCCACTACATGTTTATCTGGTTAAGTGTTTCTTAATTCATTAAGACCGTAACCTTGTAAAGACCTCCCACATTAGACTGGCATTTGTGGCAGCTGGATTTGCTGGGCGGGTCTGGGCAGTCTTACACCACAAACGAGCCTAACCTTGTATCTTTACAACTGTTACGCATTTAATTTATGCCTAAGACCTCCCACATTAGACTGGCATTTGTGGCAGCTGGATTTGTCGGGCGGGTCCGGGCAGTCTTACACCACAAAAGAGTCTAACCTCATGTCTTAGGCGATTAATTACACCTAATTAGTTACCCCCAATTTGAATTAATTTCCCCATTCAAATTTCCAATCAATTACAAATTTAACTATGTCCATAATTGACTCAATTATGTCATCTATTTATGGTATGTAAAATTATACCAATTAACATCACATTTAAGGCATTTATGCCAATTCTCAATATTAAATCTTTTAATATTATCCCATTGCCCCACGATGTACGTTTGTTCGTTTAACGTAAAATATACGTTAGACTCGAATAGTCTAACTTATGGAATAAAGAGAAAACATCACAACATGCATAGAATAGAAAATAGATCTAAACATAAGGGGTGAACTTGCATGTGTGAATAAGGTTTTTCATCCAAAAACTTGCATAGGCAAAAGTTACAAACTTGCATAAACTATGGATGTCATAGATCTAATCATAAGGTGTAAACTTTCATAGGCAATGGTTACAAACATCACATTACATGATTCATACTCTAACACACACACACACACACACACATATATATATATATATATATATATACACACTTGCATATGTGATTTATACAACATAAACTATGATGTAAACTTGCATCTAACTCACACATGTCATAGCCTAACTTTAGATCCAATTTACACATAAAATAGATGTCATGAAACATGTAAGGTTGTATATGATTCTCACTAACTTTCATACGATTCATATCTAAATTAACATCTAAACTTGCATACCTACATATGATTTAACATATGAATTAGTCCCAACAACATAACCAAACTAGCATATGAAACATCATTGTGAACTGGTTGTACATAAACCAACAATTAACATAGATTTACAACATAGATGATAACATCATAGCTTTACAACATAGATAATAACATCATAGATTTACAACATAGATAATAACATCATAGATTTATAACATAGATAATAACATACGGTCAATGATTCACAACATAACCATATAATCCATATCATAGCTCAATCCAATTAAATTGTTAATTATCTTATTAAAGAAATCGAACTCACAAAAAGAAGGTCTTGTGTTCTGAAATCTGAGTTCTGAAATTGATTTAGCTCGCCTTTGTAGTAGATTCATTATTGTTTAGATTAGAGTTGAATAGAACTTAATTGATTAGCTTTGATTTCCCTCTAGTTGGTGGCGGCTACTCTAGGTTACAAGACGACAGCCTGACGGCCATGATTCAGATTTTTTTATTTGATTTTAGGTTTTGAGTCTACCCATGTTTATACAGAATTTCAATTTAATTATAGCCGTCGGATGATCTTAGGATTAATCAAAACCACTCAGTCATGATAGGGTGACACCTCAGCCCTAATGACTCAGCAAGGAGTCAGAAAGGACTCAGCAATGAGTCACAATAGGGATCAGATTGCACCAGAAAGCGGTGCAGGCTTTCTGCTCAGTCTGGGCACACTTGGCAGGTGCGCCAGTGCCACTTTTGTACTGGCGCACTTCCCAAGTGCGCCAGTGCCACTTTTGTACTGTTGCACTACCCAAGTGCGCCAATGCAAATATATTTTTTCTGACTCTTCCGCCTAAGTTCGTTCATCCATATCTCCTTCATCCTTGTATCATTTTTACGCAAACTCGGACTCTATCTCAACCAGAATTCCGAGATGAACACAATGGCGCAACCCGTTACCCTTAATTCTCACATCTGAGATTAATTATTCCTAAATTTAGTTAATTCGATTATTCAAAAATCCGGGGTGTTACATTCTCCCCTACTTAAAGGATTTCGTCCTCAAAATCTCTAAGTCAAGAAGAACATATCCTACCATCCAATCATCCATCTACTCAACCATCAACCACTAGCAACCATGGTCCTTAAAAGATTTCTAATGCTTTTCATGTACATATGCATAGTGTGTGTATATGCCCGTATACTAATGCTAAATCAGGCGGTCCACTGATTCAGTCGACCTCCTTAATGCAAATAATGATAGTGCCATGTATCCATCATGTATGCAAAGAATCCTTTACATATCATTACTACATGTGTGCAAAACCATCCATTTGAATGCAACATCCATATGATACACACATTCAATGTACATTAATTTTACTAAATACATCCATTTATATGCAATATGCAATTTGAAAGTGACTAAGCCGATCTAGTGCCTAAAGTGTGTGTATATGCATCCACGAGCAACCACTAGCAAACACTTGCATCCACGTGCATCCATTATACATAACATGTCTCAAACACATGTTTCAACCATAGGACTACCCTATCTAAAGGTCAAAGATACTAGCGAGAGGACATACTAAGGATAAAATAAGTACAAGCTAAACGATAAAGGAGAAATTAAAAGACATACCCTCGAAAAGAAAAGGGTACAATGAACGCATCTATTTTGTCTCCCAAGTATCGTTGCTCTAATCATCTCCCTATTGCACTTTGACTAGTTTGACCTCTCGATTCCTCAACTTCTTAATCTCCGACCCAAGAATGCACGTAGGAGCTCGTCGAATCATCGCATCACGCTCTATCTCCACCTCTCTAAGCAAGCTCGGCTCTACCACTTTCGCGGTCTCGTGCAAGCACTTCCTCAAATGTGATACATGGAATACGTCGTGTACACCACTGAGTCTCTTGGGCAACTCCACTCTATACGCCATCTATCCAATCCTCTCCTTAATAGGAAACGGCCCTACGAACCTTGGTGCTAACTTCCCAACGGACCCAAAGCGAACAACATTCCGTAATGGAGACACCTTGATAAAGACCATGTCCCCAATATCAAACTCAAGATCTGTCCTCCTCTTGTCCGCATAAGATTTCTGCCTATCTTGCACCGTCTTCATCCTCCTTCGAATCAAATCGATCTTTTCCGTAGTCTCTCTAATCATAACGGGCCCAAGTAAGATCTTATCTGTAGATTCCCACCAACATGTAGGCGAACGACACGGCCGTCCATAAAGAGCTTCAAAAGGTGCCATGCCAATGCTAGTCTGAAAGCTATTATTATATGCGAACTCTACCAAAGGAAGACGCTCCTCCCATGTACCTCCGAAGTCTAAAACACATAGACTCAAAAGGTCCTCTAGAATACAATTCACCCTCTCGGTCTGGCCGTCCGTCTGAGGATGATATGCGGTGCTCAAACATAACTGAGTCCCTACCGCCTCTTGCAAGCTCTTCCAAAACTCGCTAGTAAAGATAGGATCGCGGTCGCTCATTATGCTAGAAGGAACACCGTGCAAATGAACTATCTCTTGAATGTATACGGAGGCTAACCATGGAGCAGCCCTCTTACTCTTCACGGGAATGAAATGGGCGCTCTTAGTAAGTCTGTCCACCACGACCCAAATCCCCGTACTACCCTTCCTCAATCTCGGTAACCCGTCAACAAAGTCCATCGAGACACTCTCCCATTTCCATTGTGGGATCTCCAATGGGTGAAGCAACCCACCGGGCTTCTTTTGCTCTGCTTTTACCTGTTGGCACACTAAGCATCTAGCGACAAACTCGGCCACATCCTTCTTCGTATCGGCCCAAAAGTAAACTCGTCTCATGTCCATGTACATCTTGTTCCCGTCGAGATGAATGGTCATCTTCGAATGATGTGCATCATCAAGAATGGTCTTCCTCAAGTTCTCATCTCATGGTACACAAAGTCTACCGTCCCTACATAACCAACCCTTATCATCTAGGGTATACCTACTGAGATGGCTCGATGACTCCCCCTTATGAGCTTCTCTACTAACTCAACCAACTACGGGTCATCTCGTTGTGCCTCACCAATCCGTCTCAAAAGCGAAGGTATGACCTTTAAGGATGCTAGCAAACCAGGTACGAAGTCAATGGAAGGTCTAAAGTCAAACATAGAGATGAACTCTAAGCTTCGCCGCTCAACAAACAATGGACTCAAGGACAACCTTTTCCTACTTAAGGCGTCTGCCACCACGTTACCCTTGCCAGAGGTATATGCTATCTCGAAATCGTAGGACGCTAAGAATTCCATCCACCTTTGCTGCGTTAAGTTCAAGTCCTTCTGAGAGAACAAGTATTTTAGCGATTTGTGGACAGTGAACAATTCGAATTTCTCGCCAAGAAGATAATGGCGCCAATACTTAAGCGCGAAAACAATAGCGACCAACTCTAGGTCATGCGTAGGGTAATTTCTCTCATGTACTCTCAACTGCCTTCCTCCATAGGCTATTACCCTTCCCTCTTGCATTTAGACTGCGCCTAGTCCGGTCCCATAAGCATCGGTATAAACGGTAAATGGCTTACTCTCATCTGGCAACACTAAGACTGAGGCTGTGGTCAAAGCTCTCTTTAAACGTTGGAACGCATCATCACAATCTACGTCCCACGTAAAAACTAGGTTCTTCTTCGTCAAGCATGTTAATGGGGCTGATATTTTTGCGAAGTACTGGATAAACTTCCTATAGTAGCCTGCTAACCCCAAGAAACTCCTCACTTCGGTAGCATTTTTAGGGACCTTCCAATCTTGGATGGCCACCACCTTCGCGGGATCCACAGCTATCCCTTCTTTGGAAACCACGTGCCCTAAGAATCACACTTCCTTCCTCCAAAAGTGGCATTTAGAAAATTTAGCTTTAAGGTTATGCGCTCGAAGGGTCTCCAACACTTCCCTAAGATGTAGGGAATGCTCTTCCTCGCTCTTAGAAAAGACCAAGATGTCATCCACAAAAACCACCATGAATTTATTAAGGTACTCCCTAAACACCCTACTCATCAAGTCAACAAAGTATGAGGGAGCGTTTGTCAAACCGAAGGGCATCACAAGACATTCATAGAAACCGTCCGGAGTCCTAAAGGAAGTCTTGTCTATGCTATCCTCAGCCACTCTCAACTGATGGAAACCAGTGGCTAAGTCCAACTGCGAAAACACTAAGGCGCCAACTAACTGATCGAAGAGATCGTCAATCCTCGGCAGTGGGTGCCTATTCTTCTTAGTAAGTCTATTAAGCTCTCTATAGTCCACACAAAGTCTAAGGGACCCATCCGCCTTCGTTGCAAATACTACTGGAGCATCCCACTCTGATATACTACGTCTTATGAATTCCTTCTCAAGCAACTCCCCTACTTGCTTATTGAGTTCCCTCCTCTCACGAGGAGCCATGTGGCGTACTGGCAGAGATACTGGTTTTGCATTGTCTACAAGATAAATACGAAAGTCTATCTCACGTTTTGGGAGTAGACCCCTCACCTCATCGAAGACATCAACATATTCACGAACTATATGAACAGAACGTAAATCATCATTGGATGCGTCAAGTGACTCAATATAACTAAGCATCACCGGTCCTCTAGGGTCATAAGAAATGTCAAGGGTCTTTCCACTACAAGTCAACAATTTTACTACCCTTCATTCACAATCTAGGATGACGCCATATCGGGCTACCCAATCCATCCATAGAATCAACCCATAGCCCATGAAAACAAGCACAAAAGCATTACACTAAAAACCAATGCCTAAGATAGACAATCTCAAATCCCTACAAACCATGGATAAATGAGCCGACCCACCAATATGATTTGAGACTACAATAGGATCCACAACAAGACTAGTATCTAAGTGCAGTGTTTCAACTAATAATGTAGAGATAAATGAATTTGATGCACCAGAATCGAATAAGGCATCGACAGGATGATCAAATAGAAAAACTAAACTCTCAACGAAAATGTTTCTACCTCGTTCTGGCAGCAGTGGGACTGCGAGATCCTGGACCTGCTCCCTTGCCTTCCCTGGTGCCACGAGAGCCTGAAGCTTCCCTCTAGAAGTTCTTTTCCCTTGTCCTTATTTCCTTGGGCAATCCTTAACTAGATGACCTGCCTCTCCATAGTGGAAACAGCCAGTCTTCTTCTTTTTCCTACAGTCTTTACTCAGATGGTCCGTTGTCCCACAATTAAAGCACTTCTTCTTTCCTTTGCCATTATTGTTCTTCTCGCCTTTCTTGTTTTATTGTTGTCGCTGCGGTTTCTTTTGATCTCCTTTCTTCTCGGGTGCCTTATTAGGATTGGCGCCCTTCTCCTCTTCATGCATAAGCGCCATATCAACTAGCCTCTCAAAGGTGGCCCCCATAGGGTTGTGGGTCATAGCTCCCATGTAGTGGCTCGTTCAAACCCTTAACAAATCTCAGGGCCTTCTTTTCGGGTGTATTCACCAAGTCCAAGCCAAATCTCACCAACTGATTGAACTTGTTGACATATTATTTTACTAACAGATTCCCTTGCTTTAATGCCAAAAACCATTCCATATATAAATTCTCTTCAGCCTATGAGAGAAACTTTTCCTCAAACCTACACCTGAAATCTGGCCATGTATCAAGTGGACGCTCTCCATTAGTGACTTCCCACCAAAACGAAGCTTCATCCTTCTTCAACCAAGCAGCCAATTGGACCTTGTTAAAGAAGCCAATTGGACCTTCTTACAATCGTCCAAATCGAAGATGCCAAACAGATCCTCCACTTCTTTCAACCAATTTCTAGCTTCAATGAACGTTTCAGTCCCACTAAAAGATTTTCCACCCATCGAACGAAAGTCTTTACATATCTTAGAGAAAGTATCTCCACGTGGAGGAATGACTGGAGCTGGAGGAGGAGGAGGAGGAGGAACGTTGGCCGGTCCCGCGGCAGCGGCCCTAGCCTCGATATATTGACGAAACCAACTGGGTACATGAACACCCTCTGGTATCTCAGATGCTCCAGACATGCTGAAAAGAAAAAGAAAGAGTTTTAAAACAAGGGAAGCGAAAGAGAGATGTATGGCTTGCGGGGATTATGCTCTTTTAAGTAAACTTTCCTTGAAAATAGCTTCTTTAAAACAAGTTTTTGAAAATATTTTTTAGGAAAATAATACTTTTGAAAACATTTTTCAAAACTTTTTTTTTATCTGTTCTTGTAACCATAGCTCTGATACCACGTGTACCACCCCAAGTCCATTAATGTCACTCACAAAGGGAATGCAAGCGTTATTGTTTGTATAGAACAGATAAATTACAAGAATAAATAAATAAAACAACACAGCGGAAGATAAAACTTACTTTTATTTCATCATAACTCAAAACGAGTTTACATAAGTAGTTTCCAAAACCATTACAACAGGACCAGTAGTCTTTTCCAAAAACTACAAAGTACATAAAGAAGCAAATACTTAAATAACATAAATGCATAAATCCCCACTGAGCATAAGCAAAGCCATAAAGATAAGAGAGTCCCAAGCAATACATCTACTATCTTCAAGCAACTGAAAGAAATCAGCACTAAGCTGTAGTATTCCCTCCTTGCAAACCAAGGGGGGGAGGAAGAAAAGAGGTGGAAAGAAAAGGGGGGTCAGATATAAAGTCTGGCGAGTGCGATAACTTTAACAATATAATTATCAAAATAACTAGGCTAAGGCATAAGCTGGAAAATAAGGAAATGACTGTGAACAATTGGGTATGACAGAACAAAATGAGGAAATAAGATCAACTAAGATAACGTTAAAGGCGCCCCTAATCACTATAAGATAATTACTACATTACACCAACACTAGTCACCCTAAAGGTTGATCCCCCCTACAAAACTTAATAATGATAATGGTAGTTTAATGTACCCCTAGCTACCTTCATAGGTGCCGTCTGCCCCTATCTCCACTAGGTGTACCCACTACCCCCATTCGATCGGCTCCTTAACTCGTAGATACCCGTGCTGGCCCCATAGTGGGTGTATCACTCCCCAAAGTGGCAACCCGATACAACCAAAAATGCACGGTTATATCTAAACGATGCAATAACATCTTACCTACCAGCCCGGGCCCACACATGCATATGAACCCGTTGGACTTGTGTTGCCACCGTTGACCTGTTTTGACCTCTTACAATCAAATCCAGTACGCGTGTCCCGTCCTCGACTTGGGTCGAGCCCACAAAGATACTTAATGGGCTACTGGTTTGAAAAGGACCCCCATGCATGACACAAGCTTTCCACCTATGCTTGGTCCCCTCTAAGGTTTTTCCCCACTTAACCCCATTCTTATTCATGTCTTCTTACATGTTTCAATCTTGGTTAAGTGCATCTAATCATATTTCAAATGCCACCCAAGGCACCCACTAAATTCCACATGCCACCCAAGGCACCCACTTAACCCCCTCATGTCCCACTACATGTTTATCTGCTTAAGTGTTTCTTAATTCATTAAGACCGTAACCTTGTAAAGACCTCCCACATTAGACTGGCATTTGTGGCAGCTGGATTTGCCGGGCGGGTCCGGGCAGCCTTACACCACAAACGAGCCTAACCACGTGTCTTTACAACTGTTACGCATTTAATTTATGCCTAAGACCTCCCACATTAGACTGGCATTTGTGGCAGCTGGATTCGCCGGGCGGGTCCGGGTAGTCTTACACCACAAAAGAGTCTAACCTCATGTCTTAGGCGATTAATTACACCTAATTAATTACCCCCAATTTGAATCAATTTCCCTATTCAAATTGCCAATCAATTATAAATTTAACTATGTCCATAATTGACTCAATTATGTCATCTATTTATGGTATATAAAATTATACCAATTAACATCACATTTAAGGCATTTATGCCAATTCTCAATATTAAATCTTTTAATATTATCCCATTGCCCCACTTTGTACGTTCGTTCGTTTAACGTTAAATATACGTTAGACACGAATAGTCTAACTTATGGAATAAAGAGAAAACATCACAAAATGCATAGAATAAAAACTAGATCTAAACATAAGGGGTGAACTTGCATGTGTAAATAAGGTTTTTCATCCAAAAACTTGCATAGGAAAAAGTTACAAACTTGCATAAACTATGGATGTCATAGATCTAATCATAAGGTGTAAACTTGCATAGGCAATGGTTACAAACTTTACATTACATGATTCATACTCCAACATATATATATATATATATACACACACACACACACACACTTGCATATGTGATTTATACAACATAAACTATGATGTAAACTTGCATCTAACTCACACATGTCATAGCCTAACTTTAGATCCAATTTACACATAAAATAGATGTCATGAAACATGTAAGGTTGTATATGATTCTCACTAACTTGCATATGATTCATATCTAAATTAACATCTAAACTTACATACCTACATATGATTTAACATATGAATTAGTTCCAACAACATAACCAAACTAGCATATGAAACATCATTATGAACTGATTGTACATAAGCCAACAATTAACATAGATGATAACATCACAGCTTTACAACATAGATAATAACATCATAGATTTATAACATAGATAATAACATTATAGATTTACGACATAGATAATAACATATGGGCAATGATTCACAACATAACCATATAATCAAAATCATAGCTTAATCCAATTAAATTGATAATTATCTTATTAAAGAAATCGAACTCACAAAAAGAAGGTCTTGCGTTCTGAAATCTAAGTTCTGAAATTGATTTAGCTCGCCTTTGTAGTTGATTCGTTATTGTTTAGATTAGAGTTGAATAGAACTGAATTGATTAACTTTTATTTCCCTCTAGTTGGTGGCGGCTACTCTAGGTTACAAGATGACAGCATGACGTCCATGATTCAGATTTTTTATTTGATTTTAGGGTTTGAGTCTACCCATGTTTATATAGAATTTCAATTTAATTATAGCCGTCAGATGATCTTAGGGTTAATCAAAACCACTCAGTCAGAATAGGGTGACACCTCAGCCCTAATGACTCAGCAAGGAGTCAGAAAGGACTCAGCAATGAGTCACAATATGGATCAGATTGCACCAGAAAGCTGTGCAGGCTTTCTGCTCGGCATGGGAGCACTTGCCAGGTGCGCCAGTGCCACTCTTGTACTAGCGCGCTTCCCGAGTGCGCCAGTGCAAATATATATATATTTTGATTCCTCCGCCTAATTTCGTTCGTCCATATCTCCTTCATCCGGTATCCGTTTTACGCAAACTCGGATTCTATCTCAACCAGAATTCCGAGACGAACACAATGGCGCAACCCATTTCCCTTAATTCTCACATCTGAGATTAGTTATTCTTGAATTTAGTTAATTCGATTATTCAAAAATCCAGGGTGTTACAGTTGCGGCGAGAGCAAGAACCGCAGATATGATGTACTTTATGAATTAATCTTATTTTGGTACTGGGTTTGATGTTCTATTTGTGTAAGGTACATTACATGATGTTTGAATTAGATGAAACGATCATGTTTGAGTTATGTAGCAACTTTATTTTATTGTTTGTTGGACATGATTTGTTTTAAATATATTTGTAGCAAGTTTATGGTAATTCGACCATGATATTCATTTTAAATCAATGTTTTTATTGATATATATTGCTATGATTTTGCATATGTTTGGTTTTGTTATGATTTGTGGTAGACAAAGATAAATATAAAACAACCATATTGAGTTTTTGTGTACGTATGCGTAGGGAATGCATGGGTAAGGGGTAAGGATGCATATGAAACTTGGCGTAGGGATGGCGTAGGGAATTTGGCGTAGGAAACTTGGCGTAGGTATGGCGTAGGGAACTTGGCGTGGGCATTGGAAAATATTTGCGGTGAGCTGTTTTCTGACTTTCTTTTTCGCGTATGGATGGCGTCGGGAAATTCGATTCCCTACGCCATCCCTACACCAAATTGGCATATGGAATTCAGAATTCTTTTGTAGTGTAAGAAATGTAAAAAAATACCATTTACTTGTATATATATGATTTTTAAATTATTATTATTCTAATTTTGTATAATATTCAAATTCAATATTTTCTATCTTTATACAATTATAAAAATATAAAACAATTTTACAAACACTATTTATTTGAATTCATATACCTATTTACAATGTTTAAAGAATTTAAACCATTAACATATATATATATAACTGGAATTTTTATCAATATTTATTGTTCAAAATTTATTATTTCAAATCAATTATTGAAATAACAAAAATAAACTGTATTATAGAAGTCGTCAAAACCCGGGATGTTACAATCTACCCCCCTTAAAAGAATTTTGTCCCCGAAATTAAATTGTAACGAGAAGATTCCATTTATATATATAAACATAAACATGGGTCATCCCCTAAAAATCACAACAAACAAGGCTACCAAACATTTCCCAGCAATAAAAAGACCTTAAATACATCAGCAATTAGTTATCAACCACGGTCATTTTCATAATTAGAAATATCTGTTACTTATAGTTAAAAACAATTTCATTTATTATCTATGCACTTCTAGTCTTCAACATTCATCGGATCCTGACCGTGAATCGGTAAGAAAACAATTCTCTAAGTATCAACCCCGAAGACCGAAATCAACATCGGATCAATACTTAGAAAATTATTTACCTCAACCAATCTCCGGTTAGGTTCTAATTTCTTAACTCCAATTAAATTTCAAATTTCAGAATCCAAATTTCTGATTTTAAATCCAAACCAATCTGAAATCTCATATCTTGATTCCATTGTAAATTCGAAACCTTTGAATTTTACCCAAACATTTGGTTTAATTTTCCATTTTGTCTTATTTGTATATTTTATTCTTATACAGACCTAGTTTGGTTCAATATATAACCAGTTCAATGTTTATAATCTTATTTGATTATACTAACAACAATTGACACATTAATATATAATAATATTTTCTTAAAATTATCATTTTATACAAAAATACAATTTTGGGAAAAATTATCTCATTTACCCAGCTTTTAAAACACTATGTCGAATCATTATGTTCAAGTGATTAGAAATACTTTTCGATACAGTGTGCACCCTGCATGGACCAGAATTTTTAACCCACTCGACAAATCAATCAACATAATATAAAAGCAGTTTTATATCAATTATCAAGTACACGCTCATGTATATATGCTTAAACTCAATCTAGGATATTAATAATCCCATCTCTATTGAGTTACGCCATAGAGCCAAGGTTACTACTCAACCTTCAGCTCGGATATCAAGTGTAATGACCCCCAAATCCGTACCATTCGAGTTGACTGAATACAACTCACATTCAACCCAAATTGGATGAAAATATGAATCATTAATAGAAAGAAGTTGGAGGATGAGAAATAGAAAGATAGAAAATTAGAATAGAAGGAAATAGATAGAAGATCGAACTGAACAACAAAATAGAGTCTCACAATCGCAGTGGAATATAATATAATTTTTATGTAATCACTTTTGAAATACAAACTGTATTATCATTTACACACTTCATTAGAGTACATCACATATACAATATAGTGGAAATAAACTCTGAATATCTAACGTTGAAGTCTCCTGCTCCAAGCTCCTCCACATAAATATGTAAAATCTTGAACTATTGGACTGCCCGTACAAATTTGGGCACCCAAGAGTTTAGGGAAAACATAGAAAATAAACTCTGGGTGAGTAATGTGACTGGTGTGAGTAAACGATTTTTAAACAACTTGATAAAATAATAGATATCTCATAAGACCACGCCGTAAAAACTGAATGGGGTTTTCCCTTACGAAAATCCAGAAATAACTTGGTTTAACTTTCAAAACAGTGCGAAAGAAAAGATAATCGTAAGACCGACCCACACATAAACATGGATGGTTTTTATCTTACGATAACCCGAAACATCTTTATGTCAAAAGCTCATTTGATATTATAATAATATCTATCAATCCATAAATAAATAATCATCTAGCAAAACGCTTGCATCCCAAGCTCTACATATATAGCATACAATCAAAACCGCAAGCGCTTATTGGATAATGGATTTCCAACTATGATAAGGTATGGAACCACCTTCCGATAGTGTATCTCCAGAGGGGAATATACTGGGTTCAACAAGAACATTATGCCACCCAGCCACACAAAACCGACCACTCATTTCGCTTGAGTGTATCGAATATATTATCACGAACGGTTGGAAGCTACCCATCGTTTCCCGAAAGGGATATCATCGAAAGATTTAAGAAGTAAATAGAATTTCTCTAGATAGGTGACAATACACCCTAATTGGGAGCGACCCACTTAGCCATGCTGCCTGTCCGATTTTTGTCATTTCCCGGTTGTGAAGCTTAAGGCTGAAGTTGTTGAGTCAAGGAACTTTGATTTATGCCAAAGTAATGAGCAATGATCGACAAAAAGGCGACGTTCACTGTTTTAAGGAGAAAAGGAGCTTCATATGGTATTAGTCATTAGAAATTAATTATTTGGTATGATAATAGTGTTCATTAATGTTAAAATCTATCCTCAAATAATCAATGTTTTTATATATACACTTATGTATATATATGCGTGCAAACTGGGCAATACCGGTCGACCGCCCAAAACAGAACGGTCGACCGTTTTTACCCAGTTTGCACAATGAACATGCACACATATACATATAACGTATATATATATATATATATATTTAAATTCATGTCTACTGATCCTTTTTGACCTGTCGATCGTTTTTAAACAGAAGCAACTATTTGAATAGTCACTTCCATTTCTCCAAGGGCTGCTTCTCTTCCTCTTCAACAATGGTCATATCTATTGATTTTAACTCTTTACTAATGGTTACAACTATTTATCTCCTATATAAACACCTTGAAATCATCAATTCTAACAACCAATTCTTTCTATCTATTCTCTATATTGTTGATTTCATTCTTGAACTCTCAAGAACTCAAACGCTCATATTCTTCACAATATCGTTCTTGAATCCTAGAATCTATATATTATTCTTTTGATTCAAACACGATATCATCTTCCAAAATCTTCACAAACACAAATTCTATTTGAGGATAAGATTATAGGAAGGTTGTACTAGAACTGACAAATTCGTGTTATTGAGAACACACATTGTCAAATTACAAGTCTACTCGTGTTGTTTGAAGTCCTCCATGTTGTAGAGGCAAGTATTGAAGTCCTCCGTATTGTAAGAGGCAAGTTGTGAACTCCTCGTGTTGATAGATGCGTGGAATTCCCGTTCGGCTGTTCGGGTGTTGTATACATGTTCCTCCGGGTGAAGTGAGGAGATCGTTAGTGAAATTCCAGGAGGAAGTCTGGGACTGGACGTAGGACGGTGCTTCGAACCAGTATAAAAATCCCTGGTGTGATTTTTCTAGTTTTACTGCATTTACTATCTTATATAGTTCTGTGATTAGCTATCATTTAATACTTGACTATTGTTCGTCATATTACATGATCCTTGTGTGTATTATACTTGGCAAGTACACACGCACTTTTTTCTTTTGGAATCAGAGCAAATCCTAAGGAATCACATTTATGAGCAGTAAAACGTATAATTTGTTATCTTAATAATAACAAAGACTTCGGTCTCTTCTACCCAAAAGAATGTCCGTTCGAATTATTATCATATAGTGATGCTGATTTCGGAGGCTCTCGTATGGATAGAAAGAGTACAAGTGGTACGTGCCATTTTATTGGAAAATCACTTGTCTCTTGGTTCAGTAAGAAACATAATTGTGTTTCACTATTAACATGTGAAGCCGAGTATATATCAGCAGCTCTTGCTTGTACTCAATTGCTATACATGCAACAAACACTTAGAGATTTTGATATTCAATTATCAAAATCTATTATATACTGTGATAACACAGTGCTATAAACGTATCAAAGAATCCTGTAAATCATTCTCGAACTAAGCATATTGATATCCGTCATCATTTCTTTAGAAACAATATTGAAAAAGGAAACATACGTCTCGAATATGTCCAGACTGATCATCCACTAGCGGATATTTTTACTAAGCCTCTACTTGAATCAAGTTTTATTACATTGCATAAAGAGCTTGTGTAACAACCCGGAAATGCAAGCCAGTTTAAAAAATTTTATTTTGGCAATTTTAGCGAATTTTGAACATTTAAAATGAATTATTTTAAATAATATCAACGAGAAATTTATTTTGAATAGAATTAGAACGTATATATTTATATACGTCGTCGTTAGAATATAAATAATTATATATAATTATAAAAGGAATTGAAAATGGCGCGGTAGTTCGATAATTCGATTTCTAACTTCAAATGAATGTACCGGGTGCAAAATAAACCGGATTTTAGTGAAACCAAAATTAATAGGATCTAATTGGGAATATCTTTCCAACGAATCCGAATAATTGAAATTTCATAGCGGGGATAAAAAGATATGTCCAGTTGAAAATTCTGAATAGTCGCTATGGAATTCGGGCCCTTAAAAATAGCCATTTTGCAAACGATCTCGGATTCCGACGAAACCACTTTTGTTGGATCCGGGATGTCAAGTTATTGCTAGCACTACAACAAAAACACCATATTACAACTTTGATTTTACAACTGTGCGAAAAGCACAGTTGTAATAAACGCTTTTTTACAACTGTGCAAAACGCACTGTTGTAATAAATGTTTTTTACAACTGTGAAAAAAATCACTGTTGTAATAAACATATATATCACAACTTTTCTTTTTTGTCTGTTGTAATAACTAATATATACTAATTAATTTCTGATAAATGTTTTTTACAAATGTTAATTTCCTAAAGTTGTAATAAACATATTTTTAACAACTTTTCATTTTATTAGTTGTAAAAGATGCCTATTACGAACTTCGTATTTATAATATATATATAATAACTAATTATATTAATATTTAATAATAATTTATAATTAATAATAAATTTAGGAATAAATAATATTTATTAACTATTATTAAATAATTAATAATTAATAAGTAGTAATTTATTTTTAATAGTTAATGTTAATTGCTTATTAATTAATAATTAGTAACATATACATTATAAGCTTTTAATAATTACTACTCTATTATAACTAAGTAGAAATAAGTAAAAGTTAAATAATAACTAATTAGTAATTAATAATCAATTGTGAATCAATTAAAATAAATATTTAGTAATTAATAATCAATTGATTTTCGATAATAAATAAAAATATTTTGAAAACTTAATATTTAATTAGTAATATATAATTTATAAATAACTCACAATTAAATGATAATAATTAACATTGGTTATTTAATAAATAATAAATAATACTTTATAACTTGTAGTTATAAAAATGATAAACTACATCATTAGTCATTTATAATTTACTATACAAATGATTATTCATAAATTATTTATAATTAATAAATAATAACTAATAACTTATGATAATATTTTTTTAGTTCCCTCTTTTTTCAAGCGTGACATTAAACAATCCCACAAATTGGTCTTATAGGAAATTGTTTAAACTTCCCACCTCCCGTCTTTTTACAAATCAAATTCCCGCAACCTTAATTTTCAATTCCCGCTTCTACTTTTCGTTTGCTGCCTGCATACTAATTTTTTAGAAACCCTACGTGAAAACCCAAAATTTTATAGCCTTAAAATAATCCTCTTTTATTAATAAAAATATATAAATGGATGGTTAGAAATTGATATACACACATATGTTTATTTGTGTGTTCAATTTGCAAGTAAAAATTCATGTTTACTATTGGGCTAAAATATAACATGAAAATTTGTTAAGTGTTGTGGAAAATGGGCTTAAGATTTACTACGGGTTAATATAACCAAGGGGGCAAAATTGGAATTAGCCTATGATAATAACCCTAGCCGTAATATACCCAGTAAACAAAAGAACGCCGACCCCAAAATATTTTCTCCATTCCGCCAAAAACGAGATAAAATAGAAAAACAAATAATGGCCGAACCCCAGAAAACTAAATTAGGGAAAAATCCAAATAAGGCATCTCGCATCGGAAATGGCGATGGACTCATGAAGGAGACGAACTTTAAAGGGAAACGACAGCAGATCTAAGGAGATCGAAGCCCAAAACCGAGGAACCACAGGGAGAAATCAAGATCTGGAAGCACGAAATCGACATTGAAAACCTAGGTGAGTGTACCCCCTTACTATGGCACTAAGACCCTTTTAGGTAGCCAACATGTTCGTGAATCCTTATGAAGGTTTAGTGTAATGATATACACCCGTTGATTGTTGATATATCTATATGCAACTATGATTTTGTGTTTGAATGTCATGCTTGTGATGTTTTGGCATTGGATAAAACATTGTTTGTCTTGTGTTTGGATGCTTGGTTGCCACTGTATGATTTACCCCGTATATTGAACCGACTACAGGTTTATATAGAAACTTGCTTTAACTACCTGCTAGTAAATGTGAATCATAGAATCACCATATATCATTTGATAGGTTATTGTAACAACCCCGATTTTTGGGAGGGGTTATTATAGCTCTGAAAATTTTGGCATTTAAAAATAAATTAAATTAAGATTTACTCGTCGAGATTTGTTCATAACTTGTTTCTCATTTTAGTTTTGAATTTAATATTAAATTAGAAGTCTCCTGAATATACTAATATGGTATATAAATACTGGTATCTATACTTAAAGAGATTATTTGTTTAAATATTTAAAACAGATGATAGAATTGTCTACACGTGTGTTGTTTTTATCGGTGTCTGGATCCTTCATCGGTTTATAAAAGTAGCGTTCTCCTTGCGGGGTGGGCAGGAGAGACCGTTCCTCTTTGGATAGAGGACAGCCAATTGTTCTTCGTTATCCAGGATTAAAATTCCATCCCAAATTCATTTTCTTTGCCAAAAATCCCAAGTTTGCTCTGTCAATTCCATCACTGACTGTAGCCTCCCCAATATTCACCGTTCCCTCCCGATCGTCCTTCGACCCCGAAGCTCAGCTCCCCAACACGGTCAGGCCTTGCCACCACGCCGTCGCCTGAACCATGAACCGCCCCCTCCTCAGATCAAAGCCGCCGCTGTCCGCCGCGGGTGTGCTGAATTGAAGTTGAGGTTTAGCAGTCATTGGAAGAGGATTCAGGATTAGCAGCACAGGCTGATTGAGGTGTCTCTCAAATTTGGGTTTTTGGTTTTAAGGTTAATTGTGGTGGTACATGCAGTGTGAGGTGGCGATGGCAGAACATTGGCTATTGAAATAGATCAGGCAATGTAATAAGTTGTGGCAATGTGTATGTATGCCACTGGAAGCAGCAAAAGCAGCTGTGGTGGTCGCGCAATGGTCACAGAGGTGCAAAACCATGGTTGTGAAAAGGAAATGGCTACGACCATAGTTGTTGGGGATTTTGTGGTTTGAGACGATAATGGAGGAGAATAAATGCCGTACTTCTGACTTCAAGGATTTGCGGAGCAAATTCTTTCATACAATAGTTCAACCCACCAGGTACAAACGGGTTAACGAACTATTGACTTCAGGATTCAATGAAGCCTTGAAACAGCGTTATCGGATTCAAAATTTGTACGATTTTGATCCGACCAAGAACACTCTGATATTTGATTGCTGATGATGCAATTTAGAATGTAGAATAGAAGAGGAAGTAGAAGTTGACAATTCTGCAACAGTTTCAGAATCGAAACACTATACAAGTGTTTCAGACAGAACCGTTTTGCAACAGTTCAATGGCGTAGCAGAATTGTAGAGGAAGAAGAAGGATTCTCAGTGATTTGCAACAGTTTTGAGCGTTGATACTTATAGACAGCGAAGTGTGATGTCTATTTGCAACAGTCACATCTGTTGCTATTCGAAAAGCGTCGCTATTTCCAACGATGAAGAAGAGGTATCCTTGCAGCGAAACGTGACGACTATTCGAAACGATTGTATCCGTTCCAATTCTAGACCGTCGCATCCCTTCAGGATGAAACCGGTCGACCGCCCAAAAGCCATCGGTCGACCGTTTTCAAACAGAGAATAAAACGGTCGACTGGTGAGTTTTGGCCAGTCGACTGATCTATTTCATCGGTCTAATGGATCACGAGACCCCAAGAGCCCCAAGGCCCATCTTTTGACATTTTAAAGATTATTATCTATGCCAAGTTCATGCTCAAGGCCCATTGCCTTATTCCTCCTTCTCTTCTTTCTTTTGATATCATGTATCAAGCTTTTACCTATATAGAGACAAACTCTTTTATATTCTACAATGTGGGACTAATCCCTACACCTTATCTTCTTCCATTCTTGCTTCCTTCTTCAAAAAACAAACCCATATCCCAAACAATATTGAAAATTTACAACAATCTCCCCCAATTTTCAAAATAATTAAAGAGGATGGCTGAGTCACTAATGTGACTTCCTACATACCCAAGTGGGATCAAGCCTATGTAGTTCTAAGATCAAGTTTTGCATCATCGTGGAAACAACACATAAATAAAAGTATCTTTTGGATTTGAACTTCTACTTAGTGTAAACCGTTCAAAACTCTATCGAGATTCTATGGTGAACGAATCTTGAACCAAGTATCCCTTAATGATAAAGCCGGAACCATCACACATGTTGTATTCCTTAGTTAGAGTGTTCTGTATTGCTCAGCACGTTAATGGCCATGTGCTTAAATCCTGGTTCATGAGTCTACTTAGAAAGCGGTCTTACTTTCCTAGGAAACGGCCTGATTTCCATACTCATATAGGTAAGTCACTTAAGGTGTTTCTGCGAGACACCTTTTAGGGTTTCTAGACTTATTAAGAATATTTATCCATCCTTTGTTCATGCAGAATCCAACACTAAACATTATGGGATTATTGATTTAGTGTTCCGTAATCATTTCCTTAACTTGTTGGTACCCATTGAACTTTGTCTATCATTTTCAAGACACAAGTTGGGTTTCTGTTAAGGATGATCAATCTTCATTCACAGACCTTAGTCCCATTTCCTTTGACTTTATAGAAACCATAGCCTTTGGAAGACTCTTCGTAAGTGGGTCAGCCAAGTTTTTCTTTGTTTCTATGTAATCAACAGTTATAACTCCACTTTTGAGTAACTGTCTCACCATGTGATGTCTAAGACTTACATGTCTAGATTTTCCATTATATGTTTTATTAGAAACATTATATATCGTTGCTTGATTATCACAGTTAATCAAGACTGCTGGAGATGGCTTCTTCCATAATGGGATTTCTACTAACAAATTTCTAAGCCATTCCGCTTCTTTACATGCGTCTGCTAATGCAATCAATTCTGACAACATAGTTGAATCAGATATACAGGTCTGCTTCTTGGAAGCCCAAGACACAGCAGCGCCTCCTAATGTAAATATCCATCCAGTCGTAGACTTGGATTTCGATTCTACATTGTTCCAGGTTGCATCACTATATCCTTCTATTACAGCAGGATATCCTTTATAAGATAAACCATAGTTGATGGTTCCCTTCAAATAAGCTAAGACTCTGGAAATGGCTTTCTAGTGTTCGAAACCTGGATTACTCGTAAATCGACACAATACACTTATAGCATGTGCGATATCTGGTCTAGTGCAATGCATAGCATACATAAGACTCCCAATAATACTGGAATATTCCAATTGAGAAATGGTACGTCCAGTGTTCTTTTCTAATTTTATACTTGGATCTAAAGGAGTTGGTGCTGGTTTGTCATCATAATGATTATACTTCTTTAGGAACTTCTCAATGTAATGAGATTGAGTTAATAATAACTCCCTCGTTTTCCTAATGATTTTAATTCCTAGAAGTACATCAGCCTCTCCCAGATCTTTCATATCAAATTTAGAAGATAGAAACTTCTTAGTTTCATTTACACAGGATATGTTGGAACCAAATATCAGCATGTCATCAACGTATAAACATATTATAACATAACCGTTGTTATCCGATTTGCTATAGATACATTTATCTGCATCATTAACAATGAATCCAAATGACAGTGCAACTTTATCAAACTTCTCATGCCATTGCATGGGAGCTTGCTTCAGGCCATAAAGAGATTTAACTAATTTACAAATTTTCTTTTCTTGGCCTGGGGTTATGAAACCTTCAGGTTGTTCCATGTATATCTCTTCTTCTAAATCTCCATTTAGAAAAGCTGTCTTTACATCCATTTGATGTATGACCAAGTTATGAATTGATGCAAGTGCTATTAAACAACGTATCGAAGATATGCGAGCCACCGGAGCATATGTATCAAAATAATCTACTCCTTGTCTTTGTTTATATCCCTTAGCAACTAATCTGGCTTTAAACTTGTAACGACCCAGAAATTTGGACAATTTGAAATATGGAATTAACTGAAGTTTAGTGATTAATGATAAATGTATCGAATATATGACTTTCTGTATGATTTGAACCAATTACTCTATTCGAAACGGTTGGTTGGAAATCAAATATTTATTGTTGGATAGTTGAATTGAATCTGGTTGGGTAATTGAATTGAATTCGACAAGAAAATATGAATGGTTGAAAATATAAAACGTTATCGACGTTAAACGAAAAACTGGAGATTTTATTTGTTTAAATATATCGGAATTTGCTTAGATATGTGTGTATTTGTGTGTATGAATTTCACGTTTCAAATTTGGGGTGGACAGAGTTATTGGTGGACAAAACTGAATAAAATATTTGAACCAATAAATTTAAATACACATTGTGTACAAGCGGAGTCGGTTTACAATCAGAACAACTTTGTTGGAGTTAGTACACAATAATGAAGAAGTCCGTATAATTTTATTTCATTTAGATGTTGTGTTAGCGGTACAAATTTAGGACGCGTATTGGTAAATTCGCGGTATAGTGAAACTTTAATAAATATCTTTCCCGTATGTGGCCTCCTCGGATATTGCCTTCCTTAGTTGAAATGCGTAAGCTTGCCTTGGCTCCCACGGTTTCCCCTTTATAAATTAAAGCTCTCATTTCATCCTTCTCATCAAAAATTGCTTCTTCAATTCTTTCAGAAAGAAAATCTCGTTTCTTCTTCTTTTTCGTTTTAATGGCTGAAGACTCAAATCGGTCTTCCACCTCTTCAATTTAAATCGCCAAAGCTTCCCCCTATTTTTCTTTAACAGCCGTTGCTTTGTTACTTGCTGAAAATCAAGGTCAGTTCTTTTCCCAAATCAACTTTCCCCCAAATCATTCTAATGGCTTCCACGAGAAACCGATTACCCAAAAATCAAAGGGGAATCGCTTTCGTGGTGACTTCCCATCATCGGCTTTTCTGTTGCCATCGCCTCCTCGTCACCAGTTTCTAGAGCAACCCACCACCTGGGCCTTCGTTCAGCTGGAAATTGGTCACCGCTCCAGCCCTCGCTTCGTTTGCCTTCCTCTCAACAACTACCGCCTGAAGCCACTATCGACGATGGCCAGTTAGCCTGGGACGCTCCTGCCGTGTCTATGCCGTGCTCGAACCACCTGCGCCTCCGTTACCGCTGCAGGTGAGTGTTGATTCACTCACAATTGATTAATCTAGAATCAAGTATTTTGATTTAATATTAACTAAGTATATTAGTTGATGTTGGGATTATTAATGCCTTGTCTTGATACTTGCTTATGAATGGGTATTTGACACTAAATACCTCTGGTTGTTGGGATTGTACCATTGACCACTGTTACTGTTCTTTAGTTCTTATAGTTTCCGACACATTAGCAATTGGTTCTTGAACTGGTGATGCGAGACTGTTAGTTGTCGCCTTTTTTTTCTTCAATGTATGTGTGTAGAACTTATGCCATGCGACGGCACAGCCAAATAAAATGATCAATTTTTGTAGCAAAGAAAATACTAAGTATATTCTGTGTCCTGCATAAAAATTTACGATAACTTTATTTCTCAAAAACAAAAGGATACATTAACATATATTTGTATATAACTTTTGTATCTTTATATGTTATTTTAGTCCTACTAGCGGTAAAGCATTATAGAGCTGGTTTAAAATAACGTAGTATTGTGTATCGACCGATATCAAAATAACAGTACAAGTTAAATTTGGAAACATATAAGATTTGCAGTATATGAAGGTGCCAATTTAGTACAACATTGAGTATACAAGTATGATTTTCAGTTCATTCCTATATGCTTTTGGACTAAAACTGAATGCCTTGTTTGTATGTGCCGACTGTATACTTATATGCATGGTTATACATATATGTATAATTCTTTTGAATGTCTGGGCTGCTTGCGTGTGTATATATATATATGTGTGTATATATGTGTGCTTAGATGTATGTTTATAGGCATCCATGTATACTTTAAATATGTTAAAGACAACCGGTAACATAGACTTTATATTTACTTCATTACCCTTGGCCTTGAACTCACTTGAAATATTTGTCGAGAAAGCTGTAAAGATATACTACCCTTTTCATTATGGGTTCTCTTATTAACTCAAGATATATAAATCTGTGGAATCAGCCCGTTTCACAACTTGAATACATGATTTGTTGACTATCAACGCGTTTATCATACATCTGTAGAAGACTTCAATTGGACACCATGAACACAATGTCACAAAGTCACAATGTTAGAATAAATATGATATTCAATACCAACAAGCACAAATGGTACATGAGTGTAGTGGCCTGACTAGAGGTGTTTCCATAGCCTTACATAACTGATGAATTAGTTGCTTTAACCTTTATTTGGTTCACCTTGGTTAAAATGATGGGGCTGCCGCATTATTGTGATGACTGGGACATCTACCATATATTGCAAAATCATCATGCTTTTCTGTTCATACTATTAAAACTGGAACATTGTCAAATGAAAGTATTTTTTTGCTATTTCCATTCTCATCTTCATGCATCAGCCTTTATGCCAATATTTCGAGCACTCATAATGATACAACAGCCAACTAGTTTGATTGCTAATCTTAGCAAGTTAACATGGTTTCAAACGTTTTGTTTTCATGCTGTCTTGGTTAGTAGTTTCATGTGAGGTGGCCATGCTAAGTAATGTTGAATATACAAATATTACGTTTTAACTTGACTTGTTTTCTTTTAAACCTGAAATATCCATGCTGAATCAACCTACCTTGTTGCGGAAATTAAACAAATAAGCTGGAGTTTTAAAATTTAACTAAAAGACGGCCATTTTGATAATCATTTTAGTCTGGAAATGGGCATGGTGATGCATGCTATGTAACCATACATGATGTCAAACCCTTTTACTTGCTGCATGAAATTTACCATTTAATTATTGTTACTTGCTGAAGAGCATTTAGTTACATACTATGCGGATACTTAGAAATGTCTGTTTTTACATGTATGGGGTGCATTGCTTTCTGTAAACTGTAAGGTGCATTTGTGTCTTGACTTATATTTCTGTTTAAATTCATGAACTGGGCCAAGTATGTATACATGCAGGCTTCTACGACCATTTGTCCTTAAAATAAAATTGATATGGCCGGCTGCTAACTACCTTAATTTTGTATATGTTTCAGAAGTAGGATTAACTATTATAATTCAGTTTATATTGAAATTAATTTACTTGAACTATGATTAATCCTGACTCGAGTATTTTATGTTTTTGTATGGAATGCTCGAGTCAGACCCTGAGCATTTCAGATTAGAGATCACAGTTTATGGTTCGAAGACTGACGAAGCTGGGATTTTAAAGACGCGCACTCTGAAGATTTCAACAGTAAATATTTTCATGTATTTAAATTTATTTTCAAATTCCGCTGTACTGAAAATCTTGTATTCAAAATTTTTGATTATCAATAAAAGTTTATTTTGCTGTTCACTACCATGTTTATTGTTTATTCAGTATTTATGTATCGATTTTGTTTTTAAACTCAGTAAGCTAAAAAAAACGGTCCGTCGATTTGAACGTTTTAAGTTGGTTTAAATACCGATTTAGAACGGTCAAAAAGGCGGGACGTTACAAGTGGTATCAGAGCTTTGGTTTATTCAAAGCTTAGCTTATCGAGTTTAAATGAGTAGGATCGACACTAGAAAAGCGAATTTTGAAAATAAAAAGGTTTTGAAATATGAATTTTGAAAATGAAAATAATTTTAAAATAGATTTTGAAAAAAAGTTATTTGAAAAAAAAAAATTATTTTTGAGACTATTATTTTGAAACTAATACAGCGGAAAAAGTATTTTGAGATTTAAAATTTTGTTCAGAATCCCCAGTCTTCAGAAGTCTTCGAATCCAGGTTTGCGAGAATTATTCTTCGATAAGATTCCCTTAGATTTAAATCTGGATCCATCATCGAATGATATCAAACGAAGATGAGTATAAGAGAAGCAACAAATCAATTTATTCGATCGTATATTTTAGTTTTCAAGGACAACTGAATTTGATTGGAAATAAGAAATCTGATGAGAATTTGAATGATAAGAGAGAGAGAGATCTTGAGAGGCTAACGAGTTTGGATAACTCAGAATGGCAAGGATCGAAGAATAAAAAGCCGCACGTCGAGAACGAAGGACGACCGAACGTAAAAGAAGTGTGTTCATAAATTGAATTCGAGAGTTGCGTAAGAAATGGATTTGATAAGAATTAAGAAATGAAGTTAAAGAATTAAAAAAAAAACTGACTGGAAATTAGTTACGCTGAATAAATTCCTGAGTATTGATCTGATGTTGGTTTCGGCCTTCGGGATTGATGCTTGGGAAGTTGTTCGCTTGCTAATTTACGGTCGAGGTATGTGAATGTGAAGGGGTGATAATGTGTGAAGAAGAAATTTGTGATAAGAATAAGAATTCTGAAACTTTGAGGGTATAAGGATTTGAATTGAGTAAAGAATTGGATAAATTGAAAAAGTGGTGAATAACTTGAAATTTTGAAGAAAATTCGGTTTATAACCAATAGAGTGAAAATTTGAGTTTGAAAGGATATCAATTATCTAATTAATTGAGAGATGAAAACTGAAATTTTGAAATTGGAATTGAATTTAAGGATGTTTGATTTTGAATATTGGATATAGAAATTTCCGCAACTTGTATGAAAAATATATATAAGAATACAACGAATTTAGAGACCGTTGATTCGGAAGGTAATCGAGTTGAAATGGAATCTTATATAACGGAATTTATATAAGACGAGATGTTTGAAATATGACTTGGAAATTAAAACTTATGTAAGTTCACATAAGTATGATTTATGAGAAGTATGAAATAAAATACTATATGTATATAGTATCGTGTGTTTTTCAAAATAAAGATAAGGAAAGTACCTTCCTTCTCTATGAAATTCGAGCTTAGCTGAGATATGCTGCTGGTGGTAGTAGGTTGTCCGGACATAAAACTCATGAGTTTCCATTTAGCACGACTGCTAACGTAATTCGCAGGGCTGCAGATAGCCTACGGTGGTCGGATGTTTCTGGAGGGAATCAGGCGTAATCATTGTGATCGCTGCGATCTAGAGTCGTTGGAATTCGGCCGTGTAGCGAAATTCGCAGGGCTGTAGATAGCCTACGGCGGACGGATGTTTCTTGGGGGAACCAAGTGTAACCATTGTGACTGCTGCGATCTACAGTCGAATGTAAGGGCGTAATCCGCAGAGCTGTGAAAGCTTACGGGTATGGATGTTTCCTGGGGGACTCAGGCGTAACCATTGTGTACCTGCGGTCCATAGTATTTGAGATATCTTAGTGATAGTGAGCCACCTGTTTGATGCAGCAGTTAGTCTTCGTGACTTGATTGGTCTTCGTGACCTGATTTGTCTTTGTGACTTGTTTTGTCCTCGTGACTTGATTTATCTTCGTAATTGGATGATTTGATTTCGTGATCCTGAGAGAGAGCAACCAACGCTTAGTGACCTCAGAATGTCTTTTGATTCTTAAAATATCTTCCGTTATCTGTCCATGACGAAATTCGCAGGGAAGTGAATTCCTACGGGTACGGATGTTTTCTGGGGGATCCAGACGGAACCATTGTGTATCTGCGACTCATGAACAATCAACATATCGATATCACATTGGTACTTTCCGTATCTATTTTAAAGAGAATTTTTGAAATATATTTTCACTGGGAGTTGAAGCAAGGACATTTAGTACTTGGAGATTTTAGTCGTGCGCCTGGCCAGCGTATGCCTAACATCTGTGAGGACGACAATAGACTTGTCAAAATTTCGAGTTATCAAATGTTTCCAGGTCAATAATTTGGATTTAAAATAGGAAGATTTCAAAGTATTATAAAGTCTCATAACTTTGAAATAATAATACGAATATTTTCCATATGAATTTTAGGATATGTATAAAAGTTATAAAGATTTCGGATTTTGAAAATTTCTAGGTCGATAATTTATTCCTTGAAAAGGAGCTGTATTTACACTCTTAAATGAGTGTTGGGAACGATCAATTGAATTATAAAAGATTCTGTTGAACCTGGATTGCAAGGGAAAAGGGAAATGAAGGATAAGTGAATATTGACGAATGAGATTTATAAAGAAATTTATAATAATTTGAGATGCATAAATCCAATTTATGCAGAAATTGAAATTTAAGAAGAGAATGAGTTTGGAAAGAAATTATATGATCTCTTAGGAGATAGAATGAGAAATTTAGAGATATCTCAACATAATTTGAGATAGAAGTTGGTATAGTAAAATTGATTGTAATCTAAAGAGCATGAAAATAAACGAAGTGTATCTGGTCAAAATTGATTATTGAAAGGAATGTGATTTTTCCGAGTTGATTGAATACAAAGATGATCGACGATTTGAGTATCGATATTTAAATTAGTTGTGGGGAAATTTCGCACAAATATGAAATTTGAAGTATACATTGGTATATCTTAAACAACTCTCCTTTTCGAGGACGAAAAGTTTTAAAGGGGGGAAGAATGTAACGACCCAGAAATTTGGACAATTTGAAATATGGAATTAACTGAAGTTTAGTGATTAATGATAAATGTATCGAATATATGACTTTCTGTATGATTTGAACCAATTACTCTATTCGAAACGGTTGGTTGGAAATCAAATATTTATTGTTGGATAGTTGAATTGAATCTGGTTGGGTAATTGAATTGAATTCGACAAGAAAATATGAATGGTTGAAAATATAAAACGTTATCGACGTTAAACGAAAAACTGGAGATTTTATTTGTTTAAATATATCGGAATTTGCTTAGATATGTGTGTATTTGTGTGTATGAATTTCACGTTTCAAATTTGGGGTGGACAGAGTTATTGGTGGACAAAACTGAATAAAATATTTGAACCAATAAATTTAAATACACATTGTGTACAAGCGGAGTCGGTTTACAATCAGAACAACTTTGTTGGAGTTAGTACACAATAATGAAGAAGTCCGTATAATTTTATTTCATTTAGATGTTGTGTTAGCGGTACAAATTTAGGACGCGTATTGGTAAATTCGCGGTATAGTGAAACTTTAATAAATATCTTTCCCGTATGTGGCCTCCTCGGATATTGCCTTCCTTAGTTGAAATGCGTAAGCTTGCCTTGGCTCCCACGGTTTCCCCTTTATAAATTAAAGCTCTCATTTCATCCTTCTCATCAAAAATTGCTTCTTCAATTCTTTCAGAAAGAAAATCTCGTTTCTTCTTCTTTTTCGTTTTAATGGCTGAAGACTCAAATCGGTCTTCCACCTCTTCAATTTAAATCGCCAAAGCTTCCCCCTATTTTTCTTTAACAGCCGTTGCTTTGTTACTTGCTGAAAATCAAGGTCAGTTCTTTTCCCAAATCAACTTTCCCCCAAATCATTCTAATGGCTTCCACGAGAAACCGATTACCCAAAAATCAAAGGGGAATCGCTTTCGTGGTGACTTCCCATCATCGGCTTTTCTGTTGCCATCGCCTCCTCGTCACCAGTTTCTAGAGCAACCCACCACCTGGGCCTTCGTTCAGCTGGAAATTGGTCACCGCTCCAGCCCTCGCTTCGTTTGCCTTCCTCTCAACAACTACCGCCTGAAGCCACTATCGACGATGGCCAGTTAGCCTGGGACGCTCCTGCCGTGTCTATGCCGTGCTCGAACCACCTGCGCCTCCGTTACCGCTGCAGGTGAGTGTTGATTCACTCACAATTGATTAATCTAGAATCAAGTATTTTGATTTAATATTAACTAAGTATATTAGTTGATGTTGGGATTATTAATGCCTTGTCTTGATACTTGCTTATGAATGGGTATTTGACACTAAATACCTCTGGTTGTTGGGATTGTACCATTGACCACTGTTACTGTTCTTTAGTTCTTATAGTTTCCGACACATTAGCAATTGGTTCTTGAACTGGTGATGCGAGACTGTTAGTTGTCGCCTTTTTTTTCTTCAATGTATGTGTGTAGAACTTATGCCATGCGACGGCACAGCCAAATAAAATGATCAATTTTTGTAGCAAAGAAAATACTAAGTATATTCTGTGTCCTGCATAAAAATTTACGATAACTTTATTTCTCAAAAACAAAAGGATACATTAACATATATTTGTATATAACTTTTGTATCTTTATATGTTATTTTAGTCCTACTAGCGGTAAAGCATTATAGAGCTGGTTTAAAATAACGTAGTATTGTGTATCGACCGATATCAAAATAACAGTACAAGTTAAATTTGGAAACATATAAGATTTGCAGTATATGAAGGTGCCAATTTAGTACAACATTGAGTATACAAGTATGATTTTCAGTTCATTCCTATATGCTTTTGGACTAAAACTGAATGCCTTGTTTGTATGTGCCGACTGTATACTTATATGCATGGTTATACATATATGTATAATTCTTTTGAATGTCTGGGATGCTTGCGTGTGTATATATATATATGTGTGTATATATGTGTGCTTAGATGTATGTTTATAGGCATCCATGTATACTTTAAATATGTTAAAGACAACCGGTAACATAGACTTTATATTTACTTCATTACCCTTGGCCTTGAACTCACTTGAAATATTTGTCGAGAAAGCTGTAAAGATATACTACCCTTTTCATTATGGGTTCTCTTATTAACTCAAGATATATAAATCTGTGGAATCAGCCCGTTTCACAACTTGAATACATGATTTGTTGACTATCAACGCGTTTATCATACATCTGTAGAAGACTTCAATTGGACACCATGAACACAATGTCACAAAGTCACAATGTTAGAATAAATATGATATTCAATACCAACAAGCACAAATGGTACATGAGTGTAGTGGCCTGACTAGAGGTGTTTCCATAGCCTTACATAACTGATGAATTAGTTGCTTTAACCTTTATTTGGTTCACCTTGGTTAAAATGATGGGGCTGCCGCATTATTGTGATGACTGGGACATCTACCATATATTGCAAAATCATCATGCTTTTCTGTTCATACTATTAAAACTGGAACATTGTCAAATGAAAGTATTTTTTTGCTATTTCCATTCTCATCTTCATGCATCAGCCTTTATGCCAATATTTCGAGCACTCATAATGATACAACAGCCAACTAGTTTGATTGCTAATCTTAGCAAGTTAACATGGTTTCAAACGTTTTGTTTTCATGCTGTCTTGGTTAGTAGTTTCATGTGAGGTGGACATGCTAAGTAATGTTGAATATACAAATATTACGTTTTAACTTGACTTGTTTTCTTTTAAACCTGAAATATCCATGCTGAATCAACCTACCTTGTTGCGGAAATTAAACAAATAAGCTGGAGTTTTAAAATTTAACTAAAAGACGGCCATTTTGATAATCATTTTAGTCTGGAAATGGGCATGGTGATGCATGCTATGTAACCATACATGATGTCAAACCCTTTTACTTGCTGCATGAAATTTACCATTTAATTATTGTTACTTGCTGAAGAGCATTTAGTTACATACTATGCGGATACTTAGAAATGTCTGTTTTTACATGTATGGGGTGCATTGCTTTCTGTAAACTGTAAGGTGCATTTGTGTCTTGACTTATATTTCTGTTTAAATTCATGAACTGGGCCAAGTATGTATACATGCAGGCTTCTACGACCATTTGTCCTTAAAATAAAATTGATATGGCCGGCTGCTAACTACCTTAATTTTGTATATGTTTCAGAAGTAGGATTAACTATTATAATTCAGTTTATATTGAAATTAATTTACTTGAACTATGATTAATCCTGACTCGAGTATTTTATGTTTTTGTATGGAATGCTCGAGTCAGACCCTGAGCATTTCAGATTAGAGATCACAGTTTATGGTTCGAAGACTGACGAAGCTGGGATTTTAAAGACGCGCACTCTGAAGATTTCAACAGTAAATATTTTCATGTATTTAAATTTATTTTCAAATTCCGCTGTACTGAAAATCTTGTATTCAAAATTTTTGATTATCAATAAAAGTTTATTTTGCTGTTCACTACCATGTTTATTGTTTATTCAGTATTTATGTATCGATTTTGTTTTTAAACTCAGTAAGCTAAAAAAAACGGTCCGTCGATTTGAACGTTTTAAGTTGGTTTAAATACCGATTTAGAACGGTCAAAAAGGCGGGACGTTACAAAACTTATCAATGGATCCATTTGTATTCAACTTTTTCTTGAATATCCATTTACATCCTATAGGTTTAGCACCAGGAGGTAAATCGCTTAATACCCAAGTTTGGTTTAACATTATGGAATTCATTTCATCATTGATAGCTTCTTTCCAGAAATTAGAATCTCTAGAACTCATAGCCTCAGAATAAGTTTTGGGATCATCATCGACGTTCATTACATATCTTGTCACATTAAGGACTTCGTCCTTATTGCCTTCTACGAGATATGTTATGAAGTCAGGACCATAGTCCTTCTCTATTCTCGCTCTTTTACTTCTTCTGTGTTCAGTACTATCATCTGGTACTGACACTTCCTTGCTGTTTTGAGCAGGAGCATATTCATCATCATTTGTATCATTAGTCTCAGTTGGTTCTGGACTAGACGATCTCAATGGATTCTCAATAGTTTGATTTTCAAAAAATTCTACATCTACAGATTCTATGACTTCTAAGGTATCAAGAATCATAAATCTATAAGTTATACTATTAAGAGAATATCCAATGAAAACACATTTAAAAGCCCAATTACCTAACTTTGGTCGTTTAGGGTCTAGTTTTCTAACATATGCTAAGCAACCCCAAACTTTAAGTCTAGTAAGATTAGGTTTTCTATTGAACCATAATTCATAAGGAGAAATATTATTTTTTCTTAAGTGGTACTCTATTTAAAATGTAACATGCAGATAACATAGCATCACCCCATAGGTTATAAGGCAAATTAGAACTTATGAGCATGGCATTAACCATTTCTACTAAAGTTCTATTTTTTCTCTCAGCAACACCATTTTGTTGTGGTGTATAAGGGGCGGTACATTGGTGAATGATACCATTTTGTTTGCAAAACAAAGTAAACTCATTTGAAAAATATTCACCACCATGATCTGAATGTAACACTTTAATTCCTAATTGTGTTTCGACTTCTGCTTTGTAAATTTTGAATTTATCAAAGGCTTCATCTTTTGATTTCATTAGATATACATAAGCATATCTAGAATAATCATCAATAAACGTTATATAGTATTGGTTACCACCATAGGTGATATGACTTTTCAAGTCACCCACATCACTATATACCAAATCAAGCAAACTAGTTTTCCTTTCAACAGATTTAAAGGATTTTCGATGTATTTTTGCTTGAACACATATCTCACATTTAGAAATGGATTCGAAATCACAATCAGAAATTAATCCTAATTTATGCTTATTTCTAAGTGACTTATAATTAACATGTCCTAATCTACTATGCCATAAATTAACAGAGTCAACAATATAAGCAGAAGATTTCTTTATTAGATTCAACTTAATCATGCCGTTACAAGAATATCCCTGTCCAATAAATTTGCTGTTCTTGGACAACACTAACTTATCAGACTCATACACCATCTTGAATCCTCCTTTGTTAAGAAGGTATCCAGAAATCAAATTCTTACACATATCAGGTACATAAAATACATTGACTAAAGTAAGAACTTTCCCAGAGGTGAATGTCAATTCAATAGTGCCTTTTCCCAGAACTTTGCTTGCAACTTTGTTTGCGCTAGTTACTTCGCTGGATTCTCCGTTATTCTCATCGTAAGTCTTGAACAGATTACGGTCTTTGCAAATATGAATAGTTGCTCCAGTATCGAGCCACCAATCATTATCAATTCCACTAACGGAGTTCGCCTCTTGTACGACAGCCACAAGCTTTTCTTCGACCATATTCGCTTTTTGTTGTTTCTTCCGAAGACAACAGTCTCGGGCATAGTGGCCGGGTTTGTGACAATAGTAACAGTCACCCTTCTTCTTATTCTTGGAATTAGTACCTTTCTTTTTAAACTATGTCTCGTTCTTAGGCTTCAACTTATCGTTAATTTCAACATTATTAGCCTTAGATTGAGACTCAGTTTGCGGATTATCATCTAGTTCGCGTTTACGAGAATCCTCTTCAATACGAAGATGACGTTGTAAACCGTCTAAATCATAATCCGTTTCCGCATGCTTTAATTTCTTCTTATAATCATTCCAAGAATTCGGGAGTCTCGAAATAATAACTCCAACAACAAATGATTCAGGGAGATCAATACCGGCATCCTTAAGTTGATTTACTAACAGTAGTATTTCACTATCTTGTCCAATTATGGACTTGTTAGTGACCATTTTGAAATCCATAAAATTGCATATAAGAAATTTCTTATTACTTGCCTCAGAGATGCGATATTTGCTTTCTAGCGCAGTCCAGAGAGCCTTCGCGGTGTCCAAGGTCCTGTGAGCATTATATATCGGAGTAGATAGTGCATTCAGAATGTGACCTCTGCATAGAAAATCTTCCTCTTTGCGCTTTGCCCTTTTTGCTTTTAGTTCCGCACTATCCTTATCTGTTTCCTCCGGTATTTTCTCCAATCCATCTTCGAGAATATGAAATAACTTGACTGTGATCAGGAAGAATTTCATGGTCTCTTGCCAACGAGTGAAATTCTCTCCATCAAATCGCTCTAACTTCGTCAAATGTTGATTCATTACTTGTAACGCGCTCAAACCTTCCATGGTTGGAAATATTGTCTGAAAATTTGTTGGGGATTTTGTGGTTTGAGACGATAATGGAGGAGAATAAATGCCGTACTTCTGACTTCAAGGATTTGCGGAGCAAATTTTTTCAGACAATAGTTCAACCCACCAGGTACAAACGGGTTAACGAACTATTGACTTCAGGATTCAATGAAGCCTTGAAACAGCGTTATCGGATTCAAAATCGAAACACTATACAAGTGTTTCAGATAGAACCGTTTTGCAACAGTTCAATGGCGTAGCAGAATTGTAGAGGAAGAAGAAGGATTCTCAGTGATTTGCAACAGTTCTGAGCGTTGATACTTATAGACAGCGAAACGTGACGACTATTCGAAACGATTGTATCCGTTCCAATTCTAGACCGTCGCATCCCTTCAGGATGAAACCGGTCAACTGGTGAGTTTTGGCCAATCGACTGATCTATTTCATCGGTCCAATGGATCACGAGACCCCAAAAGCCCCAAGGCCCATGATCCATCATTTGACATTTTAAAGATTATTATCTATGCCAAGTTCATGCTCAAGGCCCATTGCCTTATTCCTCCTCTTCTTTCTTTTGATATCATGTATCAAGTTTTTACCTATATAGAGACAAACTCTTTTATATTCTAGAATGTGGGACTAATCCCTACACCTTATCTTCTTCCATTCTTGCTTCCTTCTTCAAAAAACAAACCCATATCCCAAACAATATTGAAAATTTACAACAATAGTGGCAACGATGCCTACATTAATCACCATTTCAAGATTGAAATTGCCACATTCTGGAGATGAAGTTTACCTTCGAGCTGGCTGTGGAAAGCTTTTGGATGTATTTGGCGAAGGTAATATTCATAGCAGACCTATGTATTTTATCCACTTTAAACAAATTAATTGCAAGCGGAGGCATTTAATCATAGCATGGTATGAGTATTCTGTTAATTTAGTTCTGGAATTAGTGTGCTTGGTATTACTGTTCTACGCCATGATATTACTTTGATAAATTACCATTTGCTTGCTCCAGCACTGTTCCCTGGTGTTCATCGCCATGCTATTGCTGTGAGTTACATAGGCGTAAACGCTTTTAGTGTGAGTCTTTACTTTTTATAAGTTGTATACTGGTCCAGAGTGAGTAACACCACATCTCCTTCTTAGCTTGTGTGCTTGTGCACTTGTAGCCTTGCGGCATTGATTTGGATGCACATTCTTGAATTCGTACATGCTTTGACCCTTTTTCATACTACTGTTTGTATTTGCATTGATCTTTCTACCTACTTTTATACTTGGTCCTTTGCATGTAACAATAGCTTTGCGTTTTGGCCTATGATTAAATTTCCCTATGAGGCCTCAGCTTAATTTTGTTCAGTCTTTTTGATTGTTTTATTTTACTGATTACTTCGGTTGTGGGTTTTCATTATTATTTTGATTTGAAAGCAGTGAAATTTCATTTAATTATTATTATTACTATCTTCTGTTTTGCTGTAAGTGGAAACTTGGATGTTAAAACACAATAATTATGACAGTATAAAAATACTCCCCAAAGATCACATGAATGTATTAACACTCTAATACTTTCTTATTTTGTGAACATATGTTCAATTGTTTCCTTTGTTTTACTGCATGTGTTTTATATCTAAGGGATGTAGAACATGCGATAGGGTCTGATTTATGTCCATAATGAATTTTAAATAATTGATGCATATGCACACGTCAACAAATGTACAAACAGTATAATATAACAAAAGAATACAGATTTTAGCAAAAATGACTTAAGGTTTTGGAATAAATATCACCAGGTTTTATAAAGATAGTTGCAAGCATAGTTTTCATGACCGGACCGCGGATCAAGCCGTGAAGACCTATGGTTCAAGGCTTTGAGGGTCCGATCGGTTGAACCGTAAGAACCGTGCTTGTTTTTTTTTAACAGTTTATTAATCATATTTTTGTTAGTTTTGATTGGGAAAAAATGCTGGGAGGAAATAATGACAAAATATGACTTCATTTGTCCCACATCATAAGCTTCAGGGATAAATCACATGCTGCCGCTCTATATTATAACTAGGATGGCCTCTTTTGTGGTTTTTAGTAGACTTCCAGTGTGAGGAAGCATTGGGCTGGGCCTTAGATGTAAGGCTGTAGTCTCATTATATATACAATTTTTAAATATTAGTCCAGGGTTTTTAACATATAACCGCGGTTCTCATGGTTTTTACTCGGTTCCTACGGTTTTTAGTCGGTTCGATGCAATTTCGGTTTTGACTAGTTCCGGGCCGGGAAGCCCAGCGGTTCGCGGTTGGGCCGCCGGCCCGGTTCGGTCATCAAAACAAGGGTTGCAAGTTATTACACAATAATTTAAAATTTGTATATTTCCATACTGAGATATTTGTAATTTTGATTGATAGTAAATCAGTTATGATAAGCCTTATTTGGTATATATATTGAAGTTACTGTACTAATAATGATAGTTACATTTGCTATGATTTAGAAGTACCATATAAGGCAATATTCCAGGACCTAATGAAAACAACTCTCATGCTCATACATTGAAAATGTTCTGGCTGTTATATATAAAGATAACGAGGTTGTAGCTCCTTGGTACCAGGTTGTGCCTCACGCATGGGTATCTTTGAAAATTGGTCTGTCCTTTCTTTGACGCCATGACCATTTTCTTTACTTTGATAGGCCATAATACTATGCTTTTGACTACTTGCTGTCACTGGCCTGACACACCGAGTACATTTTGGTATTGGATCTTACTTGAAAACCTTCTGCCTTAGTTAATTATATGATTCACGAATAACATAAGCCTTAAATAGTTTATGCTTGGTCTCCTTCATTCACTAAGGCTAAGCTACTATCTTACCCAGTTATATATATATGGGCTGTATTTTGTGCTTAGGCCATTGTTTGATTATGCAATGGGTTTCTTGTTTTATTGTTCTGGGGTTAAAGCTTTTAGAATTGTATTACTTTGTTTTATATATGAGCCAAAGTTGATAGACTATCTGTCTGAATTTTGAACTGCACGTTAGGTACTAGGCTGAAGGGAAAACCATTATATGCTAATTAACATCGGCATGCCGAGCATCCTTGTTATCTGCTGATTTAGGGATTATTTTATTTTATTTGGGTATTATTAGTTAAAGAAGTTTAAACAACGTATGTCAGCCAAGGAGAACCATGACTAGCAGTCTTCAACTTTTATACCATGATCGGTCTGATGTAGCATCAAAGTTTGCATTAAAGACTGTTTTTTTTTGGCATAAAAAAATGTTTGTACGTGTTAAGGTGAAGATGATGAATTGACTATATGCACTGTAACATGGAAATAAAGTTGAGGATATAAAACTTGTACACTTCCTGTTGTCTACTAATACACCTGCCTGTTGTCATATATGTGGCAAAATATTCAAGCCTGATCTTTTTTTTATTATTTTGCGTAAAAAAAATGTTTGTACGTGTTAAGGTGAAGATGATGAATTGACTGTATGCACTGTAACATGGAAATAAAGTTGAGGATATAAAACTTGTACACTTCCTGTTGTCTACTAATACACCTGCCTGTTGTCATATATGTAGCAAAATATTCAATTTTGAGGGTAGTATAAGCCAAGGTTCAAAGTTTCGCTTTCCGTTTCCGTTCCGTTCATTGGAAAATTTCAAAATTTCGGTACCTTTTCGGATATTCCAGAAATCCCGCTTAAATTCCGTTTCGGTGCTTTTTTCCTTTTTAAATATGCTATTCAGTAATATTTCAACAAAATTTTTGGAAAATCCGCAACCTAAACAATGCGGCCCATGGAAATAATCAAAATGCAACTCAGTTTATAGTTTATAACTTTATATAAGTATTAGTTACTAAGTTAGATAGCCCATGGCCCAATAAAACGCCTCATTCTTTCTTCTATCTTTTCAACTTACGCTTGTCTTCAGCAGTTTCCAGAATAAAGCTTAAAATCGCAAATCTCGTCGCTAACAAAGTGAGATAATCCTCTTCAATACCGATTGTTGTTGAATGTCCAATCGGGATGCCCACTTCAGCTTCCAATTTTGGCCGATACCCCAATTTACAATGTAATTTCTAGGGTTTTTTGCCATTAATCTCCGGAACGGGATTTTTGGCATATTCCGTCCCGGTCGACGACGGAACCGGAACGGAGTCACCGGATTTCCGGCGTGCCGGGCGGAAGTTCGAACCTTGGTATAAGCACGCACCCACAGGTTGACATCCACTACTCATAAACTTTTTATTTCAGAGGACTGAACTGACATTCATAAACTCTTTTCACCTCTTATTTTCACATAAACACATGACTATCTAGTTGAAATTGGGAGGATGACTTTTGGTGTTGATGGAATTCCCTTTTTGTTTATTTTATGTTGCTTAGTGGTGGTCTTACATTCCATTGTTTTGTAGCTGGATTGTTGCTACTGCCAATCTGGAATGGCCACAACACCTTTCATTTGCATATTCATTATTCATTGAATTTTTCATGTGCATATTGCTTGTATTTTATAACCCATTTACGTTATTATAGTTGCATGATTTGAGTTATTATAATTGATACTCGACTACTTCCCAATTTGAACTAATAACTTAAAGAATTTTGTAAATTGTTTTTTGGAACATTCAAAACAATATTGTTTATGCTAATGTATGTGTTAAATATAAAGTTCTTGGGTGTTCTTCACCTAGAGGAGGTCTCAGGTTCCATTGCCCTCCGCAGCTAATTGCTAGAATGATTAGTGCCATTTATAAAAATAAAAGAAGAGAAGAAGAGCCAAAAGCAAAAGCTTGAATGCTGCTGTGTTCACCGTATAAGCTTTTGTTTCTTAGGATGCATGCATCACATAAATTTTATAGATATCAAACATTTATATACATAGTCATCTAAGGATTAATTAAGATGAGTAATGAATAGTAAATTATGTAATTAATCACTGAAATTTTGAGTGGGATTACACATGTTGCAAAAGATGTCCTTATTCAGTAACACGTTTAATTGACAAAGGCTTGAAGATATCGGTGTAAGGTTTTCAAACCGAACTGACAGTAATAATAAAATTGTTCTGTTGACTGTTTGGAGTGTGAGCATTTTTAATCACATTTTATCAAGGATTTAAACTCTTGGTCATTTAGTTTCATGATTTAAACGTCTCAGCATGTGACTACTTTTTTGGGCTCCTGGTAGAGGTATTCTCATGCTTGGCTTGTGTGCTCAAATATATCGTTGAAATTTCGACAGCATTTAAAGTTTGGCAGTGATTCACATTGCTAATTTTTCTTCAAGTTCAATTATACTTTTCTTAAGGTGGATCTTAGTATGCTAATAAGTATAATTTTCGCCTGCACTAGTTCCTAAGATGCATGAACGTGTATGCCCTTGTGTGTTGATATGTGCACTGATAAGTTTATCAAGTTTCCTTGTATTGCTGGATTGATAATGTAAGCAACGTAATGAGTGTCCCAAGTGCTAGAGATACAAAGGTATAGCTCTTTAAGAGGAGGGGCTCGGGAAGATGTATGCGCATATGCAAGGCTGGATAAAAATGTAAACTTTATTTTAAATCTATGTACTCATTTTTTCCATTATTTCTTCCGCTGTACAAAGGTTTTGTATTAAGCTCTGGTATTTATATAAAGTTTTATTCCGTTGCAAATTTTTATGTGCTGTGATTCGGTGTTAGATTTCATTTTAAGCCCTGTAAGCCAATAATAATCCGTCATTTTGAAGGCTTCGAGTCGGTTTAATCACCGATTCTGGACGGTCAAATGGCAGGCTGTTACAGTTATGAAAAGAAAAATCCGACAAGTATAATACAGGTCTGGTACATACAGATTAACCAGAGAAGTATATTAAGTGTTTAACTGTATCATATGTTCATGTTGAATGGGTGATATATTCTCAGGAATGAAAGCTGTAAATTATGATAGAAAGGCATGCTTGGATGGGTATGTATACATGCATAGTTATAGTTATATACATACACACACACACACACACCCCAGTAATATATGCCATAATAAAAACTGAATAGATACATATGTGTATATACATGCAAGCGCATGTGTGTGTCTATATATATATATATATATATATATATATATATATATATATATATATATATATATATATTCTAAATGCAAGATGAAAAATGAAAATGGATATATATGTATATATGCATGGAAAGGTGTGTATCTATACATATTGGATTGTTTGCCTATTGTTCTGAAATTTGAATGGATATGAATTTATGTATACATACATTAAGATGTGTGTATATATAAATATATATAATGGAAATAAACTGTTAGGTTGAGTTTGATTAAATGACCTTGACAGATATACATATATAAATTATATGTGTATATCTGCTAAGGCTGGTGTATAAGAGAGATTAAAGAACAGCAGTAAAATATTTATTAGCTGCTATGATGCTGTTTAGACAGTTTAAAATGGACGAGTTTTGTTGGATGTAAACCTAACCTGCTATGTGTATATACATACCACATATGTGCGTGCTAAATTTGTTGTGCATGTTTTTGGACTTATTGATTTTTGCTTTTATACTTTGGAGTTGGCAGTAAATAGGTTACCAAGTATGATAATTGCATGTCCCTGTTAGCTTAAATACTTGATACACTTTTATCTAAGCAGTGTAGTATATATATGCCCATTGATTGAAGTACAGTCTGCTACATTTGTTTAGGCTATTTAATACACATACATATTGGATAATGAATATGTGACCTGCTAGCATTTGTTTAGTCAATTTAATGAATATGCATATTATATAGTGAACCCTTAACCTGCTATAATGTTGGATGGGCAGTTTAATATATTGGGGCTTAGTTAATGCACACACAACTACCTGTTATACATTTATTGAACAGATTAACATAAGATATGTTTGTACAGTGATCATATAACTTGCTTATCTGATTGTTAAGACATTATAATATATATATATATATATATATATATATATATATATATATCAGTGCTTTGTTTGGTGAACACATAAACAGTGGTCTATATTTGTTAGACAGTTTGGTATGTTTCTAGAATGTCCTGAGTAGGACTTTTAACCATAGAAAAGGATTGTACGTTGAGCATCAACTAATATAAAGTTCTAACCACTGTTTTATACGATACATTATTTATAGAATACACTCATACCAGACGTTTTATGTCTAACCCTGTTGATCGCCCATGCAGTTTCCTGGGGTGTCTCATTCAAACGAGGCAGTCCAGAGTATTGTTTTTCAGGTATAGATACATTTTCTACTGGAAGAGACACAAAGGACCGACTGTTAGATGCATAGTAGTTAATAAATAATTGCAGTAGCAAGGTTCCATTGATATGGGGTTTAGGTTGAAGCTGTTTCTTGAACAGGTATGTTCTTAAACCCCTTCCTATATTTTGTGTGAATTTGATGCTTTGAGAGGCTTCAGCCATTTTGATTATTCAGAATTCAGCACTATATTCATAATTTTATCTATGTACATTGTTGCTATGTCAACTCTAATTTTTTATTTTGCTATCCTGCATTCCCATCAAAATATTAATTGGACCCCTTCTTTTTCGTCTTCTCCTTTTGTATTTTTTAATAGGAGAAAAAAAAATCTTAGTTAGATAAAAAGGATGTCATGCCTTAGCAATACGGATTCATATCTTCTATCATACGGCCACATTTATCTACATGCTCTTTCGATATTTTTTTTGCTTTGATTCTTGTTGAATAAAAATACCAAGATATTTATTTGTATGCATAATTCAACTTTATAGGTTTCAGAGGCTTTCTTGTGGAAGCCGAATTCCGAAATGACTACCGTTGGAGAAGCTGTTGGATCAACCGTGGCTTGGAATAAAAATTACGTTTTTTTAGCTAGAGTGCTTTTGTAGGGCATGCTTATGTATCATTTGTATTAGATCGATGTATGTATTTTCAAACGGTTATGTTTTTTATGATGGGCTTAGTTGATGATGTACTATGTGTATGTTGATCGAATATTATGTTAATTAATATATATGAATGATTCCGTATAATTATATTTGTTGCATTGAAATATGAATCATATTATTATCAATATATATGAATTCTTTATATTAGTAAGGTGTATATGAGTTACAACAGTAAAAAAAAGTTGTAATAAAGTTAATTACAACGGTGGTAAAAGTTGTTATACCTATGCTCTGATGTTATAACAGAATATACAACAATGGGGAATAAAAGTTGTAATTAAGTTTATTACAACGGTGGGTAAAAGTTGTTAAATACCCTACACAACGGTGCTGCAACTGTGCAAAAACGTTGTAAAAGATACAAGTATATTACAACTTCTTAATACACGACGGTGGCTCCACCGTTGTAAAAACTTTTTACAACGTTTTTGCACCATTGTAATATGGTATATTTGTTGTAGTGTAGATTCCAAATTGCATAATTTTTCGAATCAATATGTGAGCATGGCAAAGGAAAACGCGTTTGACCAGTTTCAGTTGATTTTAATTGATTGGAATTGGCCATTTTTCTAATGGTCTCAGAATTTGACGAAACTAGTTTTTTTAGGACCGTATCGTCAATACGAAGCTAAAAAATATTTTTCTGGAATTTTTAGAGACTGTATGTGGCCCCAGCAAATTGAAATGCGCGTTCAAATTCGATATATAGAGTTATATGTTGATTTTAACGAAAACTGATCGAAACGATCGAATCAGCTTATGATACATATCTCATTGTGTTCGGAATGGGGGTAATTAGCTATGAACGACAGGCGGTGGGTCCCGTTTTGATGTCGAAATAAAAAGTACCTTTTTGAAATTAAATAATTAAAATAAAAACCCTCACTCTCTACTTATACCCCCAGCCCCCACCCCCTTTTGACTTTTCAGAATCAATTTAGAAAAAAAAGAAAAGGGGCGACGGGGGGGGGGGGGGGGTGTGAACCGCCGCCGCCGCCACTTCATCGCGACCCCCCCCCCCTCAGGTAGTGCGTCGCCTCCCCCTTCTTCTTCTTCCTCCTTCACGCAGCAGCGCCCCCCTCCTCAGTTCGATCCAAGACGAGCCCCCCTCCAGCGAGATCCCCAAACCCCCTTTCCTCCTCGCCGTCCTCCCTCAACCACTGCAGCGCCGCCGACCTTCTTCTGCCGCGCGCCAGCAACTCCGACGAGCACCGATCCGCGAGCACCCCCTTGCCTCAGCGCTCCCTCTTCCTTCGATCATTGTGAGTGTTTCTTTTTCTTCCTTCCCTTTTCATTTTTCTGTAAATAACATTGAATAAAGAACGAATTTTTATTATAAAAATATGATCTTTGAGGATAAAGAAGAAAATAAAAACACGATTTTTGTAGTATAGATTTAAAATAATAAAAGTATGTTTTTTTTGTAGGAAGCTTTAAAATAAAAATTCGATTTTTGGTTGTTAAGGGAATTTATATATGTGTTATTGTTTAAAAAGATTGGATCTTTATTTTACATCAAGATTAGATTTTGTATTTTACATGAAGTAGAGATTTTTAAATTAGTAAAGTAGAGATTTCTAAACAAGGTAAGATTTGATTTTTAATCTAGCAAAGAAGTGATTTTTAATCAAAGAAGGAAGTGGTTTTAATTAGAAAATATAATTTTTATATAGTACAGATAGTAAAAATATAATTTTTATATGAATGGCATGCATTTATAAAGAATTGATTTTTCATGAAGTAAAGGCGAAATCTTTATATTTGAAAAGGCGAAATCTTTATATAGAGAATAGCGTGATAAAAATAGAATTTTTATCTATATAGTAGTGGTGTAAAAATAGAATTTTTATCTATATAGTAACGGTGTAAAAATAGAATTTTTATCTATATAGTAGCGGTGCAAAAATAGAACTTTTATCTATATAGTAGCGGTGCAAAAATAGAATTTTTATCTATATAGTAGCGGTGCAAAAATAGTATTTTTATCTATATAGTAGCGATGTAAAAATAGAATTTTTATCCATATAGCGTGATTATAAAAATGTGGTTTTTATATACACAGCAACAATATAAAAATGTGATTTTTATATATGTAGTGGCTACGGGCAACGAAAGTGGAAAAAGGCGAGAACAGCGATGACTTCTACATAAGAAGAGTCGTGGTATTGGATTAGCTAGTTGGTGAGAACTTCTCACTTTAAATTTTCTTTTCTAGTTTAAATTATATACTAGGATGCAGATGGTGCTTAGTAGCACCCGACACCCGTCGTCCACAGACCATGGACGGCTTGTATGTTTGTTTGATGTGTTGTGAAATTGGTTTGTGATGTTGATGTGAAATCGATAATATAGATTAATGTGTTGAAATAAATTAATTATCGTTGAAAATATAATTTTAACGTGAATGTGAGTAAATGAATATTTATAAACAAATCGGCCGATTTGTTTATATACACTGATTTGACTGATATTGATTAGGATGATAAATTTTACACATCGCCCAACTGCACAAATAATATTCGGTGTTTGTTGATTTGAAACCCCACACGGGTGTTGGGATGATATTTGGGTACACTAATCCCAATTATTTAATTGTATGTCGACCGATTGGTCGACATGCTGTGGAAGCGTTAATTATTTATATTTGATGCTTATGCAGTTGTGTGGTGCACTTTGGATGATGGTTGATTGTTTATCGTTGCTATTATATACATGTGTTGGGTGGAATCCATATAATTAACGTTATATGGTAATTGATTGGGCCTCATTCCAATCGGGAAAATAATGAATATTATAAAAGAAAATTCATGTGTTGAATATAAAAATAGTCATGTGTTGACGATGTTCATGTGTTGAAACTATTCATGTGTTGAGTAAAATATTTTAACAATAAAATTTACATCTTTATCATATTTAAAATTAGAATCTACTTCACGGTGGAGTCTGATTTAAAAATCAAACGATAGATACCATAATTTTATAAAATATATTACATAACAGAAATAGTCGTGCGTTGACAGTACTCATGTGTTGAGATTAGTCGTGTGTTGAAAGAAATATAGATTCATGTGTTGAATGGAATAAATATTCATTTGTTGAATAGAATAACGAATTTATTGAAATATATAAAGCCGTGTTGATTAGAGTTGCACTATTTTGACGTGAACGATATTTATATCGATTATAGTCGTTTTCATAATGAATATAGAAAAGAAGTGATTTCAAAATATAACGTTTTGAAAATATTATCATTTATATAGTAATGATATGAAATATTCAATTTTGATTAGAAATTGAATATAGTGTTGAAATGGTTTTGAAAACGAATTAAAAACGATTTATAAAATACCTTTTAAAAGGAAATCGACGAAATATATAATATATATATATATATAATGGCCTGAATAGAACGCGCCGCGCCACGGCAGTTCGTGAATTACTACCATTGACTTCGAATGGATATTACGGGAGATCCGACCGTCGGATTCTCCTAAAACCAGAACCGTTGGGTTCGTATCGAAAAGAGCTTTCCAATGAATATTAGAAATTTTAAATCTAACGGTTGGATTTTGAATTATGTCCAAAACAAATTTGGAAAAGGTCGTTGTAAGTGCAGTTCGATGGCCGTTGATGGAAATCGACTGTATGGGCCTTGATAAAATTATTAAAAATATTAATAATTTGTGTAAAATCATAATATGTGAATTGGAAAGAACTAGGATGAAAAATTCCACATTTGAAAGGATAAAAATATATCTTTGTCGAAATGAACTAGTTTTGAACTAGAATTAAAATCAATTTATTTTTGAAATAAATAAATTAAATTTGAAAGTGATTTTAAAAATAATCAATATTCCCAATACGTGAATTGGACTGGAGTTGAATCGAAATTATCTTCGGAATATTTCGATGTTGGATTTTGTTACTATACAGATATTGTTATGGGAATTTGAAAGATATATTTTATATCGTTATTTCCAATACGATATTTGTTGGTTTCAGAATTTGATATTGAATATAAGCCGGTCTATATTCTATTCAGAGCCTTGTATTTAATATCAAATGTGATTTGGGTTTGTCGTGAATGACGTCTTCATTAACACTGTTCTTAAGCCCAATAGAGAAAAAGATTAAATCTTTCTATTTAGATTTAATGAAGTGTATCAATTAAATAATATTTAATTAGAATTGAATTTGAATCGATTTTTGGGTTTATCGTGAGCTATGTTTTGAACAACACCTGTTCTTTAACCCGATTAACAATAGAGTGTGATTTTGGGTTTATCGTGAATCGTGTTTTAGATGACATTGGTTCTTTAACCCAGCTAAAGACAGGATATTGATTTTTGAGAAGTTTAAAACTAAGTGGAGTTTTAATGAATCTTTAATTAGATTGAAAGTGAATTGATAATTTAAATTATCAAATCTGAAAAGTGATCGAGAATGGAGTACCACCAGTTTTGCTCCAAAACGATAGTTAAATCTTTAATTAGATTTGAACGTGAAATGGTAATTAAATTTACCAATAACACCGTGGGGTTAGTTATGGGGTAGTAACAGTTTTGCTCCATGGGATGAATAGGTTGGGATTGGGAAATAAAATAAATAATTACTTCGGTGTGGTTCGCTAATCCCGACTAGTTTGGAAAACCATAATATGGTTTGAAATGATATCCAAAGTAAGATTAAAGAATAAATTTAGAAGAATTTATCTTTGATAAAATTAATGGGAACCTATTCCCTAAAAATGTGATTTTGTGAATAAAAGAATATTCTGAATTGGAATGAGGTGTTTGTTGTGTTTGTGTAACATTTGTTTATCATATACGTGGGTTATTCAGAAAGGCCGGGTTTATACCCATTCTGAATAACCGATTCGACGAGATGTCGAAGATGAAGACGGTGGTTGAAGACCGGAAGTCTTCACATCGTTTGGGTGATTACTGATGATCTCGATTGGGCTGTACACCCAAGATGAGGGAAACAGTTGGTGATCGTCCAGACGTACTTGGAGATGGATGGATATGCTAGGAAAGTGCCTCCGGTTTCGTTCAGACCCAGAACGAACTTGTAAATGGATTGTGTGTCTGACATTGGATTTTATTCTGTGTTGATTGATCTCTATTAAATATACATCTGTTTGGCGGCGGAGAATTTATTCTCTTGCTTAACGCCCTTCTCTGAGACGTACGAGCTCAGAGGTTGTATATCGATGGACATCAGTCGCATGGAGTGAATTGCCAGTGTGGCACGCGTAAGTGGCAATTGATCAAAGCTTTTGTTGAAAAGCAAAGTCTTGTGGTTGATGATCAAAGCACGGCCTGTGTGGCGTAGCTTTGTGTATAACGTGAATTCGCGAGCCTCACACCTCGGTATGAGTCAAAAACGGGAGACGGACCGCTGGGAGAGCACGACGTTTCTTTCTAGCTAGGGTGGTGTCAGTGACCTACCAGCACTGACATTTATATACTTTTCACCTGTGTGGTTGTTGGAATGCGAGGCGCCTCGGATATAGGTCTGTAAGGACCGGGAAACGTGTGTTCAGGAATTGCCAATCCTCAAAAGTAAGAGAGGACCGACCCAACTGATTCCAAGGATCAAAGTGGGGTCCTGAGACATTTGCTAGAGTGTCTCGAACGGAGAGGAGCTTGCCCCTTGCCTCGACTCGTGACAGAAATCCAATTTCCAATACGTGATATTGCGATTTTAATTGTAGAACTAGTATGGCGACATGATATATGGTACCCATGTCGTCTATGATTGATATTTATGATTGAAATTGTTTTGACACTATACACTTATAATAGTATCAAATGATTTGTTTTAAACGTACCAAGCATGTTTGGCTATTATAAGGGAAAACCCTATCCTCAGGCTTGCGTTGCATTGTGTAATGGGACCTGGGTCTTATAATAGCTTCATTTTTCCAAAAAACATTGCGCTGTTTTGTTATATGCACTAGTGTTCTTGGGAGGAAACCCGTTCCATGTTATACGGCGTGGTCCCTTGAATTACTCTCTTTTAAAGTAAAGTTTTAAATAACTGTTTTAGTTCTCACACCAGTCACATGACTGATCTGGAGTTTATTGTTTTAACCTAAACTCTGGATGCCCCTATTTTCTACACGGGCAGCTAGTAGTTTTGGTTTTGCAGATTTATATTCACAGGGTCCTGATTTACAGTTGGAACGATGCTCGGAAAGCTCTGTATCCGTGTATCACTTTCAGTTGTGTTTTGTATATTTTTCCGCTGCTATGTAATTTATTGTAATCTATGATATTATTCGAATGTATTTTATTCATTTATACTCTGTATATTCTTGTATCTGATGGAATTGTTGTAATAACAATGAAATGTTCTTCTGTTTGCGTTCTGATTCGTCTTGTCCTCAACGCAATCCGTGCTTTCCTTCACGGGGAAGTATGGGTCGTGTCAGTTTGGTATCAAAGCTTTGGTTTACAGAGCTCGAGAACAAGACACATTAGAACCAAACGATAGAATTCATCAGATATTGGATTAGTAATATCCAATTAGAATTACTCATTAGAGATAGGATCAGTAGTATCCTAGGACGAGTGTGAAGAGTATATTTTTCAAATGAAAACAATATTGTTTTAAAATTTAAACCATTTTATACGTATTTGAATATTTATTTATATTGAATTTGGATAATCGAGTATATAAAGATTTCGCGTATACGCGTCATGAACGTATATTCGAAGTTTTAATATACTGGATAGATATAGAATCATACTCTAGTGGCCCGAAGATGATTTTGATGGTTGAGTACTCGTCGTCAGAAAATTATATTCGAGTGACGAAGGTGTGATTTCTATATATTTCCATAGACTGGTGTGAGAACCAAAACTAGATAGGTTTATTGTTGTAATTTGGCATCAAAAACATGATTTTTGCATATATATCAAAATTATGAATTTGAAACGTTAATTCACTAATTGATTGATGGTTGTGTTGTTTGTTTATTTGTTTGATAATTTTGAACCATTACGCTTAATTGAATCAAATATTGAATTGTATTGAAAATTAGTCGCATTTGCTTGCATATACATGTACTTACATTGAACAGGTCATAACAAGGAGGCTAGAGCAGAAGAATAAAATTGTTTGCTCGACAAATAGGTACATGTTTACTATAATTTACTATTTTGTTTGGGTGATGATGATTTTATGAGCCGATTGGCTTTTTCTTTTTCTTTTTGAGATCAGAGGGCCTGTATGGCAATTTCGGGATTTTCCCGGTGCTCCCGGTGCAGAGGAGGTTATGGCGAAATTTTTCGAAAATTTAGGGTGTTAGCCAAATTTTTGAAAAATTTGAAAAGTTCTTAGAAACTGAAAAGTTGAAGAACTTAAGCCGTAAAGAAAATACTGGAAGTTGAGTTGATTAGTTAAACAACTTTCGGCTTTGTTCCTTTTCGGGGACGAAAAGTTTTAAGTGGGGGAGATTGTAACAACCCGGAAATGCGAGTCAGTTTAAAATTTTTATTTTGGCAATTTTAGCGAATTTTGAACTTTTAAAATGGATTATTTTAAATAATATCAACGAGAAATTTATTTTGAATAGAATTAGAACGTATATATTTATATACGTCGTCGTTAGAATATAAATAATTATATATAATTATAAAATGAATTGAAAATGGCGCCGTAGTTCGATAATTCGATTTCTAACTTCAAATGAATGTACCAGGTGCAAAATAAACTGGATTTTAGTGAAACCAGAAATAATAGGATCTAATTGGGAATATCTTTCCAACGAATCTGAATAATTGAAATTTCATAGCGGGGATAAAAAGATATGTCCAGTTGAAAATTCTGAATAGTCGCTATGGAATTCGGGCCCTTAAAAATAGCCGTTTTGCAAACGACCTCGGATTCCGACGAAACCACTTTTGTTGGATCCGGGATGTCAAGTTATTTCTAGATTCCAAATTTCATAATTTTTCGAATCAATATGTGAGTGTGGCAAAGGAAAACGCGTTTGACCAGTTTTAGTTGATTTTAATCGACTGGGAATTGGCCATTTTTCTAACGGTCTCAGAATTTGACGAAACTAGTTTTTTTAGGACCATATCGTCAATACGAAGCTAGAAAATATTTTTCTGGAATTTTTAGAGACTGTATGTGACCCCTGCAAATTGAAATGCGCGTTCAAATTCGATATATAGAGTTATATGTTGATTTTAACGAAAACTGATCGAAACGATCGAATCAGCCTATGATACATATCCCATTGTGTTCGGAATATGGGTAATTAGCTATGGACGACAGGCCGTGGGTCCCGTTTTGATGTCGAAATAAAAAGTACCTTTTCGAAAATAAATAATTAAAATAAAAACCCTCACTCTCTCCTTATACCCCCAGCCCCCCTTTTGACTTTTCAGAATCAATTTAGAAAAAAAAAAGGGCGACGGGGGGGGGGGGGTGAACCGTCGCCGCTGCCATTTCATCGCGCCCCCCCCCCCCCCCCCAGGTAGTGCGCCGCCTCCCCCTTCTTCTTCTTCCTCCTTCACGCAGCAGCGCCCCCCTCCTCAGTTCGATCCAAGACGAGCCTCCCTCCAGCAAGATCCCCAAACCCCCTTTCCTCCTCGCCGCCCTCCCTCCAGCACTGCAGCGCCGCCGACCTTCCTCTGCCGCGTGCCAGCAACTCCGACGAGCACCGATCCGCGAGCACCCCCTTGCCTCAGCGCTCCCTCTTCCTTCGATCATTGTGAGTGTTTCTTTTTCTTCCTTCCCTTTTCATTTTTCTGTAAATAACATTGAATAAAGAACGGATTTTTATTATAAAAACATGATCTTTGAGGATAAAGAAGAAAATAAAAACATGATTTTTATAGTATAGATTTAAAATAATAAAAGTATGTTTTTTTTATAGGAAGATTTAAAATAAAAATTCGATTTTTAGTTGTTAAGGGAATTTATATATGTGTTATTGTTTAAAAAGATTGGATCTTTATTTTACATCAAGATTAGATTTTGTATTTTACATGAAGTAGAGATTTTTAAATTAATAAAGTAGAGATTTCTTAACAAGATAAGATTTGATTTTTAATCTAGCAAAGAAGTGATTTTTAACCAAAGGAGGAAGTGGTTTTTAATTAGAAAATATAATTTTTATATAGTACAGATAGTAAAAATATAATTTTTATATGAATGGCATGCATTTATAAAGAATTGATTTTTCATGAAGTAAAGGCGAAATCTTTATATTTGAAAAGGCGAAATCTTTATATAGAGAATAGCGTGATAAAAATAGAATTTTTATCTATATAGTTACGGTGTAAAAATAGAATTTTTATCTATATAGTAGCGGTGCAAAAATAGAATTTTTATCTATATAGTAGCGGTGCAAAAATAGAATTTTTATCTATATAGTAGCGGTGCAAAAATATAATTTTTATCCATATAGTAGTGATTAGCACAGAAATGTGTTTATTTTTATGCTTATATCTTATCTTTATTGTATATAAATAAATGTTACTTTGGGTATTTTGTGTGTTTTTACAGGTCATTGTCTCCTTCATTAAATAAAAGACCACTGATAAGAAAAAGAAGCTACTTTCCCATCTCAACAAGTTTTCGATCACAAAGGAAGCCGTAGCACATTGGTTAAGGCATGGAAATCTGTACAGAAAGACCTGGGTTCGATTCCCATCAAACTCTCTTTTTGCTGAAGAATGGAACGCGTTCACACTGCATCCCTTGCTTTGAATAATTTATGGATTAGTGATTTATGCTGTATATATATATTCATATGTATGAATATATGATATACACTAATAAATATTTCAAGAATTGGAAGTATTCTTCATAGATAAATCAAAGGGAATCTTTAATTTTTTACTCTCCATAAAGATGAAGATTTGATTAGATAGATGCCAATCAATTTACCAATCAACTTCAAATCTCTTGGAAAATGCCAATCAATTTGCCACATGACCAATCAAAAGAGAAAAGCTGCATGGAATATTTCAAGTTTATCTTATCTCTTTTATTTGTGAATATATTATTTTCAAGAGGTTGAGTCATGGCCCATTAGAGGATTAGGATTTTTCAGCTCACCTATATAAGCACATGTATACCCATTGTAACGGTCATCTCCATTATTCTGTACTCTCGTTTATTAATAAAAAGTTTTATTAGTTGACTGTCTTTTTCTTTCATAACAATTTGTGTATCTATCCAATTAGTTTTGGTAGAACACATTGTTATTTTCTTTTATTACTGCTTGTTAGCTATTGTCCGTTTGATTAGATTCAACGGCAATTCTACTTTTTAATTCTCTGTTGTTATTCTAGTTGTTATTTTCTTTTTCTAGTAATTGTTTCTTTTCTTTTCAATTGTTGAATTTTATACTGATTAGATTCAGATTCAGAGTAATTTCAACACATTAAAAACAACTCCAAATTCTGCCTAACTCGCCCAAGAATAAATAAATAATAATTTTTAATTACACCTCCCTGTGTTCGACCTGTATGCTACACACCTGTATGCTTGCAGAATTTAATTCAAATGTCGCGCTTTTCTGATTCATAGATTAGCGACGATCAAGTTTTTGGCGCCGTTGCCGGGGAGGTAACAATTAAATTTTATTATTTGTTTAATTTCTGATTCGTGTTAGTTTTTATTTTTGTTTATGTTTTCTTATATATATAAAAAAATTCTTATTTAGTGGATTTGGTATTAAGTATTGATCCTGCAATCTGTAAATCAAGAGAAAAAAATTTCTTGCTAAATTTTCTTTATTTCTTCCCTTTTCTTTTCATTTATTCCTTCCCTTCTTTTACCTTCTTTCCTAATTTCAGTCCATAGTTTTTTTTTTATTACAAGTCCATAAAAAAAATTGAAAAAAAAAACAATTTTCTATTGCCATTTTTATTCCCTGAATTGTTTCCCCTTTTACAATTCCTTCCTTCTTTCACAGAATTCTTTCCCTCTACAAAAAAAAAGGAAAAGAAACAATCTCTCTTCCTTCCCAGTTCTTTCCACCACGCAATAAATCACGTTCAAATCCAGTTCAACCTATCCGAACCAATCACCTTTATACCAAAACCAACCCCCAATCTTCATGTTCATCCTCTTCACAGTCATCATCCACAAACCCTCTCAACAATTTGCCTTCTCCACCGTCCCCTTTCATTCCCCGCTACCATCTTTCCTCACAAACCTTCACTAGTCACACACAACAACTTCCGAAACCTTTCTTCAACCTTTAGCCAGTTCATACCACAAGTCACAAAAATCCAATCGTGAAAACAAGTTCAAAACCATACCCAAAAAAATCAAATCCATATACATCTGCGAAACTCCAAAACCACTGCCGCAACCAACATCTTCTACTTCCAATACCCGATCCGCATCCAAAAAAATCCCTAAACCAAATCCAGAACATCACCGATAAACCACATCCCCTTCATCACATCGCCATATTCTGAAATCTACTATCGTCACAGTAATCACACCATCTCTCCTCAACAAAACCGCACTGCAAATTCTCAACATCACCACGTTCACAAATCCAAGCCAATTCCACCCCAAATTCGCATCTATCAAACATCACGTTCATCCCAACCTTCCTGAACAAACCTCCAGTCACATACACCACCGCGAACCCAAAAACTGCCAGATCGAACCACCTCAAATCCAACCTTAAGTCGCACTTGCAAACGCCGAAAACCCTAAATCGAATTTCCAAAAAAAGGGGGACTGAGTTCGATTTTTATTTTTGTTCTGAAAAACGAAAGAGGGCTGAGTGTTTTTTTCTTTTTCTATTGTTTGTGTTGAGAAATTACTAAAAAGGAGGCGTAAGGTTTTTGTTTGGCTGCTAGGGATATATATTGTGAGGAGTGTTTTAACTGAGGGGGCCCGACTTTGTTCTCTAGACCGAGTCAGTTGTGCTGTCTTGCTTCACTAATTTTTTTTAACCCCCCTCTAAATTCAACTAAGTGCTTATTTTTTCTTTTGCTTTGTTTGTGTTTTTGTTTCAAAAATTTCAAAAAAAAAAAAAGAAAAAAAAACAGAGAGAGAGAAAGAGAGAGTTTCAAATCAAAGATCAAGCGTGAGAAAAGTGTTCGAACAATAGACTTGAAAATCAAAGACCAAAGCGTAGGAACGGAGTTCAAGCAACCAAATCATAGACATAGGAGTTGAGCAAAGCAAACACTGAAATTTCAATCGTTGAAACTACTCAATTTTCTGGACGGATATCCATACCCCACTGTAAATTTCTTTTAACTCTACAGGTGCTCTGCTGCAAAGAAAAAAAATATAGACAATTGTTGTAAAAAAATTCTGCAGGGACAGCGGCTTGAATGTACAATTTTTAATTTCTGCAATTAAATTATGTGATTGTTGTTATTTCTGCACTTTTTATTCATTCTGTTAAGGGCAATACCCCAATTCACATAAGGTGAGTGTAACACCCCGTATTTTGGGTTAATGCTAAAATTCACTAATTACAGGATAAATAATCTCGAGATGTGGGAAATGGGGGAAACGGGCTGCGTCATTGCGTTCGTCTCGGAAAAATACGCAAAATAGAGTCCGAGTTTTCGAAAATCGGAGTCAGTATGGCCCAGTTATGGCCCGATGAAGTTTGCAGAAAATTCAAAACTAAAAACAGAATTAAGAATTTAAAATTCAGATTTTAAATTGGACAAGTGGGGTCAGGCGGGAAAAATCCCGCCCTACCCATGTCGACAGGGCTGTCGACAGGCCTGTCGACAGGGGGTGTCGACTTGCCTGTCGACTTGCCTGTCGACAGGGGTGTGGCGTCCAGTGAACCTGGGTGCACCAGGTTGGGTTCTAGGCTGGCTTAGAGGGCTGGTTCTAGAGATTTCCTAAATCTAAGGGTCCTAATCTAATCTAGGGTTAATCTAAGGGCCTAAAACACTCACCTAATCCTATAAATAAGACCCCAACCCTACCCTAATTCATTCATAATTAGGTCTTGTAACTAAACTATGGCAAAATGAAATTTGAGCATGGCCTCCACTAGTTCATGAAGGAAGTTGCAAGCAAATCACTCTCTAATCATTATCTTCTTCATATTTAGCAACTAATTCCACTTCATAAGTTTGCTAATCTTGGGTTTGGTGAGTTTCTATCACTTTAACATCAATTGTTAAAGTAAGTAGATTGGGTATAATGAGACTTATGGTCTTAAATGCGGATTAGTGAGTTTGAATCATTTGTAATGATATGCTACTCTATGTTTTACTATGATTATGCATAATTAATAAGTGGCTTTATGCATGTTTGATAAGTTGGTTTATGCATGCTTAATAAGTTGGTTTATGCATGTTTAACAAGTGGGTTTATGCATATTTAATGAGTGGAATTATGCATGTTTAACAAAGTGAGTTATGCAAGTTCATATGCAAGTTAAGTATATGTTTAAATGCAAGTTTAACATGATATGCAAGTTATGCATGCTTATGCGAGTATATGAATGCTTATGCAAGATATGTATATGCTTAAATGACATGATATGCAAGTTATGCATGCTTATGCAAGTATGTGAATGCTTATGCAAGTATGGGAATGCTTATGCAAGTATGTGGATGCTTATGCAAGTTATGTGTATGCTTAAATGCATGTTTAACATGTTATGCAAGTTATGAGAATGCTTATATGCAAGTTCAACATGTTATGCAAGATATGTGTATGATAATATGCAAGTTTGGGTTAAATGTAGTTGGGTTAATATATGTTCATATATGCAAGTTGACATCCTCTTAACCCATGACAAAGTTATATGCTAAGCCCATGATATTTGTGATGGATCTTCCCCTTTATTATGTCATGAAGTGAGAACGATTTACGTGGGGAACGATGGGGTTGGAAAATATGTTAATAAATGTATGATTGGGTATGATTAAGCATACCATAAAAATAAATTACCATAAGTGGGAATTTACCTATTGAGTTAGGTCTACCCCATCGGAATTTACCTATTGAGTTAGGTCTACCCATGTTATGGAAAACTTGATATTAATTAGGGATAATTAATATGGGGGTGATTAATTAGGTGTAATTAATCGACTAAGACACGAGGTTGGACTCATTTGTAGTGTAAAACTGCCCGGACCCGACCGGCTTAACCAGTTGCTACAAATGTCAGCCCAATGTGAGAGGTCTTAGCCATAAATTAAATACGTGATTAAAGTAAAGACACGAGGTTAGGCTCTGTTATGACGTAAGACTGCCCGGACTCTACCGGCTTAACCAGGCGGTCATAACAGCCAGTCTAATGTGGGAGGTCTTTATGGGAGATCACGGTCTTAATTAATTAAGAAACACTTAACCATACTAGCATGTAGTGGTACATGAGGGGTTAAGTGGGTGCCTTGGGTGGCATGTGGAAATTCAGTGGTTGCCTTGGGTGGCATGTGGAATCTAGTGGGTTGCCTTGGGTGGCAATAGAAAATACGATTAGAATACTTAACCAAGTGGAAACATGTAATTAAACATGATTAAAGGGTTAAGTGGGATACACTAGATATGTGACAAGCTTAGGTGGGTAGCTTGTGGGGGCCCATTTCAACCAATATCCCAAACGTATCTTTGTGGGCTCGACCCATGTCGAGTGACGGGACACGCATATTGGGCTTGATTATAAGAGGCCAAACGGGTTAGCGGTGGCAACGCAAGTCCAACGGGTTTCATATGCGTGTGTGGGCCCGGGCTGGTAGATAAGCCGTTGTTGCATCGTGTAGATATAAAGCCGTGCACCGTTGATAGTATTGGGTTGCCACTTTAGGGGAGTGATACACCCCACTGTGGGACCAGCACGGGTATCTACGGTAGGGAGCCGATCGATGGGGAGTAGTGGGTACACCTAATAAAGATAGGGGCGGACGGCACCTATGTAGGGGTACACGAAACTACTGGGTAAAATTGCTAGGTACACCTAGTGGAGATAGGGGCAGACGGCACCTATGTAGTGGGCTAGGAGTACACGAAACTACTGGGGAAATTTTCTAAGTCCTTGGAGGGATCAACCTTTAAGTAGGAATGACTGGTGTGGTGCAGTTAGTAATTATCCATGGGTGGGTAGATGCGTCCTTACGGTTATCGTAGTTTATCCTAAGTCTACCAAGCTGCTTAGTGTAGCCATTCATCCCCAGATATTACCGTAGGTCAAGTTTATGTCTTCTCTGGTTACTTTAATGATTGTATTGTTAAAGTTATAGGACTCACTCAGACTTATGTCTGACCCCGTTGTTTTTATCTTTTTCCCAACCCTCAGGTCCTACGGTGGATCCTAGCAGTAGTGGAGCTTGATCGGATTTCTGTTCCAGTCTTTACGAGCTTGGATAGATGTAAAGCTCCAGTTATCCAGTTATCTTTTCTCTTGTTCTGGCTATTGTATGACAGAGTGGGATTATGTACTTCTTTATTTTGATGGATATTGTACTTGACTTTTATCGTGGTTTTATGATGTAATCAGACATGTTTATTTCCGCTGTTATGAGATGATGTTTTAAAATTTGAAGTACTATTTATATCTGTCTTGTTGTAATTTTTCTGTTCTATATTCACTAAAATACTCCACCGATGCTATGGCATTCCCTTAGTGAGTGACCATAGCGGGCGTGGGGTGTTACACGTGGTATCAGAGCAAAGGTTACCGGAACAGATAAAATTTTTAGAAAACTATTTTTCTAAAAACATTTTTGGAAGAGATATTTTCAAAAACATGTCTTTAAGGAGAAAAGTTTTTGAAAGAAAAGCATAATCCCCAATAGCCATATCTATATCCTTCGAATTCTCCGTTTTGAATCTTTCCTTTTTCGTTTCAGCATGGCTGAGGATCTTAACTTTCCGGAGGGTGTGACGGTACCAGTATGGTATAGAAGATTGATGGAGGCTAGGGCCACCACTGCGGGTCCAGCAAATGTTCCTCCACCAACCGTAGCACCCGATCTTCCTCCTCTCCCTCCTCCTCGCACGGATACTTTTGCTAAGACTTGCAAGGAATTTAAAGCTATGGGAGGGAAACCTTTTCAAGGATCTGAAACATTTGTGGAGGCTAGAGATTGGCTTAAGGAGGTGGAAGAGTTGATAGATATCTTTGAGATGGAAGAAGGAAAGAAAGTCAAGTTAGCCGCTTGGTTAATGAAGGGAGAGGCCTCATTTTGGTGGGAGGTCACTAATGGAGAACGCCTTGTTGACTCTTGGGCGGATTTTAGGCAAAGATTTGTGGCAAAGTTTCTCTCAAGGGCGGAGGAAAACTTGTATATGGAAAGATTCTTGACTCTTAAGCAAGGAAATCTCTCGGTGAAGGAATATGTTAACAAGTTTAATCAATTGGCAAGGTTTGGCCTAGACTTGGTGAATACACCGGAGAAGAAGGCTTTGAGATTCGTGAAAGGCTTGAATGAACCGATGCATGGGTTGGCTATGACTCATATCCCTATGGGGGCCACCTTTGAGAAGCTAGTTGACATGGCACTCATGCATGAAGAAGAGAAGGGTCCCAATGCTAATAAGGCACCCGAGAAGAAGGGAGATCAAAAGAGACCTCAGCAACAACAACAACAAAACAAAGGTGGGAAAGGCAACGGTGGCAAGGGCAAGAAGAAGAAGTGTTTCAATTGTGGGACACCTGGCCACCTAAGCAAAGATTGTCGCAAGAAGAAGAAGACTGGCTGCTTCCACTGTGGCGAAGCAGGGCATTTAGTGAAGGATTGCCCTAAGAAAGGGCAAAGGACGGGATCTACCTCAGGAGGACAGGTGCAAGCTCTTATGGCACCGGGTCAGGCTGGGGGGCAAGTACAGGCTCTCGCGGTTCCACCGATTCAGGAGAGAGGTAGAACTATTTCTGTGGAAAGTCTGGTTTTTCTATTTGATCATCCTGTCCGTACATTGTTTGATTCAGGCGCATCGCATTCGTTTATCTCATCATCATTAGTTGAGTTACTGCACGTAGACACCAGTCTGGTAGATGATCCCTTGGTTGTTTCAAACCCAATTGGGGGCTCCACTTATTTGTCCATGATATGTTTGGGTTTGAAGATTTCTATACTTAGCATTGAGTTTAGATGTGATGCTTTTGTGTTGGGCTTCACGGGCTATGGGTTGATTTTGGGCATGGACTGGTTATCCAGTAATGGTGCCGTTCTTGATTGCGAAAGGAGAGTTGTTAGGCTCATGACCCGCTTGGGTAACACTCTCGAGATCTCTTGTAATCCCAGGGATTCTGTTATGCTAAGTTATCTTGAATCGCTTGACGCTTCGGTCGAGAGTTTGCAATCTGTTAGAGTGGTCCGGGAATATCCGGATGTGTTTGAGGAGGTGAAGGGCTTACCTCCGAAACGGGAGATTGACTTCCGAATATATTTGGTGGATAATTCTAAACCGGTATCTTTACCAGTGCGCCACATGGCTCCTCGTGAAAGGAGGGAACTCCATAAGCAAGTAGGGGAGTTGCTTGAGAAGGGGTTCATAAGGCGAAGTATATCGGAGTGGGGTGCTCCAGTAGTTTTTGCTACGAAGGCGGATGGGTCCCTCAGACTTTGTGTAGACTATAGAGAACTCAACAAGCTCACAAAGAAGAATAGACACCCATTGCCGAGGATTGATGATCTTTTCGATCAGTTGGTTGGCGCTTCATTATTTTCTCAGTTGGACTTAGCCACGGGGTTTCATCAGTTGAGGGTGGCTGAGGATAGCATAGACAAGACTGCCTTTAGAACTCCGGATGGTTTCTATGAGTGGCTGGTGATGCCATTTGGGTTGACGAACGCCCCTGCATACTTTGTTGATTTGATGAGTAGGGTGTTCAGGGAGTTCCTTAATAAATTTGTGGTGGTCTCTGTGGATGATATCTTAGTATTTTCTAAGAGTGTAGAAGAGCATGCCCTACATCTTGGGGAGGTGTTGAAGACTCTTCGAGCACATAGCCTTAAGGCTAAATTCTCTAAATGTCACTTCTGGAGGAAGGAAGTACGGTTCTTGGGGCACGTGGTCTCCAAGGAAGGGATAGCTGTGGATCCCGCGAAGGTAGTATCAATTCAGGATTGGAAGGTTCCGAAGAATGCTACCGAAGTAAGAAGTTTCTTGGGTTTGGCGGGTTATTATAGGAAGTTTATTAAAGACTTCGCGAAGATATCAGCCCCATTAACCCGCTTAACGAAGAAGAATCTTGTTTTCGCATGGGACGTAGATTGTGATGATGCGTTCCGACGGTTAAAGAGAGCTTTAACCACTGCTCCAGTTTTGGTGTTGCCAGATGGGAGCAAGCCATTTGTTGTCTATACCGATGCTTGTGGGACAGGACTTGGCGCAGTCTTAATGCAAGAGGGAAGGGTAATAGCCTATGGTGGAAGGCAGTTGAGAGCCCATGAGAAAAACTACCCTACCCATGATTTAGAGTTGGCTGCTATTGTTTTTGCGCTTAAGATCTGGCGCCATTATCTTGTTGGTGAGGGATTCGAGTTGTTCACTGACCATAAATCATTGAAGTACTTATTCTCTCAGAAGGATTTAAACTTAAGACAGCAAAGGTGGATGGAGTTCTTAGCATCCTATGATTTCGAGATAGCGTATACCCCTGGCAAGGATAACGTGGTGGCAGACGCCTTGAGTAGAAAGAGGTTGTCATTAAGTCCATTGTTCGTGGAACGACGAAGCTTGGAGTTTATCTCGATGTTTGATTTTAAACCTTCCATTGATTATATACCCGGTTTGCTAGCATCCTTGGAGGTTAGACCTACCCTTCTGGGGCGGATTGGGGAAGCCCAGAGGGACGACCCACAGTTGGTTGAGTTGGTAGAAAAGCTCATAAGGGGGGAGTCGTCCAGCCATTTGAGTAGGTACACCCTAGACGATAGGGGGTGCTTGCGTAGAGATGGTAGACTTTGTGTACCGCAAGACGAGGATTTGAGGAAGGTTATTCTTGATGATGCACACCGTTCTAGGATGACCATTCATCCCGGTGGGGACAAGATGTATCAAGACATGAAGAGGGTTTTCTTTTGGGACGGTATGAAGAAAGATGTGGCCGAGTATGTCGCTCGATGTTTGGTGTGCCAGCAAGTGAAGGCGGAGCAAAGGAAACCAGGTGGGTTGCTTCACCCATTGGAAGTTCCGCAATGGAAGTGGGATAGTGTCTCGATGGACTTTATTGACGGGTTACCCAGATCGAGGAAGGGTAATACAGGAATTTGGGTGGTGGTAGACAGACTTACTAAGAGCGCCCACTTCATACCTGTGAAGAGCAAGAGGACTGCTCCATGGCTAGCTTCAGTATATCTTCGAGAGATAGTTCGATTACATGGGGTACCCTCTAGCATAGTGAGTGATCGAGATCCTATCTTCACTAGCGAGTTCTGGAGAAGTTTGCAAGAAGCAGTGGGGACTCAATTGTGTCTGAGCACTGCATATCATCCTCAGACGGACGGCCAGACTGAGAGGGTGAATCGTGTTCTAGAAGACCTTTTGAGGCTTTGTATCTTAGATTTTGGAGGTACATGGGAAGAGCATCTTCCATTGGTGGAGTTCCCATATAATAACAGCTTTCAGTCCAGTATTGGTATGGCTCCTTTCGAAGCTCTCTATGGAAGGCCTTGTCGATCACCTACATGTTGGTGGGAATCTACGGATAAGATCTTGCTTGGGCCTGATATGATTAGGGAGACTTCTGAGAAGATTGACTTGGTTCGAAGAAGGATGAAAGCAGCGCAGGATAGGCAAAAATCTTATGCGGACAAAAGAAGGACGGATCTTGAGTTTGAGGTTGGGGATATGGTTTTTGTCAAGGTATCTCCGTTAAGAAATGTTGTTCGCTTTGGATCCGTTGGGAAGTTAGCACCGAGGTTTGTTGGGCCGTTTCCTATTAAGGAAAGGATTGGACGGATGGCATATAGGGTGGAGTTGCCCGACAGACTTAGTGGTGTTCATGATGTATTCCATGTATCACATCTGAGGAAATGCTTACATGAGACCGCAGAGGTGGTAGAGCCGAGCTTGCTTAGAGATGTAGAGATAGAGCGTGATGCGACTATCCGACGAGCTCCTACTCGCATCCTTGGGTCAGAGACTAGGAAATTGAGGAATCGAGAGGTTCAACTAGTCAAAGTGCAATGGGGAGAAGATGAGAGCAACGCAACTTGGGAGACGGAAGCGAAGATGCGTTCATTGTACCCATTTCTTTTTGAGGGTATGTCTTTACTTTCTCCTCTATCATTGTCTAGTACTTATCTTATCTTTTGTATGTCCTCTCGTTAGTACTGTTTGACCTTTAGATAGGGTAAACCTATGGTTGAAACATGCGTTTGAGACATGTTATGGTTGATGGATGCAAGTGGATGCAAGTGTTTGCTAGTGGTTGCTCGTGGATGCATATACACACACTCTAGGCACTAGATCGGCTCGGTCACTTCATATTGCATATTGCATAAAATTGTGTTTAGGAGGCTATATTTATGGATGTATAATGATTGTGTTATCACATGGATGATGCATTTTGGTGGATGATTGTGCACTCATGTAGATATTGTATGTGTCGATAGGGTTCTCTCGCATACATAATGGATGCATGGCACTATCATGGTTTGCATATGTTCATACATTAGATAGGGAACATATACACACACTATTTGCATATGCTCATACATCATTAGAAACTGTTTAAGGACAATGGATGCCCGTGTTTGATGGATTGAGTAGATGGTTGTTTGGATGGTAGGATATGCATTCTCCTTAGCTTAGAGATTTCGGGGACGAAATCCTTTAAGGAGGGGAGAATGTAACACCCCGTATTTTGGGTTAATGCTAAAATTCACTAATTACAGGATAAATAATCTCGAGATGTGGGAAATGGGGGAAACGGGCTGCGTCATTGCGTTCGTCTCGGAAAAATACGCAAAATAGAGTCCGAGTTTTCGAAAATCGGAGTCAGTATGGCCCAGTTATGGCCCGATGAAGTTTGCAGAAAATTCAAAACTAAAAACAGAATTAAGAATTTAAAATTCAGATTTTAAATTGGACAAGTGGGGTCAGGCGGGAAAAATCCCGCCCTACCCATGTCGACAGGGCTGTCGACAGGCCTGTCGACAGGGGGTGTCGACTTGCCTGTCGACTTGCCTGTCGACAGGGGTGTGGCGTCCAGTGAACCTGGGTGCACCAGGTTGGGTTCTAGGCTGGCTTAGAGGGCTGGTTCTAGAGATTTCCTAAATCTAAGGGTCCTAATCTAATCTAGGGTTAATCTAAGGGCCTAAAACACTCACCTAATCCTATAAATAAGACCCCAACCCTACCCTAATTCATTCATAATTAGGTCTTGTAACTAAACTATGGCAAAATGAAATTTGAGCATGGCCTCCACTAGTTCATGAAGGAAGTTGCAAGCAAATCACTCTCTAATCATTATCTTCTTCATATTTAGCAACTAATTCCACTTCATAAGTTTGCTAATCTTGGGTTTGGTGAGTTTCTATCACTTTAACATCAATTGTTAAAGTAAGTAGATTGGGTATAATGAGACTTATGGTCTTAAATGCGGATTAGTGAGTTTGAATCATTTGTAATGATATGCTACTCTATGTTTTACTATGATTATGCATAATTAATAAGTGGCTTTATGCATGTTTGATAAGTTGGTTTATGCATGCTTAATAAGTTGGTTTATGCATGTTTAACAAGTGGGTTTATGCATATTTAATGAGTGGAATTATGCATGTTTAACAAAGTGAGTTATGCAAGTTCATATGCAAGTTAAGTATATGTTTAAATGCAAGTTTAACATGATATGCAAGTTATGCATGCTTATGCGAGTATATGAATGCTTATGCAAGATATGTATATGCTTAAATGACATGATATGCAAGTTATGCATGCTTATGCAAGTATGTGAATGCTTATGCAAGTATGGGAATGCTTATGCAAGTATGTGGATGCTTATGCAAGTTATGTGTATGCTTAAATGCATGTTTAACATGTTATGCAAGTTATGAGAATGCTTATATGCAAGTTCAACATGTTATGCAAGATATGTGTATGATAATATGCAAGTTTGGGTTAAATGTAGTTGGGTTAATATATGTTCATATATGCAAGTTGACATCCTCTTAACCCATGACAAAGTTATATGCTAAGCCCATGATATTTGTGATGGATCTTCCCCTTTATTATGTCATGAAGTGAGAACGATTTACGTGGGGAACGATGGGGTTGGAAAATATGTTAATAAATGTATGATTGGGTATGATTAAGCATACCATAAAAATAAATTACCATAAGTGGGAATTTACCTATTGAGTTAGGTCTACCCCATGGGAATTTACCTATTGAGTTAGGTCTACCCATGTTATGGAAAACTTGATATTAATTAGGGATAATTAATATGGGGGTGATTAATTAGGTGTAATTAATCGACTAAGACACGAGGTTGGACTCATTTGTAGTGTAAAACTGCCCGGACCCGACCGGCTTAACCAGTTGCTACAAATGTCAGCCCAATGTGAGAGGTCTTAGCCATAAATTAAATACGTGATTAAAGTAAAGACACGAGGTTAGGCTCTGTTATGACGTAAGACTGCCCGGACTCTACCGGCTTAACCAGGCGGTCATAACAGCCAGTCTAATGTGGGAGGTCTTTATGGGAGATCACGGTCTTAATTAATTAAGAAACACTTAACCATACTAGCATGTAGTGGGACATGAGGGGTTAAGTGGGTGCCTTGGGTGGCATGTGGAAATTCAGTGGTTGCCTTGGGTGGCATGTGGAATCTAGTGGGTTGCCTTGGGTGGCAATAGAAAATACGATTAGAATACTTAACCAAGTGGAAACATGTAATTAAACATGATTAAAGGGTTAAGTGGGATACACTAGATATGTGACAAGCTTAGGTGGGTAGCTTGTGGGGGCCCATTTCAACCAATATCCCAAACGTATCTTTGTGGGCTCGACCCATGTCGAGTGACGGGACACGCATATTGGGCTTGATTATAAGAGGCCAAACGGGTTAGCGGTGGCAACGCAAGTCCAACGGGTTTCATATGCGTGTGTGGGCCCGGGCTGGTAGATAAGCCGTTGTTGCATCGTGTAGATATAAAGCCGTGCACCGTTGATAGTATTGGGTTGCCACTTTAGGGGAGTGATACACCCCACTGTGGGACCAGCACGGGTATCTACGGTAGGGAGCCGATCGATGGGGAGTAGTGGGTACACCTAATAAAGATAGGGGCGGACGGCACCTATGTAGGGGTACACGAAACTACTGGGTAAAATTGCTAGGTACACCTAGTGGAGATAGGGGCAGACGGCACCTATGTAGTGGGCTAGGAGTACACGAAACTACTGGGGAAATTTTCTAAGTCCTTGGAGGGATCAACCTTTAAGTAGGAATGACTGGTGTGGTGCAGTTAGTAATTATCCATGGGTGGGTAGATGCGTCCTTACGGTTATCGTAGTTTATCCTAAGTCTACCAAGCTGCTTAGTGTAGCCATTCATCCCCAGGTATTACCGTAGGTCAAGTTTATGTCTTCTCTGGTTACTTTAATGATTGTATTGTTAAAGTTATAGGACTCACTCAGACTTATGTCTGACCCCGTTGTTTTTATCTTTTCCCAACCCTCAGGTCCTACGGTGGATCCTAGCAGTAGTGGAGCTTGATCGGATTTCTGTTCCAGTCTTTACGAGCTTGGATAGATGTAAAGCTCCAGTTATCCAGTTATCTTTTCTCTTGTTCTGGCTATTGTATGACAGAGTGGGATTATGTACTTCTTTATTTTGATGGATATTGTACTTGACTTTTATCATGGTTTTATGATGTAACCAGACATGTTTATTTCCGCTGTTATGAGATGATGTTTTAAAATTTCAAGTACTATTTATATCTGTCTTGTTGTAATTTTTCTGTTCTATATTCACTAAAATACTCCACCGATGCTATGGCATTCCCTTAGTGAGTGACCATAGCGGGCGTGGGGTGTTACAGTGAGGGATTTCATCACCCTTTCCTTAGCCCACAAATTGTATTTCATCGTAGAATCCGACTAATAATAATGGTTAGACGTTGGACTTAAGGGAGTCACGGGCTCATCTAGGGCTTAATTGTATTGTGATAGTTGATTCATTTGGAACGAATTATTTCTTGGTGTCTAGACTATGGCAGAGAAATAACAGTTTATAAATATTACGGTGATTCGTAAATATTATATCGGTTGTTACTCTGAAGGTACTTAAACCTTCGGCTGCATTGCTAGGGTGATTCCTGGTGCACCGATAACTCCTGCCTGTTAACTGGCTGAGAAATCTTTTGATCTAAGTAATCAAACGTGTCACTATACAATTTTGGGTTAGGAGCCATTAAGGACATAAAATTTCATTATAGCAGATTTCTGTGCTTGCATTTAACAACAATGAGTGAAAAAAGTGTTAGCCAACAAAATTCTCCTAGGGGTTCTCGAATCAACCAAAATTTCCCAACCGAGTTGGATCAAAATCGAGTGAATCGCAACTTTCCAAACTTTGGGGATCAAAATCAAATAAATCAAAATTTTCAAAATCACAATATCGAAATGGACAGACCCTTATCTCTTCGTGATCGATGTTATCCAACTAGGACCGTTCAACCCTCTGTCATCGTGTTCCCACCAGCTGGTGGAAACAATTTTGAGCTAAAACATTCTTTTATCCAAGGGGTACCAAAGTTTACTAGGTCTGAAAATGCTTATGAATTTCTAAGTGAATTTGAATTGTATGCGTCCACAACAAAAATGCAACAATTGTCTAACGAATCGATCAAGTTGAGGTATCTAAAATAAAATAAACTGACTAGAAATTGTTAACTTAATTTGTTGTACCACTTTCCTGAAACAAGTCGTTTTGTCATTCTTGTTTTCTTTCTTTTTTGTATGTAACCATTACATTCATGTAGTTACATTAGATCCACACATACTGCATTTGGATTTTGTGGGTAGTATCCCCTGAAAACCCTCATGAGACACCACTCGTCCTACTAGGGACACCTAAAGGTTTAACGGCTTGTTGCATACGCTCAATGCAATCGTGTTTCCTACGAAAGTGTGACCTATCTAGTTAGTTTTTCATTTTTCTTTTCTTTTTACTCGAGGACGAGTAAAAGATAAGTGTGGGGGTATTTGATTAGCACAAAAATGTGTTTATTTTTATGCTTATATCTTATCTTTATTGTATATAAATAAATGTTACTTTGGGTATTTTGTGTGTTTTTACAGGTCATTGTCTCCTTCATTAAATAAAAGACCACTGATAAGAAAAAGAAGCTACTTTCCCATCTCAACAAGTTTTCAATCACAAAGGAAGCCGTAGCACATTGGTTAAGGCATGGAAATCTGTACAGAAAGACCTGGGTTCGATTCCCATCAAACTCTCTTTTTGCTGAAGAATGGAACGCGTTCACACTGCCTCCCTTGCTTTGAAGAATTTATGGATTAGTGATTTATAGTGTATATATATATATATTCATATGTATGAATATATGATATACACTAATAAATATTTCAAGAATTGGAAGTATTCTTCATAGATAAATCAAAGGGAATCTTTCATTTTTTTACTCTCCATAAAGATGAAGATTTGATTAGATAGATGCCAATCAATTTACCAATCAACTTCAAATCTCTTGGAAAATGCCAATCAATTTGCCACATGACCAATCAAAAGAGGAAAGCTGCATGAAATATTTCAAGTTTATCTTATCTCTTTTATTTGTGAATATATTATTTTCAAGAGGTTGAGTCATGGTCCATTAGAGGATTAGGGTTTTTCAGTTCACCTATATAAGCACATGTATACCCATTGTAACGGTCATCTCCATTATTTTGTACTCTCGTTTATTAATAAAAAGTTTTATTAGTTGACTGTCTTTTTCTTTCATAACAATTTGTGTATCTATCCAATTAGTTTTGGTAGAACACATTGTTATTTTCTTTTATTACTGCTTGTTAGCTATTGTCCGTTTGATTAGATTCAACAACAATTCTGCTTTTTAATTCTCTGTTGTTATTCTAGTTGTTATTTTCTTTTTCTAGTAATTGTTTCTTTTCTTTTCAATTGTTGAATTTGATACTGATTAGATTCAGATTCAGAGTAATTTCAACACATTAAAAACAACTCCAAATTCTGCCTAACTCGCCCAAGAATAAATAAATAATAATTTTTAATTACACCTCCCTGTGTTCGACCTGTATGCTACACACCTGTATGCTTGCAAAATTTAATTCAAATGTCGCGCTTTTCTAATTCATAGATTAGCGACGATCAAGTAGCGGTGTAAAAATAGAATTTTTATCCATATAGCGTGATTATAAAAATGTGGTTTTTATATGCACAGCAACAATATAAAAATGTGATTTTTATATATGTAGTGGCTACGGGAAATGAAAGTGGCAAAAGGCGAGAACAACAATGACTTCTACATAAGAAGAGTCGTGGTATTGGATTAGCTAGTCGGTGAGAACTTCTCACTTTAATTTTTCTTTTCTAGTATAAATTATGTACTAGGATGCAGACGGTGCTTAGTAGCACCCGACACCCGTCGTCCACAGACTATGGACGGTTTGTATGTTTGTTTGATGTGTTATGAAATTGGTTTGTGATGTTGATGTGAAATCGATAATATAGATTAATGTGTTGAAATAAATTAATTATCATTGAAAATATAATTTTAATGTGAATGTGAATAAATGAATATTTATAAACAAATCGGCCGATTTGTTTATATACACTGATTTGACTGATATTGATTGGGATGATAAATTTTACACATTGCCCAACTGCACAAATAATATTCAGTTTTTTTTGATTTGAAACCCCACATGGGTGTTGGGATGATATTTGGGTACACTAATCCCAATTATTTAATTGTATGTCGACCGATTGGTCGATAGGCTGTGTAAGCGTTAATTATTTATATTTGATGCTTATGCAGTTGTGTGGTGCACTTTGGATGATGGTTGATTGTTTATCGTTGCTATTATATACATATGTTGGGTGGAATCCATATAATTAACGTTATATGGTAATTGATTGGGCCTCATTCCAATCGGGAAAATAATGAATATTATAAAAGAAAATTCATGTGTTGAATATAAAAATAGTCATGTGTTGACGATGTTCATGTGTTGAAACTATTCATGTGTTGAGTAAAATATTTTAACAATAAAATTTACATTTTTTATCATATTTAAAATTAGAATCTACTTCACGGTGGAGTCTGATTTAAAAATCAAACAATAGATACCATAATTTTATAAAATATATTACATAACAGAAATAGTCGTGTGTTTACAGTACTCATGTGTTGAGATTAGTCGTGTGTTGAAAGAAATATAGATTCATGTGTTGAATGGAATAAATATTCATTTGTTGAATAGAATAACGAATTTATTGAAATATATAAAGCCGTGTTGATTAGAGTTGCGCTATTTTGACGTGAATGATATTTATATCGATTATAGTCGCTTTCATAATGAATATAGAAAAGAAGTGATTTCAAAATATAACGTTTTGAAAATATTATCATTTATATAGTAATGATATGAAATATTTAATTTTGATTAGAAATTGAATATAGTGTTGAAATGGTTTTGAAAACGAATTTAAAACGATTTATAAAATACATTTTAAAAGGAAATCGACGAAATATATATAATATATATATAATGGCCTGAGTAGAACGCGCCATGGCAGTTCGTGAATTTCGACCATTGACTTCGAATGGACATTACGGGAGATCCGACCGTCGGATTCTCCTAAAACCGGAACCGTTGGGTTCGTATCGAAAAGAGCTTTCGAATGAATATTAGAAATTTGAAATCTAACGGTTGGATTTGGAATTATGTCCAAATCATATTTGGAAAAGGTCGCTGTAAGTGCAGTTCGATGGCCGTTGATGGAAATCGACTGTACGGGCCTTAATAAAATTATTAAAAATATTAATAATTTGTGTAAAATCATAATATGTGAATTGGAAAGAACTGGGATGAAAAATTCCACATTTGAAAGGATAAAAATATATCTTTGTCGAAATGAACTAGTTTTGAACTAGAATTAAAATCAATTTATTTTTGAAATAAATAAATTGAATTTGAAATTGATTTTAAAAATAATCAATATTCCCAATACGTGAATTGGACTGGAGTTGAATCGAAATTATCTTCGGAATATTTAGATGTTGGATTTCGTGACTATACATATATTGTTATGGGAATTTGAAAGATATATTTTATATCGTTATTTCCAATACGATATTTGTTGGTTTCAGAATTTGATATTGAATATAAGCCGGTATATATTCTATTCAGAGCCTTGTATTTAATATCAAATGTGATTTGGGTTTGTCGTGAATGGCGTCTTCATTAACACTGTTCTTAAGCCCAATAGAGAAAAAGATTAAATCTTTCTATTTAGATTTAATGAAGTGTATCAATTAAATAATATTTAATTAGAATTGAATTTGAATCGGTTTTTGGGTTTATCGTGAGCTATGTTTTGAACAACACCCGTTCTTTAACCCGATTAACAATAGAGTGTGATTTTGGGTTTATCGTGAATCGTGTTTTAGATGACATTGGTTCTTTAACCCAGCTAAAGACAGGATATTGATTTTTGAGAAGTTTAAAACTAAGTGGAGTTTTAATGAATCTCGATTGGGCTGTACACCCAAGATGAGGGAAACAGTTGGTGATCATCCAGACGTATTTGGAGACGGATGGATATGCTAGGAAAGTACCTCCGGTTTCGTTCAGACCCAGAACGAACTTGTAAATGGATTGTGTGTCTGACATTGGATTTTATTCTGTTTTGATTGATCTCTATTAAATATACATCTGTTTGGCGGCGGAGAATTTATTCTCTTGCTTAACGCCCTTCTCTGAGACGTACGAGCTCAGAGGTTGTATATCTATGGACATCAGTCGCATGGAGTGAATTGCCAGTGTGGCACGCGTAAGTGGCAATTGATCAAGGCTTCTGTTGAAAAGCAAAGTCTTGTGGTTGATGATCAAAGCACGGCAAGTGTGGCGTAGCTTTGTGTATAACGTGAATTCGCGAGCCTCACACCTCGGTATGAGTCAAAAACGGGAGATGGACCGGTGGGAGAGCACGACGTTTCTTTCTAGCTAGGGTGGTGTCAGTGACCTATCAGCCCTGACATTTATATACTTTTCACCTGTGTGGTTGTTAGAATGCGAGGCGCCTCGGATATAGGTCTGTAAGGACCGGGAAACGTGTGTTCAGGAATTGCCAATCCTCAAAAGTAAGAGAGGACCGGCCCAGCCGATTCCAAGGATCAAAGTGGGGTCCTGAGACATTTGCTAGAGTGTCTCGAACGGAGAGGAGCTTGCCCCTTGCCTTGACTCATAACGGAAATCCAATTTCAAATACGTGATATTGCGGTTTTAATTGTAGAACTAGTATGGCGACATGATATATGGTACCCATGCCGTATATAATTGATATTTATGATTGAAATTGTTTTGACACTATACACTTATAATAGTATCAAATGATTTGTTTTAAACGTACCAAGCATGTTTGGCTATTATAAGGGAAAACCCTATCCTTCGGCTTGCGTTGCATTGTGTGATGGGACCTGGGTCTTATAATAGCTTCATTTTTCCAAAAAGCATTGCGTTGTTTTGTTATATGCACTAGTGTTCTTGGGAGGAAACCCGTTCCGTGTTATACGGCGTGCTCCCTTGAATTACTCTCTTTTAAGGTAAAGTTTTAAATAACTGTTTTAGTTCTCACACCAGTCACATGACTGACCTGGCGTTTATTGTTTTAACCTAAACTCTGGGTGCCCGTATTTTCTACACGGGCAGCTAGTAGTTTTGGTTTTGCAGATTTATATTCACAGGATCCTGATTTACAGCTGGAATGATGCTCGGAAAGCTCTGTATCCGTGTATCACTTTCAGTTGTTTTTTGTATATTTTTCCGCTGCTATGTAATTTATTGTAATCTATGATATTATTCGAATGTATTTTATTCATTTATACTCTGTATATTCTTGTATCTGATGGAATTGTTGTAATAACAATGAAATGTTCTTCTGTTTGCGTTCTGATTCGTCTTGTTCTCAACGCAATCCGTGCTTTACTTCACGGGGAAGTTTGGGTCGTGTCAGCTTGGCTAGATTTCTAGAAATGAACTTGATATGTAAAACACTAATGTTATATATATATATATATATATTGTAAAGTTCTTTTCTATAATCTGATTAATCTCTTTCAAAAGCTTAGCTATTTTATAGCTATTTCTATCTTTAGTAAAAGAATATGAGCTATTCATTGTTTGTACGGCAACTATTCTTTGACGTTTCTCATCCACTAATCTATATATAGACAACTCTATATATAAGCTTATCATTCATTCTCTATTTTGGCATCTCCTCCAATCCGATTCTATATTTTAAAAGGTTTGAATACTTCATTATGACTCATATCTGCGACGAGTGTGCACAAAAGTCTCACATTTCCGTAACTAGTTCAGAACCAGAGGAGTATTACTCTCCTAAGACTCCAAAGAGCAAATCACACTGCACTCATATTCGCCGTCTAAACGTGCAAAGAAAGCACTATTTTGCTCTCCTCGAACTAGAGAAAAGATCAGTGAGATACATCATTATCAGAAGCATCAAATGGATCTTCAGCGACAACTTCATTATGAGCAATAACTTACTTTCAAAATATTATCATTACTAGAACGCATGGCATCATTTTTCTGTAGCACAAACAAGCATGAAATTTATGAACCAATGCCACATGCTCCTTTAACCACTAGGAGTCCAAACTCTTGGGATCGTAACTATAATCGTAACGAAGGTGCAAAGGGAAAATGGTCGCCATAGACATCCCGTATTAACGAGGCTAAGGAAGAGTCAACTGAGCATAATTCATCTACATCTCATTAGTTTTTACTTTTAATTTTATTATATTTCAGTATTTCTTTCCTATGCTATAACATATATGTACTTCTTTTTGAATAAATTCAATAAAGTTCAGACCGTTTAAAACCAGAAGAAGAGCAAAAAGCTAGAAAAACCAAAACCTGGAACACCAATCGACCGTTGAAAATGGACCAGTCGACCGTTTTGCTCTCGGGTTAAAAACGGTCGACCGGTCATTTCTCACCAGTCGACTGGTCAAGTATTCATTTGTTTTTAAAACTTTCCCATAACCGGTTGACCGACCAATTAACACCAGTCAACCGTTTTGCTCTCGAGAAGAAAACGGTTGACCAGTGCAAATTAACCACTCGACCGGTCACATCTGAAACGTTTTAATTCCATCCTACGGTCATTTTTTTCACATCTCTTCATTTTTAACTTTACCGTTTCCAACCTCCAATAACTCTCAAACCCTAGAACTTAATTTCCAACTTCAAAAAAAATCCTTCATGGCTCCTCCATAGAAGAAAATGAAGAAAGCTTCCTCCTCTTCTACCAAACTCCAATCGATAGATGGTTTAATTAAGAAATGGCTCTATCAAAAGATGGAATCAGATGAAGGATTTCAACATACATCCGGGTTCGTTTATCAAATTTTCTGATTTCTCAAACTATCGTGTTCAAAGATTAGCTAGAAATGCTCATATTGAATCTCTACTTGATTTTAATCGTAATAATGTTGAAATTAATCAAGTTATGATCAAGCTTTTCTACGCTAACCCTAATCTGGACAAATACAAACCAGAAAATCCTACTCAGTGTCTTCGGTCAGTTGTATGTGGACAACAAGTTTTTATCTCTTGTGAAAGGATGGAAAATGTCCTTCGTTCGGAATTCAGAGGAGAAAATTTTTTGAGCACCTTTTGCATTGTTCACGTCTGAAATCGAATAAGTCATGAATTTATTGAAGATGACAAGGACAGCACAAAATCAGTTAATTTACGTCCTACGGCTAGAGTTCTTCACCATACTATAATGCATTCTTTTTTACCTCCGGTTGGAAATTTTGATGTTGTTTACAAAGAAAATTTCAAAGCTTTATATGCAATTTATGGGGGGATTCGCATTAACTGGATTGAAATGATATTCAACGAGATTTTACAAGTTAATGAGTTAAATAAGACGCATCTCTTCTACAATCAATATATTATGCGACTTCTACTTGATTGTGGCATCAATCCTCCCCAGTCACCTATTACAAAGCCAACATGCATAAACAAAGCTTCGATCAAGCATATGAAACTTCTTGAACCATGTTTTAATATCATTCCTTTCGAACAATGGAAGGAATAAGGCCACCAAGGAACATCTTCTCAACCTTCCCGGTCAAAACCCGAAAAAGTAAAACTTCTACGCTCGACTTCCTCCACAAAAGAAAGTCTTGACACCATTGCTCAAAACCAATTTCTACTTGAAGCTCGATTTAAGCGTATAGACACAAAAATGGATAAGAAGTTTAACAAACTTAAGTCGTTCTTCGCGTCTATATGGGAAGCAATATCATGTGGATCATCTTCTTCCTCTATGCAAGCATAGGATCCCGGCAAACTTCCAGCTCCTCCATCCTTTACTTGGACATCTTCGGAGGAGGGAACTAACTCTGACACAAGTCATGGACGAGGTCGAGGTAAATCTCAAATGGTTGAGGTAGAAGAAGAAGAAGAAGAAGGAGAGGAAACGGAATCCAAGTAGTTTTATTTCAACGTTTTTTATGAACTTATGCTTTATTATTTTCAGACTTATTCCAACACTTATATCTAAATGGTGTCGTTGTTTTTTTATTCGTAGTAAGACCTATGTATGCTCATACTCTATAACTCTTTTGCTCTATGTTATGTATTGTATGTTTCTTTAATCTCTGATAATCTAACTTCATTGTTTATCTGCTTATTTAGACCTTTTTCTCGATGACAAAGGGGGAGAAATATGGTACTAACATTATATATGTAGGGAAAAGTTACAGAGTCAGGGGAAGATTTTATACAGGGGAAGAATCAAAGCTATATGGTCATCAATCAAAAAGGAGGAGAATGTTGAGTCAAGGAATTTTGATTTATGCCAAAGTAATGCACAATGATCGACAAAAAGGCGACGTTCATTGTTTTAAGGAGATAAGGAGCTTCATATGGTATTAGTAATTAGAAATTGATTATTTGGTATGATAATAGTGTTCATTAATGTTAAAATCTATCCTCAAATAATCAATGTTTATATATACACTTATGTGTATATATATATATATATATATATATATATATGCTTGCAAACTGGGCAATACCGGTCGACCGTTTTTACCCAGTTTGCACAATTAACGTGCACACATATACATATAATGTATATATATTTAAATTCCTGTCTACTGGTCCTTTTTGACCCGTCGACCATTTTTAAACAGAAGCAACTATTTGAATAGTCACTGCCATTTCTCCAAGGGTTGCTTCTTTTCCTCTTCATTATTGGTCATATCTATTGATTGTAACTCTTTACTAATGGTTACAACTATTTATCTTCTATATAAACACCTTGAAATCATCAATTCTAACAACCAATTCTTTCTATCTATTCTCTATATTGTTGATTTCATTCTTGAACTCTCAAGAACTCATACACTCATATTCTTCACACTATCGTTCTTGAATCCTACAATTTATATATTATTATTTTGATTCAAACAAGATATCATCTTCCAAAATCTTCACAAACACAAATTCTATTTGAGGATAAGATTATAGGAAGGTTGTACAAGAACTGACAAATTCGTGTTATTATGAACACACATTGTCAAATTACAAGTCTACTCGTCTTGTTTGAAGTCCTCCGTGTTGTTAGAGGCAAGTATTGAAGTCCACCGTATTGTAAGAGGCAAGTTGTGAAGTCCTCGTGTTGATAGAGGTGTGAAATTCCCGTTCAACTATTCGAGTGTTGTATACCTGTTCCTCCGGGTGAAGTGAGGAGATTGTGTAATGTCCCGTAATTTTAGCGATATAATAATTATTTTATTTAATTATTTAGATAGTGAATAGAGGTTTAAATGGTTATTTAATTAAATAATATTGAATATTTAATTAATATAAATAATAGGATAATATATTTAATTTCCGAAATAGTCCGAAATAGTGGAATTTACAATATTGTGTGAATTGGATCATATATAATATACAATTCAGTTTAGAGTTGAATTATATTAACGAATCTATCCAATAAACGAATTTGAATGTATAATTATATTATAATTAAAATCGAGCTCGAAGTGGCGCTGCAGTTCGTAATTTGGCGATTTGAACTTCAACTGAATGTACATGATTCGTTTTAAGCTGAATTTCTGTGAAACAAGAAACGTTCGGAGCTGGTGAAGTATATTTTTCTAGTGAAAGAGAAAAATTGAGATTTTGTTGTGTAGATTTTGATTTATGATCAAATCAAATTTTAGAAAAGTCGCTATGGAATTCCTTTATAATTTATAGTGATTTATTTATATTATAAATGGATTTTTCAATATAAATTGAATATCGATTCAACCAGGATTTGAATATCGAGTTATATATCCAATTGGAGCTGTATGGTATTCTATTGTGAATATACACAATAATATTTATTTATAAATATTTAATTTAATTATTTTTAAATATATTCATATATTTAAATGGGTTATTTAGAGCTTTAAAATAGCCAATTTTGCAAATGACCTATGTTTTCGACGAAACTAATTTTGTTGGATCCGCAATATTAAATTATTGTTAGATTTCAATTTCCGTGATTTTTGGGGTCAGTGTGTGGCTGTATGGATTTTTAATGTAAAAAAAAATCATTATTTTGATGGTTAAAAATACGCTGTGTGAGCAAACGGAGTCGGAATTCGACGAAACTAGTGTCGTTGGGTCCGTAATGTCAAACTGTAGTTGAATGTCAATTTTGATGATTTTTGGATATCATGTGTGATTATAGGAATTTTTAACAATAAATACATATAACGTTTGCTTAAAAATAAATATAATAATTGAATATTAAATTATTTACCTATCCTATAAATACCCCTCTACTAATCTAATTTCCGGTCAATCCCTCTTCTCTGGTCAAGGCGATTTCAAGCCGTAACCAAAATGAGAAACCGTGAAATTCCATTTCAGAAATAAAATCCAAGTTAATTTGTATAAATTCCCATAAATCTGGATATATATATATTTTAATCCTCGTGAGTATTCTCTACAACTGGTAAAAATTTGGGAGTGTTTGATAGGAATTTTGCTCGATCAGAATTGTACAGCGAGTTCTCATCAACCTTAGGGTTTAAGTTTTGGGATAATCGAAGTACGTATTCACGAAAAGGAGTTCGGATTTGGGTTTCTGAAGGGATAAGGAGTCTGCGTTCACGATTTTGGGGTGAACGGTGATTTTAGAGTTCGATCTCTTTTGGGTACAGCGACAGTAAACTATCGAGTCGCATTTTCCTGGGCGAGTTCGAGTGTGATTCTATGGGGAGGAGGTAAAGGAGATTTTCCAGAGTAGTACGTTGGTGATTTTTGGGGATTAAATCGTGAGGAGGAAAACAAGCAGTGGAGGAATGAAAGTTTGAAAATGGCACAAGAGTGCGGTTTTAAGATTGAAGAAAGAGCACTGAGTAAAGAGGGTTGGGAGTTTGTGTTGGAAGAATTATACAGAAGGTCAGTTCGATGCAGGTTATATGGGGAGTTCAAGTGTTTGGAAAATAGGGGTTTTATAAATGATGGAAGTTTCAAGTTTGAAAATAAAGGAGTACATGAAAGCTTGCATTGGAAAAATATAACGAGGATAAGATACTATTCCTTCTTTAACCGGGCGTCAATACATATGGAGGGGCCGACATGAATATAAAAAGTGGTAAGGCCCAATTTTAAAAAGAAAGAGGAAATCAAGTTCAATTTAAATTAAATTAGTGCATTATCTTATAAAAATGTTATTGTGTACATACGATATCAGAATTTCAAACGGGCTGATCCATTGGGACCGTAGGGACGAGGACTTCGCAATGAAACTGACTGGGAGTGATTTGGAGCTCATCCTAATATATGGCGAAATAAAACGCCTGACTGAATCTATTGAACGGTTATCGCTATCTAACGATTTCCGACCAATGTGAGTAAGTCTCACTAATTCTGCTCAATTTATATTTTTATAAAATATTTTTAGAATCTATAAATGATGATTGTTTGCCGTCTGTTGGCTGTTTGGTTGAATTGCTAGTTAATTGGTTGAAAATATAGATAATGATAATTATAAATCATTAATCGAACACTGATTATGTTTATCGGGAATATTTCATATTCGTGTTATTTATGTTGATTAACATCTGTGGATGCAGGGAAACAGGTCGGAGGGACCCAACTGGGTCCCTCAACATTTATTTTACTGTTTTTCATATATTGTGATATATGATGTGATTTATAATCTGTTGTTGATTATGTGTGGTTGATCATTGTTATTTGGTATTTTAAAATTTCAAAAGAAATTTTCAAAGTGTATATTGAAATAAAAATATTCGTATAAAATCAAAGAATTTTATAAAAAGAAATGTATGAAGTGAATATGGGATTTTGGAATTTTATAAGAAAATCAAATGGACTTATTAAAAAAAGATATTTGAAAATTAAATAAAAGACTTCTGTATAAAGTTAACAACAGTTATATGGAAATTTGAAAAACCGATTTGGTTAAAATACTAAATCAAAGTAATAAGAAGTAAATAAAAAGCTTTATGGAGTAAATATAATATTTAGGAAAACAAATAGAATTGAAAGGAAATGTTTCGGAAATCAAACTGAATCATAAAAGAAATTATTTAGGGAAATAAATAGAATTATAAAAGAGAATTGAGAAGATATAAAAGAACAACGAGGAGATGGTTTCGAAGTAGATTTTAAATAGAAATCTATTTTAACAGATAAATTGAGCAAATAAATTTATGAACGATGTTATAAATTAAAAAAAAATATCTTTTGATAAATGGAATATATAAGTCTGAACTTTTATAGAGAAGCAGAGATCGGTTTTTAACATTGATGTTATAAATAGAATGTGAACTCAGCATTTATAAAGGGAACTTTAAGATTTAAAGTGTTAGAAATAAAAAGAAGATTTCATATAAATAAATCTATAAATAGAAGTTTGAATTGGGATATTGTTTTAAAATACAAAATCAAACTAAAGGGATTGTATAAAAGGGATATTATCCACATTCAACGTGAAAAAAATGGAATCAAGTAAAGATTTTAGAAATAAAAATATTTGTAAAGAAAATTGGGTTTTTGAAATAGAATTTAAATAGAGATGGGATTTCAAATGGTTAGAAATAGATATCTTGTTGAATTATGAAATAAGTGTTGTGATTTATAAACAATGTTTATAAATGAACTATAATAAAATTATCAGTGGATAATTGAGATTGCAAATTCAATAGTGAATTTGGAAAATGGAAAATTTGGAGTTGTTTTTAAAAGGAAAGATGAAATCCATTTCGATACTCGAAATAAAAAAGGATTAAATAAAATCCGTAAAGATTCGTAGTTAGAATTCTGCTAAGCCAATGTTTTAAAAATGATTTATTTGAAGAAATTATATATTGAATAAATCAGGATTTTACAAGGAAAATAGTATTCGGTTGGAAACCGATATTTGATTATCAAATATAAGTTATTCGAAGAGGAGAGTTAATCGAATATAAGCTATCCGAAAGGAAGAGTTATCTAATATAGTTTATTCGAAAGAGAGATTATCGAATATAGTTATTCGAAGAGAGATAATCGAATATAGTTATTCGAAAGGGGAGTTATCGAATAGAGATTATTCGAGAGAGAATTGTAAGTTGAAATTCGATTATATCGAATTAGGGAAAGTACCAATTACTTTACGTTTTAAAACCAAGATTTATTTATTCATTAATAAATTAGTTATTTGTTCATTTATCCAAATTAATAAGGAAGAGTTATATTTAGGTTATTTTATTTCGGAAGTATGGGATTATAACACCATCGTTAAAATCAAATGATTTTGGTAAAAGAAGTGGGTTCGTAAATAGAATCCGAGTTATGTAAGGAAGTTGGTTAAAAGATTTAAAGGGTGAACTTTGTCTATTTCGAGGTTAGAAATGTTGTTCAGTTAAGCTCTGAGAGGTAATTATACCCCAACTTGATTGACTTCGTTTTAACTAAGGGATGGTTAAGGTTCGATAGTGAAGGTTGGTTAAGTAAATTTATTTAATGAGTGTGATGGTTTGAATTGGCTTAGTGATGCTTTATTTAAACATCTGTTAAATCTAATAAAAGAGTTTTGGAAATGTTTTCCAAATAAAAGAATCAGAAATATTTTCTAATATAGAAAACAAGAAATGGGAGTAAATATGGAGATGTTTTCAAATAATTAATAAAGTACATTTTCAAAGTTTAGAAAATAATAATTTACAAATATATAGAAATGGGAAATGAATAAATTAATGGTAAACTAAATTAAAGGAGATCAGTGTTGATTGATGATTGATCGATCGAATTTCTATCTGGAAATAAGATCATTAGTTATACACCTATTTTTCTTTGATAGTTAAATCATTGACTATCGAAGTTTTTGACCATTTTTCCGTCGTTCAGTACGGAGAGATCGGGATTAGATTCATTATCAGAGAATCACTCTGTATGGACGTTAGCGTTGCGATCAAATATGATGAAATATAATTGAAGACGGAGTTATGCAAGGGCTATCCTGTTTGCAGAATAGTGCCTTTGGTTTGTCCAGTCCCAGGACAACGTGAATGGACGAATGTCTGACAAAGTATATCTAACGGTTCGCGTAAGTTGATCTCTTCAAACATACATACGTTTGGTGGCAGAGTAATTCGTTTCTCTTAGCTTTATACCCATGGTATTTTTGGGGAAATCAATTTGTGATTTGGCAGGTATGAGGATATGTCATTTAAAGTGAAGGGTGGTTAGGTGTTCCAAAAGATACGTTATGACCTCAAGCCTCATTAACCGGGAAATGACATAAATCGGGCAGGGAGCATGGCTACGTGGGTCGCTCCCTTTATGGTGTATATCACCTATTTAGAGAAAATCCATTTCATTCTTTTACCTATTTTCAATGTTGTCCCTTTTCGGGAAACGATGGGTAGCTCCCAACTATTGGTGATATACATTAGATACACTCAAGCGAAATGAGTGGTCGGTCATGTGTGGGCCAGGTTGCAAGACGTTCTTATTGAACCCAGTGTATCCGCCTCTAGAGATACACCATCGGCAGGTGGTCCCATACCTTGTCAAAGTCAGAATCCAATCTCCAATAAGCGCCCGCAGTTCTGTTTGTATACTATATATGTGGAACATGAGATGCAAGCGTTCTGCTAGATTGTTAGTTACTTGTGATTAGACACTATTATAATATCAGAAAAGTATTGATTTTGAAAGTGTTTTCGGTCATCGTAAGGTAAAAACCGTCCTTGTTTATGTGTGGATCGGTCTTACGATTAATTTTTCTTTTGAAAAGGATTTTGAAATGTTAAACCAAATGATTTGAGTTTACTCACACCAGTCCCATGACTGACCCAGAGTTTATTTTGTTATGTTTCCCCTAAACTCTTGGGTGCCCAAATTTGTACTGGCAGTCAAGTAGTTCAGTCTTTACAGGTATATTTGGAGGAGCTTAAAGCTGGAGGCTTTAGGATTATATAGCTATTGTTATTTCAGCTGTGTGTAAGTGTTGTACTCTGATAATGTTATTCTATATATATATATATATATGTATACTGTTTTATTGCAAAGTTATGTTATATATTTTATTCGTTCCGCTGTGAGATTCGTATTACTCTGATTCTATTCTGTGGTGATCTTCTTCTTCTATTCTAATTTTCTATCTTATCTATTCTCACCCTCTAACTTCTTTCTATTAATGGTCAGGTATTTCCGATGTCTGAATAGTCAACGTGGTAGTTTTGTGTTGATTTTCGGAGTCAAAAATCCCAGTTCGTTACAGTGGTATCAGAGCTGAAGGTTAAGTAATTACCTTGGCTCTGTGGCGTAACTCAGTAGAGATGGGGTTAGTAATACCCTAGATTGAGTTGAGTGTATTTACACGAGTGAACGTATTTGTTATTTGATATAAAATGATTTTATACCGTGGAGATTTATTGATGGGTAGTTTGTGAATTCTAATTGATCAGCTTGATCCACTGTATCGGTAGGATTTTCTAAACACTCGAATATGATGGGTCGACACGATATGTTTTGAAAAGAGAGTAAATGAAAATAATTTTACCCAAAATATATTTTGATTTATAGGGAATTAATAATATTTAAATATTATAGTATATTGGATGTGTTGGTTGTTATATAAATCGATTAAAGCATAAATTTGAGTTAGTTATGTATATATAACCAAATAAAATTCATATAATTGTTATGAAATGAATTAAATCAGAATTGGAATGAAAATTCCTAAATATTGGAAAAGTATTTAGAAATGGGTTTGGATTGAATATATGAGAATTTTAAAATCATAGGAGATTTTAAATTGTTTTACAAGCATTATATATGATATTTTGAAAAAGATTCCAAAATGGAAACGTTTAAATATGTGTTTTGAAAAGTAGTATAGTATTGAACTCACTTCGATCGCTAGGAAATAACTCTGATGATGTTGGCCACATCATCAGTATTCATTTTCGAGTTGTAAGTGACGGATTACTACAAAAGAAATTGTTTTAAATTGTTTGAGGAAACAAGTTGGTTGAAATCCAAAAAGGGATATTTTATTTTTGTGAAAAGAAAAGTTATTTAAAACTTCCAGGAAAAGATTGTTTGAATAAAAACAAAATTTAAAGTAATTTGGGAAAGAAAATTAAAATTGGAATTAAAGCCAGCTCAGTGGAAATTGAATTGAAATAGAGTAATCGAGTAAAATTGGAATTTTGTATATAATTGGACTCGGTTGAGTAAATGGATTGATTTTTGGGATAAAATCAGAATTGTGATTTTGGGATGAAGATAACTGATTATAGAAATTAATTGGTTAATGGAATGCGGGAATGAAACTTAACTTGGTTAAGTATATGGGATTGACGAGTTGAGAAAAATGGAACTTGAGTTGAAATGAGATGAGGTTTGGATATAAGAGAATAATTATGTTGAGATTTTATTGATTGAAAATCGATTAGTATAGATGGATATATGATCAGCAGGTATCGGGTAGAAGCAAGTGCATGAATGTAATGATATGCCCGACAAAAAAGGTACATGTTTAAATTTCCATATGAGGTTTTATGTGTCGAATCGACAAGCCGCTTGGCATTTTGATTTCTTTTTGAAAGGAAAGGGCCTAGAGAGGCGAGCAGGGGTTTGAACTATTGACCGATACAAAGGAGGTGCTGGCGAAATTTTTCGAAAATTTCAGGTGTTAGATAATTTTCAGGATTTTTGGAAATTTTCGTTAGTAGGAATAAATTAGAATTTTAATTGGAATAAATGGGTTCAGTTGAAACTAAAGTTAAAAGTAAATGAATAATTTTTAACCCACTTAATAGGGTTTGTCTTCTATCTTAGCAATTTCGAGGACGAAATTATTTTAAGGGGGGAAGAATGTAATGTCCCGTAATTTTAGCGATATAATAATTATTTTATTTAATTATTTAAATAGTTATTAGAGGTTTAAATGGTCGTTTAATTAAAAAATATTGAATATTTAATTAATATAAATAATAGGATAATATATTTAATTTTCGAAATAGTCGGAAATAATGGAATTCACAATATTGTGTGAATTGTATCATATATAATATACAATTCAGTTTAGAGTTGAATTATATTAATGAATCTGTTCAATAAACGAAGTTTGAATGAATAATTATATTATAATTAAAATCGAGCTCGAAATGGTGCTGCAGTTCGTAATTTGGCGATTTGAACTTCAACTGAATGTAACGGATTCGTTTTAAGCCGGATTTCTGTGAAACAAAAAACGTTCGGAGCTGGTGAAGTATATTTTTTAATGGAAGAGAAAAATCAGGATTTCATCGTGTACATTTTGATTTACGATCAAATCAAATTTTAGAAATGTCGCTATGGAATTCCTTTATAATTTATAGCGATTTATTTATATTATAAATGTATTTTTCAATGTAAATTGAATATCGATTCAACCGGGATTTGAATATCGAGTTATAAATCTAATTGGAACTGTATGGTATTCTATTGTGAATATACACAATAATATTTATTTATAATATTTAATTTAATTATTTTTAAATATATTTATATATTTAAATGGGTTATTTAGAGCTTTAAAAATAGCCAGTTTTGCAAACGACCTCTGTTTTTTATGAAACTAATTTTGTTGGATCTATAATATTAAATTATTGTTAGATTTCAATTTCCGTGATTTTTGGGGTCAGTGTGTGGTCGTATAGATTTTTAATATGCAAAACAGTTAGTATTATGATGGTTAAAAATACACTACGTGAGTAAACGGAGTCGGAATTCGACGAAACCAGTGTCGTTGGGTCCGTAATGTCAAACTGTAGCTGAATGTCATTTTTCATGATTTTTGGATATCATGTGTGATTATAGGAATTTTTAACAATAAATACATATATCGTTTGCTTATAAATAAATATAATAATCGAGTATTAAATTATTTACCTATCCTATAAACACCCCTGTACTAACCTAATTTCCGGTCAATCTCTCTTCTCTGGTCAAGGCGATTTCAAGCCTCAAACAAAATGAGAAACCGTGAAATTCCATCTCATAAATAAAATCCAAATTAATTTGTATAAATTCCCATAAATCTGGATATATATATATATATATTTCAATCCCTGTGATAACTGGTAAAAATTTGGGAGTGTTCGATAGGAATTTCGCTCGATCAGAATTGTACAGCGAGTGTTCATCAACCTTAGGGTTTAAGTTTTGGGATAATCGAAGTACGTATTCACGAAAATATTCACGAAAAGGAGTTCGCAATTAGGTTTCTGAAGGGATAAGGAGTCCGCGTTCACGATTTTGGGGTGAACGCTGATTTTCGAGTTCGATCTCTTTTGGGTACAGCGACAGTAAACTGTTGAGTCGCATTTTCCTGGGTGAGTTCGAGTGTGATTCTATGGGGAGGAGGTGAAGGAGATTTTCCAGAGCAGTATGTTGGTGATTTTTGGGGATTAAATCGTGATGAGGAAAACAAGCAGTGGAGGAATGAAAGTTTGAAAATGGCATAGGAGTGCGGTTTTAAGAATGAAGAAGGAGTGCTGAGTAAGAGGGCTGGGAGTTTGCGTTGGAAGAATTATACAGGAGGTCAGTTCGATGTTGGTTATATGGGGAGTTCAAGTGTTTGGCAAATGGGGTTTTTATAAATGATGGAAGTTTCAAGTTTGCAAATAAAGGAGTACATGAAAGCTTGCGTTGGAAAAATATAAGGAGGATAAGACACTGTTCCATCTTTAACAGGTTGTCAATACATATGGAGGGGCCGACAAAAATATAAAAAGTGGTAAGGCCCAATTTTAAAAAGAAAGAGGAAATCAAGTTTAATTTAAATTAGTGCATTAACTTATAAAAATAATATTGTGTACATACGATATCTGAATTTCAAACAGACTGATCCATTGGGACCGTAGTGTAACACCCCACCTCCGCTAGTGTCACTCACAATGGGAATGTGCTAGTTTTGGTGGAGTATTATCTAGGTAAACATGCACAGAGATATCACAAGGCAGAACATAAATGAAGCAGAGGTAGAAATTAAAAACCAACTTCTTATTACTTTTCAAGAAAGAGTCAAAAATCTCATATATCCAAGATACAAATTATTCCATTACATCAAGTTTCAAAGAAGCATAAACTTAAGATAACCAAAAGTAAAATATTCCCCATAAATAGCAGAAGCAGCCATAGCATAGCTCAAGACCAAACCGTGCATGAGCTGTCAGAAAGCAAGCCAAATCCAATCTAAGAGCTAGTGTTTCCTCCCTGAGAACCTTGGGGGGGGGACGAAAGAAAAAGAGGCGAAATAAAAAGGGTCAGTCATAAAGACTAGTAAGCCCTAGTGACTTTCAGTATGAAAACTAGTAAAGGTAACATGATAAGTGAAAACTGGAATTAAACATAAGGATGATAACAGAACTGGTAGGATAACTAAGATAACAAGATAAGTCAAGTCTAGCATCGCATATTCAAGGTTCGGTGCACCAACTGTACTAGTGTTCTAACCCATGTCAAGTATTAATCATGAAATGATCCCTTGGCCCAATATCATGAAGTGACCCATTGCGGGGTCCTACGGTACGATCTACTAATAGATCGGCTCCCTACAAGTCCTAGCTCGTCATGTGTCTGTGTCATACGGCCCTATCCTGAAATGTAGTTACCTGTGCTAGGTACACCATAGGGTGTATCAAGTCCTATGGTGCCAACCACCGACACGAATGAAGCACGCACAGTGTAAATCTACGGGTGCCAAATGCCTGCTTTTTCAACTACGGACTACATGCACGACCATAGTCCGCCTGAACCTCCAATGGCGCACCTACTCAGCCGTCGTTCTGGTCGCTTACAATCAGCCCTGTAATCGTGCCCCACCCTTCCTAGTCCCAGGGTATCGTGATAGATCTATGTGGGTTACTGCTGAAAAGGACCGCGTAACTAGGGTTTCTAATGGGTTAAGTGTTGTCATTCAAATTCGTGACTTAACCCTATCCAGATTGTGTATCAAGTTGGTTAAGTGTGTTCAAGCAGTTCATGACTTAACCCTATCATGTGGCATTAATTCATTAGTGCACGCCAACCTCTCACATTAGACTGACTGTTGTGGTTACTGGATTTGTCGGGCGGTTACGGACAGATTTACACCACAACATAGTCTAACCTCGGGTTTTTACGTGCGATATGACCAACTACCCACATTGGATCCTATTGTTTGCAGCCACTGGATTTGCCGGGCGGTTCCGGGCAGATTTACACTGCAAACTCAACCCAATCTCGAGTTGGCCATTTTCAAGTTATCTAATTGTCATGCCCACGTTCAAGGTTTTCATGTCTAGATTCATGTCAAGTTTTCAGGTCATGTTTCATGTCAAACCGTGTCAAGTTCATGTCCATATTCAGGTTCAAGTCATAACAACGTTCATGTTCAAGTTTAAAGCTAATTTATGTTTTACCTAGTCTACCCAAATCGTATTCCCATCGCACGTAAGTTCGAATCGATACAAATAAATCTAATAGGGAATAACATAAAAAGGAACGGGTATAAGGTGGCAAAAGTGATTACTAGCATAGCACGATATGACTTGAAATAAAAGATTAAAACATTACTGGCATATGAAATATTGGCCTCAAACATAAAGATTCCAAATCTAGCAAGATAAGGTACTAGTCAAGATAACAGTTGTCATAAGGTGATAGTATAGTCATAGTGGTGATTGACATAAGGTGACAGTATAGTCATGGTAACGATTGAGGTGATAGTCATAAACTAGTGACTAATAGCAGATTCAACATGATAATATGAGGGGTTTTCTTTTTGATTTACAACATGAATAGGCCCCAAATCAATGTCATAATATATCCAGAAGTCAAAATTCAAGCTGAACAAGAATGGATGTAAAACAGTCATCATACATAGGTCCAATTTCAATTTACATCATATTCATATCACATTTACAGTTTAAATCTAAAAATAACCGGGGCTTACAGATCGTGGTTCGAGAATTAGGAAAAGAAAGTCGATGTTGAATATGCTTAGTCAAGTCCTAATAGAAATCCCCAAATCAGCAATTCCCTTAACGCAGTCTTAATGTAGAAGAAGCAGTCCCTCTCTCAAACTTTTCAACCAGAATTAGAGCAGCATAAAGTCAGAAAGAATTTTGTGTAGAGAGACTGGTGTTTGGGGCTGTATTTATAGGGTCAGGTCAACGAATGTGGACAGAAACGAGGCCAAATACATCAAAGTGAATCCAGCTTCAGAAATGGGCTCGGGCACCAGGTCGACCCCCAGGTCGACACTATGGTCGACCTGGTCCTGGGTAGGTCGACTACATAGTCGACACCCAGGTCGACCTGGTCCTGGGCGGGAAATTTCCCGCCCAGTCCATTCGGAGGTTTGAAATTCGAATTTTGAATTCGAATTGAACTGTTTTTGAACTTGAAAACTTCTGAAAACTTCGAATGGTCATAACTTAGTCATACCGACTCCGATTTTCGAAAACTCGGACTAGTTTCCAAGCAGAATTTCGAGACGAACGCAATTGCCCAACCCGTTTCCCTTGATTCTTATTTTAAAAATTAATTCTGCCTTGATTTATGGTTATTACACGTTATAAAAACACGGGTTGTTACATTCTCCCCCCTTAAAGGATTTCGTCCCCGAAATCTCTAAGTTAGGGAGGATGTGTCCTACCATCCATCATCCATCTACTCAAAGCATCATCCACAGGCAACCATTGTCCTTAAAAGATTTCTAGTGCTGTATGAACATATGCAGAAAGTGTGTGTATATGTACTTATCTAATGCAAAAGATCAGGCGGTTACTGATTCAGTAAACCTCCTTAATGCAAAATATGTTAGTGTCATGAATCCAACATGTATGCAAATTCCTAGCATAGTTCATAATCTCTACATGAGTGCACAAACATTCATCCATATGCAACATCTAAGTGATAGCATAACAAGTCCCATCCATGTACAAGTATAAGCACTCATGCATATGCAACATGAAAATGTGACTGAGCCGATCTAGTGCCTAATGTGTGTCATGCATCCACTAGCAACCACTTGCAACCATTTGCAAACATCAACCACAACATGTTTCAATCACATGTTTACATCCATATGGTTCTACCTAAGGTTCCCCAGATAAGATCGAAAAGATAACAAGACAAACGTAGATAGTAGAAGCATGATACAAAAAGGTTTTCAAGGAAAAAGAGATCGAGAATGTACCCTCAAAAAGAAATGGGTAAAGCGCCCGTATCTTCTCTTCGGTTTCCCAAGTTGCGTCTTCTTGGGCTTCACTCCACTGCACTTTAACTAGCTTGACTTCTCGATTCCTTAACTTCTTAATCACCGTTCCTAAGATACGAATCGGAGCTCGCCTCAATGTTGCTTCTTTTTACGTCTTCAAGGATGCTTGGCTTAACCACTTCGGCTGACTCATGTAAGTACTTCCGGAGATGCGAGACATGAAAAGCATTGTGCACCCCAGCCAACTTCTCGGGTAAGTCTACCTTATAGGCCATCCGTCCAATCCTCTCAGTGATGGGGAACGGTCCTACGAACCTTGGTGCTAGCTTTCCAACTGCTCCAAAACGAACTACATTGCGTAACGGAGAAACTTTTATAAAGACCATATCTCCGACTTCGAACTCTAGGTCTGTCCTTCTATGGTCCGCATAAGATTTCTGTCTATCTTGGGCTGTTTTCATCCGTCTTCGTATCAACTCAATCTTCTAAGAAGTGTCCCTTATCATGTCAGGGCCAAGTATAAGCCTATCTGTCGTCTCCCACCAACAAGTTGGCGACTTGCACGGTCTTCCATACAGGGCTTCGAACGGTGCCATTCCGATGCTAGCTTGGTAACTGTTATTATATGCAAACTCCACGAGAGGAAGATGGTCTTCCCAAGTACCACCAAAGTCAAGAATGCATAGCCTCAGGAGATCTTCTAGTACCCTATTTACCCTTTCGGTTTGTCCATCCGTCTGTGGGTGATAGGCCGTGCTTAAATTCAGTCGTGTTCCCATTGCTTCTTGCAGACTATTCCAAAACTGGCTAGTGAAAATCGGGTCACGATCACTAACTATACTAGAAGGAACTCCATGCAACTGTACTATCTCTCGAAGGTAAATAGACGCTAGCCCTGATGCGGTCCTCTTGCTTTTCACCGGAATGAAGTGAGCACTTTTCGTGAGTCTATCAACTATTACCCATATGCTAGTATTTCCCTTCCTTGACCTAGGCAGTCCATCCACGAAATCCATCGAGATACTCTCCCATTTCCATTGCGGAACCTCCAAAGGATGTAATAGCCTGCCGGGCTTCTTTGACTCGGCCTTTACTTGTTGGCACACCATGCACTTCGAAACGAACTCTGCCACGTCCTTTTTCATTCCAGCCCAAAAGAACATGCGTTGCATATCCCTGTACATCTTATCCCCTAAGGGATGTATAGTCACCTTCGAGTGGTGCGCCTCTTCGAGGACTTTCCTTACTAGGTCTCCCACTTGTGGGACACATAGCCTTCCATCGCGCCTTAGCCATCCCTTGTCATCTATGGTATACCTACTGAGGTGACTCGATGTCTCACCCCTAATCAGCTTGTCCATGATTTCGACTAACTGCGGGTCTTCCTTCTGTGAAGTCCCTACTTGATCTAGAAGTGTAGGTCTTAACTCAAGAGATGCAAACGTAGCAGTCAATGACTCAACAGCAGGTGTAAAATCAAAGGTTGCTATAAACTCAAGGCTTTTCCTTTCAACAAACAAGGGGCTCAAAGTCAACCTTTTTCTACTTAGCGCGTCCGCCACCACATTACCCTTGCCAGGGGTATAAGCTATATCGAAGTCATATGATGCCAAGAACTCCATCCACCGCTGTTGCCTCAGATTCAAATCTTTCTGTGAGAAGAGGTACTTGAGCGATTTATGGTCGGTGTACACCTCGAACCTCTCCCCTAGAAGATAATGGCGCCAAGCTTTAAGTGCAAAAACAATCGCGGCCAACTCCAAGTCATGCGTGGGATAGTTTTTCTCATGAACTTTAAGTTGTCTGCCCCCGTAGCATATTACTCTTCCTTCTTGCATTAGGACAGTGCCTAACCCCGTGCCGCACGCGTCTGTATACACGGTAAACATCTTACCTCCGTCAGGTAATGCCAAAACTGGAGCTGTGGTGAGGGCTCTCTTGAGTTTCTAAAAAGCAGCGTCACACTCTATGTCCCATGCAAAAGCTAGGTTCTTCTTTGTTAACTTAGTAAGAGGGGATGAAATCTTAGTGAAGTCCTTAATGAACTTCATGTAGTAGCCTGCCAAACCGAGAAAGCTCCTCGCCTCCGTTGCATTCTTAGGAATTTTCCAGTCCTGTACCGCAACTACCTTTGCGGGGTCCACGGCTATGCCTTGCTTAGAAACTACATGTCCAAGGAACCAGACTTCCTTCCTCCAAAAATGGCATTTGGAGAACTTAGCCTTTAACTGGTGTGCTCTAAGTGTTTCCATGACTTCCTTGAGATGTCTAGCATGCTCTTCTTCATCTTTTGAGAAGATCAAAATATCATCCACGAAAACTACCACAAACTTGTTAAGGAACTCCCGAAACACCCTACTCATCAAATCTACAAAGTATGCGGGTGCATTCATTAGCCCAAACGGCATGGCGAGCCATTCGAAGAACCCATCTGGAGTCCTAAACGCAGTTTTGTCAATGTTGTCCTCAGCCACTCTAAGATGATGGAATCCTGTGGCTAGATCGAGTTGGGAGAAAACAGATGCTCCCACAAGCTGGTCAAACAAATCGTCGATTCTTGGTAGTGGGTGCCTATTCTTCTTTGTCAACTTGTTTAACTCACGATAATCTACACACAGACGAAGCAATCCATCATCCTTAGTAGCGAATACCACCGGAGCACCCCATTCAGAAATGCTTCGTCTTATGAAATTTTTCTCAAGCAACTCGTTAATTTATTTACTGAGCTCTCTTCTTTCTCGTGGGGCCATGTGCCTAACAGGCAATGAGACTGGCTTGGCATTATCAACAAGATAAATTTGGAACTCTATCTCGCGTTTAGGAGGTAATCCCCTCACTTCATCAAAGACATCTGGATATTCTCGGACCACTCTTACAGATTGCAAATTATCGTCCGACGAGTCAAGAGATTCAAGATAACATAACAGGACCAGACCCTTAGGGTTACAAGAAATTTCAAGGGTATTACCAAGGCGAGTCATGAGCCTCACTACCCTTCGTTCACAATCAAGAATGGCACCATAATCGGACAGCCAATCCATACCTAGGATCAAACCGTATCCCATGAATCCGAGAACATAAGCATTACACGTGAATTCTACGCTTAAGATAGAGATCCTCAAATCCACACATATCATAGATAAATGGGCGGAGCCACCAATTGGATTTGAAACTATAACGGGATCCTCAACCAAACTAGTACTTAGGTGCAGATTTTCAACAATATCAGAAGAAATAAAAGTATGCGATGCGCCAGAGTAAAATAAGGTTTGAACAGGAAAGTCAGAAATGTAAACAAGGCTTTCTACGAAAATATTACTACATCGGTCAAGAGCTGGAGTGGTGTTGAGAGCATGCAACTGCCCTCCAGAAGGTCCTGCTCGCTGGGTCTGCCCTTGCCCATGCCCTTGCTTCTTAGGGCAGTCCTTGCTGATGTGTCCAGTATCTCCACAATGAAAGCATTCACCCAACTTCCTCTTCTTATTTCTACAGTCTTTAGCTAGATGTCCAGTAATACCACAGAAGTTGCACTTCCTCGTCTCACGTGATTTGTTGTTGCTCTTGTTTTTCTTATTATTCTTGTTGTTCCCCTTCTTCAAGTCAACTTTCTTATTCTGAGTTTCATTAGGCTTAACCTCCTTCTTGCTATTCTTGTCTTCCTCATGAAGTAGAGCCATATCCACCAAGCTTTCACAGGTCCTCCCTATGGGCATATGAGTTAGGGCCAAGCTATGTAGTGGCTCGTTCAATCCTCGAGCAAAGCGTACAGCCTTTTTCTGGGCTGTGTTGACCAAATCTAAACCGAACCGAGCCAGCTGATTAAACTTATTCACGTACTCCCTAACAGACATGTCCCCTTGCTTGAGTGCTAGGAACCTCTCCATCTGAAGGTTCTCCTCTGCTGACGATAAGAATTTAAGCCCAAACCTTTCTCTAAAGTCTGCCCAAGTCTCAACTGGCCTGGTAGCGTTGGTGACTCCCACCAAAATGCAGCTTCCTCTTTCAACAACCATGCTGCCAACAGAACTTTCCTATGGTCCTCCATATCAAAGATAATGAACAAGTCTTCTGTCTCCTTTAGCCAGTTTCGTGCCTCAACGAAGGTTTCAGTTCCAACGAAGTTCTTGCCGCCCATTGCTTTAAAGTCTTGGCATATTTTGGCAAAGGCGGTACCAGGAGGAGGAGGAACCGCGGCTACTAGGGGAGGAGGAGGGATGACTGCCGTGCCCGCGTTGTTGGCCCTGGCTTCCAAGTACCTTCGGAACCATTCAGGCACGGGTATTCCCTCAGGAAGGTTAAGATCATCCATGCTGAAAAACGAAAAGAAAAGGTTCAAACGAGGAATTAAAGGGAAGTGCTAATGGCTTTTGGGGAATAGCCTTTTTTTACATAAAACTTTTCTTGAAAAATGCTTCTTTATAAATGGTTTTAGAAAATAGTTTCAGAAGGTTTTTAAAAACTTTTTGCCCAGCCTCGTAACCTTCTGCTCTGATACCAAATGTAACACCCCAGCTCCGCTAGGGTCACTCACAAAGGGAATGCGCTAGTTTTGGTTGAGTATTATCTAGGTAAACATGCACAGAGATATCACAAGGTAGAACATAAATGAAGCAGCGATAGAAATTAAAAACCAACTTCTTATTACTTTTCAAGAAAGAGTCAAAAACCTCATATATCCAAGATACAAATTATTCCATTACATCAAGTTTCAAAGAAGCATAAACTTAAGATAACCAAAAGTAAAATATTCCCCATAAATAGCAGAAGTAGCCATAGCTTAGCTCAAGACCAAACCATACATGAGCTGTCAGAAAGCAAGCCAAATCCAAGCTAAGAGCTAGTGTTTCCTCCCTGAGAACCTTGGGGGGGAAATGAAAGAAAAAGAGGTGAAAGAAAAAGGGTCAGTCATAAAGACTGGTAAGACCTAGTGACTTTCAGTATGAAAACTAGTAAAGGTAACATGATATGTGAAAACTGGAATTAAACATAAGGATGATAACAGAACTGGTAGGATAACTAAGATAACAAGATAAGTCAAGTCTAGCATCACATATTCAAGGTTCGGTGCACCAACTGTACTAGTGTTCTAACCCATGTCAAGTATTAATCATGAAACGATCCCTTGGCCCAGTATTATGAAGTGACCCATTACGGGGTCCTACGGTACGATCTACTAATCGATCGGCTCCCTACAAGTCCAAGCTCGTCATGTGTCTGTGTCATACGGCCCTATCCTGAAATGTAGTTACCTGTGCTAGGTCCACCATAGGGTGTATCAAGTCCTATGGTGCCAACCACCGACACGAATGAAGCACGCACAGTGTAAATCTACGGGTGCCCAATGCCTGCTTTTTCAACTCCGGACTACGTGCACGACCATAGTCCGCCTGAACCTCCAATGGCGCACCTACTCAGCCGTCGTTCTGGTCGCTTACAATCAGCCCAGTAATCGTGCCCCACCCTGCCTAGTATCAGGGTATCGTGATACATCTAAGTGGGTTACTGCTGAAAAGGACCGCGTAACTAGAGTTTCTAATGGGTTAAGTGTTGTCATTCAAATTCGTGACTTAACCCTATCCAGATTGTGTATCAAGTTGGTTAAGTGTGTTCAAGCAGTTCATGACTTAACCCTATCATGTGGCATTAATTCATTAGTGCATGCCAACGTCTCACATTAGACTGACTGTTGTGGTTACTGTATTTGCCGGGCGGTTCCAGACAGATTTACACCACAACATAGTCTAACCTCGGGTTTTTACGTGCGATATGACCAACTACCCACATTGGATCCTATTGTTTGCAACCACTGCATTTGTCGGGCGGTTCCGGGCAGATTTACACTGCAAACTCAACCCAACCTTGAGTTGGCCATTTTCAAGTTATCTAATTGTCATGCCCACGTTCAAGGTTTTCATGTCTAGATTCATGTCAAGTTTTCAGGTCATGTTTCATGTCAAATCGTGTCAGGTTCATGTCCATATTCAGGTTCAAGTCATAACAACGTTCATGTTCAAGTTTAAAGCTAATTTATGTTTCACCTAGTCTACCCAAATCGTATTCCCATCGCACGTAAGTTCGAATCGATACAAATAAATCTAATAGGGAATAACATAAAAAGGAACGGGTATAAGGTGGCAAAAGTGATTACTAGCATAGCATGATATGACTTGAAATAAAAGATTAAAACATTACTGGCATATGAAATATTGGCCTCAAACATAAAGATTCCAAATCTAGCAAGATAAGGTACTAGTCAAGATAACAGTTGTCATAAGGTGATAGTATAGTCATAGTGGTGATTGACATAAAGTGACAGTATAGTCATGGTAACGATTGACATAATGTGTTAGTCATAAACTAGTGACTAATAGCAGATTCAACATGATAATATGAGGGGTTTTCTTTTTGATTTACAACATGAATAGGCCCCAAATCAATGTCACAATATATCCAGAAGTGAAGATCCAAGATGAACAAGAATGGATGTAAAACAGTCATCATACATAGGTCTAATTTCAATTTACATCATATTCATATCACATTTACAGTTTAAATCTAAAAATAACTGGGGCTTACAGATCGTGGTTCGAGAATTAGAAAAAGAAAGTCGATGTTGAATATGCTTAGTCAAGTCCTAATAGAAATCCCCAAATCAACAATTCACTTAACGCAGTCTTAATGTAGAAGAAGCAGTCCCTCTCTCAAACTTTTCAACCAGAATTAGAGCAGCATAAAGTCAGAAAGAATTTTGTGTAGAGAGACTGGTGTTAGGGGCTGTATTTATAGGGTCAGGTCAACGAATGTGGACAGAAACGAGGCCAAATACATCAAAGTGAATCCAGCTTCAGAAATGGGCTCGGGCACCAGGTCGACCCCCAGGTCGACACTATGGTCGACCTGGTCCTGGGTAGGTCGACTACATAGTCGACACCCAGGTCGACCTGGTCCTGGGCAGGAAATTTCCCGCCCAGTCCATTCTGAGGTTTGAATTTCGAATTTTGAAATCGAATTGAACTGTTTTTGAACTTGAAAACTTCGAATGGTCATAACTTGGTCATACAGACTCCGATTTTCGAAAACTCGGACTTGTTTCCAAGCAGAATTTCAAGATGAACGCAATGGCGCAACCCGTTTCCCTTGATTCTTATTTTAAAAATTAATTCTGCCTTGATTTATGGTTATTACACGTTATAAAAACACGGGTTGTTACACGTAGGGACGTGGACTTCGCAATGAAACTGACTGGGAGTGATTTGGAGCTCGTCCCAATTTATGGCGAAATAAAACGACTGATTGAATCTATTGAACGATTATCGACATATATCGATTTCCGACCAATGTGAGTAAATCTCACTAACTTTGCTCAATTTATATTTTTATAAAATATTTTTAGAATCTATAAATGATGGTTGTTTGTTGTGTGTTGGCTGTTTGGTTGAACTGCTAGTTAATTGGTTGAAAATATAGATAACGATATTTATAAATTGTTAATCGAATATTGAATCTGTTTATCACGAATATTTCATATTCGTGGTATTTATGTTGATTAACATCTGTGGATGCAGGGAAACAGGTCGGAGGGACCCAACTGGGTTCCTCAACATTTATTTTACTGTTTTTCATATATTGTGATATATGATGTGATTTATAATCTGTTGTTGATTATGTGTGGTTGATCATTGTTATTTGGTACTTTAAAATACCAAAAGAAATTTTCAAAGTGAATATTGAAATAAAAATATTCGTATAAAATCAAAGTATTTTATAAAAAGAAATGTATGAAGTGAATATGGGATTTTGGAATTTTATAAAAAATCAAATGGACTTATTAAAAGGAGATATTTGAAAATTAAATAAAAGACTTCTGTATAAAGTTAATAGCAGTTATATGGAAGTTTGAAAGACCGATTTGGTTAAAATACTAAATGAAAGTAATAAGAAGTAAATAAAAAGCTTTATGGAGTAAATATAATATTTAGGAAAACAAATAGAATTGAAAGGAAATGTTTTGGAAATCAAAATGAATCATAAAAGAAATTATTTGGGGAAATAAACAGAATTATAAAAAAGAATTGAGAAGATATAAAAGAACAACGAGGAGATGGTTTCGAAGTAGATTCTAAATAGAAATCTGTTTTAATAGATAAATAGAGCAATAAATTTATAAACGATGTTACAAATTAAAAAGAATATTTATCTTCTGATAAATGGAATATATAAGTCTGAACTTTTATAGAGAAATAGAGATCGGTTTTTAACACCGATATTTTAAATAGAATGTGAACTCAGCATTTTAAAGGCAATTTTAAATGAGATTTAAGTGTTAGAAATAAAAAGAAGATTTCGTATAAATAAATCTATAAATAGAAGCTGGAATTGGGATATTGTTTTAAAATACGAAATCAAACTAAAGGGATTGCATAAAAGGGATATTATTCACATTCAACGTGAAAAAAAATGGAATTAAGTAAAGATTTTAGAAATAAAAATATTGGTAAAGAAAATTGGGTTTTTGAAATAGAAGTTAAAAAGAGATGGGATTTCAAATGGTTAGAAATAGACAACTTGTTGAATAATGAAACAAGTGTTGTGATTTATAAACAATGTTTATAAATGAACTATAATATAATTATCAGTGGATAATTGAGATTGCAAATTCAATAGCGAATTTGGAAAATGGGAAATTTGGAGTTGTTTTTAAAAGGAACGATGAAATCGATTTCGATACTTTAAATGTAAAAAGGATTAAATAAAATCCGTAAAGATTTGTAGTTAGAATTCAACTAAGCCAATGTTTTCAAAATGATTTATTTGAAGAAATTATATATTGAATAAATCAGGATTTTACAAGGAAAATAGTATTCGGTTGGAAACCGATATTTGATTATCGAATATAAGTTATTTGAAGAGGAGAGTTAATCGAATATAACCTATCTGAAAGGATGAGTTATCGAATATAGTTTATTCGAAAGAGAGATTATCGAATATAGTTATTCAAAGAGAGATAATCGAATATAGTTATTCGAAAGGGGAGTTATCGAATAGAGATTATTCGTGAGAGAATTGTAAGTTGAAATTCGATTATATCGAATTAGGGAAAGTACCAATTACTTTCCATTTTAAAACCAAGATTTATTTATTCATTAATAAATTAGTTATTTGTTCGTTTATCCAAATTAATAAGGAAGAGTTATATTTAGGTTATTTTATTTCGTGGGATTATAACACCATCGTTAAAATCAAATGATTTTGGTAAAAGAAGTGGATTCGTAAATAGAATCCGAGTTACGTAAAGAAGTTGGTTAAAAGATTTAAAAGGGTGAACTTTGTCTATTTCGAGGTTAGAAATGTTGTTCAGTTAAGGTCTGAGAGGTAGTTATACCCCAACTGATTGACTTCGTTTTAACTAAGGGATGGGTAAGGTTCGATAGTGAAGGTTGGTTAAGTAAATTTAGTTAATGAGTGTAATGGTTTGAATTGGCTTAGTGATGCTTTATTTAAACATCTGTTAAATCCAGTAAAGGAGTTTTGGGAACGTTTTCCAAATAAAAGAATTAGAAATATTTTCTAATATAGAAAACAAGAAATGGGAGTAAATATGGAGACGTTTTTCAAATGATTAATAAAGTACATTTTCAAAATTTAGAAAATAAGAATTTACAAATATATAGAAATGGGAAATGAATAAATTAATGGTAAATTAAATTAAAGGAGAACGGTGTTGATTGATGATTGATCGATCGAATTTCTATCTAGAAATAAGATCGTTGGTTGTACACCTATTTTTCTTTGATAGTTAAATCACCGATTATCAAGTTTTTGACCATTTTTCCGTCATTCAGTACGGAGAGACCGGGATCAGATTCATTATCTAAAAACCACTCTGTATGGATGTTAGCGTTGCGCTCAAATATGATGAAATATAATTGAAGATGGAGTTATGCAAGGGCTATCCTGTTTACAGAATAGTGCCTTCGGTTTGTCTAGTCCCAGGACAACTTGAATTGTAACACCCCATATCCATTAATGTCACTCACAAAGGGAATGCATCAATGTCCATGAAGCTTTATTGTTGTATCGAATGGATAAATTACAAGAATAAATAAATAAAACAACACAGCGGAAGTTAAAACTTATTTCATAGCATCATAACTCAAAACGAGTTTACATAAGTAGTATCCAAAACCGTTACATCGGGATCAATAGTCTTTTCTTAAAAATTCAAAGTACATAAAGAAGCAAATACTTAAATAACATAAATGCATAAATCCCCACTGAGCATAAGCAAAGCCATAAATATGAGAGAGTCCCAAGCGATACATCTACTCCCTTCAAGCAACTGAAAGAAATCGGCACTAAGTTGTAGTATTCCCTCCTTGCAAACCTGAGGGGGGGAAAGGAAGAAAAGAGGTGGAAAGAAAAGGGGGTCAGACATAAAGTATGGCGAGTGCGATAACTTTAATAATATAATTATCAAAATAACTAGGCTAAGGCATAAGCTAGAAAATAAGGAAATGACTGTGAACAATTGGGTATGACAGGGAAATAAGACGAACAAAGATAACGTTAAAGGCCCCCCTAATCAGTATAAGATAATTACTATACTGCACCACTACTAGTCACCCTAAAGGTTGATCGCGCCTACAGAACTTAATGCTGCTAATGGTAGTTTCGTGTCCCCTAGCTACATCCATAGGTGTCGTCTGCCCCTATCTCTACTAGGTGTACCCACTACCCCCATTCGATCGGCTCCCTAACTCGTAGATACCCGCGCTGGCCCCACATTAGGGTGTATCATGAAAAGTCCGAGTGTGTACGACTTGTGCAGGATCTATAATATGGCTATGCAGAATGTATGTGATAACTTTAGCTATTCAATAGTTATGCGAATAAATATTCGCAAACAATATATATATCACAAATAACTATAAATGCAGTAAAGTAAAGTAAAGTAGAGTAACGACACCAGGATTTTTATACTGGTTCGGACCTCCAGTCCTACGTCCAGTCCCGAAGCTCCTCTTCGGCTTTTCACTAAACAACACCCTCGCTTCACCCGGAGGAACAGGTTCACAACTACTTGATTTACGGGCTACAAGTTTACCCACTTGATTTCACGGGCTACAAGCTTACCCACTTGATTTCACGGGCTACAAGCTTACCCACTTGATTTCACGGGCTACAAGCTTACCCACTTGATTTCACGGGCTACAAGCTTACCCATAAGACGATTACAAGAGTTTGACCTTGAATGTGTTCTTTCTTCAACACTGATTAGTCAATGATTGAGTACAACCTTCCTATAATCTTATCCTCAAGTATATGAATTAAATGCGAAGATTTGAAGGAAGTTAGTTGCTTGTTGAATCAAAATATGAGAAATATTATCAAGGATTCAATAAGTAACTTGAATTTGGGAGCTTTTTAGAATGCAAGAGTATTTAGAAAGTAAGATCAGAAATCAGAGCAAGAATCGGTGATTTGGATGAATGAAAGATGATGTATTTATAGCAAATGAGAAGTTGTAATTATTAGTGAAAAGTTGCAATCAAAAGGAGTGATTTTTAATGAAGAGAAATGGATGCAACTTTTCAAGAAAGAAGATGACTCTTCATGAAATTCAAAAATAGGTTGACAGGAAAAATTAATAGGTTGACAGGTTTTTGACCGTTATTTCAAAAAACTGTTGACCTGTTAATTTTAGCAGGTTGACCTGTTAAGTTTAAAAAGCTGTTGACCTGTTAAATTTAACAGGTTGACAGGTTTTTGTCAACATACATAAAAAATGAGTTTTCATGTATATTTTTTCAAGAGAATAAGAAGTATGATTATTTGAGGATAGATTTTAACATAAATAACTCTAAATAACCATCTTCTAACCTATAAAGCATTGAATCTTCTTTTTGTCGATCATGAAGCTCCTTCTTGTCATTAATCAAAATAAGCATTGAAACCGTTGACTCAACATTCTCCCCCTTTTTGATTATGACAATATAGCTTGATATTTTAATCTTTATTGCTATCTCCCCCTGTATATAAGCTCTGTCTCCCTTTAAACATCTACATATCCATAATCTTAGCTCCATGTCATGATTTCCATTGATCTTTATTTTGTTGTTATCAATCAAAATTCTCATGTCTCAACATATCACTCCCCAAAGTGGCAACCCGATACAACCAAAAATGCACAGCTTATGTCTACATGATGCAACAACGTCTTACCTACCAGCCCGGGCCCACACACGCATATGAACCCGTAGGACATACGTTGCCATCGCTGACCCGTTTTGATCTCTTACAATCAAATCCAGTATGCGTGTCCCGTCCTCGACTTGGGTCGAGCCCACAAAGATACTTAATGGGTTACTGGTTTGAAAAGGGCCCCCATGCATGACACAAGCTTTCCACCTATGCTTTGTCCCCTCTAAGGTTTTTCCCACTTAACCCCATTCTTATTCATGTCTTCTTACATGTTTCAATCTTGGTTAAGTACATCTAATCGTATTTCAAATGCCACCCAAGGCACCCACCAAATTCCACATGCCACCCAAGGCACCCACTTAACCCCCTCATGTCCCACTACATGATTATCTGGTTAAGTGTTTCTTAATTCATTAAGACCGTAACCTTGTAAAGACCTCCCACATTAGACTGGCATTTGTGGCAGCTGGATTTGCCGGGCGGGTCAGGCAGTCTTACACCACAAACGAGCCTAACCTCGTGTCTTTACAACTGTTACGCATTTAATTTATGCCTAAGACCTCCCACATTAGACTGGCATATGTGGCTGCTTGATTTGTTGGACGAGTCCGGGCAGTCTTACACCGCAAAAGAGTCTAACCTTGTGTCTTAGGCGATTAATTACATAATTAATTATCCCCAATTTGAATTAATTTCCCTATCCAAATTGTCAATCAATTAAAAATTTAACTATGTCCATAATTAACACCTTAATTATGTCCATCTATTTATGGTATATAAAATTATACCGATTAACATCACATTTAAGGCATTTATGCCAATTCTCAATATTAAATCTTTTAATATTATCCCATTGCCCCACGTTGTACGTTCGTTCGTTTAACGTGAAATATACGTTAGACTCGAATAGTCTAACTTATGGAATAAAGAGAAAACATCACAACATGCATAGAATAAAAACTAGATCTAAACATAAGGGGTGAACTTGCATGTGTGAATAAGGTTTTTCATCTAAAACTTGCATAGGCCAAAGTCACAAACTTGCATAAACTATGGATGTCATAGATCTAATCATAAGGTGTAAACTTGCATAGGCAATAGTAACAAACTTACATTACATGATTCATACTCCAATATATATATACTTGCATATGTGATTTATGCAACATAAACTATGGTGTAAACTTGCATCTAAACATGCAAATTAAGATCTACATGTAAACTAGCATATAGAATTTTGTATACTAGCATATAACTCACACACGTCTTAGCCTAAACTTTAGATCCAAGCTTACACATAAAATAGATGTCATGAAACATGTAAAGTGGTATGTGATTCTCATTAACTTGCATATGATTCATATCTAAATTAACATCCAAACTTGCATATAGAATTATCAAATTAAACTTACATATGATTTAACATATGAATTAGTCCCAACAAACATAACCAGACTAGCATATGAAGCATCATTATGAATTGATTGTACATAAGCCAATAATTAACATAGATTTTCAACATAGATAATAACATCACAGCTTTACAACATAGATAATAACATCATAGATTTACAACATAGATAATAACATAACTGTCAATGGTTCACAACATAACCATATAACCCAAATCATAACTCAACCTAATTAAATTGTTCATTATCTTATTAAAGAAATCGATCTCACAACTCAAAGAAGGTCTTGCGTTCTGAAATCTGAGTTCTGAAATTGATTTAGCTTTCCTTTGAAGAAGACAAATTTGTTGTTGTTTAGATTTGAGTTGAATAGAATTGAGTTGATTAGCTTTTCTTTCTCCTAAATGCTGGCGGCTACTCTAGGTTGCAAGGAGACTTCATGGCGGCCATGGTTCTAATTTTTTTATTTGATTTTAAGGTTTGAGTCTACATGTGTTTATATAGAATTTAGGATTAATTTAGGCCATCTGATCAACCTAGAATAAACCACAACCATTCAGTCAAGATAGAATGACAAGTCAGCCCTAATGACTCAGCCAAGAGTCAGAAAATTGTCATCTTTCAAATCTGCCGGGGGGGCAGGTGACCCCCTAGTCGACCTATATGGGTAGGTCGACCCCCAGGTCAACCCCACGGTCGACCTGGCCCCTGGAAGGAATTTTCCCGCCTAGCCCAATCTGAGTCTGAATTTGAATTTTTGAAATCTATTTGAATTTTTCCGAAACTTCCGATCACCATAACTTCTTCATACGAAGTCCAATTCACGTAAACTCGGACTCTATCTCAACCAGAATTCCGAGACGAACACGATGGCATAACCCGTTTCCCTTAATTCTCACATTTAAAATTAAATATTCTTTAATTCGTTACTTTAGTGTTAACTGAAATACAAGGTGTTACATTATCCCCTACTTAAAGGATTTCGTCCTTGAAATCTCTCAGTCAAGAAGAACGTATCCTACCATCCAATCATCCATCTACTCAACCTTCAACCACTATCAACTATGGTCCTTACAAGATTTCTAATGCTTTTCATGTACATATGCATAGTGTGTGTATATGTTCGTATACTAATGCAAAATCAGGCGGTCCACTGATTCAATCGACCTCCTTAATGCAAATGATGATAGTGCCATGTATCCATCATGTATGCAAAGAATCCTATACATATCATTACTACATATGTGCACAACCATCCATTTAAATGCAACATCCATATGATACGCACATTCAATGTACGTTCATTTTACTAAATACATCCATTTATATGCAATATGCAATATGAAAGTGACTGAGCCAATCAAGTGCCTAAAGTGTGTGTATATGCATCCACAAGCAACCACTAGCAAACACTTGCATCCACATGCATCCACCATACATAACATGTCTCAAACACATGTTTCAACCATAGGACTACCCTATCTAAAGGTCAAATATACTAGCGAGAGGACATACTAAGGATAAAACGAGTACAAGTTAAGCGATAAAGGCGAAATTAAAAGACATACCCTCGAAAAGAAAAGGGTATGATGAACGCATCTTCTCTTCTGTCTCCCAAGTAGCGTTGCTCTCATCACCTTCCCATTGCACTTTGACTAGCTTGACCTCTCAATTCCTCAACTTCTTAATCTCCGACCCAAGAATGCATGTAGGAGCTCGTCGAATCGTTGCATCACGCTCTATATCCACCTCTCTAAGCAAGCTCGACTCTACCACTTCCGCGGTCTCGTGCAAGCATTTCCTCAAATGTGATACATGGAATACGTCATGTACACCACTAAGTCTCTCAGGCAACTCCACTCTATACGCCATCTGTCCAATCCTTTCCTTAATAGGAAACGGCCCTACGAACCTTGGTGCTAACTTCCCAACGGACCAAAGCGAACAACATTCCGTAATGGAGACACCCTGATAAAGACCATGTCCCCAATATCAAATTCAAGATCTGTCCTCCTCTTGTCTGCATACGATTCCTGCCTTTCTTGCGCCATCTTCATCCTCCTTCGAATCAAATCGATCTTTTCTGAAGTCTCTCTAATCATATCGGGCCCAAGTAAGATCTTATCCATAGATTCCCACCAACATGTAGGTGAACGACAAGGCCTTCCATAAAGAGCCTTGAAAGGTGCCATGCCAATTCTAGACTGAAAACTATTATTATACGCGAACTCCACCAAAGGAAGATGCTCCTCCCATGTACCTCCGAAGTCTAGAACACATAGCCTCAAAAGGTCCTATAGAATACAACTTACCCTCTCGGTCTGGCCGTCCGTCTGAGGATGATATGCGGTGCTCAAACATAATTGAGTCCCTACCGCCTCTTGCAGGCTCTTCCAAAACTCGCTAGTAAAGATAGGATCGCGATCGCTCACTATGCTAGAAGGAACACCATGCAAACGAACTATCTCTCGAACATATACGGAGGCTAACCATGGAGCAGTCCTCTTACTCTTCACTGGAATGAAATGGGCGCTCTTAGTAAGTCTGTCTACCACGACCCAAATCCCCGTATTACCCTTCCTCGATTTCAGTAACCCGTCGACAAAGTCCATCGAGACACTCTCCCACTTCCATTGCGGAATTTCCAATGGGTGAAGCAACCCACCAGGCTTCTTTTGCTCTGCTTTTACTTGTTGGCACACCAAGCATCTAGCAACAAACTTGGCCACATCCCTCTTCATACCGGCCCAAAAGTAAACTTGTCTCATGTCCATGTACATCTTGTCCCCTCCGGGATGAATGGTCATCTTCGAATGATGTGCATCATCAAGAATGGTCTTCCTCAAGTTCTCGTCTCGTGGTACACAAAGTCTACCGTCCCTACGTAACCAACCCTTATCATCTAGAGTATACCTACTGAGATGGCTTGATGACTCCCCCTTATGAGCTTCTCTACCAACTCAACCAACTGTGGGTCATCTCGTTATGCCTCACCAATCCGTCCCAAAAGCGTAGGTCTGACCTTTAAGGATGCTAGCAAACCAGGTACAAAGTCAATGGAAGGTCTAAAGTCAAACATAGAGATGAACTCTAAGCTTTGTCGCTCAACAAACAACGGACTCAAGGACAACCTTTTTCTACTTAAGGCGTCTGCCACCACGTTACCCTTGCCAGGGGTATATGCTATCTCAAAATCGTAGGACACTAAGAATTCCATCCACCTTTGCTGCCTTAAGTTCAAGTCCTTCTGAGAGAACAAGTATTTTAGCGATTTGTGGTCAGTGAACAATTCGAATTTCTCGCCAAGAAGATAATGGCGCCAAGACTTAAATGCGAAAATAATTGCAGCCAACTCTAGGTCATGTGTAGGGTAATTTTTTTCATGCACTCTCAACTACCTTCCTCCATAGGCTATTACCCTCCCCTCTTGCATTAAGACTGCGCCTAGTCCTGTCCCATAAGCATTGGTATAAACGGTAAATGGCTTACTCCCATCTGGCAACACTAAGACTGGGGCTGTGGTCAAAGCTCTCTTTAAACGTTTTAAAGCATCATCACAATCTACGTCCCACGTGAAAACTAGGTTCTTCCTCTTCAAGCGTGTCAATGGGGCTGATATTTTTGCGAAGTCCTTGATAAACTTCCTATAGTAGCCGACCAACCCCAAGAAACGCCTCACCTCGGTAGCATTTTTAGGGACCTTCCAATCTTGGATGGCCACCACCTTTTTGGGATCCACAGTTATCCCTTCTTTGGAAACCACGTGCCCTAAGAATTGCACTTCCTTCCTCCAAAAGTGACATTTAGAAAATTTAGCTTTAAGGTTATGCACTCAAAGGGTCTCCAATACTTCCCCAAGATGTAGGACGTGCTCTTCCTCGCTCTTATAAAAGATCAAGATGTCATCCACAAAGACCACCACGAATTTATTAAGGTACTCCCTAAACACCCTACTCATCAAGTCAACAAAGTATGCGGGGGCATTTGTCAAACCAAAGGGCATTACAAGCCACTCATAGAAACCGTCCGGAGTCCTAAAGGCAGTCTTGTATATGCTATCCTCAGTCACTCTCAACTGATGGAAACCAGTGGCTAAGTCCAACTGCGAAAACACTGAGGCGCCAACTAACTGATCGAAGAGATCGTCAATCCCCGGCAGTGGGTGCCTATTCTTCTTAGTAAGTTTATTAAGTTCTCTATAGTCCACACAAAGTCTAAGGGACCCATCCGCCTTCGTGGAAAATACTACTGGAGCACCCCACTCCGATATACTATGTCTTATGAACCCCTTCTTAAGCAACTCCCCTACTTGCTTATTGAGCTCCCTCCTCTCACGAGGAGCCATGTGGCGTACCGGTAGAGATACTGGTTTTGCATTGTCTATGAGATAAATACGAAAGTCTATCTCACGTTTTGGGCATAGACCCCTCACCTCATCGAAGACATCAACATATTCACGGACTATATGAACAGAATGTAAATCATCAATGGATGCGTCGAGTGACTCAAGATAACTAAGCATCACCGATCCTCTAGGGTCATAAGAAATATCAAGGGTATTTCTACTATGAGTAAACAATTTTACTACCCTTCGTTCACAATCTAGGATGGCACCATATCTGGCTAGCCAATCCATCCCTAGAATCAACCCATAGCCCATGAAACCAAGCACAAAAGCATTACATTCAAAACCAACGCCTAAGATCGACAGTCTCAAATCCTTACAGACCATGGATAAATGAGCCGACCCACCAATAGGATTTGAGACTACAATGGGATCCACAACAAGACTAGTATTTAAGTGCAGTATTTCAACTAATGATGTAGAGATAAACGAATGTGATGCGCCAGAATCGAATAAAGTATGGACAAGATGACCAAACAAAAAAACTAAATTCTCAACAGAAATGTTTCTACCTCGTTCTTGCAGCGGTGGGACCGCGTGAGCCTGGACCTGCTCCCTTGCCTGCCTCGGTGCCGCGGGAGCCTGAAGCTGCCCTCCAGGAGTTCTTTGCCCTTGTCCCTGTTTCCTTGGGCAGTCCTTAACTAGATGACCTGCCTCTCCACAGTGGAAACAACCAGTCTTCTTCTTTTTCCTACAGTCTTTACTCAGATGGCCTGGTGTCCCACAATTAAAGCACTTCTTCTTTCCTTTGCCATTATTGTTCTTCCCGCCCTTCTTGTTTTGTTGTTGTAGTTTCTTTTGATCTCCTTTATTCTCAGGTGACTTATTAGCATTGGTGCCTTTCTCCTCTTCATGCATAAGCGCCATATCAACTAGCCTCTCAAAGGTGGCCCCCATAGGATGTGGGTCATAGCTAACCCATGTAGCGGCTCGTTCAAACCCTTAACAAATCTCAAGGCCTTCTTTTCATGTGTATTCACCAAGACCAAGCCAAATCTCGCCAACTGATTGAACTTGTTGACGTATTCTTTCACTGATAGATTCCATTGCTTCAACGCCAAAAATCTTTCCAATTCTCTTCTGCCCGTGAGAGAAACTTTGCCTCAAACCTACGCCTGAAATTTGACCATGTATCAACTGGACGCTCTCCATTAGTGACCTCCCACCAAAATGAAGCTTCGTCCTTTATCAACCAAGCAGCCAATTGGACCTTCTTACAATCGTCCAAATCGAAAATGCCAAACAGATCCTCCACTTCTTTCAACCAATTTCTAGCTTCAATGACTGTTTCAGACCCACTAAAAGATTTTCCACCCATCGAATGAAAGTCTTTACATATCTTGGAGAAAGTGTCTCCACGCAGAGGAATGACTGGAGCTGGGGGAGGAGGAGGAGGAACGTTGGCCGGTCCCGCGGTAGCGGCCCTAGCCTCGAGATATTAACGAAACCAACCGGGTACATGAACACCCTCTGGTATCTCAGATGCTCTAGACTTTCTGAAAAGAAAAAGAAAGAGTTTTAAAACAAGGGAAGCGAAAGAGAGATGTATGGCTTGCGGGGATTATGCTCTTTAGAGTAAACTTTCCTTGAAAATAGCTTATTTAAAACAAGTTTTTGAAAATACTTTCTAGGAAAATAATACTTTTGAAAACACTTTTCAATACTTTTTATCTGTTCTTGTAACCATAGCTCCGATACCACGTGTAACACCCCATGTCCATTAATGTCACTCACAAAGGGAATGCATCAATGTCCATGAAGCGTTATTGTTGTATAGAACAGATAAATTATAAGAATAAATAAATAAATCAACATAGCGGAAGTTAAAACTTATTTCATAGCATCATAACTCGAAACGAGTTTACATAAGTAGTCTCCAAAACCATTACATCTGGATCAATAGTCTTTTCTAAAAACTTCAAAGTACATAATGAAGCAAATACTTAAATAACGTAAATGCATAAATCCCCACTGAGCATAAGCAAAGCCATAAGGATGAGAGAGTCCCAAGCGATACATCTACTCTCTGTAAGCAACTGAAAGAAATCGGCACTAAGCAGTAGTAATCCCTCCTTGCAAACCTGAGGGGGGAAAGGAAGAAAAGAGGTGGAAAGAAAAGGGGGTCAGACATAAAGTCTGGCGAGTGTGATAACTTTAACAATATAATTATCAAAATAACTAGGCTAAGGCATAAGTTGGAAAATAAGGAAATGACTGTGAACAATTGGGTATAACAGGGAAATAAGACGAACAAAGATAACGTTAAAGGCGCCCTAAGATAATTACTATACTGCACCACTACTAGTCACCCTAAAGGTTGATCCCGCCTGCAGAACTTAATACTGCTAATGGTAGTTTCGTGTACCCCTAGCTACCTCAATAGATGTCGTCTGCCCCTATCTCCACTAGGTGTACCCACTACCCCCATTCAATCGGCTCCCTAACTCGTAGATACCCGTGCTGGCCCCACTATGGGGTGTTTCACTCCCCAAAGTGGCAACCCGATACAACCAAAAATGCACGGCTTATATCTACACGATGCAACAACATCTTACCTACCAGCCAGGGCCCACACACACATATGAACCCGTTGGACTTGCGTTGCCACCGTTGACCCGTTTTGACCTCTTACAATCAAATTCAATATGCATGTCCTGTCCTCGACTTGGGTCGAGCCCACAAAGATACTTAATGGGCTACTGGTTTGAAAAGGGCCCACATGCATGACACAAGCTTTCCACCTATGCTTGGTCCCCTCTAAGGTTTTTCCCACTTAACCCCATTCTTATTCATGTCTTCTTACATGTTTCGATCTTGGTTAAGTGCATCTAATCGTATTTCAAATGTCACCCAAGGCACCCACTAAATTCCACATGCCACCCAAGGCACCCATTTAACCCCCTCATGTTCCACTACACGTTTATTTGGTTAAGTGTTTCTTAATTCATTAAGATCGTAACCTTGTAAAGACCTCCCACAATAGACTGGCATTTGTGGCAGCTGGAATTGGCGGGCGGGTCCGGGCAGTCTTACACTACAAACGTGCCTAACCTCGTGTCTTTACAACTATTACACATTTAATTTATGCCTAAGACCTCCCATATTAGACTGGCATTTGTGGCTGCTGGATTTGCCGGGCGGGTCCGGGCAGTCTTACACCACAAAAGAGTCTAACCTCGCATCTTAGGCGATTAATTACATAATTAGTTATCCCCAATTTGAATTAATTTCCCTATCCAAATTGTCAATCAATTACAAATTTAACTATGTCCATAATTAACACCTTAATTATGTCCATCTATTTATGGTATATAAAATTATACCAATTAACATCACATTTAAGGCATTTATGCCAATTCTCAATATTAAATCTTTTAATATTATCCCATTGCTCCCATGTTGTACGTTCATTCATTTAACGTGAAATATACGTTAGACTCGAATAGTCTAATTTATGGAATAATGAGAAAACATCACAACATGCATAAAATAAAAACTAGATCTAAAAATAAGGGGTGAACTTGCATGTGTGAATAAGGTTTTTCATCTAAAACTTGCATAGGCCAAAGTCACAAACTTGCATAAACTATGGATGTCATAGATCTAATCATAAGGTGTAAACTTGCATAGGCAATAGTCACAAACTTACACTACATGATTCATACTCCAATATATATATATATATATATATATATATATACTTGCACATGTGATTTATGCAACATAAACTATGGTGTAAACTTGCATCTAAACATGTATTAAGATCTACATGTAAACTAGCATATAGAATTTTGTATACTAGCATATAACTCACACATGTCTTAGCCTAAACTTTAGATCCAAGCTTACACATAAAACAGATGTCATGAAACATGTAAGGTGGTATGTGATTCTCATTAACTTGCATATGATTCATATCTAAATTAACATCCAAACTTGCATATAGAATTATTAACATAAGAAAATTCAACGAACTTTCTCACTTTGCTCCTCATCTGATTGATACCAAATGAGACGACCCCAAACCCCGTACTGACGGTGGCAAGGGTAATCCTTGGAATATAACACATAAACAGATAATAGCAGAACAGAAATAAATAAATACACCAGATAATGCACAATAGAATATACTGGATAAACGTAATCATCAGAGTTACATAATATACAGGATCATACTTAGTACAAATACAGTTCAGCTATACATAAATGTCTACAGCGGAAAAGAAACAAAATATGTACAATAGGAGCTGAACAACATAAAATAGATAAATGATAGAATCCATCTTCAGCTCCAGCTATCCAGAAAGAGCCAGCTAAACCTGAATACAAGGCTGCCCGTGTAGAAAAAGGGCACCCGAGTTTGAAAGTGAAACAAACTACGAGTCAGTCATGGGACTGGAATGAGAAATCTACTCAACACATTTCAAATATGGCTAATCATAGGACCACGCCACTTTCGTGGAACGGGTTTACTCCATTGGATTGCCAGTGCTTTAAAACAAATCATTCTTTTAAACATCGCAATGCTCTTTATAAAAATGAAGCCATTATAAGACTCAGTTCCCATCACACAATGCAAAGCAAACCGGAGGATAGAGTTTTACCTTATAATAGCCAAAATATGCTTGATACGAATAAAACAAAAGCATTTGATATTATTACTAGTGTTTATATATTTCAAAAGCATTTTCAAATCATAAGTATCAATCATAGACGACATTAATGCCCCATACCACTATGTCGCCATATATTGGTATACAATCAAAATCGCATAGTCACGTATTTAGAAATTGGATTTACGTCATGAACCAAGGCAAAAGATAGTCCTTACCAACTTCGAGACTTCCTAGCCCGAGCCTCAGGATCAGAACGCATCAACCCTTTGGATCGTCAGGGCCGGTCCACCGATGTGGATTATTATGCCTGAACACTACGTTTCCCCGCCCTTTGGGGAGTAAATGAGCCAACGAATGGCTCCATTGAACCCGGATCGTCCGATCTAATCGAGGTGCCTCGCAATAGCAACAACCACATAAGTCAAACTCGTCAGGGCGTGTAAAACCACTGACGCCACTTCTAGCTAGGAAGAAATGCAGGTCCTCCCAGAGGTCCTCTCCCGTTTCTGGTTCATACCGGGGTGTGAGGCTCGCGAATTCACGTTATACACAAAGCTACGCCACACAGGCGGTGCTTTGATCATCACCACAAGACTTTGCTTTTCAACAGAAGCCCTGATCACTGCATCTTAGCATGCCATACGGACAATTCACACCGTGCAACTGATAGATATCAATCACACAGAATAAATTCCAATGTCAGACACATTGTCCATTTGCAAGTCCGTTCTGGGTCTGAACGAAACCGGAGGCACTATATACCTCGCAAACCCATCGATCACCACGTACGTCTGGACGATCACCACTCATTATCCATATTTCGGGATGCCTCCCAATCAGGACCTCGGTTACCATCCAAACGAGGTGAAGATCTCCGGTCTTCGACCACCGTCTTTATCTTCGATTTCTTATCGTCGATTCAATTATTCAGAATGGGATAAACCCGGTCTTTCTGAGCAACTCGCGTATATGATAAACAAGTGCAACACAAATACACATACGCATCATTTCAATTCATTAGTCGCTAACCGTAAATCAGTAAGAGAACGATTTCCCGAATATTAACCCCAAAGGCCAAAACCAACATCAGATCAATACCCCAGAAACCATTCGACTTAGCCAACCTTCAGCTAGTTTCTAAATTTCACATCCATATCGTTTATAATATTTTATAATGATTTATCGCTATTTTTATTTATTTTAAAATAGCCAATTTATTCAAAACGACGCTTCGGGCCATAACGCGGTCGTGGCACTGTTTTTCTTCAGATTTGAATTAAACATATATGAAAATCTAACCGTTGTATCTTCACAAAATTTACATCATTAGAAAGATCTTTTCAAAATGAATCCAACGGTTCCAGTTTTGGGAAATTCCGATGGTCGGATCTCCCGGTATATTCATTTGAAGTTTCGATTTCAAAATACGAACTGCAGCGTCGTTATACGATTAAATATATTTATATTTATATATATATATATAAATATAATCGATTCTGGCGCTGTTTTTCTTCAGATTTGAATTAAACATTCCAGACAATCCAATCGTTGGATTTTTACAAAGTTGGTGCCGTTGGAAAGATATTTCCAAAGCGAACCCAACGGTTGCGATTTCAGGAAAATCTGATGGTCGGATCTCCCAGTATAATCGTTTGAAATCACGGTTTCAAAATACGAACTGCAGCGTCGTTATTCGATATATTTCAATTCTATTTATATATATATATATATATATATATATATATATATATATATATCGATTCTTCGATTTCAAAACTATATTTTTTCATACATTTGATAAAAATGATGTTTTTATCTAACTGTCTTCTATTTCAACACTTCACTATTTTTAACAATTCATGTATATAATAAAAATGTGATTTTTAATGTAAAACAATTTATTTCAAAACTCGACTATTTTATATAGTTAATATACGTGATAAAAAATAGGATTTTTATTATAAAACAATTTATTTCAAAACAAGATTATTTTATATAGTTCATATCGATGATAAAAATTGGATTTTTATTATAAAACGATTTCTTTCAAAATATGAATACCATTCAACACATGAATTTCTATCCAATGAATGAATATCGATTCAACACATGAAGGTTTTTTATAGTTTATATATATAGATAAAAAGGTGATTTTTATATTTAAAAACACGAATACCATTCAACACATGAATTTCTATCCAATGGATGAATATTGATTCAACACATGAAGGTTTTCTATAGTTTATACATATAGATAAAAATGTGATTTTTATATTTAAAATACGAAGACCCTTCAACACATGGATTTCTATCTAACGAATGAATATCGATTCAACACATGAAGGTTTTCTATAGTTTATACATATAGATAAAAATGTGATTTTTATATTTAAAACACGAAGACCATTCAACACATGAATTTCTATTCAACGAATGAGTTTCAATTCAACACATGAAGGTTTTCTATTCAACGAATAAATATAGTTTCAACAAATGAAAATATTTCTAACACATGAATATTATTCAAAATTTCGGCAGCATAACGGCAGGGTAGTTAAAACCGGGACCGTCCCTAGTACGGCTCCTCGCTCTACCTTAAAACCTCGCGGTTTTTGACAATGGGGATTCATGCATCTAGTTCGCACGCAGGCGGCATGTATATTTATTTCATTTCCACAAACTAATCCTATGTGGTTTCAACCAAATATTTCTCAACCACAAATGGGTATTTTTCAACCACAATCAATCAATTTCAACCACAAACAGTTTCAATCAACCATTCGCTATCAATCAATTTTCACACCAATCACAACCAATAAATATCGTCCATGGTTTGTGGACGAGGGGCGTATATATATATATATAGCATTTCACTTCTATTTCAACACATATATAATTTTTACAACGCATATACAACTTATACATCGAACGTACAACTTATACAATGCTTATACAAGAGGTGTACAACGCTTATATAACTCATACATCGACTATATAATTTATACATCGTCGTTTTCCATATCGTTTATAAATTAGAAATCTCACATTGGGTTCCACTCCACCAAAAATAGCAGAAGGCTCAGAAAAATATGCGGTCTCTTCTAGAATGTAGAAGACGTCCACACGAGTCCACTGTCTCTTGTTTCGCTGAATTTCGTCAAGAAACGAAAAAGATTTGATTTTTATAGTGAAATCAAAAACGGTAGTGCTTTTAACTACTTTAATATAGTTTTTTTTAAAATAGTCGTACCTCTCTGAAAATCTTCAAAACTAGGTCGCGATTTTTTTTCGAATCCGTGTAGCTAGGGGCCGATCGGCCTTTACCACGCTGTCGAGCCTCGAGAGGCGCCCCTGCGCCAGAAGTGGGGTCCACTTCGGTGGTATGACGTGGCCACGGCGGCGGTTTAAACCCCGCGACTTTGAAGCTGCGATTCTCCTTCAATCCTCAACGAAAATTCAAGTAACTAGTATGGATTTGAAGAGTGGAGAGAGCTCTTCAAAAAGTTCAACTGGAGCTCCTGATTTTATTGCGTGGATGAGGAGAAAAAGAGGAGAGAAGGGGGGAGCTCCTATCGCCGTCGCGCGTCAGAAGGTATCGGCGAGAGAGAAAACGTTCTGGCCAATGAATTTTTTTCTTTAATTTATATATTTTTAAATTCCGAAAATACCCCCTTTCACACACGAACCCCAATCCAGACCAAACGACTGTCGTCCCTAGCGTTTTACCCTCATTCCGAACACAATGGGATATGTTTCTTAGGCCCATTCGACTATTTCAGTCAGTTTTCATTCAATTTAAAATATATAACATTCAATATTCGATTTGAACATACATTTCAATTTGCCAGGGCCACAAACTGATTCGAAAAATTTCAGAAAAATAAATCTAGCTATGTTTTGACGATACAGTCCCAACAAAACTAGTTTCGTCGAATTCTGAGACCGTTTGCAAAAAGGCCCATTTCTGGTCAATCCAATTTAACTGTAATTGATCAAAACATGTTTTCCTTTGCCACGCTCACATACTAGCTTCAAAAATTATGAAATTTGAAACCTAGCAATAACTTCACATCCCGGATCCAACAAAAGTGGTTTCGTCGAATTCCGAGGTCGTATGCAAAATGGCCAATTTCACGGGCTATATAAATTCCATAGCGACCTTTCTGAAAATTCCTTTGGCCATAACTTTTGCTTTCCACTATGAAACTTCGATTTTTCAGATTCGTTAGAAAGGAATTCACTAACATATTTAAATATTTTTGGTTTTACTCAAATCCGTTTTGTTTTGCACCTAGTACAGTCAGTCGAAGTTTGAATTCAAAATTTGAAACTACCGCGCCATTTCAGGCCTTGTTTATAATTAGAATTAATTATATTCCTTTTCAATTGTCGATTCAAACTTAGTTTTCACCTTTATTATTTTAAATATTTGAAATCCATTAATTTAGCCAATTTAAAATTTTTAAATTGGTTCAGATTTTCCGGGTCGTTACATATGATTTAACATATGAATTAGTCCCAACAAACATAATCAAACTAGCATATGAAGCATCATTATGAATTGATTGTACATAAGCCAACAATTAACATAGATTTTCAACATAGATAATAACATCACAACTTTACAACATATATAATAACATCATAGATTTACAACATAGATAATAACATAACGGTCAATGATTCACAACATAACCATATAACCCAAATCATAACTCAACCTAATTAAATTGTTCATTATCTTATTAAAGAAATTGAACTCACAACTCAAAGAAGGTCTTGCGTTCTGAAATCTAAGTTCTGAAATTGATTTAGCTTTCCTTTGAAGAAGACAAATTCGTTGTTGTTTAGATTTGAGTTGAATAGAATTGAGTTGATTAACTTTTCTTTCTCCTAAATGGTGGTGGCTACTCTAGGTTGTAAGGTGACAGCATGGCAGCCATGGTTCTAAAAAATTTTATTTGATTTTAGGGTTTTAGTCTACATGTGTTTATATAGAATTTAGGATTAATTTAGGCTATCTGATCAACCTAGAATAAACCACAGCCATTCAGTCAAGATAAGGTGACAAGTCAGCCCTAATGTCTCAGCCAAGAGTCAGAAAATCGTCATCTTTCAAATCTGCTCGGGTGGGTAGGTCGACCCCCTGGTCAACCTGGCCCCGACAGGAATTTTCCCGCCTAGCCTAATCTGAGTCTGAATTTGAATTTTTGAAATCTGTTTGAATTTTTCTGAAACTTCCGATCGCCACAACTTCTTCATACGAAGTCCAATTCACGCAAACTCGGACTCTATCTCAACCAGAATTCCGAGACAAACACAATGGCATAACCCATTTACCTTAATTCTTAAATTTAAAATTAAATATTCTTTAATTCGTTACTTTAGTGTTAACTGAAATACGGGGTGTTACATGAATGGACGAATGTCTGACAAAGTATATCTAACAGATCGCATAAGTTGATCTCTTCAGAGTACTTACGTTTGGTGGCGGAGTAATTCATTTCTCTTAGCTTTATACCTGTGGTATTTTTGGGGAAATCAATTTGTGATTTGGTGGGTATGACGATGTGGCATTCAAAGTGAAGGGTGGTCAGGTGTTCCAAAAGATACGTTATGACCTCAAGCCTCATCAACCGGGAAATGACAGAAATCGGGAAGGCAGCATGGCTACGTGGGTCGCTCCCATTAGGGCGTATATTACCTATCTAGAGAAAATCCATTTCATTCTTTTACCTATTTTCGATGCTGTCCCATTTCGGCAAACGGTGGGTAGCTCCCAACCGCTGGTGATATACATTCGATACACTCAAGCGAAATGAGTGGTCGGTCATGTGTGGGTCGGGTTGCAAGACGTTGTTGTTGAACCCAGTTTATTCGCCTCTAGAGATACACTATCGGCAGGTGGTCCCATACCTTGTCATAGTCGGAATCCAATCTCCAATAAGCGCCTGCAGTTTTGTTTGTATACTATATATGTGGAACGTAAGATGCAAGCGTTCTGCTAGATTGTTAATTACTTGTGATTAGACACTATTATAATATCAAAAAAGTATTGACTTTGAAAGTTTTTTGGGTCATCGTAAGGTAAAAACCGTCCGTGTTTATGTGTGGATCGGTCTTACGATTACTTTTTCTTTTGAAAAGGATTTTGAAAAGTTAAACCAAATGATTTGAGTTTACTCACACCAGTCCCATGACTGACCTAGAGTTTATTTTGTTTTGTTTTTCCTAAACTCTTGGGTTCCCAAATTTGTACAGGCAGTCAAGTAGTTCAGGTCTTTACAGATATACTTGGAGAAGCTTGAAGCTGGAGGCTTTAGGATTATATAGCTATTGTCATTTCTGCTGTGTGTAAGTGTTGTACTCTGATAATGTTATTCTATATATATACTGTTTTATTGTAAAGTTATGTTATATATTTTATTCGTTCCGCTGTGAGATTCGTATTACTCTGATTCTGTTCTATGGTTATCTTCTTCTTCTATTCTAATTTTCTATCTTATTTATTCTCACCCTCTAACTTCTTTCTATTAATGATCAGATATTTCCAATGTCTGAATAGTCAACATGGTAGTTTTGTGTTGATTTTCAGAGTCGAAAATCCCAGTTCGTTACAGTGGTATCAAAGCTGAAGGTTAAGTAATTACATTGGCTTTGTGGCGTAACTCAGTAGAGATGGGGTTAGTAACACCCTAGATTGAGTTGAGTGCATTTATACGAGTGAACATATTTGTTATTTGATATAAAATGATTTTATACCATGGAGATTTATTAATTGGTTAGTTTGTGAATTTTGATCGATTAGTTTGATCCACTATATCGGTAGGAGTTTCTAAACACTCGAATACGATGGGTCGACACGATATGTTTTGAAAAGAGAGTAAATGAAAATAATTTTACCCAAAATATATTTTAATATAAAGGGAATTAATAATATTTAAAATTTTATAGTATATTGGATGTGTTGGTTGTTATATAAATCGATTAAAGCTTAAAGTTGAGTTGATTACGTATATATAACCAAATAAAATTCATATAAGTGTTATGAAATGAATTAAATCAGAATTGGAATGAAAATTCCTAAAAATTGGAAAAGTATTTAGAAATGGGTTTGGATTGAATATATGAGAATTTTAAAATCGTGGGAGATATTAAATTGTTTTACGAGCATTGTGTATGATATTTTGAAAAAGATTCCATAATGGAAACGTTTAAATATGTGTTTTGAAAAGTGGTATAGTATTGAACTCACTTCGATCGCTGGGAAATAACTCTGATGATGCTGGCCACATCATCAGTATTCATTTTCGAGTTGTAAGTGATGGATTACCAAAGAATTTTTTTTAAATTGTTTGAGGAAACAAGTTGGTTGAAATCCAAAAAGGGATATTTTATTTTTGTGAAAAGCAAAGTTATTTAAAACTTCCAGGAAAAGATTGTTTGAATAAAAAAAAATTAAAGTAATTTGGGAAAGAAAATTAAAATTGAAATTAAAGCCAGCTCAGTGGAAATTGAATTGAAATAGAGTAATCGAGTAAAATTGGAATTTTGTATATAATTGGACTCGGTTGAGTAAATGGATTGATTTTTGAGATAAAAATCAGAATTGTGATTTTGGGATGAAGATAACTGATTATAGAAATTAATTGGTTAATGGAATGTGGGAATGAAACTTTACTTGGTTAAGTACATGGGATTGACGAGTTGAGAAAAATGGAACTTGAGTTGAAATGAGATGTGGTTTGGATATAAACGAATAATTGTGTTGAGATTTGATTGATTAAAATTGAATGAAAATCGATTAGTATAGATGGATATATGATCAACAGGTATCGGGTAGAAGCAAGTGCAAGAATGTAATGATATGCCCGACAAAAAAGGTACATGTTTAAATGTCCATATGAGGTTTTATGTGCCGAATCGGCAGGCAGCTTGGCTTTTTGATTTTCTTTTTGAAAGGAAAGGGCCTAGAGAGGCGAGTAGGGGTTTGAACTACTGACCGGTACAAAGGAGGTGCTGGCGAAATTTTTCGTAAATTTCGGGTGTTAGAGAATTTTCAGGATTTTTGGAAATTTTCGTTAGTAGGAATAAATTAAAATTTTAATTGGAATAAATGGGTTCAGTTGAAACTAAAGTTAAAAGTAAATGAATAATTTTTAACCCAGTTAATAGGGTTTGTTTTCTACCTTAGTAATTTCGAGGACGAAATTATTTTAAGGGGGGAAGAATGTAATGTCCCGTAATTTTAGCGATATAATAATTATTTTATTGAATTATTTAAATAGTGATTAGAGGTTTAACTGGTCGTTTACTTAAATAATATTGAATATTTAATTAATATAAATAATAGTATAATATATCTAATTCCCGAAATAGTCGGAACTAGTGGAATTCACAATATTGTGTGAATTGGATCATATATAATATACAATTCAGTTTAGAGTTGAATTATATTAACGAATCTATTCAATAAACGAAGTTTGAATGTATAATTATATTATAATTAAATTCGAGCTCGAAGTGGCCCTGTAGTTCGTAATTTGGCGATTTGAACTTCAACTGAATGTACAAGATTCGTTTTAAGCCGGATTTCTGCGAAAAAGAAACGTTCAGAGCTGGTGAAGTATATTTTTTTAATGGAAGAGAAAAATCGAGATTTCATCGTGTAGATTTTGATTTATGATCAAATCAAATTTTAGAAAATTCGCTATGGAATTCCTTTATAATTTATAGCGATTTATTTATATTATAAATGGATTTTTCAATATAAATTGAATATCGATTCAACCGGGATTTGAATATCGAGTTATAAATCCAATTGGAGCTGTATGGTATTCTATTGTGAATATGCACGATAATATTTATTTATAATATTTAATTTAATTATTTTTAAATATATTTATATATTTAAATGGGTTATTTAGAGCTTTAAAAAATAGTCTGTTTTGCAAACGACCTCTGTTTTCGACGAAAATAATTTTGTTGAATCCGCAATATTAAATTATTGTTAGATTTCAATTTCCGTGATTTTTGGGGTCAGTGTGTGGTCGTACAGACTTTTAATGTGAAAAAAGTCAGTATTTTGATGGTTAAAAATACGCTTTATGAGCGAACGGAGTCGGAATTCGACGAAACCAATGTCGTTGGGTCCGTAATGTCAAACTGTAGCTGAATGTCAATTTTCATGATTTTTGGATATCATGTGTGATTATAGGAATTTATAACAATAAATACATATAGCGTTTTCTTAAAATAAATATAATAATCGAATATTAAATTATTTACCTATCCTATTAATACCCCTTTACTAGCCTAATTTCTGGTCAATCCCTCTTCTCTGGTCAAGGCAATTTCAAGCCGCAACCAAAATGAGAAACCGTGAAATTCAATCTCAGAAATAAAATCCAAAATAATTTGTATAAATTCCCATAAATCTGGATATATATATATTTCAATCCCTGCGATAACTGGTAAAAACTTGGGAGTGTTCGATAGGAATTTCGCTCGATCAGAATTGTACAACAAGTGTTCATCAACCTTAGGGTTTAAGTTTTGGGATAATCGAAGTATGTATTCATGAAAAGGAGTTCGGGTTTGGGTTTCTGAAGGGATAAGGAGTCTGCGTTCACGATTTTGGGGTGAACGCTGATTTTCGAGTTCGATCTCTTTATGGTACAGCGACAGTAAACTGCCGAGTTGCATTTTCCTGGGCGAGTTCGAGTGTGATTCTATGGGGAGGAGGTGAAGGAGATTTTCCGGAGCAGTATGTTTGTGATTTTTGGGGATTAAATCGTGAGGAGGAAAACAATCAGTGGAGGAATGAAAGTTTGAAAATGGCATAGGAGTGCGGTTTTAAGAATGAGAAGAAGGAGTGCTGAGTAAAGAGGGCTGGGAGTTTGCGTTGGAAGAATTATACAAGAGGTCAGTTCGATGCAGGTTATATGAGGAGTTCAAGTGTTTGGCAAATGGGGTTTTATAAATGATGGAAGTTTCAAGTTTGCAAATAAAGGAGTACATGAAAGCTTGCGTTGGAAAAATATAAGGAGGATAAGACATTGTTCCATCTTTAACCGGGTGTCAATACATATGGAGGGGCCGACATGAATATAAAAAGTGGTAAGGCCCAATTTTAAAAAGAAAGAGGAAATCAAGTTTAATTTAAATTAAATTAGTGCATTAACTTATAAAAATGTTATTGTGTGCATACGATATCAGAATTTCATATGGACTGATCCTTTGGGACCGTAGGGACGAGGACTTCGAAATGAAACTGACTGGGAGTGATTTGGAGCTCGTCCCAATTTATGGTGAAATAAAACGCCTGCCTGAATCTATTGAACGGTTATCGCTATCTAACGATTTCCGACCAATGTGAGTAAATCTCACTAACTCTGCTCAATTTATATTTTTATAAAATATTTTTAGAATCTATAAGTGATGGTTGTTTGTTGTGTGTTGGCTATTTGGTTGAACTGCTAGTTAATTGGTTGAAAATATAGATAACGATATTTATAAATCGTTAATCGAATATTGATTCTGTTTATCATGAATATTTTATATTCGTGTTATTTATGTTGATTAACATATGTGGATGCAAGGAAACAGGTCAGAGGGACCCAACTGGGTTTCTCAACATTTATTTTACTGTTTTTCATATATTGTGATATATGATGTGATTTATAATCTATTGTTAATTATGTGTGGTTGATCATTGTTATTTGGTACTTTAAAACACCAAAAAAAATTTCAAAGTGTATATTGAAATAAAAATATTCATATAAAATCAAAGTATTTTATAAAAAGAAATGTATGAAGTGAATATGGGATTTTGGAATTTTATAAAAAATCAAATGGACTTACTAAAAGGAGATATTTGAAAATTAAATAAAAGACTTCTATATAAAGTTAACAATAGTTAACGGAAGTTCGAAAGACCGATTTGGTTAAAATACTAAATGAAAGTAATAAGAAGTAAATAAAAAGCTTTATGTAGTAAATATAATATTTAGGAAAACAAATAGAATTGAAAGGAAATGTTTTGGAAATCAAATTGAATCATAAAAGAAATTATTTGGGGGAAATAAATAGAATTATAAAAGAGAATTGAGAAGATATAATAGAACAACGAGGAGATGGTTTTAAAGTAGATTTTAAATAGAAATCTGTTTTAACAGATAAATTGGGCAAATAATTTATAAACGATGTTATAAATTAAAAAGAATATTTATCTTTTAATAAATGAAATATATAAGTCTGAACTTTTATTGAGAAATAGAGATTGGTTTTTAACACCGGTATTTTAAATAGAATGTGAACTCAGCATTTATAAAGGTAATTTTAAATGAGATTTAAGTGTTAGAAATAAAAAAAGATTTCGTATAAATAAATCTATAAATAGAAGTTGGAATTGGAATATTGTTTTAAAATACGAAATCAAACTAAAGGGATTGTATAAAAGGGATATTATTCACATTCAACGTGAAAAAAAATGGAATTAACTAAAGATTTTAGAAATAAAAATATTTGTAAAGAAAATTGGGTTTTTGAAATAGAAGTTAAATAGAGATGGGATTTCAAATGGTTAGAAATAGACAACTTGTTGAATAATGAAATAAGTGTTGTGATTTATAAACCATGTTTGTAAATGAACTATAATATAATTATTAGTGGATAATTGAGATTGCAAATTCAATAGTGAATTTGGAAAATGGGAAATTTGGAGTTGTTTTTAAAAGTAACGATGAAATCCTTTTCGATACTTGAAATGTAAAAAGGATTAAATAAAATCCGTAAAGATTTGTAGTTAGAATTCAACTATGCCAATGTTTTAAAAATGATTTATTTGAAGAAACTATATATTGAATAAATCATGATTTTACAAGGAAAATAGTATTCGGTTGGAAATCGATATTTGATTATCGAATATAAGTTATTCGAAGAGGAGAGTTAATCGAATATAAGCTATCTGAAAGGATGAGTTATCGAATATAGTTTATTCGAAAGAGAGATTATCGAATATAGTTATTCGAAGAGAGATAATCGTATATAGTTATTCGAAAGGGGAGTTATTGAATAGAGATTATTCGAGAGAGAATTGTAAGTTGAAATTCGATTATATCGAATTAGGGAAAGTACCAATTACTTTCCATTTTAAAACCAAAATTTATTTATTCATTATTAAATTAGTTATTTGTTCATTTATCCAAATTAATAAGGAAGAGTTATATTTAAGTTATTTTATTTTGGAAGTATGGGATTATAACACCATCGTTAAAATCAAATGATTTTGGTAAAAGAAGTGGATTCGTAAATAGAATCCGAGTTACATAAGGAAGTTGGTTAAAAGATATAAAGGGATGAACTTTGTCTATTTAGAGGTTAGAAATGTTGTTCAGTTAAGGTCTGAGAGGTAATTATACCCCAACTTGATTGACTTCGTTTTTAACTAAGGGATGGGTAAGGTTCGATAGTGAAGGTTGGTTAAGTAAATTTATTTAATGAGTGTAATGGTTTGAATTGGCTTAGTGATGCTTTATGTAAACATCTATTAAATCCAATAAAGGAGTTTTGGAAATGTTTTCCAAATAAAAGAATCAGAAATATTTTCTAATATAGAAAACAAGAAATGGGAGTAAATATGGTGATGTTTTAAAATGATTAATAAAGTAAATTTTCAAAATTTAGAAAATAAGAATTTACAAATATATAGAAATGGGAAATGAATAAATTAATGGTAAATTAAATTAAAGGAGATTAGTGTTGATTGATCGATCGAATTTCTATCTGGAAATAAGATCGTTGGTTGTACACCTATTTTTTTTATAGTTAAATCACCGACTATCAAAGTTTTTGACCATTTTTCCGTCATTCAGTACGGAGATACTGGGATTAGATTCATTATCTGAAAACCACTCTGTATGGACGTTAGCGTTGCGATCAAATATGATGAAATATAATTGAAGATGGAGTTATGCAAGGGCTATCCTGTTTACAGAATAGTGCCTTCGGTTTGTCCAGTCCCAGGACAACGTGAATGGACGAATGTCTGATAAAGTATATCTAACGGATCACGTAAGTTGATCTCTTCAAATGTACTTACGTTTGGTGGCGGAGGAATTCATTTCTCTTAGCTTTATACCCGTGGTATTTTTGGGGAAATCAATTTGTGATTTGGCGGGTATGACGATGTGGCGTTCAAAGTGAAGGGCGGTCAGGTGTTCCAAAAGATACGTTATGACCTAAAGCCTCATCAACCGGAAATGACAGAAATCGGGCAGGCAGCATGGCTACGTGGGGCGCTCCCATTAGGGTGTATATCACCTATCTAGAGAAAATTCGTTTCATTCTTTTATCTATTTTGGATGTTGTGATCCCTTTTCGAGAAACGGTGGGTAGCTCCCAACCGTTGGTGATATACATTCGATACACTCAAGGGAAATGAGAGGTCGGTCATGTGTGAGCCGGGCTGCAAGATGTTCTTGTTGAACCCAATGTATTCGCCTCTAGAGATACACTATTGGAAGGTGGTCCCATACCTTGTCATAGTCGGAATCCAATCTCCAATAAGCGCCCGCAGTTTTCTTTGTATACTATATATGTGGAACGTGAGATGCAAGCGTTCTGCTAGATTGTTAATTACTTGTGATTAGACACTATTATAATATCAGAAAAGTATTGATTTTGAAAGTGTATTGGGTCATCGTAAGGTATAAACTGTCCATGTTTATGTGTGGATCGGTCTTATGATTACTTTTTCTTTTGAAAAGGATTTTGAAAAGTTAAACTAAATGACTTGAGTTTACTCACACCAGTCCCAAGACTGACTCAGAGTTTATTTTTTTTTGTTTTCCCAAAACTCTTGGGTACCCAAATTTGTACGGGTAGTCAAGTAGTTCAGGTCTTTACAGATATACTTGGAGGAGCTTGAAGCTGGAGGCTTCAGGGTTATATAGCTATTGTTATTTCCACTGTGTGTAAGTGTTGTACTCTGATAATGTTATTATATATATATATACTGTTTTATTGCAAAGTTATGTTATATATTTTATTCGTTTCGCTGTGAGATTCGTATTACTGTGATTCTGTTCTGTGGTGATCTTCTTCTTCTTCTATTCAATTTTTCTATCTTATCTATTCTTACCCTCTAACTTCTTTCTATTAATGATCAGGTATTTCCGATGTCTGAATAGTCAACATGGTAGTTTTGTGTTGATTTTCGGAGTCGAAAATCCCAGTTCGTTACAGATTGTTAGTGAAATTCCAGAAGGAAGTCTGGGACTGGACGTAGGATGGTGCTCCGAACCAGTATAAAAATACCTGGTGTGATTTTTCTATTTTTACTGCATTTAGTATCTTATATAGTTCTATGATTAGCTATCAATTCATACTAGACTATTGTTCGTCATAATACACGATCCTTGTGTGTACTATACTTAGCAAGTACACGTGCATTTTTTTCAGAACTTACCCATGATAATACATGTCTTTATTCACTTTGAATGCCACATCGTCAAACCCGCCAAATCACATATTGATTTCGCCAAAAATATCCCAGGTATAAAGCTAAGAGAAATGAATTCCACCGCTACCAAATGTAAATACGTTTGAAGAAATCAAATTACGCGATTTATTAGATATACTCTGTGTGACGACCCGTATTTTTACGGTGCGATAATTAATTTATTTAACTATTTAAATAGTGATTTAGAGAATTAAATGGTCATTTAATTAAATAATATTGAATATTTAATTAATATAAATAATAGAATAATATATTTATTTCCGAAATAGTCGGAAATAGTGAATTAACAACATTATGTGAATTGGACAATTTAAAATATATAATTCAGTTTAGAATTGAATTATATAAACGAATTTATTTAATAAATGTCAGTTTGAATGTATATTTATATTATAATTATATCGAGCTCGAAATGGCGCGGTAGTTCGTAATTTTGCGATTCAAACTTTAATTGAATATACAGAATCCGTTTTAAGCCGGATTTCTATAAAACAAGAAACGTTCGGAGCTGGTGAAGTATATTTTTCTAATGGAAGAGAAAAATCGGGATTTCGTGGAGTAGATTTTGAGTTACGGTCAAATCAAATTTTAAAATAGTCGCAATTGAATTCCTTTATAATTTATAAAGATTTATTTATATTATAAATGGATTTTTAATATAAATTGAATATCGATTTAATCTGGGATTTTTAAATGTCGAGTTATAAATCCCGATATGTCTATGTTGGAGCTGGATTATATTCTATGTGAATATATACGATAATATTAATTTATTAATATTAAATTTAATTATTTTTAAATATATTAATATTTAAAATGGGTTTATTTAGAGCTTTAAAAATAACCAGTTTTGCAAACGACCTCCATTTTTGACGAAACTAATTTTGTTGGATCCGGAATATTAAATTATTGTTAGATTTCAATTTTTCATGATTTTTGGAGTCATTATTGGCCGTACGGATTTTTTATGTGAAAAACAGTCGATAATCTAACTTTAAAAATGCGCTATGTGAACAAACGAAGTCGGAATTCGACAAAACCAGTTTCTTTGGGTCCGTAATGTCAAACTGAGGGTGTAAGTCCATTTTCATGATTTATGGATATTGTATATGATCACAAAGATTTTTAGACCATAAAAACAAACAACAGTTTATTAAAAATGAATATTTAATCAAATATTAAATTATTAAAAATACACTATAAATACCTGAAACTATTTCTAACCCTAACTCAATTCTCCTATAGTAAAACAATGCGCCGTTACCTCAGAGAAAGTTTAAACAGTAAATTCTTGAGTTTGGAAAATCAAAACAATTCCAATATATTCCTATAAATTGCAAAATATATATTTATGGATTGCTGAAATGATTCACTGCAGTTTCGTATAATTTTTGCACAGTGCATGCGCATCTTTATGCTGGTAGGTTTCGACGGCGCCACCTAGGGCTTAGAAATTCTGGTAATACGATCATCAGTGAGCAATTGGGAGGGTAGCACAGTGTTTGTGTTACGGAGAGGGTTCGTTTGTGGGTTTTTTACATAAATTCGAGACAAAATTGTTCGGTACTTGTGGAGTACCAGCACGTCGAGGAACCAGAAGCCGTGTTCTTAGAGGGAGCCAAGTTGGACTTTATTGGGTAGAGAAGAAAGTTTGTCGGTCGAGAAGAGAAATGTTGGATTAAGTTTGCATTTAAATAGAAAAAATGGAGAGGACGCGGTGATTAAAGATTTAGCAATGGTGAGCGAATTACAGGAGGAGTGTGGGTTTTAGATGTTGGGGAAGAAACGATATATGGATCGGATGGGAATAGTTTTGGGCCAAAGAAGGAAAAGACGGTGAGGCCCATTTCTAAATAAATTTAAAGATTTTTAATTTATATTGTATATAAACTTGTAAAAGCTATGTCTTATTCATACGTGATCGAAATTCAGCGAATCAAGATCTATTGGGATCGTATGGACGGTGGCTACGCAATGGAACTGATTGGAAGTGAATTGGACCTCATTACAATTTGTAGTGAAATAAATTGTTCGATCTGAATCGTCGACTGATTATCGTTATTTAACGACAACCGTCCAATGTTAGTAAATCTCACTAACCCTACTCAATTATATTTTTATAACGTAAATTTAGAACTGATAGATACTGGTTGATTGCTGTGTGTTGATTAGTTGGTTGAACTGCTAATTGATTGGTTGAAATATCAATATAGTTATATATATATATCGTTAATTAAATATTGATTCTGTTGATCAGAATATTTCATATTGAAACGAAGGTGATGTTAATTATATTATTTAACATCTGTGGATGCAGGGAAACAGGTTGGGGAGATCCAACTGGATTCCTCAACATTTATATCACTGTTTTTCAAATATGATGATATGTGATGTGATATATAATCTGTTAATGATTATGTGTATTTGGATAATATTGATCCTTGTTGTTTGGTACTTTAAATACCATATATAATACTGGAATGTATAAAGGGAATTTTCAAAGTGTATAATGAAAATAAAATATATTTTGTAAAATCAATGGATTTTATAGACAGAATTATAAAAGGGATATTTATTTAGAAAATAAATAGGATATTGAAAAGGAGTATTTATTTCGAAAATAAACAGAATTTTATAAAAGGAAATATATGGAAAATAAATATCAAATGGAAATCTGTTTTAACAGATAAATGGAAAAGATTAATTTAAAGTAGAATTAAATAGAAATCTGTTCTAACAGACAAATTGGAGAAGATTAATTTATAAATAATGTTTAATAAATTGAGTAAATTATTTATCATTGGATAAATTGAATATATAAGTCTGAATTTATACATAGAAGTAAAAATTAGTTTTAACACCGATATTTGAGATTGAAATTGAATGTAGCAATTATAAAGGGAATTATAAATGAGATTTAAGTGTTAGAAATAAAAGGGAGATTTCTTATGAAAAATTCTATAAATAGAAGTATAAATAGAATTTGGAAATGGGATATTATTTCAAAAATACGAAATCAAACTTAAGGGATTATATAAAAGAAATATTTTCACATTCAATGTGGATAATGGATTAAAACAAATATTTTATAATTAAAAACATTTATAAAGAAATTGTGTTTTGAATAGGAATTCAAATGGGAATTTGAATGGGAAAGGAATTTGAGTTAATCGAATGCAAGTCATTCGAATAAGAGTTAATCGAATAGAGTTAGTCGAATATTAGTTATTTGAACTAAAGTTAATGAAATAGAGTTAATCAAATTAGAGTTAATCGATTAGAGTTATCGAAATAGAGTTGATCAAATATTAGTTATTCGAATTAGAGTTAATCGAATATTAGTTATTCAAATTAGAGTTAATCGAATATTAGTTAGTTGAATAGAGTTAATCAAATAGAGTTAATTGAATTAGAGTTAATCGAATATTAATTATTGCAATAGAGTTAATCGAATATTAGTTAATCAAATAGAGTTTGTTGAATATTAGTTATTCGAATAGAGTGAATTGAATATAAGTATTCGAAGAGAAATTATCGAATATAGTTTATTCGAAGAAAGGATTATCGAATATAGTTTATTCGAAAAAGGAAAGATTATCGAATATAGTTTGTTCGAAGAAGGAAAGATTATCGAATATAGATTATTCGGAGAAGAGTTATCGAATATAGTTTATTCGAGAGAGAGTTATCGAATAGAGTTTATTCGAGAAAGAATTATACACTGGGATTCGACTATCTAATATAGGAAAGTATTATTTACTTTTTGATTTTTAAATCAATATTTATTTATTTAATAAATACTTTGTTTATTTATTCAGATTAAGAAATAAAAGTTATATTTAAGTTATTATATTTCAGAAGCATGGGATTATAATACTATTGTTATAATCAAATAATTTCTGTAAAAGAAGTGGATTTGTAAATAGAATCTGAGAGTTACGTAAGGAATTTTGGTGAAGATTTAAAAGGTGAACCATGTCTATTGCGAGGTTAGAAATGTTGTTCAGTTAAGGTCTGAGAGGTAGTTATACCCCAACTTGATTGACTTCATTTTTAACTAAGGAATGGTTAAGGTTCGATAGTGAAGGTTAGTTAATTGAATTTAGTTAATAAGTGTTAATGCTTCGAGTTGGCTTGGTGATGTTTTATTTAAACATCTATTTAAATCCAATGAAGGAGTTTTGGAAATGTTTTCCAAATAAGAAAGCGGAAATGTTCCTAATATAGAAAATAAGAAATAGGTGTAAATACGGAAATGTTTTCAAATGATTAATAATGTAAATTTAGAAAAAAAAGAATTTATGAATATATGGAAACGGGAATAGGGAAATGAATAATTGAATGACAAATTAATTTAAAAGGAGATCTGTGATGATGGATTATTTTCTTGGCTAGATTTCCATTTGGAAATACGACCGTTGTTTGTACACATGTTTTCCATTAATAGTTAAATCACCAACTATCAAAGTTTTTGACCATTTCCGTTGTCAATACGGAGAGACCGGGATCATATTCATTTTCTGAAAACCACTCCGTATGGGCGTTAGTGTTGCGAATCAAATATGATGAAGATAATTAAAGACGGAGTTGTGGAAGGGCTGTTCTGGCGATCCAAGGTAGAAATTGCCCAAGATGGATTTACAGAATTGAGCCTTCGGTTTGTCCAAACCTAGGACAACGTGTATGGATGTATGTATGACAAAGTATATCTAATGGATCACGTAAGTTGATCGCTTCAAACGTATCCACGTTTAGTGGCGGAGGAATTTGTTTCTCTTAGCTCTATACCCGTGGTATTTTTCTAGAAATCAATTTTTGGTTTAGCGGGTATGACGATGTGACATTCAAAGTAAATAAATGTATGATCTGTCAAAAGATACATTATGACCTCAAGCCTTATCAACTGGGAAATGACAAAAATCGGGGAGGAGGCATGGCTATGTGGGTCGCCCCCATTAGGGTGTATTGTCACCATCTAGGGAATATTCATATTTGTTACTTCTTTTCGCTTATGTATCTCCCGGGAACGATATGTTGCTAGCAACCGTAGGTGACAATATAATCGATACACTCAAGAGAAATGATTGGTCGGTCATGTGTGGCCGGGTTGCAAGACGTTCTTGTTGAACCCAGTGTATTTCTCTCTAGAGATACACTATTGGCAGGTGGTTCCATACCTTGTCATAGTCGGAATCCAATCTCCAATAAGCGCCTACGGTTTTGATTGTATACTATATATATATATGTGTGTGTGTGTGTGTGTGTGTGTGCGTGTGGAGCGTGAGATGCAAGCGTTCTGCTAGATTGTTAATTATTTTTGACTAGACCTTATTATAATATCAAAAAAGTATTGATTTTGAAAATGATTTGGGTTATCTTAAGGTAAAAACCAATCATGTCTATGTGTGGATCGGTCTTACGATTATCATTTCTTTTGAAAATGATTTTTAAAGTTAAACCAAGTGGCTGGAGTTTACTCACACCAGTCCCATGACTGACCCAGAGTTTATTTTGTTTTGTTTTCCCTAAACTCTTGGGTGCCCAAAATTTTTACGGGCAGTCAAGTAGTCGGGATTTATAGATACACTAGATGGAGCTTGGAGCAGGAGGCTTCAACAGCATTTTATAGCTATTGTTTATTTCCGCTATGATGTAAGTGTTGTACTCTAATATACAAATACAGATTTGTGTTTCAATGTTACTTTGTATACTATATTTTATTCGTTCTGCTGTGAGATTCGTGATACTCTGATGTTGTTGTGTTCTTCTTCTTCTATTCTAATTTTCTATCTTATCTATTCTCACCCTCTAACTTCTTTCTATTAACCATTCAGTATTTCCGATGCTTGGATAGTCGACATTTAGTTTATGTCGATTACCAAGGTCGCAAATTCCCGGGTCGTTACAGTGGTATCAGAGCTGAAGGTTAAGTAATTACCTTGGCTCTGTGGCGTGACTCAATAGAAATGGGGTTAGTAATACCCTAGATTCAGTTTGAGTGAATATATACGAGTGAACGTATTTGTAGATTTTATAAAAATGGTTTTATACTGTGGAGATTTATTGGTTGAGTTGTTTAAAAATTCTGGTCGATCAGTTTGATCCACTGTATCGATAGGAGTTTCTAAACGCCGGAATACGATAAACCGACACAGTATGTTTTGAAAAGAGGGTAAATGAAATAATTTTACCCAAAATTATATTTTTGTATAAAAGAATGATTAATATTGGAAATATTATAGAATATTGTGTGTGTTGGTTGTTATTATAAACAAATGAGATTATAATTGAAATGGTTATGTAAATAGCCAATCAAGATTCATATAAATGAAATATATGAAATCAAAATGAATTAAATCTAAATTTAAATCAGGACTGAAACTAAAACTCCGGGAATTTGAATAAGTGTTTATAAATGGATTGAATTAAATATATGAGAATTTTAAAATCCTGGGAGATTTTAAATAGTTTTACAAATATTGGAAGGATATCTTGAAACAATTTCAAAATGGAAATGTTTAAGCATAGTTTTGAAATGATATAGTATTGAACTCACTTTGATCACTGGGAAATAACTATGATGATGCTGGCCACATCATCAGTGTTCATTTCGAGTTGCAAGTGACGGATTACTACCAAAGAGATTATTTTTGAATTGTTTTGAGAAAAACAAGTTGTTTCGAATTCCGTAAAGGAATATTTGATTTAGAATAAAAACTAAGCTGTTTAAACTCCTAGGAGAGATTATTGGATTTAAAAACAAATTTATAAAAATTTGGGAAAACAAATTGAAATTGAGTTAAAGCCCGTTAAATGGAAATTGAATTGAAATATAATGTATCAAGTAGAATCAGATTTTGAATTGTGAGATAGGAATCTTAAATGGTATTGGATTGGTGAGTTAGAAGTTGGGAATCGAGAATGGAACTCGAGTTTGAAATGATATTTGGCTCATTTGAGCGAATAGCTGTGTTGAGGATAAATTGATCGGAGTTGATTGGAATGATATTGGTATATGTAGAATTGGTAGCAGATGGAAATGAGATAATGATATGTCCGACAAAAAGGTACATGTTTACTTTTGTATGAATTTGGTGATTTATGAGCCTGTTTGGCAAGTCGCTTGGCTGTTTGATTTTCTTTTGGGTTGGAGAAGGCCCAGAGAGGCGAATTGTAGTTGTACTGATTGACCCGTACAAAGGAGGTGCTAGCGAAATTTTTCAGAAATTTAGGGTGTTAGAAAATTTTCAGAATTTTTGGAAGTTTTCGTTAATAAGAATTAATTAATGTTTTAATTAAAAGAAATTGGTTCAGTTGAAACTAGAGTTAAGAAGTAAACAAATAATTGTTAACCCTATTAATAGGGTTTGTTTTCTACCTTAGCAATTTCGAGGACGAAATTATCTTAAGGGGTGAAGAATGTAACGAGCCATATTTTTACATGTGATAATTAATTTATTTAACTATTTAAGTAGTGATTTAGAGAATTAAATGGTCGTTTAATTAAATAACATTGAATATTTAATTAATATAAATAATAGAATAATATATTTATTTCCTAAATAGTCGGAAATAGTGAATTGACAAATTATGTGAACTGGACAATTTAAAATATATAATTCAGTTTAAAATTCAATTATATAAACGAATTTATTTAATAAATGTCAGTTTGAACGTATATTTATATTATAATTATAATCGAGCTCGAAACGGCGTGGCAGTTCATAATTTGGCGATTCAAACTTTAATTGAATATACATAATCCGTTTTAAGCCGGATTTCTATGAAACAAGAAACGTTCGGAGCTGGTGAAGTATATTTTTCTAATGGAAGAGAAAAATCGGGATTTCGTGGTGTAGATTTTGAGTTATGATCAAATCAAATTTTAAAATAGTCTCTCTGGAATTCCTTTATAATTTATAACGTTTTATTTATATTATAAATGGATCTTTAATATAAATTGAATATCGATTTAATATGGGATTTTTAAATGTCGAGTTATAAATCCCGATATGTTTATTTTAGAGTCGGATTATATTCTATGTGAATACATACGATAATATTAATTAATTAATATTAAATTTAATTATTTTTAAATATATTAATATTTAAAATGAGTTTATTTAGAGCTTTAAAAATAGTCAATTTTGCAAACGACCTCCGTTTTCGATGAAACTAATTTAGTTGATCCGGAATATTAAATTATTGTTATATTTCAATTTTTCGTGATTTTTGGAGTTAGTATGTGGCCATTCGGATTTTTAATGTGAAAAACAGTCGATAATCTGACTTTAAAATGCGCTGTGTTAACAAACAAAGTCGGAATTCGGCGAAACCAGTTTCGTTGGGTCCGTAATATCGAACAGAAGGTGCATGTCCATTGTCATGATTTTTTTATATTGTATCTGATCACAAAGATTTTTAACCATAAATACAAACAGCGGTTGGTTAAAAATGAATATTTAATCGAATAATAAATTATTAAAAATACACTATATATACCTGAAACTATTTCTAACCCTAATTCAATTCTCCCACAGTCAAACAATGCATCGTTACCTTAGAGAAAGTATAATCAGTAAATTCTTCAGTTTGGAAAATCAAAACAATTCCAATATATTCCTATAAATTGCAAAATACATATTTATGGATTGCTGAAACGATTCACTACAGTTTGGTATAATTTTTGGAGTGTGCACCCTCATCTTTATGCTAGTGGGTTTCGACGGCGCCACCTAAGGCTTAGAAATTCTGGTAATATGATCATCGATGAGCAATTGGGAGGGTAACAAAGTGTTTGTGTTATAAAGAGGGTTCGTTTGTGCGTTTTTTGCGGAAATTCGAGACAAAATTGTTCGATACTTGTGGAGTACCAACGCGTCGAGGAACCAGAAGCCGTGTTCTTAGAGGGAGCTCGAGTTGGACTTTATTAGGTAGAGAAGAAAGGTTGTTGGTCGAGAAGAGAAATGTTGATTTTAGTTTGCATTTAAATGGAAAAAATGGAGAAGACGCGATGATTAAAGATTTAGCAATGGTGAGCGAATTACAGGAGGAGTGCGGGTTTTAGATGTTGGGGAAGAAACGATATATGGATCAGATGGGAATAGTTTGGGCTAAGGAAGGAAAAGACGGTGAGGCCCATTTCTAAATAAATTTAAAGATTTTTATTTTATATTGTATATAAACTTGTAAAAGTTATATATTATTCATACGTGATCGAAATTCAGCGAAACAAGATCCGTTGGGATCATATGGACGGTGGCTACGCAATGGAACTGATTGGAAGTGAATTGGAGCTCATTACAATTTATAGCGAAATAAATTGCCCGACCTGAATCATCGATTGATTATCGTTATTTAACAACAACCGTCCAATGTGAGTAAATCTCGCTAACTCTGCTCAATTATATTTTATAACATAATTTTAGAACTAATAAATATTGGTTGATTGTTGTGTGTTAATTGGTTGGTTGAACTGCTAATTGATTGGTTGAAATACCGATATAGTTATATATATATTGTTAATTAAATATTGATTCTGTTGATCAGGATATCTCATATTGAAATGAAAGTGATGCTAATTATATTTTTAACATCTGTGGATGCAGAGAAACAGGTTGGAGGGATCCAACTAGATTCCTCAACATTTATGTTACCGTTTTTTATATATGGTGATATGTGGTGTGATATATAATATGTTATTGATTATGTGTGTTTGGATAATATTGATCCTTGTTGTTTGGTACTTTAAATACCATATATAATATTGGAATGTATAAAGGGAATTTTCAAAGTGTATATTGAAAATAAAACATATTTATATAAAATCAAATGATTTTATATAAAGGAATTTCAAAGTGGATATTGAATTTGAGGATTTTATAAAATCAATGTATTTTATAGATAGAATTATAAAAGGGATATTTATTTAGAAAATAAATAGGATATTGAAAAGGAATATTTATTTAGAAAATAAATAGAATTTTATAAAAGGAAATATATGGAAAATAAATATTAAATGGAAATCTGTTTTAACAAATAAATTGAAAATATTATTTTAAAGTAGAATTAAATAGAAATCTGTTCTAACAAATAAAATGGAGAAGATTAATTTATAAATAATATTTTATAAACTGAGTAAATTATTTATCATTGGATAAATTGAATATATAAGTCTGAATTTATATATAGAAGTAAAAATCGGTTTTAACACCGATATTTGAGATTGGAATTGAATGTAGCAATTATAAAGGGAATTATAAATGAGATTTAAGTGTTAGAAATAAAAGGGAGATTTTGCATGAATAATTTTATAAATAGAAGTATAAATAGAATTTGGAAATGGGATATTATTTAAAAAATACGAAACCAAACTTAGGGGATTATATAAAAGAAATATTTTCACATTCAATGTGGATAATGGATTAAAATAAATATTTTATAATTTAAAACATTTATAAAGAAATTGGGTTTTGAATAGGAATTCAAATGGGAAAAGAATTTGAGTTAATCAAATGTAAGTCATTCGAATAAGAGTTAATCGAATAGAGATAGCCGAATATTAGTTATTTGAACTAGAGCTAATGAAATAGAGTTAATCAAATTAGAATTAATCAAATTAGAGTTAATCAAATTAGAGTTAATCGATTAGAGTTAATCGAAATAGAGTTGATCGAATATTAGTTATTCGAATTAGAGTTAATCGAATATTAGTTATTCAAATTAGAGTTAATCGAATATTAGTTAGTTGAATAGAGTTAATCGGATAGAGTTTATTGAATTAGAGTTAATCGAATATTAATTACCGCAATAGAGTTAATCGAATATTAGTTAATCAAATAGAGTTTGTTGAATATTAGTTCGAATAGAGTGAATCGAATATAAGTATTCGAAGAGAGATTATCGAATATAGTTTATTCGAAGAAAAGATTATCAAATATAGTTTATTCGAAGGAGGAACGATTATCAAATATAGTTTATTCGAAGGAAAGAGTTATTGAATATAGTTTATTCGAAGAAGGAAAGATTATCGAATATAGATTATTCGAAGAAGAGTTATCGAATATAGTCTATTCAAGAGAGAGTTATCGAATAAAGTTTATTCGAGAAATAATTATACATTAGGATTCGACTCTATCGAATATAGGAAAGTATTATTTACTTTTTCATTTTTAAATCAAGATTTATTTATTTAATAAATCCATTGTTTATTTATTCAGATTAAGAAATAAAAGTTATATTTAAGTTATTATATTTCAGAAGCATGGGATTATAATACTATTGTTATAATCAAATAATTTCTGTAAAAGAAGTGGATTCGTAAATAGAATCTGAGAGTTACGTAAGGAAGTTTGGTGAAGATTTAAAAGGTGAACCTTTTCTATTGCGAGGTTAGAAATGTTGTTCAGTTAAGGTCTGAGAGGTAGTTATACCCCAACTTGATTGACTTTATTTTTAACTAAGGAACGGTTAAGGTTCGATAGTGAAGGTTAGTTAATTGAATTTAGTTAATAAGTGTTAATGGTTCGGGTTTGAATAGTGATGTTTTATTTAAACATCTTTTTAAATCCAATGAATGAGTTTTGGAAATGTTTTCCAAATAAGAAAGCAGAAATGTTCGTAATATAGAAAATAAGAAATAGGTGTAAATATGAAAATGTTTTCAAATGATTAATAATGTAAATTTAGAAAAAAATAAGAATTTACGAATATATGGAAACGGGAATAGGGAAATGAATAATTGAATGACAAATTAATTTAAAAGGGGATCAGTATTGATGGATGATTTTCTCGGCAAGATTTCCATTTGAATATACGACCGTTGTTTGTACACATGTTTTCCTCTGAAAGTTAAATCACCGACTATCAAAGTTTTTAACCATTTCCGTTGTCAATACGGAGAGACCGGGATCAGATTCATTTTCTGAAAACCACTCCATATGGGCATTAGCGTCGCGAATCAAATATGATGAAGATAATTGAAGACGGAGTTGTGAAAGGGCTGTTCTGGTGATCCTAGGTAGAAATTTTCCAAGATGGATTTACATAATAGTGCCTTCGGTTTGTCCAGACCCTGGACAACATGTATGAACGAATGTCTGACAAAGTATATCAATGGATCACATAAGTTGATCGCTTCAAACGTATCCACGTTTGGTGGTAGAGGAATTCATTTCTCTTAGCTTTATACCCGTGGTATTTTTGTGGAAATCAATTTGTGATTTAGCGAGTATGACGATGTGGCATTCAAAGTAAATGAATGTATGATCTGTCAAAAGATACGTTATGACCTCAAGCCTCATCAACCGGGAAATGACAAAAATTGGGCAGGCAGCATGGCTACGTGGGTCGCCCCCATTAGGGTGTATTGTCACCATCTAGGGAATATTCATATTTATTACTTCTTTTCGCATCTGTATCTCCCGAAAACGGTATGTTGCTAGCAACCGTAGGTGACAATATATTCGATACACTCAAGAGAAATGAGTGGTCGGTCATGTGTGGACGGGCTGCAAGACGTTCTTGTTGAACCCAGTGTATTTCTCTCTAGAGATACACTATCGGCAGGTGGTTCCATATCTTATCATAGTCGGAATCCAATCTCCAATAAGCGCCTGCGGTTTTGATTGTATACTATATATATATGTGGAGCGTTAGATGCAAGTGTTCTGATAGATTGTTAATTATTTGTGATTAGACATTATTATAATATCAGAAAAGTATTGATTTTGAAAATGATTTGGGTTATCATAAGGTAAGAACCATCCGTGTTTCTGTGTGGATCGGTTTTATGATTATCATTTCTTTTGAAAATGATTTTTAAAGTTAAACCCAGTGGTTGGAATTTATTCATACAAATCCCATGACTGACCCAGTGTTTATTTTGTTTTGTTTTCCCTAAACTCTTGGGTGCCCAAAATTTGTACGGGCAGTCAAGTAGTCAGGATTTATAGATACACTAGATGGAGCTTGGAGCAGGAGGCTTCAGCAGCATTTTATATCTATTGTTTATTTCCGCTGTGATGTAGGTGTTGTACTCTAATATACAAATACATATTTGTGTTTCAATGTTACTTTGTATACTACATTTTATTCGTTCCGCTATGAGATTCGTGATACTCTGATGTTGTTGTGTTCTTCTTCTTCTTTAATTCTAATTTTCTATCTTATCTATTCTCACCCTCTAACTTCTTTCTATTAACCATCTGGTATTTCCGATGCTTGGATAGTCGACATTTAGTTTATGTCAATTACCAAGGTCACCAATTCTCCGGTCGTTACACTCTGTCAGACATTCATCCATACAAGTTGTTCAGGACTGGACAAACCGAAGGCACTATCCTGTAAATCCATCTTAGGAAATTTCTACCTAGGTTTGATAGAATAGCCCTTGCATAACTCCACCTTCAACGGTCTTCAATAATTTCTGATTTTACAATGTATATCATGAATCGAAGTGGAATTTAGATTTCGGTCTCTTCGAAACGACAACGAAAAAGGTCCAGATTTGATAGTCCGTTATTTAACTATCAAATGTACACTAAAATAAATAGATTTAACTCTGTTGGATCTGCTAAGTCTTATTTAAATAATCTAAATAGTTAAATTTCAAATATTAACTTTGTAAATATATTCATTTGACAACATAAGTATTATTTGACTTAAAAATTCTCATCATTAGTCTTATGTGATAACCCCATTCTTGAATATCTGTTTTCATAACTGAAAATGATATTCAAATCTAACACTTATTCTAAACACAACTAATATGATCTGTAACGGCCCGCCCCGCACTTGCCGACATTTCCAATGAAATGCGTTGCGCCGACGTCTAACCAGCACGGGATGGTCGTCAAAAGAAAGGAAAGGGAAGGAATTTGAAACTATGTATCATCAAAGAACCTGTAATATATCTCACAGCGCATGAAATAAAATATAATAGCAACATAACTTGATATAAAACAGGCGAGACAGTGCATAAGCTAAAAACTAAACCATCATAGCAGCGGAAAGATCCAAAATACAGCTTATGATCTAAACCATCATTATTACAACTTTTAAAACTGCCTCTAAGCAAAATAGGAAGGTAGGCTACTAATGCCCAAAGTAGTGACCAACAACAACACAGGGAGAATATATGGGAACAATACGTGTAAGCCTCCTGCGCGTCTACGTACAACTACTCGTGCATAGCCAGATTACCTGTCTCTAGTCCGCTCATTTAGGAGAACCCAGAGTAATAAAAAGAGACATAAAACTCTAGGTCACACAAAAGTCTAGTATGAGCGATAAGCAGCAAAAACAGAACAATAACAGGTATACATAACCATACCTAAACCTGCAACCAAAGAGTTAGCACAAAAGGATGTACAATACTCTAAGGTGACACTAACACATGGTGTGAAAATAATGGGGAGGGGGTGTGCATGTCATGGTGATAGCAAACATCAAACATAGTAATCATCCTCACATCTCTCACTCAGTGCGTAAAGTATACGATATCCACCAGTTTGATCACCTAATCCTTTGTTACGATCAATCTGCCCCCATGGAGTCATGATGGCTCCATTGCACTGATCCGTAACCACTGATACTTTTCTATGTCCACTATGCTACATGGAGTCATGACAACACCACTGCACTAGCTCATAGCCCTGCTACGATCACTTTGCCCCCATAGAGTCATGACAACTCCACTGCACTGATCCATAGCCAATATCTATCTCTCAGTGGTGAGTCAAAGCTATAGACATCGATAACCTATTTGCACGCGTCCAGCAGCAAAGTCCAACTCATGAAGTTTGCTTGTTGGTTCCCATCTGGATCCTGAGTTACAACTTCCCATTTGGACTACCTTTGCATCTCGGGTTTTGGTCATCATCATGATTCATGACTCTTCGTACTCTGGCTTCGGGTCAAGCTTCGACTCGTGACACCTTGTTCCGGTTCGTGGGTCCCTCTATGGTCATCGGCTCGTGGTCCTCCTATAGTCCGGCTCATGGTTCTCCCTTGGTCTGGCTCGTGGTGCACTACTCGAGTCTGGTTCGTGATGAATGGCTTGAGGTCAAAGCTCGGATCATGATGCTTCATTGTGGATCGTGGAGGATGGTTTTCTCATGAGGTGGGCTCATGACTGGAGTGGCTCTTGATGATAGTGTCGCGATTGGTTCGAGGTGGTGCCTCACGAACGGGTCATGAAAAATTTCCTGCAACTTTTCCAACAAGCTATATACGCCATACAATGGCATTTTCGACCAATCTAACTTTTCTAAGCAATCACAAAACATTCCAAATAGTCATAGAAACATGTATAATCAACCATAAACACCAAAACAACAATTTAACATGTTTATATGGATCAAACATACCCAAAACCCATGTTTTTCCCCTTAATCATGGTTAACCATAACTAATGATAGGATTAGCAAAACATGTCCAAATTAACCCAAATTCTATCAGAGCCCTAAAATAATATTTAAGAATTTTACAAATTTTCCCAGATTTTTCTAAGCCAAAATTTAGCTAATTATCACTAATCACCCCTAATTAGCCGCAATTAGTGAAAAATAATGCAAATCACTCACCTTAGCCACAAATAAAACTTTAGATCTGAAACTCTACTATTTTGGGTCGAATTCCAATGTATAGCAGTAGCCATAAGTCTGACTTGATGTTAATCAGACTTGATTTGGTGTAGTTTTCCTTAATTAGTGATTAGAAGGTGATTTGGGGTGTTTTAGAGGATGGAGGCCATTGCTAGGGTTAGAGAAATGTTTTAGGCGGCCGAGAAAATGAAATAAAATCGTTTCCTAACTAATTTCAGCCTCCTATTAACCCTAATCCCGAAATGGGTTATGGGCCTAGCTGCTAATCACCCTATTTGGCCCGGTTAAGCTGTTTTTCACCTAACAAACCTTATTTTAGCCATATCTCCCAAACAGTAAGTCCGTTTGGCTAATGTGACCACTCTACAGGAAGGTAAACCATCATCTAAATCCAATGGAAGCGGTTTCAAATCAAAATTCCTTACCAATCAAAAGTTATAGGCGAAACAAGATTCGCTAGGGGCAAAATGGTCTTTTAAAAATCGGCAAAAATCGTGAACATGGAAAATGACCCTAATAGTCATTCACCAAAGTTACATGATTATACGACTTTGTATAAAAATGAAATAAATATTCTACGATCCTCCAATGCGTAGAATGCGGGTCGTTACATTCTCCCCCCAAGAAATTTCGCCCCTGAAATTGCTTAACTAAGAAACAACAATAGGTCCCGCATGCCTATCAAACATTTACAAACAACCAAACATACATAGCAACATAACAAGCCTATCCTAGCATGTGGTTTACTAACAAGGGGATAACTAAGTGGTCATTAAAATCTTACCCGGCAAAGAGTTCTGGATACAACTTCCTTATGCTCTCCTTTGTTTCCCATGTATAGTAATTCTCGTTATCACCCCACTGGACCTTGACTAGTTGCACTGTCTTCCTTCGAAGTTGCTTTGTATCGCACTCGACAATACGGATCGGCCTGTGGTTCCCAACCGCCTCGGGATCTACTTCGATGTCGTCCAACTGATCCAGTGAAATTAGTCATATCGGGGTTGTGCACGAACTTCCTTAACTTGGAAATATGAAATACGTTATGAACTCCTGCCATCTTGCCAGGTAATTCAATTTTATATGCCAAATTCCCAATTTGCTCGAGAATTGGGAATGAACCAACAAATCTTGGTGTTAACTTGCCTCTCCTACCAAATCAAATCACGCTTTTTAACGGAGAAATTTTGACAAACACCAAGTCGCCAACGGAGAATTTTAAATCTCATCGCCTCTTATCAGCATAACTGTTATGCCTATCTTGGCCAACCTTCATTCGCTTTTGAATAACCTTGATCTTGTACGAAGTTTCTCTTATTACATCTGGCCCAATCATGAATTTCTCACCAGTTTCCAACCAACATGATGGTGAGTTGCATGGTCTTCCGTACAAAGCTTCAAATGGAGTCATACTAATACCGGATTGATAACTATTATTATATGCGAATTCAACCAGATGTAAATGGTCATCCCATGACCCTCCAAAATCTAATATGCAAGCTCTCAAGAGATCTTCTAATACTCGATTCACCCTCTCTGTTTGACCATCAGTTTGAGGATGGTACGCGGTACTGAGATGTAATTCTGACCCTAAAGCCTCTTGTAAGCTCTTCCAAAATCCACTAGTAAACAACAGATCTCAGTCACTCACAATGCTTTTGGATATTCCATGAAATCTCACTAACCACTTCATATACAGTTCCGCTAACTTTGCTGTCGTTCTATTCGACTTGACAGGTATAAACCTTGCACTCTTGGTCAATTGGTCCATAATCACCCAAATGTTATCATGGCCCGATCTAGTCCTTGGTTACCCATCAATGAAATCCATTGAGACTTGTTCCCATTTCCATTCTGGAATTTCCAATGGTTGCAGCAAACCACTAGGCATCTTTTGCGTAGCTTTAACTGGCTGACAGTTCATGCATTTGGATATAAACTTCCCAACATCTCTTTTCATCCCTTCCCAGTAGTAGGTCTGCTTCATGTCTTGATACATTTTGTTATCACCAGGATGTATAGTCAGTTTTGAGTGATGACATTCTCTAAGCACTTCGTCTCTCAATCCATCGACATTGGGCACAACTAGTCTCCCATTCTTTCTAAGCCATCCTTCTCGATCAAGCCCATACTTGTTCATCTCCTCACCGTCGATACTCATCTCTAACTTGGAGATGATTTCCAATAGGTTAGGATTATCCCTCTGACTGGAACCAATCCGCTCAATCAAAGTGGGTCTGATCGTCAAACTTGCCAACATCTCTGGATCCAATTCGCACTTTGGTCTAAAATCGTACCCTGCAATATACTCCAGTTGCTTCCATTCAAGAAACATAGCCCCTAAACTAGCATGTCTCCTACTCAATGCATTAGCTACTGCATTGCCCTTTCCTAGTGTATATGTTATATCGAAATCGTAGGAAGCCAAGAATTCTAACCATCTCTACTGATGGAGGTTTAGATCCTTCTGAGAGAAAAGATACTTTAACGATTTATGGTCGGTAAACAACTCGAATCTTTCTCCCAAGAGATAGCGTCTCCACATCTTCAACGCGAATACGGTCGCTGCCAATTCCAAATTATGGGTAGGATATCTTTTCTCATGCGGTTTCAATTGCCGACTAGCGTAAGCTACAACCCTACCTCCTTGCATCAATACAACACCTAGTTCGGTACCCCATGCATCCCTGTATACCATCATCTCTTTGTTCCCCTTAGGAATAACTAACACTGGTGCACTCGTCAACTTCCCTTTTAGACCCTTAAATGCATTCTCACACCTTTTGTCCCAGATGAAAGCTTGATTCTTCTTGGTCAGTTGAGTTAACAGTGCTGCTATCTTGAGAATTCTTGGATAAACTTACGATAATATCCAGCCAATCCCAAGAAACTTCTTACGTCTGTTGCATTCTTGGGCGTAGACCAATCTTGTACCGTAGCCACCTTCGCACGGTCCAAAGCAATACCATTCTCCGAAACAACATGGCCGAAGAATCTCACTTCCCTCCTCCAGAAGTGACACTTAGAAAACTTCGCTTTCAATTGGTGTTTTCTCAACACCTCCATCATTACTCTCAAATGTTCTTTGTGTTCTTCCTTTGTCCTCGAATAAACAAGTATATTGTCCATGAACACAAGAACAAAATTATTCATTTGATCTCAGAATACTATATTCATAAGATCCACAAAATATGCTAGTGCATTGGTCAACCCGAATAGCATGACCAACCACTCATAGAATCCAGACGGCGTCCGAAATGCCGTTTTAGGAATACTCTTAGCTGCTACTCGGAGCTGATGAAATCCTATCGCGAGGTCCAATTGGGAGAACACTCTTGCTCCCTCCAGTTGATCAAACAAATCATCTATCCGCTTCCTAGTCACTTTATTCAACTCGCGATAGTCCACACATAAACGAAGGGAACCATCTGCCTTTGTAGCAAATAGAACTGGTGCTCTTCACTCGGAAACACTCCTTCGGATAAATCCCTTCTTTAAAAGATTGCTTACTTGCATCCCAAGCTCTCGCTGCTCCCTTGGTGCCATACGAAGAAGTTGCATCACTATAGATCTGGCATCTCTTACTAAATAAATACGGAACTCAATCCCTCGGTGTGGTGGAAGTCCGGTCACTTCCTCGAAGATATCCGGATATTGGCCAACAACGGGAACCCCTGATAACTTGTCCTGCGGGATGTCAAGGGAATTCAGAAAACTAGCCATCACCTCATCACTAGGTAGCCACCAAACACTACCCTCCGCCCATCATCCGCCCTAATAGTCACCGAAAATCCCTCATAGTCTACCACCTCCCCGTATCTTTGGAGCCAATCGACTCCCAAAATAATGCCATACCCAGCAATGCCCAAAATAAAGCAATCACAAACAAACATACATCCATGACTCGATAAAACCAAATTTCGACAAATCATACTAAGGCTAGTCGAACCACCAATCGTGTTCGTCACCACTAAAGGTCTATCGACAATCTCGGGTTCCAATGCCAACCTATCTACCAGGTCACTAGATAAGAAGGAACGGAAGTCCCTGTATCAAACAATACTTGATCAGGAACATCATAAATAGAAAGCATACCTTGAATGACGACATTCTTTCCTTTCTCCGCTGCAGTTGGGGCATTCGACGAAGAAGGAATAGCATTAATAGCATATGCTTTCACAATCTGCTTCTCTTTAGGAGGTTGTGGACACTTATCCTTATGATGTCCCACTTGGTCGCAGTTGAAGCACTTCCTGTCCGCTGGCTTTGCTCGATGTTGTTTAGCATAATGGCCCTTCTTGCCACAGCTAAAGCACTCAACCGCTTTCTTGTCTTTCTTTTTCTGACCATCCTTGGTCTGACTCTTCTTTCTATTATTCTGAGAATTATTCTTGCCTCCACCGCTAGCCTGCGGCTTTGGCTCCTCTGCAGATGCAACAACGACTTCAGTCTTGGGCTTAGGATAAAGGCTCTATGATCTTAATGCTTTCCCAACAATCTATTCAAAAGTCTCATCAATATGGTTTATAAGCCTTTCCCCCAAGTACTGATCTAAGCCTATTACGAACTTCTCATTATTCTTCTCGGGAGTGTCAATAAGGGAAAATCTATATTTCAATAAAGTATCAAACTCAGCAATGTACTCCGAGACTGCCCTACCATTCTGCTTAAGCTCCACTTCCTAAACAATTCTGATTCCTGAGCAACTGGGATAAACTTATCACTGAATCGGGCCTTGAACTGATCCCAAGTGACTTGATCCTCAGGATTAGCCGCCTTAATAGTGTTCCACCAATTCATAGTCTGTCCTTGCAGCTGGCGGGATGCTAGCTTTCTCTTCATTGCGTCTTCGATTCCCAGATCCTCGAAGATACGCTCACAACTATCCAGCCAATCCTGAACTTCTGTAGCCGATTCCGTTCCGTAGAACGGCTTCCCACCAAGACTAGTGTAGTCCTTACAGAGCTTGGCGAAATCGGCCCTAGGCGCTTGCACCACTGCACCACCACCATTTGCAGCATTAGGGGCTGCCCTCTGAACATCCCTAAGCATCTCTCTCATGAAGTCAGTGAACATCGTCCTCATATCAGGAGCATTCCTGTTATTGGCTCCTGAACCAGAATTCCTCGTATATCGGCTCATCGTTCAATCTGTAAGGAGAAAACGATTAATCATCTCTTCAGTGGTGCCAGTGCAGTGCGACTCCATCCTTAGATATACTAATAGTGTGTGTGTGAGTGTGTGTATATATCTTTTGAAAAACCAAAATATAACAAATACGCGCTTTCATATACGTACTATCCATCCCTGGTGTCTTTCCCTATGTTAACTACGCAACCTGACTCTGATACCAAGTGTGACAGCCTGCCCTGCACCAGCCGACATTTCCAATGAAACGCAACCTGACTCTGATACCAAGTGTGACAGCATGCCCTGCACCAGCCGACATTTCCAATGAAACGCGTTGTGCCATCGTCCAACCAGCACAGGACGGTCATCAAAAGAAAGGAAAGGGAAGGAAGTTGAAACTATGTATCATCAAAGAACCTGTAGTATATCTCACGGCACATGGAATAAAATATAATAATAACATAACTTGATATAAAACAGGCGAGACAGTGCGTAAGCTGAAAACTAAACCATCATAGCATCGGAAAGATCCAAAACACAGCTTATGATCCAAACCATCATTATTACAACTTTTAAAACTGTCTCTAAGAAAAATAGGAAGGTACACTACTAATGCCCAAAGTAGTGACCAACAACAACACAGGGAGAATATATGGGAACAATACGTGTAAGCCTCCTGCTCGTCTCCGGATATCTACTCGTGCATAACTAGCTAACTTGTCTCTAGTCTGCTCGCTTAGGAGCACCCAGAGTAATAAGAAGAGACATAAAACTTTGGGTCAGACAAAAGTCTGGTATGAGCGATAAGCAGCAAAAACAGAACAATAACAGGTATACATAACCATACCTGAACCTGGACCTGCAACCAAAGAGTTAGCACAACAAGATATACAATACTCTAAGGTGACACTAACACATGGTGTGAAATATTGGGGAGGGGGTGTGCATGTCATAGTGATAACAAACATCAAACATAGCAATCATCCTCACATCTCTCACTAGGTGCGTTAAGTATACGATATCCACCACTTTGATCACCTAATGCTTTGTTACGATCACTCTACCCCATGGAGTCATGAAGGATTCACTGCACTGATCTGTAACCACTAATACTTTGTTATGTCCACTCTGCCTCATGGATTCATGACAACTCCACTGCACTGGCTCATAGCCCTGCTACGATCACTTTGCCCCCATGGAGTCATGACAACTCTACTGCACTGCAATATCCGTCTCTCAGTGGTGAGTCAAAGCTATAGACATCGATAACCCCTTTGAACACGTCCTGCAGAAAAGTCCAACTCATGAACTTAGCTCGTTGGTTCCCATCTGGATCCTGAGTTACAACTTCCCATTTGGACTACCTTTGCATCTCGGGTTTTGGTCATCATCCCGATTCGTAACTCTTTATACTCTGGCTTTGGGGCAAGCTTCGACTCGTGAAACCTTGTTTCGGTTCGTGGGTCCCCCTATGGTCATCGGCTCATGGTTCTCCTTTAGTCCGGCTCGTGGTCCTCCCCTGGTCTGGCTCGTGGTGCACTACTCGAGTCCGGTTCGTGATGAATGGCTGGAGGTCAAAGCTCTGATCGTGATGCTTCATTGTGGATCTTGGAGGGTGGTCGGCTCGTGAGGCGGGCTCACGACTGGAGCGGCTCGTGATGATAGTGCCACGATTGGGTGGAGGTGGTGCCTCACGAACGGTTCATGACCAATTTCCTGCAACTTTTTAAGCGAGCTGTTTATGCCATGCGGCGGCGTTTTTGACCAATCTAACTTTGCTAAGCAATCACAAAACATTCCAAACAGTCATAGCAACATGTATAATCAACCATAAACACCAAAACAACAATTTAACATGTTTATGTGGATTAAACATACCCAAAACCCATGTTTTTCCCCTTAATCATGTTTAACCATAACTAATGATAAGATTAGCAAAACATATCCTCATAAACCCAAATTTCTATCAGAGCCCTAAAATAATATTTTAGAATTTTACAAATTTTTCCAAATTTTTCTGAGCTAAAATTTCGTTAATTATCACTATCACCCCTAATTAGATGCAATTAGTGAAAAACAATGCAAATCACTCACCTTAGCCACAAATAAAACTCTGAAACTCTACTGTTTTGGGTCGAATTCCAATGTATAGCCACAACTCTGATTTGATGCTAATCTGACTTGATTTGGTGTAGTTTTCCTTAAATAGTGATTAGAAGGTGATTTGGGGTGTTTTTGAGGATGGAGGCCATTGCTAGGGTTAGAGAAATGTTTTAGGCGGCTGAGAAAATGAAATAAAATCGTTTCCTAACTGATTTCAGCCTCCTAATAACCCTAATCCCGAAATAGGTTATGGACCTAGCTGCTAATCACCCTATTTGGCCTGGTTAAGTTGTTTTTCACCTTTCAAACCTTATTTTAGCCATATCTCCCAAATGGTAATCCGTTTGGCTAATGTGACCATTCTACTGAAAGGTAAACCATCATCCAAATCCAATGGAAGTGGTTTCAGGTCAAAAATCCTTACCAATCAAAAATCATAGGCGAAACAAGATTCGCCAGGGGGGAAACGGTCATTTGAAAATCGGCAAAAATCGTGAACATGGGAAATGACCCCAATAGCCGTTCCCCAAAGTTAGACGAGTATACGACTTCGAAAAATATGAAATAAATATTCTACGATCCTCCGATGCGTAGAATACGGGTTGTTACACGATCTATCGGATAATAGTGGAACCGATCAAGTTGGGGTATTTTAATTACCTCTCAGACCTTGAATCGACATCATGCTCATCATCAAGATTCATAGAAGTTTGATATCATAATATTCGACAAAAACAGAAATTGGTAAATCCGTTTGAGTTTCAAACCTCAAACCCTTTTTCAAAACAATGTTGTTGTTTTGAACTATCCATTAAGTTAACTTAAATATTAAATCAGGAAAATTTAATCCAAACATTTGACTAGATTTTCTTATCCTCTGATAACTAAATTATCTTTTTACTTTACTTAATTAAGTTAAAAACATTACTTTATTCAATTTAACTTCTTTATTTACTGTACCATTTTCCTACCAAATCTGTTAGTTTACATATTATCAAGTCTTAAACAAAAACCTCTTCTATTAATTTAATTGAAATCAATTAATTTAATAACCGATTCCTATTTAAACCTTTTGATTAAAATCAACCTTACATAACCCGATAAACTGATCGTAATTAATTTTTCCTTTTAAATTAATTAATTTATTGTTTCATAAAAACAATTCGTATCCAATTAAAAACTTACGTTCTTTTCTGAGTTACTTCACAAAAACAGCTTAGCGATTCCAATGGGATATAACGATTCTTAATAGACGACATTCAAGTCATTAACCCAATTTGAATAAATAATCATATAAATACAATTCAGTATCATCAACTGATAATATCTCAACAACATATATTAATTGATAAAATATGTCAAGATGATACACTAGCAGAACGGTGTTTATTTCTGCTAACAAAGTGTTCCAACAATTCAGTCAATCAAATAAATAGTGGAACGGTGTTTATTTCCACTAACAAATGCCCATACAATATATAATCACGATTAACGAACTTAAACACAACTTAATTAATAAATCAATTAATTAATAATCCAATTCAAAATTTACTGAATTATTTGTTATTACCGAGCAATAGTTTATACGTTAATTTAGTACAACATCTGAATTTATGTTCGACAAATTTCAACTGATATTTAGCATTAAAATCACTTTTAATAAATCAATTTATTTTGAATTAAATTGTTTAAACTTGATAACTTATGTTGAGTTACTGACATAAATTATCGACTGACTCGACTATACTCACACGAACCAAACTCTACGCAAATGTCAGTTCTTGATCTATTATATACATTAATGGATAATATTTTAAACCTATAAATCATAATTTAACTCAAAGTAGTTTCCATATTTTTCCTTTTAATTTAATTTGCAATGGGCCGAGCCCAATTTGATCATCCCATATACACCATATATATATATAATGTTTAACTCACAACTTTTTTTCTTTTGTTTTAATTTTACAAACTTGTCTATATGGAATCTTTAAAGTGAAATTAAATTTTAAACTTCCCTTGTTATTATATCATTATAAAAAGAATGGGCCAAGTCCAAAGGCCCATGTATTTACGGTCCATCCATTTACACAAAAACAAAGAAACACATGTATCCATGAAAACACTCAGTCGTTGTCTCTTCTGTTTCCTGTTTCTCCTTTTGCTATCCCGTTTCTTCCCCTCTAAATGCCACAAAAACCATCCATACATTAACACGCTGCGCACCAAAGGACTGTACACTCCTTTCCTCCCATAGTCTCGTCGCTTTTTTCTTTCTTCACTTTCTATGATCAGCTCACGCACTTTCCATTTCTCTTTAGTAAACTTGGCCGAGCCATTGGCATCTACACGCACCGCCCATCTTCTGCTCGCCTTGTTACAGCAAACGCTTTAAGGCACCTAAACCCAGTTTCCCCGTTTCATCCTTCCTTCATGTTTTACGTTATGTTCTTTTTTCTTTCCTTTCAATTCATTTCAACAAGAACTATTTCTGCATTATATTATTACAAAACCTACTACTTATGACCTAACAAAATTATCCATCAACACTTCCTACTTCTTTCTTGACCAAGCAAACCGTCACAGTAACTACTATAAAGTCCTATGCACCAGAAATCAATACTACATCAACCAAACGTTACTACATTTGTTAAAACAGCAACCACTACTGCTCACTTCAACCTTCTCTTTGATCTCATTGTATAAGCACAACTCCAATTCAAAAACTACCTCTGCCTTTAATGGAGCAACACCCTCTTTACCTCATTATCTTCACTTAAGTCTACAACTCCGTCACTATGCCACTGTTCTGTCATTCAACACAATATGTTACATTAGTGCTACCCGGTCACCTATTAACTTATTCTCGACGCATATCATCACTCAATAATACTATTCACACCGAAAATATCAAACCAACTGTTAAGATTTACCCTTTATTATTATTATTATATCAAAACAGCACATAGTTAGCACACAGTGGATCTTACTAATCCAGTCTAGTTTTACAAACAAGTCATGTTGATTAATCAATACCAGCAGTGGCTACTATATTTCTTATGAAATCACCAGGCCTATATATATAAACATCCCCACAACACTCTTCTATCCACTTCTTATTTTCACCTTTTTTTATTTCATATATACTTTGTTTTTATAAGGATAATAATCATAATAATAGCAGTCATGAAGTTTGAATCAAAACATACATATACATATCAAGATATATGTATTTGCATAATCGGCAAAAAAAATTTATACTTTACTTGGTTCACTATTTTATGCATACCGATTACAGGTTTGTTCTAATTTAGTTTTAGTCAGTATGAAAATCTTATTCAACCAAATCAACATATGCACATGTCCCATCTTTGTTTCTAGCTGATACAAATGATTAACTTAACCCAAATCTCAAACTCAAGACACTCATACATATATATATATTCCCTAACATATACATAAACAAACAATAGCATTTGAAAAGAGAAAGGGGTTTACTCACAAAGTTTGTTCACTGTTTCTCTGTTTTTCATTCATTGTTCACAGGTTTTACACTGCCATTTCTTCTTCTAGGTTCCAGGTTTATAGTTCTTTGTTGCTTCCTTGATTTGTTTTGCTCGGCTTCAGTTTTTGGGTGTGTATGTATGAGGGGAGGCCACTATATTTATAGGTGAATAAAATGTATAAAATACAAATAGCTTGTAGGCTTTGCAGTGGTGTCTAGGCTATCTAAAACTGTTGCATTATTGAAAGAAATGGCATTGGCTCTCATTAAATCCTTCCAGCTATACTACAGCCATGTTAAAGTGTTTAAAAAACAGCTTAGCTCTTAAGTAATGTATTCATCCTACCCAAATATTACAGTTCTATACATTGGTTGTACCTATGGTGTGATGGCTTGTGTTTAAGCATGTGCTTATGGATTGTACATGGTGTGATTTTGAATGGGAGCAGCTGTGTAGTATAACTATGCCTATGTGTGGTGATTGAAAGGAGTGAAGCTAATGGTTATGTCTTTGTTGTTTTTGAAAAGGAGATAGCTGTGTTTTTTTGCTGTTTTGATCTCATTTCAATCAAATCTATTATTACTATCCCCTTTCATATACTTCAAGATGAAGTAATTTAATTTTAATTTAAATATTCCTATTTATTTTTCTATAAAATTCTATATTTATGTGCATTAAAACAAGTTTGGATGGTAACTGAAACGTTTGCATACTAACTGTCAAAGAGACTTCATAACTAGCATAGGCTGTAGTGTCATAGTGAAGGTTAGGGCTTGAACAAACTGAGTTTTGGAAAGTTGTTAGTTAATAACCTTTGTATGCACATAGGTTCGCTACTTCCTTGACAAACAAGCAGTTGAAAAGAAATTTTTTGGAATTGAATATCATGCCAGTGATTATATGGCGTATAAGTAATCACACTAGTTCATTTGCAAACGAGACAATACTAGCTTAGCAACGTCGGCTTTGTTGAGAGCTACATGCTACGGTGCGTTGGTCGTTGATACATGTTGGTAAAACGGGCAAAATGACTTGGTAGGAAGACTTTGCCATTTATTTGTATATATATGATTTTTAAATTATTATTATTCTAATTTTCTATAATATTCAAATTCAATATTTTCTATTTTTATACAATTATAAAAATATAAAACAATTTGACAAAACACTATTTATTTGAATTCATATACCTTTATATAATGCTTAGAGAATTTAAACCATTAACATATATATATATATATAACTGGAATTTTTCTCAACATTTATTATTCAAAATTTATTATTTCAAATCAATTATTGAAATAATCAAAATAAATTGTATTACAGAAGTCGTCAAAACCCAGGACGTTACATTTATATTTTCATGTCCATCCAAAATCGGACATCAAAATCAACTTCAAATTCTCATTGAATATTATATTTCAAAAATATCCATGTTTATTCCGGATTGGAATAAATTCTCAACCAATATCCATATAAATAAATTAATATGGATTACATTCGTCATAAACACCCAACGATAGTTGAAAACAACTATCAACATACAAAATGACATCCAGTGTGCATTTTATTTTTATATAAGCTTAAATCAAATAATTGACGCTAACAAAAATCCGTCAATCTACCGATTAACCGAAATTTCACACAAGAGAGATGTGTGAGTCAAATATCATGTCAAGACCCGTGTGGGGTTATCAACCAACAACAATAAATTTAAATCAATCACTAACATACAATGCACACACCAAAGTCATAAATAAATAAATACTCAACTACTAAATGCCATTTAAGGCCGCCACAAGTGTCCATCCACGGAGTACGAAATGCGAGTGTCGCATTTTCGTACGACATTTCTAATGCAAGGGATTTGTGAATAGTTCATGTGTTGAACTCCAAAAGGGATATTATAACTACATGTTGCAATTTCTAACTTGCAACCTAAAATGCATAACTAACAAATCATGACATAATAGCCTAGAAATAATACTTTGGTGAGCGAGTTCTCACCCATAAGCTAAACCAATTCATCGCGACTCTTCTAATGTAGAAAATTCTTCGCCACGTTTTCTCCGTTTTCTGCTTTTCGCACTCGAATTCGCCTCTCTAGATCTTGAATTTGCATACGACGTTCAGTCTTCACCAAACCTTATCAGTAGCACAAACGCGTCATTCCGGACAACTTTTGCCTAGTGGACTTTCTTCCCAAAACGCTCCAATTCGCCAAAAATCGCGAATCTTCGCTCCAAAACTACAAACTTCAAATGCGTTTTTCGAGCAGCTCCGAATTCCAAAATTCGATTGTGATATGTCAAAATCTAGAGAAAAATATGATCTACAACTTTAGTATTGTGGAGTTTTGGCCAGAAATGCACGGATTGAAAGATATTAAGGAAAGAATGACAGGGTTGTTTTTGCAAAACGGGAATTTTGTAAAAGAGGGGTTTTTGGCCATGATGGGGCCCACGGTCGGAGTTGTAGGCCTGATAGCGGCGGGGGTGTCCGGACGTGGCTGGAGGGTGGTAATGACGATAGTGGCGGAGGCCATAAGGGCGGTGGTGGTGATTTGGGGCTAAGGGTTTTTTTAAAGAAGGAAAAGAGAGAGAGAAGAGGAGGAGGTGGAGAAGAAGGGAGGCGGCTGGCCGACGGCGGGGGTGGGGGGGTGGGGGGGAAGGCAGCGGCTGCAACAAGGGGGTAGGGGGAAGAGGCCATTAAAATGAAAACATGAAGAAAAGAGGGGGAGAGAAAAATGAGAGAGAAAAGGAAGAAAAGCGACTATATGCTCGTTTCTCTCCGAATCGCACAACTAAAAACGATCTTCGTTTTCCACGGATTTCGAACATGAGATAGTACACGTCAAGACGAAACAAACGAACCAAGTTTCGTCGAATTCCGAATTCGTTTGACCTTCCGTTAAAATTCTAAAAATGCTTAAATAAGTTTCAAAAATGCGATTCCAACATATCTTTTCTTTTTGTACGCCCAAACGCTAACTCCAAAAATCATTCCCTTTGGATTTAACCATTATTTGACGATATAAATACAAAAAAATACCGAATCGAATTCTGAGATCATCTCAATAATATTCCTTTGTAAACTGATCGCCTGTTTTTGAACAAATGTTTTTGCTTCACACGACCATATACTGACTCCGTTCGACGCGCATTTTGGAACTTAACAATGATTTGTCATTATGAATCCAAAAAAATTTATCTCGTCGAATTCTGAACTTCTTAGCAAAATTTTACTTTTTAAGGGCTATGCGTTGATTTTAAAAATAGAATTTTTAAAATTTTCAAAAACAAAGCTTATAAATCAATTTAATAATTTTACCAAGTTTGTTTTAAGTCAAATAAAATATAAAAACTAATTTTAAAATTATTCTCTAATTTTATTTAGAAAAAATACCAATTTATATTCCAAAATTGATTAAAATAGCTTAAAATAAAATTTTAAATTGGTTCTAAAAATACGGATTGTTACAACCTCCCCCACTTAAAAAAATTTCGTCCCCGAAGAAGAATAGAGCTAAAAGTTTTTTAACTAACCAACTCAAATTTCATTCTGACTTGCATTCTTCAACTTTTCAATTTCTAAGAACTTCTAAATTTCTCCCAAATTTGGCTAAAACCCAAAATTTCTAAAAAAATTCGCCATAGTCTCCTTTGTATGGGGAGGGTCTGAAAACTTTATTAGGCCATATTAGGCACCCAATAAATCATATATATCGCATACAAATCAATTGTGCACACCTAATATAATTTATATACCCCGATTCCACTATACCCACGCGCTAAAATTAAAACAAGAGAGACGTGACATGTGTATTTATGTCATCTCAAGACCTATGTAGGATTTTTTTATTAAATCATGCAATTTACCGTTATATGTTATTAAGTCCATAATCAGTCCTCAGTACAACCTGTAATTCAATCCTCGCCATACAAGCATCTTTCTCGTATAGTACTCCCAAACCTCGTCATATAAGCGCCAAATGCTTATATGGAATATGATATGCTATGCCATCTTCAGTAGTATGATATGCGGTGTGATCCATAATTTATTTGTTACTATCCTATGGTGTATATTTTAGATTTCACACAGAACAACCATCATATCACATCCAAATCACTCACAGTAGTTTAATATAATAATAAAATTCCGCAACCAACTCATTAAGGTGCACCTATTTGTTGGGCACACAATTTATTTCTCTACTCAACGCTAAGTCATTAACTTGCTCGACATATATACGCATATATATCCAATTCTAACTAAACTTGTAATTCAGTTTAACTTAACTCAATTGAATTAAATAAGAAGTGTGTTTGTATATTCAATGTCTAAAACTGCCAAAGATAACATCTAATTTATTTAAATCAAACGTCATAAGTAATCGAACAAGAAATCAAACAATCACACAAATAATCAATTGATTAATTAACTTTCTAAACATATAATTTTTATACATTCATTTTTTTTCTATGATTGGATTATATATATAATCACAAATACGTTACTTATAAATGTGCCACTCTCAACTCATTCTAGGGCATTACTATCCCCATCTCTAATGAGTTTCTCATTCAAGGATATTACTGATCTTATCTCTAATGAGTAATCTTAAATAGAATTTTACTAATTCTATCTCTGATGAATTCTTTCACTCATTTCTAATGTATCTTGTTCTCGAGCTTTGTAAACCAAAGCTCTGGTACCACCTTGTTACGCTTTGAAATCTCCCGATCTCCGAAGAGACGGAAAAGCCTGGATTGCGTTGAGAACATGACGCCTCAGAACACAAACATGAGAACTTTTCATTGCTTTTACAACAATTTACATCAGAGTACAAGAATAAATCAGAGTACGAATAAATATTACATGGCTGAAAAATAATATCAGAGAATAAAATACATAGCAACAAAAATAAAAATGTATAAATACAATGCACAGCGGAAATAACATCAACTACCACAACTGAAGGAAATACGCAGATACAAAGCTTTCCGAATATAGCTCTAGCTGTAAACCATGATCCCGTTAAATAGAAATCTGCAAAACACAAAACTACTGACTGCCCGTGTGGAAAATATGGGCACCCAGAGTTTAGGCGAAAACAATAAACTCTAGGTCAGTCATGGAACTAGTGTGAGAACTTAAAACAGTTATTAAATCTTTACTTTAAAATGGGGTAAATCACGGGACCATGCCGTATGTCATGGAATGGGTTCACTCCCATGAATACTCTGAGATAAAACAATTTGTAAACAACGCAATGCTTTTCAAAAAATGAGGCTATAATAAGACTCAAGGTCCCATCACATAATGCAACGCAAGCCCAAGGATAGAGTTTTACCTTATAATAGCCAAACATGCTTGGTACGTCTCAAAATTTATCATTTTGATATACTGTAAGTGCATAGTGTCAAATACAACTTCAAATATAAATGTATCAATAATAGATGGCATAGGTGTCATATATTATGTCGCCATATAATTTTACAACTAAAACTGAAAAATGTCGTATTGGAAATTGGATTTCCATCATGAGTCAAGGCAAGGGATGGTCTCCTTACCGATTCGGATCACCTCTAGCAAGATGATCCAGGATCACACCTATGGGAAACCCTCACAAGGCTGGTCCACACTTACTTTTGTGGATTGATTATTCCTGAACATACGTTTCCCGGCCTTATCAGACCTATCACTCGAGACTTTTAGTTGGCTCTATATCCAAGGCGCCTCATAATCTAACATCCACATAAGTTAAAATGTATAGGATCCATACCATGACACAACTTCTAGCTAGAAAGAAACGTATGCACTCTTTGCGTCCCTTATCCCGTTTTTGACTCATACCGGGGTGTGAGACTCGCGAATTAACGCTATACACAAAGCTATGCTACATAAAGTTGTTCTTTGATCATCATCCGCAAGACCCTGCTTTTCAACAAAAGCCTTGATCAATACATCTTAGCATGCCACATTATCAATCTATACCATACCATTGATTTCTGCCAATATATAACCTCTAAGCTCATATGTCTCGGAGAAGGGTGTTAAGCAAGAGAATAAATTCTCCGCCAAAAAACATATATATATATTTAGCAGAGATCAACGAATATAACACACAATACAATGTCAGACACAATCCATTTTCAAGTTCGTTCTGGGTCTGAACGAAACCGGAGGCACCTTATTCCTCGTCCCATATTTCCAATACAGGAGAAAGGCCCTCGCATATCTGAACCACCAACAGGTACGTCCGGACAACTACCACTATAACCCCTTCAAGGCAACAGGCTCTGTCAAGGGCATCAGCAGCAATCCATTCGATGTGTAGATTGTTGCTCTTGCACCATCTTCAATATCTTCGATTTTTAGTCGTCGTAATAGTTGTTCAAAATGGGTTAAACCCAGTTTTTCTGAATAAATAGCGCATCTTATAATTAAGTGATATATATAAACACATCATATGCCTCATTCCAATCCAAAATATTCTTTTATTCAAATATTCTTTTTACTGGGAATTATTCCCATTAATCTTATCAAAAATTTAATTCATTTAAACCTCTTGTTTAAATCATTCTTTGAAAGCCATTGCAAAAGATTTTGTTATATTTTTTCACAACATAAACCAAATTAAGGTTTATATAACTAGTCAGGATTATCGAGCCTTACCGAAGAAATCATTTATTTTATTTATCCCAACCCCAACCTATTCATCCCATGGAGCAACCTATTCATCCCATGGAGCAAAACTGGTAGCACTCCGTATTTGACACCCATCGTTATTGGTAAATTTAATTACCATTTCACGTTCAAATCTAATTAAAGATTTAACAATCGCATGGAGTAAACTGGTGATACTCCATCTCAAATACTTCTCGTGTTTGGTAAATTTAATTACCATTTAACTTTCAATCTAATTAAAGATTCATTAAAACTCCAACTTAGTTTTAATCTTCCAAAAATCATTACTTACTGATTATTCAACCTTCGGAAAATTATCTTGTCTTTACTTGGGTTAAAGAAAAAAATGTCATGTAAAACATCGTTCACGATAAACCAAAAATCATCTTCCATTTTACATGGAATACTATAAGTGGAATAGCGGAGAAGCCCTTTTAAATTCCATAAATAGTAAATGTTTTCCTACACGGAAGCCCTTTTAGATCTCCTGTTACGTCCATTTCAAGTCAACAGTTGAAATTCGCGAACGGTCGTTGTGCGATACGTTCTATTCAAACCATTTAAATATATAATATATATCGTCGATTTCTATTCAAAACTTATTTTATAAAACGTTATAAATTTGTTTTATAAACGATTTCAACTTCCATTTCAATTTTTAATTAAAATTGAACATCCCATTTTATTATGATCTCAAAATGATAATATTTCCAAAATGTAATATTTTGAAATTCAATCTTCTCGATATTCATTTCAAAAACAAAGAAAATCGATATAGATATCCATTCGAGTTAAAATAGTGTTTTCTACTTAACTCAGCTTCATATATTTTTATATTTTCGTGTCCATCCAAAATCGGACATCAAAATCAACTTCTAATTCTCATTGAATATTATATTTCAAAAATATTCATGTTTATCCCGGATTGGAATAAATTCTCAACCAATATCCATATAAATAAATTCATATGGATTACATTCATCATAAACACCCAACGATAGTTGCAAACAGCTATCAACATACAAAATGACATCCAGTATGCATTTTATTTTTATATAAGCTTAAATCAAATAATTGACGCTAACATAAATCCGTCAATCTACCGATTAACCGAAATTTCACACAAAAGAGATGTGTGAGTCAAATATTATCCCAAGACACGTGTGGGGGTTTCAACCAACAACAATAAATTTAAACAATTCACTGGCATACCATGCACACTCCAAAGTCATAAATAAATAAATACTCAACTACTAAATGCCACTTAAGGCTGCCACAAGTGTCCATCCACGGAGTATGAAATTCGAGTGTCGCACTTTCATACAACGCTTCTAATGTAAGGGATTTGTGAATAGTTCATGTGTTGAACTCCAAAAGGGATATTATAACTACATGATGCAATTTCTAACTTGCAACCTAAAATGCATAACTAACCAATCATGGCATAATAGCCAAGCAACAATACTTTGGTGAGCGAGTTCTCACACATAAGCTAAACCAATTCATCGCGACTCTTCTAATATAGAAAATTCTTCGCCATGCTTTCGCCATTTGTCGCTTTTGGCACTTGAATTCGTCTCTCCAGCTCTAGAATTTGCATACGACTTTCAATCTTCACCAAACCTTGTCCGCAGCACAAACGCGACATTCCAAACAACTTTCGCCAAGTGGACTTTCTTCCCAAAATGCTCCAATTCGCCAGAAATCGCGAATCTTCACTCCAAAACTGCAAACTTCAAATGTGTTTTCCAAGCAGCTCTGAATTCCGAAATTCGATCGCGATATTTCAAAATCGTAGAGAAAAATATGATCTACAACTTTGGTATTGTGGAGTTTTGGTCAGAAATGCATGGATTGAAAGATATTAAGGAAAGAAGGACAGAGTTGTTTTTGCAAAACGGGAATTTTGTAAAAGAGGAGTTTTTGGACATGGTGGGGCCCACGGCTGGAGGTGTAGGCCTGACAGGCGACGGGGGAGGCCTGACGTGGCTGGAGGGTGGTAATGGCGGTGGTGGTGATTTGGGGCTTAGGGTTTTGCAAAGAAGGAAGAGAGAGAGAAGAGGAGAAGGAGTAGGTAGAGGAGGAGGAGGCGGCTGACCGAAGGCGGCGGGGGAGGGGGTAGGGAGAGGAGGCCATTAAACGAAAACATGAAGAAAAGAGGAGGAGAGAAAAATGAGAGAGAAAAGGAAGAAAAGTGATTATATGCTCGTTTCTCTCTGAATCGCACGACTGCAAACGGTCTCCGTTTTCCGCGTATTTCGGAAACGAGATAGTACACATCAGGACGAATCCAACGAACCAAGTTTCGTCGAATTCCGAGTTCGTTAAACCTTCCGTTAAAATTCCCAAATATGCTTAAGTAAGCTTCCAAAATGCGATTCTAGCGTGCCTTTTCTTCTTGTACGCCCAAATGCAAACTCAAAAAATCATGTCTTTTTGGATTTAACCATTATTTGACGATACGAATCCAAAAAAATGGAATTGAATTCTGAGATCACCTCAATAATGTTCCTTTGTAAACTGATCGCCTATTTTTGAACAAATGGTTTTGCTTCGCACGGCCACATACCGACTCCATTCGACGCGCATTTTGGAACTCAGTAATGATTTGTCATTATGAATCCAAAAAATTTTATCTCGTCGAATTCTGAGCTTCTTAGCAAAATTTCACTCTTTTAAGGGCTGTGCAATGATTTTAAAAATTGAATTTTTAAAATTTTCAAAAACAAAGCTTATAAATCGATTTAATAATTTTACTAAGTTTGTTTTAAGTCAAATAAAATATAAAAACTAATTTTAAAATTATTCTCAAATTTTATACAGCAAAAATAACCGATTTATATTCCCAAATTCATTAAAATAGCTTTAACAAAATTTAAATTGGTTCTAAAAATACGGGTTGTTATAGAATTGAATCTTTGTGACTTTGAATTGTGGCTTCCTGATGCTTCCTCGTCACGATTTGGGATTTTGCTGGCGATCGAAAAATTGTGAGTTTAAAATGATTTCTACGATATGCTTTCGAATTGATTTTTTTTGCTTGTTTGTTTTTCGTTTATCTTATTTGCTAGTGATCAATTGGAATATATAGGATAATTAAATCCTATAAATTCCCTGATTTCTTGAAATTGATTTTCTTTGATTGTTTGCGTGATTTCCCTTCTGATTCATGCGTGATTCTGATCCTTGTGTTGCCTTGATTGAATTCGATCGAGATTATTCTTGCTTTACTTTCACCCTTATGTTGCGTGATAAAAATTGCAGTAAATTCTTGGTTGTTTCCTGGAATAACAATATGTGTTTGTGGCTCCTTGAAAATTTTGCATGATTGATGAACTGTTGCCTTGAAACTTCCTTGATAAGATTGCCATGTAATCTGGTTTAATTTTGGAAATAAAATAAAATTGTTTTTGCCCAAAATAAAAGATGCCAAGATTTATTGCCCCACTGCAATCTTGCAACATATTTGTGTATTTAATTATAGTTTGCCAAAAATTTATGCAGCGATTTCCTTGCCAAAGAAACTTTTTCCAAAAAGTGATTTCGAGATCCTTGAGTTGCCAAAAATGTGCTTGTGTGATTTTGTAAAATATGATTGCTCATGAATGCATCTCTGGAATCATTGAATTGATATTCTTTACCAAAACTGGCTCTTTGATTTGCAAGACTTATTTGCCACGTAGCTCAAAACTAGAACCTGTACATTCCCCTGTATATATGCTGTTTATTTTCCCTAGGTATGAAGTTCTGGGTGCAATAATTCGTTGACATGAGTGTGTATGAACTTCTGGTTTTGTATGTGCACATGTATGTGTTGTTGTTGTTGTTGTTGTGTACACATTGACTTTGATGCTTTGAGCTTGCCATACATACTGACCCACATATACATATGTATATCAGTGTATTGCTCGACTTTTCCATTTCTGGAAATGAATGAACACTTCACTTGTACTTCAAGCACTGACCAATATTTGAACTGTAGTAGCAATCCATGTTAAGCTGTCTTGATCTTGACCACAAACCATTTCCATGTATAACCTATGTACATGTTGCCACTTTAAACATGTTATGGCATGTTGACCGTTGTACATTCATTTCTCTGACCCTTGTGTTTTAAAAAACTGGACACTTGAGACTTGAGTTTGTCGGCCATGTCTTGCCAAGATTCTTGTGACACTTGCCTTATGAACTTGACCAGTTTTGCATGGCTTGTATTTCATTGTGCTTGTCCCTTGTCATTCTTGCATCATGCATGAATATAACTGTACTGGCTTTGGTCATTCATGTTTGTACATTTGCACTTGAAATTTTACAAGCTGCTTCATCACCAGGTTGTTTGGCCTGACTTGAAATGTATTGTCATGCTTGTTTGAGTCCAGTACAATGTGCATGCTTGTTTGAGTCCAGTACAATGTGTACTTGAACTTGAATAGCTGGCTCGACCATTCTTTGATTATTTTTGCATTAGTAATTTGTTGTGTATGTTTGCATGTCTCTTGGCATCCTGTATACATCCTAGTTCACATTACAACAAAATGACCCTTCACTAGCGTTTAAAAAACGCTATAAAAGGCTATTATAGGGTTTTTATAAATGTTGTATATCAACAAGCTATAATAGGTTATGCATATATAATAACAATATAAAAACATTGTAAAAAGCACGCTATCAGTAATGACCTTTTATAGCTTTCTTACGCTATAAAAAGTTATATTTATAACTTATTTAACATGTTATGAGAACATTATATTACAATGACGAACAGACATAAGGCGGTCAAAAAGCGCTATGATTTCTTAAAACAGCGTTTTTGAAACGTTATTATTTACTCTAATAGAGTTTCAGAAATGCTATTAAAACCTTTAGTTGCATGCTATTGAAACCATTATTTGTGTGCTATGAAAAGCATTTTTGCACTATATCCATTATCACACTTCAATTGCCAGATTTACATAAACACAATATACCATTTCACAAAATCATATAAATCACAACAAACCCAAATTAACTGAGCATTCAAATTTCATATAAAATAATACATTGTAAGTTATAACATTTAATGAACATAACATTGGAAGTGTAAATGATACACATAATGATTAGGAATGCAAACCACACAAAAAAAATGTTACTTAAAATCCTTAGTATACAACAGCATATTGTCATTTGTATGCACCATAGATGGGTAAGTACCTATGGAAAAAAAAATCAACAATTAGCGATTATAACTATATGTATATATCATTAATACATGAGATACTATGTATATATATACAATATATATGTTTGTGTGTGTGAGTGACTTAATTATATAAACTTAATTTAGTTAATTTTTATAAAACTTTGTTGATTTATGTAAACTAATTTAATTAATTTATTTAATTTTATAGAATTTAGTTAATTTATATAAACATACTAAAACAATATCAATACCATATGAAATTTCTTGAAATGAACGTAAATTTTATTTTAAATACTTTATTTACTAATTACTAGTCTATTGTTATAAACTTATAAATTTTTAAAAAACTTAACTAAAAATTATAAACATGTTTAATTTAATAAAATAGTTTATTTAATTATTTGAAAACATAATTAACTTAGTTACTTATTTTAAACTTAGTTACTTTATTATTATTATTATTATTATTATTATAAATCTAATTAACTTTTTAATAAACTTAATTAATTTTTATAAAAACTTAATTAAATTAGATAATTTTTATTAAACTTAGTCCACTTGTATAACAATTTAACAAAGATTCCAAAATAGAGAACATAATTTTTGAAAAACTAACATAATTTTTATTGAACATAGTTAATACTCATAATTGTTTTTTGAGCAAAAATACGCATAAACTTTAGTTAATTTAATTAAAAAACGAAATTTAGTTATTTTTTATAAAATTGAATTAACTTAGCTAATTTATATAAACATATGGGAACAATATCAACAACATATGGAATTTCTTGAAATGGATGTAAATATTGTTTTAAATACTTTATTCAACAATTCCATGTCCATTGTTATAAACTTATTAATTTTTATAAGACTTAAATAATTTATAAACTTATTTAATTCAAAAAATAATTAGCTTATTTAGTTATAGAAAACTTAATTAACTCAGTTACTTATTCTAAGCTTAGTTACTTTATTATTATTATTATTATTATTATTATTATTATTATTATATTACTATTGTTACTATTACTATTATAAACTTAGTTAACTTTTATAAATTTAATTAATTTTTTTAAAATAAAGTTAACTTTTTTCAAAAGTTAGATGACTTTTATAAAACTAACTTTAATTTTTACTAAACATAGTTGATTTTCACAAACTTCGATTGATTAACTAAGTAACGAAATTTAGTTAATTTTCATAAAACTCAATTAACTTGGTCAATTTTTTCAAAACTCAATTAAGTATTTGATTTTTATATACCTTTAGTTATTTTTTATAAAACTCGATTAATTAACTTAGATAAATATTTATAAAACTTAGTTTATATATTTGCACAATCCAAATATGTGCAAGGGCAAATCCAAACTTGGTGAAAATTAGAGCTAATTTGGTAATAAGTTTTGTTTGAGGCTTAAAGTTGAATTTTTTTTGGGGACAAAAAAGCAAAAAGTTTTCCTTAATAGAATGATTTTATTAATTAAATTTATATAATATGCATATTATATAGTAAAAAGGATCTACCCTAGGGGACCAACCCCTCCAGTAGTTCGGCCCTTTCCTTCCTGTTGTTGAACATCGCCTATAAGAAAATAAATATAATTAGTTGCACATTATTTGTCAAACTAAAAATAATATTCATGACCAATAAGTGAGGTAGCTAGTAAACTTGTGTATGTGTTGATCATCTAGAGGAAGTCTTTGTAAATGCAGTTTGGAAACCAGAGTTTCTTATATGGACCAACTATATACAAGTTCACGTTTGCCCCCAGCCTCATAAAGAAAAGCTGAAACTTAGCTAAGAATTTTACAAATGATACATACAAACAAAGAGAGATTAATTGTTAAACCCGTTTGTCTCCAAGCTTTATCACACCATTGTCAATCATTTCTCTGTAAAAGTCATTCCCTTCACTTATATGCTCAGCAACCCAGCAAACATGAAGAAACCCTTATAATGTGCCGTGTCCAACAGATCTTCACTAAACCACAATGCACTCAATTCATACATGCTAAACCTCAGGTTCACTGGACCATTTACTTGCAAATACATTCATAACTTGCACCAACTTGTTATATATTCATATAGTAACCAATTGTCTGTAGTTTGCTTCATGTATGAAAACAACCTTCTCTGGAACACAATAAACAAAATACATGCTGCAGGTCCACTTATAAAAGAATGCATAGATATGAAAATACACCCAATATGGTCACATACATATGACCTAATTTTATACCAAATAAAGTTTAATAAGAAGAGACTAAACACGTTCAATGCATATATGATGCACTACATTATACCCAATATGTTGCACTACATTGTTTTCCTAATTTTTTTTTTTTTTTTTAAAATGGTCTCTGCAATTATAGTATGATCTACATGGATAGATAACACTTAAAATATCATACATTCCTTTCTAAGTACTCTGCCATCATACTTATTGTTAATTAAAAAGCTTTACACTGTGTTTGCACACATGCTACTAAGTTTTCACTCTGCTATCTATCAAACTCTGTTTGCACACTATGCAACTACATTGCACTACCAAGTGCAAACTTGCAGTGAATTCAAACCTTGTTGCACAACTGCATTCCTTTCTAAGGACAATCTACAATGCGACATTGCTTACGTACCTTAACAGAAATCAGAATTGGAGAATAATCACTCACCTCAGATTTGATTTAGTTGGCATTCGTATTCGGGGAAAAATTTCATCCATGGGACATTCATGAATCCTCTGTCGGCTTTGGTTAAAATGTTTCTTTTAGGGCCCAACAACAATGAAAATTGGAATCCTCCACTTCATTGCTCAACATCGGCTTGCATATGAGTTTTAGGTTGAGGCTGAAGTAGAAATCGAAGGAGGCGTACATGGTGCAGGCCATCAGAAGGCCTCCGTTGTAGAATTCCAGGGATGGGATGTACTGAGCCATTTTCATGTTTCATCTTTGCACTGGGCGGTGACGAAGTTGGCCAGCTATATGTCTAGTTTTAGAAGGTCGGACACCGGCTTACGAACTGAGTGGTCTGTTATATTCATTGAGTGTGCCTCTTCAGATGTCTCGGACAAGATCTTTCCTGTTGATTAAACATTAAAACGTCAATATTTACTATTTAGGTCATAAAAAATTTACATAATAATAAAAAGAATGTTAGGTGATTAAACATATATGGACGAGATTTGAACTGTTCTGATTTGCAATAACTAAATAACGCATGTCAACCAACCAGACCACCTGGAGTTTTGCTTTCTGATTTTATGAATAGGATGTAGAGAACATTGCACTTGTCCAAGTCTGGAACATAACTATTAAATATTTTTAAACATAGTATATATTAGTTTCTTAAAAGAGTTTATGTATTGGTTTGACAGGGAAGACGATAAAAGATTTAATTGCAGGTTCATGACTGGAACTAAAAGACCGTAGGAACTGGAGAGGATCGACCTCTTCCTAGATTGTAGGTGTTAGTTTCCTTATCTTCTGCTAATGTCCCAGACCTGGAACTATATATAGTACATTAGACAACAATATTTTGTATAAAGCTATTGACTACAGTTAGTAAAATTCAATTAACATTTACCAAATATTTACTTGTTATCACATCAACAATAGGATCTCAGTTTTTTTTGTATACCTATTGTAATCTTTATTTCTCTTTTCTTTTCTAGTTTATGTTTAAGATAAAAATGTATTAGAACTGAAACTGACTTTTTTTATAGCATATAGTATCTTTTTAAAAATAACAGCAATGATTTGTCTTGTATGGTTACGCACCTTTGGATATAAAAAAATTGGCGTGGACAAGCGGGTTGCACAAAATTTGTTTGTATGCTCTTGTCAACAGTCTGTACCATCCTGAATATGCTATTTATAATTGATATTGATTTGTTAAATAGAATCGACTTGACTTGATTTGTAGCTCAGCTTAAATCTGCAAACCAAGCTAAGCTCAGTTTTTTCATCTCAGCTGATCTTAATTTAAATATGCTTACCTTCTCTAAATGTGCTTAATTTTTACGAGTAATGTTTAATTTATATAAAACATGTTTAACATGGTTTTTTTATGAAAATTAGTTAATTCTGTTAACTTAACTAGTATTCATATAAAAAAAAATGCTCTGTTGGTGCTTTTCTGCACACCCAAAAGTGAGCCATCGGCTATATAAATGAGGATCACATACAATAAAAATCAAACAGATCATTGTAGCAAGTTATATTGCAGAGCAAGTAGATATATTAAAGATCGGAATAACAAAAATATAAGCAACTTAACACAGTAAACCAATATAACACAATAATATGCAAGTGTAGTATAAGACTCAACAACTTCATTTAAAAATGAGTTTGTCTGACCTTCAGTCTGTGCAAGTACATATCCAACAGGATCTTCCAATTCAGCAAGTACACAAAAAAATCGGCAAGGCTTTATATCTGCATATCATGGAAAAATTTACGATCAATCAAACTTTAGATATATAAGAACAAATATAGGAAATGACAGTAGTAACTTGCAGTTTAATCAACATATAATTTGTTGTCAACCACATCAACTTTTAGGAAACATGCAGGCTGTAGCTACAGCTCAAAGCGATATAGTTATATAACTTTTTGACTTAACATTGAGGCAAGATATCAACACCTTCTAACAGCCTGCTGTTAATAGCAGCAATATTTGCTTCGCTTTCTGATCAATCGACTCTTTATTTGCTTCCAGTGTACCCATTTATGCCTAATAAGAATTTCCTTCTATCCCTTGAAGATTAGCCCTAAAAATCGTACCAATTAAAACTACTAGTGCTTACATGCTTATAATTAATATCAGATCTGGACAGGACCATTGCATTTCTGTTCCAAAAATAAGATACTGGGGTCTTGACAACAATGAAACAATGGGTGTAAAACCCAAAAGTACGAAATAGTTTTTCCTGTAAATGATTTGGTAGGTTAAGTATTCACCGAATGTACCAATTGACTGCAATTGTATGGATTCAAGTTGTGCCAATGACACTTGGAGCTTTCTATTGCTGAGAAAAGCATGTTTTGAGCACCAACTTCTTTATGTATAACCCATAAATTGGCATCTTGGTAAAAAAAAGGGCACCAATTTATTAACACTGATGATATTATCTTTGGCATTATATACTTAAAGAAGCTAGCCAGAACCTCTACATTGCCTCATAATGGTGAAATGACATTGCTTGTTACTGGTTTTTTTTTCAACATATACTTCCAGTTCCACCGTTTATTTCAGTTCTCAGAAAGCAAAAACATCGAATATTTGAAAAAATCACAACAGTTAGCATTCAATATTTGAAAAAATCAAATGTAAATTGTAATTCAATAAATAACGAACAATCGCTTCAAATCTTACATTCAAATCAAATAGGCCATACCCCATAAACAACACACAACATTTAGTAGTCATCATCATCACCTTCAGCGGTATTCATAACAAACTCCAGCTCCTGTTGTTGCTTCTCACTCCTCTTCTTCGCACCTCTCCTTCTTCTGAGAATTATGGGGAAACCTCAACGCCTTTACCGCCTCATTGTGCATGCCTATGCAGAACACAATCCTAGTATCGAAAGCGTTTAGGGGCTCGTTGGTCGAGTACACATCTCCGTTCTCTTTGGACAGATAGTATCCAACCGTTTGCATGATCTAAAGTTGTATCGATTGCCAAATCTCTAATCGCTTTGGCCACGATGCTCTCCGTGTTTGCTACCTGGTTTGGCGAGTCCAGCTGCAGCTTCTTGTTTATGTCAGATAGAGAGATGTGCGAGTAGGAGCTACTGATGTTTCTCAATCCGCTTATTATGACGTTGGGGTGCAGCCTTACTATAAGGATGTGCATCCCATCACCGCTGAATGTGGTTGTGAACTTGTCTGCTATTTTCTTGAATAGCTCAAGGTCCCCTATCCTCACAGCATTGGTGAGCTAAAAGTAAGGTACAAGTGCTTTCTTCATGCCTTGCTGCATAAAAACGGTTCGTTCATGGATCTTGGCTGGAAGAAGTCGGACAATAACCGCCCACTTTTTGCGCTGGATTCTGAAGTCTTGGGCGGCAACTGGAGCTTTACGAGCAGCCTGAAGGAAGCTCTCTTTGGCATCTGAATACTCTAACTGTATGGTCCTAATCTTTCCCAGGTAGAACAAATATTGATAGAACTATTGATCGGAGAGAGCCTCAAAACGAGGTGCTTTGGACCTCAGTTTTTCTGCTTGGTCGAACAACCTGTAGAAAAAGCAATGAGACAAATGCACTTACATTTAAAAAAACTGTAAGTATGTGTATTTACCTGATACAAGGAGGTTAGATTGAATAAATAAATAAATCTCTAACCGTGTTATTTGGCTGTGGATGTCCTTCGAAGTTTGATGCATCATATTCAGTTTTGTTTAACTTTTTTTAAAAGTAAAATCATAAGAAAATAAACAACTAAATCAAAGAAAACAGCATTTTCAGTGTTACTTCGTTAGGTAAAGCCAGTTTTAAAATAGAAATAAAAGACAATCGAGTTTTCAATTTACTTGACATAACCCTATATTGTTGCATGAACTTTAAGTTAGTATGATCAAAATGAACACCAATTCCTTGCTCTTATTGTATGGACCATCTTATTAGGTTTGTATCATTGTTTGGTTTAATGGTGTTAGGCTTTGAAGCCTTTGAAGCCTGTTAAACTTTGATTACCAAATCTGCATAAATCTTTTACATCAATCATTTTTAAATTGAATCACATGAAATTGAAATTTTCTTATTCTTGAAAACCTTCTAACATAAAACCACTACATTTAAGTCCTCCGGTCAGGCATAAAATATAAACCTAATTGAATCCATCTAAACACATTCCTTTACCATTTCAAATTTAGGGAATCAATTCCCCCAATGAACGCTCCACAAAAAATAAAAAGAAAACATGCCTTGAATCGTCAATTTTTGTATCCTAGGAGACGCTTTACCTAAAATCGTCAGTCTGGTATCCTAGGAGAAGCGAGCCTTAAAATTTTGCGTAGGGGATGAATGTCTAGAAAACTATGTATTTTGAAGTGAAGAATGTAATTTTGCAGGTTTCCTAGTTTTGGATCTGGAAACTGAAGTAAAACGGTTCCTGGAGGAACAGAAAAATAGAGGAAGAGTAGAATTGTACTGCCAATTTTTCATTTTTAAGGACAACGTGAGCACTTCGCTGTCTTTCAGCGTGAAATGGCTCCAGAGCAAAAGACAGCAACTCAAGTGTTGTGCTGTCCTGCTTGCTATCAATAGAACTTTTTCTTGTAGTGTCACCGTGAATTTGAGTGTATACTGGCTTGTATGAGTATTGCTTGGCCATGATGCATGTTGACATGTCATTGTTGTAAACTCGGATATTTGAGCTTGTTGAACCACTGTTCCTACTGTGTGTGTGTGTGTGTGTATATATATATATATATATATATATATATATATATATATATATATATGTATGTATGTATGTATATGCGTGCGTATGTGTGTGTTTGTGTATGCATATGTACTAGATTTCTTGGTTCAATCCATTCACGATGTTGGATCATGTTGTCCTTGCACAGAAATGTGTATATACATACAAAGTATGTGTATACATGTATAGTGCACGTCCAGAGAACAAATATGTGAGCACTACAGACAATGTCTACCTTGTGGTATTTATAGTGTATCACTGTGAATATCACAAGCTGTCTAGACACAGATGGATGTTCATTCTTAATCAGATCAAGTCATGAAAAATGATGAGAAACACACCAAATTCTGAGCCAAATAAAATTTTAAAATAAAATATATATATGCTAGAATTTAAAATATTATTGTTTCAGATTACTGTTTGTTTCTTCTATAACAGGTAAACAGAAGACTGGACTGATTGTGATGCTGACAGAAGACAGAAGACAAGAGTGATAGAGTCAGTCTATGTGAGAGAGAATCTGAATGCAAATATATATGAGTGTTTGTACAACTGAGTGACCGAGTAAACTGTAGTGAGGAGCAATGTATACAAATGAAATTGAATGTGAATGTATTAATTACAGTGAAATGTACAAGTAGTGGAGTTACAAATTTGTACTATTGAAATGTTGAAATAAAATATTATATTTAAATAAAATACTGTTTGAATTTTTAAATTCTTATGTATTAGTATTCTATTTAAATATAAATTTTATATCATGTCTGTGATGTAGTATAACAGTACAATTACAAACACATTTATAATAATAAATATATGTTTGTTATCATCAAACAAAAATCATAGACTTTTTAGATGCAAAATCTCCCCCTTTTGATGATGATAAACATAAAATAAGATTTTGAATATAATATTATAATAAATGTGTTTGACAGTGAATTAATGAACTCCCCGTATTTGAATGCTCTAACTACAACAAAACTTTCCCTAGATATGTGCATGAGTGAAAAACAATAATTGAAACTTTAATATTAAAATATTCAAAGAACATCCACTCATTGATCAAAATATTAATCTATTCTTCCCCTTTTGTTATCACCAAAAGGATACAAAAATCAAAACAGTGACGAAAAAAGGCTAAAAATACAACTTCAGCTCAAGAGAAGAACGATCATCACAAATCTCAATTAACCAAATAAAAATCATAATATTCTAACAACCAGTGGCAAATTTCACATTATAGAATGATGGATTTACGATGAAATTTATAAAAATGGAGAGAGTTAAAAAAATATGATATCCAATTATGTACAAAAAAGTTTTATTAAAAAAATTAAATAAGAGGCACAAAATAGTGAGGGATTTGGACAATGTTTATAAATTCAATTTAAGTGACACAATCAAATAATCTCAAATCCCAATATCTATCAATCAACAAAACATAATATATCATAAAATATTAACACATATCACAAATTAGAAAATGGATCAACAGGCTGGTTTCACACCAATGAGAATTTCATATAAAAAATTATTTATAGCAGATTATTTTCTTTTTATTTAAGAGCACACTGACCACGCATAACCAGATCCTGGGTTTTAAAATGGGGTCAGTTGCAGCTTAAAAATAAGTAATCTCATAACCATGCATGACCAGAGCTTGGACGTTTAAATGAGGTTAGGGAAACACTTATGAATATTATATTTTTATTATTTTCTATTTCAAAAGGAAAAACTCCTTAGTATATAAAACCAATATAGATGACAGAAATATGGTAGATACATAAATGATTTATGAAATAAATTTCTAATTTAATCACAATATGAAATATGCTCAACTGTACCGGGATTATTGAAAATTTTCAATTATCACCAATTCTGAAATATATTATAATCACAATTCCATCACAAATATTTCCATTGATTATTCAAGATGATTTAAAAAATATCAAACTCTCCACATTAATATGAAATCATGATGAATGACAAAATGATGATAGATTAAGAAGATTTTCGTGAAATAAATGCCAAATCAAAGATATTATAAAAACTGTTCAATCATCATGAAAAATTTAAATAAAATTTCTTCTTGTTGTGAAATATACTATAGACACAACTCATCACAATTTCAATAATCCGATAACAAGTTTGATGAGTTCTAAATATAGTTCATTTTGTTTATTGATTTTAATTTCTGAATAAACAATCAATAAATGATTTTAAATTTGAAAAATCAATTACAAGAGGGAATTTAGAAAGATTTATTGTGACACCCCACGTCCGTTAATGTCACTCACTAAGGGAATGCATTAAGTTCCATGAAGCGTTATAGATAAACAGACACCGAATAATTACAAGACAGATATAAATAAGATAGCAGCGGAAATTTAAATTTTTATTTCAACATAAATTAAAATACCGTGGTCCACAATACCATAAGTCACAAAAACCATTACAATAAAATAATGCTTACCTAGCATCATTAGAGTACATAAGAATATAAAAACATAATCCCCCAATTGAAAGAGTTAAGCCATATTAGAGACAAGAACTTGAGCCATACTTCAAAAGTAGCTCCTATCAAGGTGAAATCTAAGTCCTGACTAAGCCTGGGTGTTTCCTCGCTGAGAACCTGGGGGGAGCGGAAGAAAGAAGGAGAAACAAAAGGGTCAGACATAAAGTCTGGCGAGTCTAGTTACTTTTAGCCAGTAAATAAATAAAAGTAACATGATAGGAATATAAAGTGGATAAGGGAGATCACTACATAATTGGCAGGTGTAACAAGGTAGATAAGATAAGGTTTATATGCTTCTAATGATTACTCTGCACTGTTACTAGTATATCCAGAAAGAGATGATCCCTTGAACTATAAGGTGGTAGACTTAGGTATACGTCAAAATGTATCCTAACTACTACCCTGTTCGATCGGCTCCCTAACCCTCATAGACACCTTCTACTAGCCTCACAGTAGGAGGTATTACTTCCTAAAGTGGCAACCCCTAGTCGTAATAATGTGCACAACCATATCTACAGGTGTCACGGCCGTCTTATCCCCCTCTGCCCGGCTCATGCACGCACATGGTCCAGTCGGATTGCGCCGCCTACACCATCCTCCACGATTGGATCTCTTACAATCAGTAAGCGTGTTGCTTCTCCACCTAGTACGGAGTACTTTGTTTGATACGTACTCCGGGTTACTGACTGAAATGAGTCCCACACAATATGATATAAGCTCTGCCCTTTGTCTTGTATCCTCCACTAGGTTATCACTGACTATGTATACCACTAGGTGTTTTTACTTACATAGCCTTATTTATTTCTACCGGTTATGCTTACCCTAAAGGGTGTCTTTAATTACATAACTTTATTTTTTCCTCCGGTTATGTATACCACTAAGTGTCATTAATTACATAACCTTAACGGGTTAAGTTTGTGGGCCTATATGTGAATATTACCCACCCCTCTTCAGATTTACTTAACCTACCCATTTTTTTCAACCACGTTTACTTAATCCCCAACTTAAATTTAAGTTCATACAATCCCTATGGACTAACTTAGGTTAAGTAGTCCAATTCTTCACCATGTCCATTTATGGTTTCATAATGGGCCAGACCTCCCATATTAGGCCTACAACATGTGGATGCTGGATATGCCGGTCGAGTCCGGGCAGACTTATTCCAGTACAGTTGGGCCTAACCTCGTGTCATAGCCCGATTCGTATTTACGTATTTCGACCTCCCACATTATGTTCAACATTAGTGGCTGCTGGATATGCCGGTCGGGTCCGGGCAGACTTCCACCACTAATGCAACCTAACCTCATGTCGTAAGTACAATTACAATGCCTAATTGTAATTAGTAGACATTCCATTTTTAATTTATTTACCAATCAATTAATCCTTTCCTTTTATAGGTGTCAATACCTATTTTACCCAATAATTTGAATTACATGTCCAAAAATGTTCATATTCAAATTATGCCATTTTTAACCCTTTTTCCCCCGTTCCTTAACTAGCGCCTTCACAAAATTGGCAACATGCCTAGGCTAGACAATAGCCTAGTCATAAACAATAATAGGGAAAATAATGGGAATATAACTAAAATGATCATCTTGGCATAAACATAAACTAGTATGATAATAAGGTGAACATACATACTGGCATGGACATGAAATTGTCATCATAACAAGGTGGACATAAAACTGATGAACGGTTGGCAGTCAATAACTATGATGTCACAACAAGCATAATAAGATCTAAATTAGCAATTTAGATACCCAATCGGCTTAGATCTAACATGATAATCACAAGGTGACAAATTAGATCATACAATTCAGATCTAGAGGTTAAAATAGATCTAACATGATAACACAAGGTGGTAATTTAGATCACATAAAATAGATCTAACATGATAACATAAGGTGATAATTTAGATCACATAAAATAGATCTATCATGATAACATAAGGTGATAATCTGGATCTGTCTAACAGTTTCAGTGTCCATATAAATTAGATCTACTAGTTTAGAAATAGATCTACACACATCCACATCATAGCATGTCATAAAAGTTACAATTAAGATAAAGGCTTAGATCCAATTCTAACCAATTCAATGTGACATATGTTCATGATTTACATAAATGATTAGATCTATCCAATGATATAACTGTCCAAATTAACAAATCTATATTAACCACAATATAGTTACAAACCAAGATCCACAATAATAACATAGTAGAATAATCAGAATTGAATTGGATCTAGAGAAATAAATCTATCATGACATAGCATAAGATCTAACAATAACATAGATTCAAGGTTTACAACGTATCCAAATCATAGTCTTTCATAATTCACTTGTATTTGTCTAAACCTAAAAGTAACTAGAAACTTACTGTGATTGGATTGCTAAGATGATAGAAAATAAGTTGGTGCTGAGTCCATGCTTGAATCTCTGAATTTAATGTGCTTTAGTTGATAGAAGAATATGAGATACACTAGTTCAGTTCAGACTCCGGCAGAGTTTGGCTGCCATGATTTTAATGAAGAAATATGCGAAACAGCTATGTATTTGTAGCTGCAGAACCCTCTGGAACCGACTGCCACATCAGCCCTGGGGTAAATTAGGTCGTGGGTCGCCTTCCACTTGGGAAAAGGCCCGAATACCCAAAAACTATTATGGGCGCACTTTACAGGTGCGCCAATGCAAAATTGCCTTGGCGCACTTGGCAAGTGCGTCAGTTATGCCTGGTTTTGATTTTCAACTTTTTATCGTTCGTAACTTCTTCATATGTTATCCATTTTATGCAAACTAGGTGCCCATCCTAACCAGAATTTTGAGACGGACGCAATGGCGTAGTTAGTTTCCCTTAATTCTTAATATTAAATCAATTATTATTTAATTTATCCTCTTTAATGTTAACAAAATTACAGGGTGTTACATTCCCTCTACTTAAAGGATTTTATCCCCGAAATCTCCAAGTTGAAAAGAACGCATATCCTACCATCCATCATCCATCTACTCATCCATCAATCACTGGCATCCATTGTCCTTAAGGATTTCTAATGCTTTCATGAATATATGCAAAGGTGTGTGTATATGTCCTAACACTAATGCGAAGATCAGGCGGTCTACTGATTCAGTTGACCTCCTTAATGCAATGTATGTTAGTGCCATGAATCCAATATGTATGCAAATAAGCCTATTATAACATATAAGCTCTATATGTGTGCACACTTATTCGTCCAAATGCAAAATCCATATGTTAGTTCATCCATTTCCATCCATAAAAGAAAAGAAAATGCACACACATCCATATGCAGTATGAGAGTGATTGAGACGATCTTATTGCCTAATGTGTGTGTATATGCGTCCACAGGCAACCATTAGCAAACACTTGCATCCATCAAACATAACATGTTTCAAACAAATGTTTACATCCATAAGATTCCTATCTAAAGGTCGAAAAATACTATGGATAATATATACTCAAATGAATAGAAACAAGTACTGATAAAGCTTTGGAAAAAGGAGTTAAGAACATACCCTCAAAGAGGAAAGGGTACGAAGCACGAATCTTGTCTTCGGTCTCCCTAGTCGCATCCTCTGGGTTATCTCCCCATTGAACCTTTAGCAACTTGAGCTCTTTATTGCATAGCTTCTTAACTTCTGATCCAAGAATACGGAAAGGAACTCGCCTGACTGTCGTCTCCCGTTCCACTTCTACCTCTTTCAATATACTCGGCTCAACAACTTCTGCGGTGTCATGCAAGCACTTCCGCGGATGAGAAACATGGAAAACATCATGAACACCAGATAGATTTTTAGGAAGCTTTACTCTATAGGCCATTTGGCCAATCCTCTCGGTTATGGGAAATGATCCCACAAACTTAGGTGCCAACTTCCCTACCGATCCGAAGCGAACCACATTCCTCAGAGGTGACACTTTGATAAAAACCAAGTCTCCCAGTTCAAATTCGAGGTTAGTCCTTCTCTTGTCTGCATAGGATTTCTGCCTATCTTGAGCTGTCTTCATCTGCTGTCGAATAAGATCAATCTTTTCGGATGTTTCTCTAACCGTATCTGGTCCAAGTAATAATCTTTCTGTAGATTCCCACCAACAAGTTGGTGATCTACAGGGCCATCCGTACAATGTTTCGAAGGGTGCCATGCCGATGCTGGCCTGATAGCTGTTGTTATAGGCAAACTCTACTAAAGGAAGATGCTCTTCCCAAGTCCCTCTGAAGTCTAGGATACACAGCCTTAAAAGATCTTCTACAATTATGTTCACCCTCTCTGTTTTCCCATCGATCTGAGGATGATAAGCAGTGCTCAAACACAACTGTGTACCTAATTCTTCTTGCAAGCTCCTCCAAAATTCACTGGTAAAGATGGGGTCACGATCGCTTACAATGTTGGAAGGAACTTCATGAAGATGAAATATCTCTCATACATAAATTGCTGCTAACCATGATGTCGTCCTCTTACTCTTAACTGGAATAAAGTGAGTGCTCGTTGTGAGTCTATCTACCACAACCCAGATACTAGTGTTGCCTTTCTCCGATTTAGGCAAACCATCTATGAAATCCATAGATATGCTCTCCCATTTCCACTGAGGAACCTCCAAAGGATGAAGTAAAGCACCGGGCTTCTTTTGCTCAGCTTTGACTTGCTGGCGAACTAAACATTGGGAAACAAATTCGTCCACAACTTTCTTTATCCCAGCCCAAAAGAAAACCCTCTTCATGTCCCTGTACATGATATCACCGCCTGGATGAATGGTCATCTTAGAGTGGTGGGCTTCTTCTAGGACTAGCTTTATCAAGCTTCCAGTTTGAGGAACACAAAGCCTTCCATCTCGTCGCAACCACCCCTTTTCATCTATTGCATATTTGATGAGGTGACTAGAAGTCTCCCCTCTTCTGAGTTTATCCATGATGTCTAGAATCTGTGGGTCACCTTGTTGCGAAGCTCCTATCTGGTCCGTAAGAGTTGGTCGTATCTCTAAGGATGCAAACAAATCAGGCAAAATCTCGATGGAGGGTCTAAAATCAAAAGACGATATGAACTCCACATTCTTTCTTTCCACAAACAGAGGACTCAGGGCCGCCCTCTGCCTACTTAGTGTGTATGCCACCACATTACCTTTGCCAGGGGTATAAGAAATCTCAAAATCAAAAGAAGCTAGAAACTCCATCCACCGTTGTTGCCTTAAATTGAGATCCTTCTGCGAGAACAGTTACCTGAGAGATTTATGATCGGTGTATAACTCGAATTTCTCTCCAAGTAAATAATGACGCCACGTATTTAATGCAAACACTATGGAAACTAGCTCTAGATCATGGGTGGTGTAGTTATTTTCATGAACTCTCAGCTGTCTACCCCTATAACACACTACTTTCCTTCTTGCATTAGAACCGCATCAAGCCCTGTACCACATGCATCAGTGTAAATGGTAAACACTTTATTTCTGTCAGGTAAGATCAAGATTGGGGCTGTTGTCAGAGCCCTCTCCAGTCGTTGGAAAGCAACGTCACAGTCTGTATCACATGAGAATGCCAAGTTCTTCTTCGTAAGCCTTGTGAGTGGGGCTGATATCTTTGCGAAGTCCTTAATGAACTTATTATAGTAACCTGCTAACCCAAGAAAGCTTCTTACCTTGGTTACATTTTTAGGAACCTGCCAATCTTGCACTGCAACCACCATCACGGGATCTACAGATATCCCTTCTTTGGAGACCACATGCCCTAAGAATCTCATCTCTTTTCTCCAAAAATGGCATTTGAAGAATTTTGCTTTAAGCTGATGGTCACAGAGAGTTTTCAAAACTTCTCTTAAATGTTGGGCATGCTCTTCTTCGCTTTTAGAGAAGATCAAAATATCATCGACAAAGACTACAACAAATTTATTTAGGAACTCCCGAAACATCCTACTCATCAGATCGACAAAATAGGCGGGTGCATTTGTCTGATAAACCCTTTTTCAAGTAGCTCCCCTACTTGCTTACTCAGCTCCCTCCTTTCCCTTGGAGCCATATGGCGCACTGGCAATGCAAGTGGCTTTACATTGTCCACCAGATATATACGAAAGTCGATCTCACGCCTTGGAGGTAAACCCCGAACCTCATCAAAAACATCGGAAAAATCTCGGACTACTGGAACATATTGCAGATCGTCGATAGATGCATCAAGAGACTCTAGGAAACTAAGCATAACCGACCCTTGTGGGTCACACGAAATCTCGAGGGTTCCCCTATGACAAGTCAGAAGCTAACAACCCTCTTTTCACAATCCAGAATGGCACCATATGTGGTAAGCCAATCCATTCCTAAAATCAACGCATAACCCAAACCCGAGTACATACGCATCGCATTCAAATTCGACGCCTAACACGGATATTTTCAAACCTCTAAAAATCATAGATAATTGAGCCGAACCATCAATGGGGTTTGAAACAACTACGAGACCCACTACCATACTAGTAATTAAGTGCATAGATTCAACTACGGAACTTGATATAAATGAATGTGAGGCACCAGAATCAAAAAGTGTTATAATAGGATGGTTTGAAAGAGAAATTAAACCTTCCACGGAAATTTTCTACCTCTATTAGGAGCACTGGTCGCGAGAGCATGCACGTGCCCTCCAGAATTTCCTTCCCTTTGACCTTGTCCCTGTGATCCCCGTTTCTTCGGGCACTCTTTAGCAAAGTGTCCGGCCTCTCCACAGTGGTAGCAAGAATTCTTCCTTCGCTTACAGTCTTTAACCAGATGACCTTCCTTCCCACAATGGTGACATTTTCTCTTATCCTTGCCTTTATCATTTTTTCCTTCTTTCTTCTGCTGTTGCTGCTGCCCCTTTTTGGGCCACACCTTCCTATTTTGTGATGTCCCCTCAGCCTTTATCTCCTTCTTCTCTCCCTTGTCCTCCTCATGCATAAGGGCCATATCGACAAGTTTTTCAAAAGTGGCCCCCATTGGAATATGGGACATGGCTAACCCATGAAGGGGTTCGTTCAACCCTTTAGCAAACCGCAAAGCCTTTTTGTGTGGCGTATCCACCAACCCTAACCTGAACCTTGCTAGCTGATTGAATTTGTTCGTATATTCTTTCACCATCAAGTTTCCTTGTTTGAGTGCTAAGAATCTCTCCATCTGCATGCTGCTTTCAACTTGGGAAAGAAATTTCATTTTGAACCTCTGTCTAAAATCTTCCTAAGCTTCCACCAGACGTTCCCGCTTGGGTGACTTCCCACTAAAATGAGGCCTCTTCCTTTAGTAGCCAGGCGGCTAACTGAACCTTCCTTCTATCCTCTACTTCAAAGATTACGAATAAATCCTCAGTCTCTTTGAGCCAATTCCGAGTTTCTATGAATGTCTCTTTCCTATGGAATGGCTTCCATCCCATAGCAAGGAAGTCTTTGCAGATCTTGGCAAAGTTATCTGCTCTTGGAGGGGAGGAGGAATGACTGGTGTAGCTGGGGGAGGAACATTTCGTTGGCCTTCGGCAGGTGTCGTGTCTTCCAAATATCTACGGAACCATCCGGGTATTGTGACGCCCTCTGGGATATTAGGAATGTTCTGTTCACCAGACATGCTGAAAAAGGAGAAAGGAAGAAATTTAGATAAAGCACCGAAGGATATTACATATGGCTTTTTGGGGAAACGTTTTTCAAAACAGACTTTTCTTTTTGAAAATGCTTTTTTTAAAACCTTTTTGAAAATAATTTTCAAAAACTTTTATCTAATCTGGCAACCTTCAGCTCTGATACCAAATGTAACACCCCACGTCTGTTAATGTCACTCACTAAGGGAATGCACTAAGTTCCGTAAAGCATTATAGGTAAACAGACATAGAACAATTACAAGACAAATATAAATAAGATAGCAACGAAAATTTAAATTTTTATTTCAACATAAATTAAAATACTGTGGTCCACAATACCATAAGTCACAAAAACCACTACAATAAAATAAATTCTATTTTGCATCATCAGAGTACATAAGAATATAAAAACATAATTCCCCAATTGAAAGAGCTAAGCCATAGTAGAGACAAGAACTTGAGCCATACTTTAGAAATAGCTCCTATCAAGGTGAAATCTGAGTCCTGACTAAGCCTAGGTGTTTCCTCCCTGAGAACCTGGGGGGAACGGAAGAAAGAAGGAGAAACAAAAGGGTTAGACATAAAGTCTGGCGAGTCTAGTTACTTTTAGCCAGTAAATAAATAAAAGTAACATGATAGGCATATAAAGTGGATAAGGGTGGTCACTACATAAATGACAGGTGTAACAAGGTAGACAGGATAAGGTGTATATGCATCTAATGATTACTCTGCGCTGTTACTTGTATATTCAGAAATAGATGATCCCTTCAACTATAAGGTGGTAGACTTAGTACACGTCCAAATGTATCCTAACTACTACCCTGATCGATCGGCTCCCTAACCCTCGTAGATACCTTGTGCTGGCCCCACAGTAGGAGGTATCACTTCATAAAGTGGCAACCCCTCGTTGTAATAATGTGCGCAACCAGATCTACAGGTGTCACGGTCGTCTTATCCCCCTCTGTCCGGCTCATGCATGCATATGGCATGGTCGGTTTGCATCGCCCACACCGTCCTCCACGTTTGGATCTCTTACAATTAGTCAGTAAGCATGCCCCTTCTCCGCCTAGTACGGAGTACTTTGTTTAACACCTACTCCGGGTTACTGACTGAAATGGGTCCCACACAATATGATACAAGCTCTCCCCTTTGTCTTGTAACCCCACTAGGTTTCACTGACTATGTATACCACTAGGTGTTTTTAATTACATAGCCTTATTTATTTCTACCAGTTATGCTTACCCTAAAGGGTTTCTTTAATTACATAACTTTATTTTTTCCTCCGGTTATGTATACCACTAGGTGTCTTTAATTACATAACCTTAACGGGTTAATTTTGTGGGCCTATATGTGAATATTACCCACCCTCTCTTCAAATTTACTTAACCCACCCCTTTTTTCAACCATGTTTACTTAACCCCCAACTTAAATTTAAGTTTATATAATCCCTATGGATTAACTTAGGTTAAGTAGTCCAATTCTTTACCATGTCCATTTATGGTTTCATAATTGGCCAGACCTCCCACATTAGGCCTACAACATGTGGATGCTGGAAATGTCGGTTGGGTCCAGGCAGACTTATTCCACAGTTGGGCCTAACCTCGTGTCATAGCCCGATTCGTATTTACGTACTTAGACCTCCCACATTAGGTTCAACATTAGTGGCTGCTGGATATGCCGGTCGGGTCCGGGCAGACTTCCACCACTAATGCAATCTAACCTCATGTCATAAGTACAATTACAATGCCTAATTGTAATTACTAGACATTCCATTTTTAATTAATTTACCAATTAATTAATCCTTTCCTTTTATAGGTGTCAATACCTATTTTACCCAATAATTTGAATTACATGTCCAAAAATGTTCATATTCAAATTATGCCATTTTTAACCCTTTTTCCCCCATTCCTTAACTAGCGCCTTCACAAAATTGGAAACATGCCTAGGCTAGACAATATCCTAGTCATAAACGATTATAGGGAAAATAATGGGAATATAACTTAAATGATCATCTTGGCATAAACATAAACTAGTATGATAATAAGGTGAACATACATACTGGCATGGACATGAAATTGTCATCAAAACAAGGTGGACATAAAACTGATGAACGGTTGGCAGTCAATAACTATGATGTCACAATAAGCATAATAAGATCTAAATTAGCAATTTAGATGTTCAGTCGGTTTAGATCTAACATAATAATCACAAGGTGATAAATTAGATCACATAATTCAGATCTAGAGTTTAAAATAAATCTAACATGATAACAAAAGGTGATAGTTTAGATCACATAAAATAGATCTAACATGATAATACAAGGTGCTAATTTAGATCACATAAAATAGATCTATCATGATAACATAAGGTGATAATCTAGAATTGTCTAATAGTTTCAATGTCCACATAAATTAGATCTACTAGTTTAGAAATAGATCTACACACAGCCACATCATAGCATGTCATAAAAGTTATAATTAAGATAAAGGTTTAGGTCCAATCCTAACCAATTCAAGGTGACATATGTTCATGATTTACATAAATGATTAGATCTATCCAATGATATAATTGTCCAAATTAACATATCTATATTAACCACAATATAGTTACAAACCAAGATCCACAATAATAACATAGTAGAATAATCAGAATTGAACTGGATCTAGATAAATAGATCTATCATGACATAGCATAAGATCTAACAATAATATAGATTCAAGGTTTACAACGTATCCAAATCACAGTCTTTCATACTTCACTTTTATTTATCTAAACCTAAAAGCAACTAGAAACTCTCTGTGATTGGATTGCTAAGATGATTGAAAAGAAGTTGGTGTCGAGTCTATGCTTGAATCTCTGAATTTGATGTGCTTTAGTTGATAGAAGAATATGAGAGAACCTAGTTCAGTTCAGACTCCGGCAGATTTGGCCGCCATGATTTCTAACGAAGAAATATGTGAAATAGCTATGTATTTATAGCTGCAGAACCCTCTGGAACCGACTTCCACATAAGCCCTAGGGTAAATCAGGTCGTGGGTCGCCTCCCACTTGGGAAAAGGCCCGAATACCCAAAAAGTATTCTGGGCGCACTTTACAGGTGCACCAATGCAAAATTGCCTTGGCGCACTTGGCAAGTGCACCAGTTATACCTGGTTTTGATTTTCAACTTTTTATCATCCGTAAATTCTTCGTATGTTATCCGTTTTACGCAAGCTAGGTGCCTATCCTGACCATAATTTCGAGATGGACGTAATGACATAGTCAATTTCCCTTAATACTTAATATTAAATTAATTATTCTTTAATTTATCCTCTTTAATGTTAACAAAATTACGGGGTGTTACATTTATACAATACATAAAGGATATTAAAAAAATACAGGATGAGAATCAGATTAATCAAGAAAAAAATTTAGCACTTCCAAATTGATGCCACTTGTTATCTCTATCAATTAGGATTTTAATATGACACTAGTGGCTAACAAGGGTATCTCAGACAAAGTATCCAATCACAAATCTCAAGCAAAAAAATTAATAATTCGTTTCCAATTAACAGAGCAACAAGACAAATTCATAAGAAGTCTTACAAGAGAGTTTTCAGAAATTTGGCAACAAGTTCAAGAAGACAACTTATAATCCAATTCAGACCATTTTCTCAGAGCGGAAATTATTTTTACCAAAAAACAAGCAGTCATCAAACCACTTTCAAAACGAATCCTTTTATTAGAGCAGCACAACAAACAATTTTAAAGCAGACTTATCAAGAGAATTTTTCACATATATTTCTGAAGTCACATAAGATGATTCATGACATAAGATTGAAAATATAATTTATTTTAAATCATTTGATGGAATATAAAAATATCAAGATTCAATGAATCAATCATACCAGATTATAGATTTCAAATCCAAGACGTGTGTGAGATTCAAGAGATCAATAATTTCAAATGATTTCAAACAAATATTTAAATCAAATGATCATGAAATAACAGTGAGTTTCAATAGAAGATCTTCAAAGAATTTTTCACAATTATTTTTGACAAGCACAAGATATTTTTAATATTTACATCAAGCTTTGAGAGATATTCATGGTCTAAAAACAGTTTATTTGAAATCATTTGAAGAAATGTAAATTTTGAGATACAATGAATCAACCACACAAGATTATTAGTTTCAAATATAAGAGGTGTGTGAGATTCAAAATATCAAAAATTTCAAATGATTTCAAGCCATTAAATATCCACCAAAAAATGATCGTGAATAAGAATGAATTCCAAGATGTAACACAATGATTCAAGCCAAAAAAATTTCAATTCAGAAATATTCAAGCCAATCCAAAAACCAATGAAATTATCACAACTGAAAAATAGTATTGTGCTGTAATGAGTATGAATTTCTGAGTCTTTCCAAAATGAATTAGAAGAAACTCGAAACAGCAGAGGTGTGTGAAATTTCATTAATTTTTCAGATCTTCAAAAATTTTGAATTCAAATTAACAGTGTTCAAGATATAACAAGAATGCTTCAGCACTGTTAGGAATTCAGAAATAAATAAAAAACTTCAAAATCATTGGAGAAATTTACAGTTTTGAATTCAAGATCTGGAAATGATTAAAACAAGAGAGTTTTATTCAAATGAAGCGAATTTCCAGAAAATCACGAATTATGTGATTTGAAGTTAAGAAAGCTCAATAAAATATGGCAGTGTCAAAACAAATCAGAATAATTAAGAAAATAAATAGAAGGGGTAGAAGGAAAAATAAACAAAAAAATATTAACAGAGATGGGTTTAGAGATCATACCAGATTTACAGTAAACATTGTGCGTCTCCAACTCAGTAAACTTGGCTAAGGAACTCTAAATGATTAAGAACTATGGAAAAGCTTGAATTCAATTCTCTTTTGCAAAGCAGTTCCTCAGCCTCCTCCTGTACCTAACAGTTTAGAGGATTGAGTGGTCTAACAAAATTTGTAAAACCACTCCTAACTTTGTTCACGTCTTTTGGTACCTAAACCTGTGAGTATAACAATCCATTGGAATTTACCCTTGTACCTCTAGGAACCCAAATACGTTTGAATTTAGCCAAAATCGTTTTATTTCTATTTGGGATCCAAGATTGTTTAATGGTCTGTTACCAAACAAAATATCATATTGTTTATGATTCAAAATCCTTTGAAATTATCAAAGTTTAACTTTTCAAAACGATCTTTTCTAAAACGTTTTTAAAGATTTTTAAAAACATTTGAATTCAGTTTTTCAAACCTACTGATTTTTGCAACGCCAAGACCATATTTATTTCCAACAGAAACTTGGTTTTGTAACAACATATTCAATGATTTTTCCCCATTAGAGAATTTTTCCAAAGTTGATTCTAATCGTTGAATTTTTTATTTAAGATCGTTTTTTTCATTTATTAAATCTAAACAATGATTATTGGTGATCTTTCATTCAGCATCATGTTGTTTCAAAACTAAATTTTCAATTTCAAGTAATTTAATTTTGTCTTGGGATTTGGAAATTTCAAATTCAAAATGATTTTGTTTTTTAGATTCAAATTTTTCAAAGGTTTTGGAATTTTCAATCACATTTTCAAGCTCTTTCAAAATCAAATCAGTTTTCAACAAGCTTTCTCCAAAATTTCAAGTTTGGAATTTTCGGATTTGTTAAAAATATCCAATTCTATTTGCAGAAAATTATTCGAACTTAATAACTCAATCTCGTTCTCTTTTAAGATTATAATTTCATTCTCAAGCTTTTGAATATTTTTATTGAGAAGAACGTGATCGGTTTTCAATTTCAAACAATTTTTACAATCAGAATTTTTATATTTCTTGATGTTTTCAAGCTTTAATTCCAAATTATGATTTTCGTTGGTCACCTCAAGATTTTTCAATTTCAGAGCTTTGTTTTTCCATTAGAGTTTATCAACAGATTTAGTTAAATCAGCACACATGTAAACCAAATCTTCATAAGAGAAATTTCCAATCTCATCGTCTCTTGATTCTCCAATGTCTGATCTATCTGAGTATTCTTCTGTACGACCTGTTAAGCACAAATCTGTATCTGAGTTGACATTCTTGGATTTTGAGCAATTATCGTTTCTTCCATACAAAGCGTTGAGAGTTTTCCCGATTTCCTATGCAGTTAAACAATGAGAGATAAGGCTATATTGAACTTCATCAATATAAGAATATAAAATATGAATAGCACGAGAATTAAACCCAATATTGTTCCTATTAACCATATCATACTCATTTATAACAATATTACAACATTTAATATCCACAAATTTTAAATAGGATTCCATTTCTGATTTCCAATTTAAAAAAATCTGTACCATTAAAAATAATTGGAATACGACTGGACTGACTCTCAGAAGACTGACAAATAGGGAACACCATTAGTCTAGAGTTAATAGAATATCTGCTCTGATACCACTTGTTGGATCTAGATTAACCCTAGAAGGGGGGATGAACAGGGTTTATTAAAGTAATTCGAGATATTAAAAATATCACAAAGTAGATTCCAACAGGTAAAATAAATGCAGAAAATAAATAACACAGTTTTTAGCCAGCTTTGGCAAACCCTACCTACTGCTGCATTCCTAAAGATTTTTATTAGGTATTTAAACAGATCCCGTTTACAACACCTTGTAAACTCGCAAACCTAGCTCATGTTCTAATCTATGCTCTAAACCCTAGACTGGTCTTTATCCCCAAGATCAGGTTTTCGCCTAACTACAAACCCGTAGCTAGTAAACCCTAATATTAGTGATAAACTAGTAAACCACTAGTTATTACAGACACTAGAAAACTATTTGAAACTATTACAAAAGAAAATAGAAAATACAATAAAAAATAAATAAATAACCCCTTTTTAATTCTAAGTTAAAAACAAGGCCGCCCCTTTATCACTTTATTTCATTGAAAGGCTTGCTCTAAAAATGTCGACCTTCTTCATAAATTAGGGTTTTCAAAATCCCTAATCGCAATCGACTATTCTCGAAGTTGAATCTTTGTGACTTTGAATTCTTGTGGCTTTCTGATGCTTCCTCATCACGATTTGGGATTTTGCTGGCAGTTGAAAACTGTGAGTTTAAAATGATTTCTATGATATGCTTTGGAATAAATTTTGTTTTCTTGCTTGTTTTTCGATAATCTTATTTGCCAGTGATGAATTGGATATATATAGGATAATTAAATCCTATAAATTCTCTGATTTCTTGAAATTGATTTGGTCTGATTGTTTGCGTGATTTCCTTCCTAATTCATCGTGATTTTGATCCTTGTGTTGCCTTGAATGAATTCAACTGAAATGATTCTTGCTTTATTTTCACCCTTGTGTCGCATGATAAAAATGGCTGTAAATTCTTGGTTATTTCCTAAAACAACAATATGTGTTTGTGGCCCCTTGAAAATCTTGCGTGATTGATGAACTATTGCCTTGAATCCTCTTTGATAAGATTGCCGTGTAATCTGGTTTAATTTTGGAAACAAAATAAAATTGTTTTTACCTAAAATAAAAGATGCTAAGATTTATTACCTAACTATAATCTTGCAACATATTTGTGTATTTCAAATAAGTTCCACAAAAATTTATGCAGTGATTTCCTTGCCAAAGAAACTTTTTCCAAAAGTTATTTCGAGATTCTTGAGTTGCCAAAAATGTGCTTGTGTGATTTTGGAAAATCTAATTGTTCATGAATGCATTTCTGGAATCACTGAATTGATATTCTTTACCAAAACTGGCTCTTTGATTTGCAAAACTTATTTGCCACATAGCTCAAAACTGGAACCTGTACATTCCCCTGTATATATGCTGTTTATTTTCCTTGGGTATGAATTTTTGGGTGCATTAATTCCTTGACATGAGTTATGAACTTCTGGTTTTGTATATGCACATGTATATGTTGTTGTTTCTATGTACACATTGAATTTGATGCTTTGAGCTTGCCCGTAAATACTGACCCATATATGCATATGTATATCGGTGTATTGCTCGACTTTGCCATTTCTGGAAATGCATGAACACTTCACTTGTACTTGAAGCACTAACCAATATTTAAACTGAAGTACCAATCCATGTTTAGCTGTCTCGATCTGGACCACTTGCCATTTCCATAGATAACCTGTGTACATGCTGCCACTGTAAACATGTTATGGTATGCTGACCGTTGTACATTCATTTCTTTGACCCTTGTGTTTTAAAAAACTGGACACTAGAGACTTGAGTTTGTCGGCCATGTCTTGCCAAGATTCTTGTAACACTTGCCTTATGAACTTGACCAGTTTTGCATGGCTTGTACTTCATTGTTCTTGTCTCTGGTCATTCTTGCATCATGCATGAATATAACTGTACTGGCTTTGGTCATTCATGTTTGTACATTTGTACTTGAAATTTTACAAGCTGCTTCATCACCATGTTGTCTGGCCTGACTTGAAATGTATTGTCATGCTTGTTTGAGTCCAGTACAATGTGCATGCTTGTTTGAGTCTAGTACAATGTGTACTTGAACTTGAATAGCTCACTCGACCATTCTTTGAATATTTTTGCATTAATAATTTGTTGTGCATGTTTTCATATCTCTTGGCGTTCTGTATACACGAGCATAAATATCCTTGTTCACTGTGAATTTGAGTGTATACTGGCTTGTATGAGTATTGCTTGACCATGATGCATGTTGGCATGTCACTGTTGTACACTCGGATATTTGAGATTGTTGAACCACTGTTCCTACTGTGTAGATGCATACATATATATATGCAAAAATGTGTGTGTATACATATATATATATATCTATATGTGTGTGTGTTTGTGTCAGCATATGTACTGGATTTCTTGGTTCAGTCCATTTACGATGTTTGACTGTATTGCCCCTACATAACAATATGTGTATATACATACAATGTATATGTATACATATATAGTGCACGTCCATAGAATATATATCTGAGCACTATAGACAATGTCTATCTTGTGGTATTTACAGTGTATCACTGTGAATATCACATGCTGTCTAGACACAAATGGATGTCCATTATTAATTAGACCAAGTCATGAAAAATGATGAGAAACACACCAAAATTCTAAAGCAAATAAAATTTTAAAATAAAAATATACCTGCTAGAATTGAAAATAATTTTGTTCTAGATTACTGTGTGTTTCTTCTGTAATAGGTAAATAGAAGACTGGACTGACTGTGATGCTGACAGAAGACAGAAGACAAGAGTGATAGAGTCAGTGTATGTGAGAGAATCTGAATGTAACTATATGTGACTATTTGTACAACTGAGTGACTGAGTGAACTATAGTGAGGATCAATATATACAAATGAAATTGAATGTGAATGGATTAATTACAGCGAAATGTACAAATAGTGGAGTTATAAATTTGTACTGTTGAAATGTTAAAATAAAATATTATATTTAAATAAAATATTATATTTAAATAAAATACTGTTTGAATATTTAAATTCTTGTGCAGTAGTATTCTATTTAAATATAAATTTATATTATGTCTGTGATGTAGTATAACAGTACAATTACAAAAACAGTTATAATAATGAATATATGTTTATTATCGTCAAACAAAAGTCATTGAATTGTTCGATACAACACATGTCCTTACACGTCTCAACAAAATGGCCCGATTGAAAGGAAACATAGACATTTGGTTGAAACTGGTTTAACATTGCTAGCTCAGGCTAAACTTCCTCTAAAATTCTGACCAGAGGCCCCTTCAATACTTCGGTTTATCTAACCAATAATAACCAACCATAGTATTGATGGAACCCACACATTTGAAAATTTATACAATGTTAAACCAAAGTACAATACTCTGAAAACATTCGGATGTTTGTGTTACCCTTACTTAAGACCATATAATTCCAACAAACTAAATTTTAGGTCTAGACCATGTACTTCTATTGGCTACACCACTAATCAACAAGGGTATAAGTGTCTTGATAGTACAGACAAAATATACATAAGCAGGCATGTGATATTCAATGAGAAGGTGTTTCCATTCAACATCAAAGAAATAAAGACCATAGAAAAAGTTGTTAATGATAAAACATCTATACCTGCAATACCAGAATGTGTAAAAATGTGGCAGCAAATGGATGGTGATGGGGCTACTGGTTTTGGGCAATCACCATCTACAAGTCATGATTACTCTCGGCAACTCAGCCATGCCTCCCAAACACTTGTTCAAACAGAAGATCAAAATTCAAATAATAACTCAGATGGTCAATCAACAAGATCAGAATACTCATCAGAATCTGAAGACAATAATATCTCACCATCCAGTGAGCCTCAAACACATCCTGGTCGTCCAATGACTTTAAGAGAAAAAGTGGTATTTTCAAATCAAAAGTGTTCACTGCACAATCCAGTTGTGAAGAACCTATCTTTTTTGAATAGGCTATAAACAATAAAAACTGGAGAGCATCCATGGATGATGAGTATAATGCTCTCTTCAAAAATAAGACATGGAATCTCGTATGTCCACTTGCAAACAAAAATATAGTAGGTTGCAAATGGACATACAGATTAAAAAGGAACCCAGATGGGTCAATAAATAAATATAAGGCTAGTGCTGTAGCAAAAGGTTTTACATAGGAATTTGGATTTGATTAATCAAACCTTTTCACTTTTTGTAAAACCCACTACTACAAGACTAATTCTTACAGTTGCTTTATGTAATAAATGGCAGATTATACACCTTGATGTCAATAATGCCTTTCTGATTGGTTTCCTTGAGGAGGAAATATATATGAGACAAGCCTTCAGAATAACAACTATGTAGGTAAACTGAATAAAGTTATCTACGGTTTGAAACAAGCTCCACGAGTTTGGTTTGATAAACTGAAGAACACACTATCAAATTTAGGTTATCAGTCTACCAAATCAGATAACTCACTGTTTGTCAAAATAAATAGCTCATTTACAATTTACATATTAATCTATGTAGATGATTTAATAGTGACTGGTAGCAATATTCTAGAAATTGACAAGTTAACTCGTTACCTAAATCAGGAATTTTCAATTAAAGATTCAGGAATTATCAAATAAAGATTTAGGTAGTCTGAGTTATTTTCTTGGCATAGAAGTTAACATATAAGATAAAGAAATCATATTATGCCAAAGAAAATACATAACTAAGCTACTTGTCAAAACCAAAATGATAAATGCCAACCCCCAGCCAACTCCAATGATTAGTAATCAACACTATTCAAAATACAAGTGGGAAGCAATTTTTAATGTCACTGAGTATAGAAGTGTTGTAGAAGCATTACAATATCCAAATATAACACGACCAGGCATTGATTTCAGTGTTAATAAAGTTCCATAATTTATGCTGGAACCTATGGACTTACACTGGAAGGCAGTAAAAAGAATACTACGCTATCTTAAAGGGACTATCAGCTATGGACTAACACTGAAAGCAAGTCAACAGCTGAATATCACAGGTTATGCAGATGCAGATTGGGCTTCAAATACAAATGATAGAAGTTCAACATCTGGATACTGCATATATTTTGGACACAGTCTAATATCATGGTGTGCCAAAAAGCAACCTACAATCTCATGATCTAGCACGGAGGCAGAGTATAGAAGTATAGAAAATGCAACAGAAGAGATCAAATGGATACAATCTTTACTGAGAGAACTTCAACTCAAATCATGTATTAAGCCCACATTATGGTGTGACAATAGAAGTGCAGTTTACATGACAGAAAATCTTATACAACATGCCAGAACGAAGCATATAGAAATTGATATTCATTTTGTCAGGGAATTAATGCAAAAAATGCAAATTCAAGTTAATCATATACCTGGTGTGTTTCAAAAGTGGATATTCTGACAAAAGCAATTTCCGTTAATTTTTTTACCAAATTTATAATAGATTTGAACGTTATTGAGGATGAAGCATACAAATATGAAGTTTCCAAACCCTTTAGAAAAGTTATCAGCAACCAAAAGGTAGACAGAGCTCAAAGCAATGAACAACCTAAATCCATTACTTCCAAAAATGCAAAAAAGGTCTCAAATTTGGGATCCGCAAGCAAAAACTCTCTCAGATCCAGCAACGACATCATCAAATAATGCCATCGAAAGTATTTTCAACAACAAATTTAGACAATTTATTTCAGGATTTCTAAACTAGGGTTTCAGGAAACCCTAGTCTCGAGAGGGCGTATCCTAGAGTAATATGAAGTGTGAAGTGTCGGCTCCCCACAAATCAAACTATCTTTTATATCACACAGCAGAATATATGGGCTGGGGCAATCCTATTTCTATTTTATTTGTTTTTTTTCAAACTGTTGAACGTACACACACACATATGTATATATAACTACATTGTACAATTCGAATTCATTCTATCATTTTACAAATTCAATAGTCAAATACATTGCTTTACAATTTCTGTCTTCATCACGCCTCAATATCCATTTGTGTAGTTGTTGTGATTCCAATTTGGTATCAGAGCTTGAAGTAGCGTAATAGCAGTATTATCTGAGAAATCTCTCCGCTGTAATTGTGTTCAGTGATAAATACTCATCAAAGAAATCTAATCATCTGAGTATTTCTCATCAGAGTTCATAGAACTCATCATCTAAGGAAGAAGACACTGCATCACCGAATAAGTGCCACACCAACAATCAAGAAATCATCAAGATTGGGCTGCATCAAATTGGTGTGAAGCATTTCTTCAAGCAACGCAAAAGTCACTAGGAGATAGTTTAAGAAACCAAAGAAATCACATCAACAAGTAGAGCCATGCCAGAATTATTCTCAAAGTATAATTTCTTAAAGAAAAAACTCATCATTGAAGTTAAATTCGGCTGCTACTTACCTGTTCAAGTGAAATTCCCTGAATTCAGATCAGTCTCGGCATCTTTTTTGTTGTTGTATCTTGATTTTATACTAAAATCATCATTGATACTTCAATAGGTGATCAATCATTCTCAGTATCATCTAGTTCAGATCCAATTAATCCAAATACACTTGCACAACAATAGATTAAAACTTTTATTAGTCCACAAAGTCAACCGATAACAGTTCATCTAGAAGAAGACAATTACCTTCTTTGGAAATTACAAGTGGAGACAACTATAGAAGGATGATACGGATCAACCAAAATATTTCAAGGGCAACATTATTAGATAACAAAAGATATTATGAAATATATGTATTTTCCTTTTGTTCCTTTATTTGTTATTTTGTTGCAGTGTATTTCATTTCCTACAAATTGTTATGTAGAATGGTCCCCTAGTGCCACGTAGGAAAGGTAGGTAGAGAAGAATGCCTATAAATGTATGCAATTTGAAGGTATCAGATATAGAAAAGTATTTCAGAAATTTTCATTCTTCCTCAATTCGTCTTCTACTTCCTGAAATTCCACTTACATGCATATTCATCTTCCTCCTGCCTGCTACTTTCTCTTCTCTCATATTCAGCTCCGCATTAATTGGTGCTTTCACCGATGTTCTCGCCTCCTGTTTCTTAATTCTCTTCTTTGTTCAGATCTACGCTTTTCTTAGTTCTCGTTTATCTACCTTTTCTTCTAATTCTCCAAAAAAAAGTTCAAATCTGATTTAAAATCACGTATGTCTAGTGTTGGTTGTGCAGCCTCCGGTAAAATGCTTAATTTCGATATTGCTAGTTTTGTTATCCATGAATTCAATCAAATTCTGCTAGTTTCAGTCCATAATACTATGTATCCGATTACTGAGCATGTACTCCGTCGAGTGTTTGATCTGTGTGGATATGTGGAGAAGATTGATATGTTACAATCAGGTGAATTGCTGCAAGCAATAGTTCGATTCGATTCATGTCAGAATGTTGTTTGGGCAAAGAATCAATTACAAGGAAGATACGTATATGATAGATGCTGCCAACTTGATATTCAGTTTTATAAAAAAACTGATTGTGAGGATAAAACTGAATATACATTGATGGATAATGAATTTTCATCAGATCTGGATTTCATAAGAAATAAACTTCATGAGATGATGGTTATTGTAGAGAGAATGCATGCTAGAATAAAAGTAATGAATTCTTCAAGTCTGTTATGTAATGTTGTTGCTAACTCTACAATCACTTCTTCTCCTTCAGATCGCTCTAGATTTGACGCCGCCACATCTGTTCCATCTCCTTTAACGTCGCAGCCTGCTACTGTCATAGATAGTACGACAGCAGCTCCTTTCTTACCAAAGTCCCCTATGTCTTCACCTACCCTTGCTACATCTATACCTCGTCACCGTCAATAAATTCACCTTCACCGTCACTTTATCCTACTTTTGCGCCTTTGAAAAATAATGTTCATTGTCAATCAGATGTGTACTACTCAAGAGTTTTAAAGCATTGTGTGCCACACAGAATTCTTTATGGCATATTGAGCTGAAAGAGAATAATGCACACTACGTGTTTATTGAAATGCAGATGCTAAAACAGGAATAGGCTGCTGCACCCACTATGTTTGTGGAAAAGATCAAGCTGAAATTTGAAAGTAAAATTTTCATCTTCGACCCCGATGGTACATTCAACATAGAGGGCATTTCTGACCTTGAGGACAAGGTCATTTTCGAGGGGTCGGTAATGATATGGATCAACCCAAATATGTCAAGATAGCATTATTAGATAATAAAAGATATTACGAAATATATGTATTTTCCTTTTGTTCCTTTATTTGTTATTTTGTTGCAGTGTATTTCATTTCCTGCAAATTGTTAGTTAGAATGGTCCCCTAGTGCTATGTAGGAAAGGTAGGTTGAGAAGAATGCCTATAAATGTATGCAATTTAAAGGTATCAGATATAGAAAACTATTTGAGAAATTTTCTCTCTTCCTCAATTCTTCTTCAACTTCCTGAAATTCCTCTTACCTTCATATTCATCTTCTTCCTGCCTGCTACTTTCTTTTCTCTCATATTCAGCTCCGTATCAGTTGGACCGTTCTACCTAACAATTTGCAGGATATGAAATAAACTGCAGAAAAATAACAAATAAAGGAACAAAAGGAAAATACATATATTTCGTAATATCTTTTATTATCTAATAGTGTTGCCTTGACATATTTGGGTTGATCTATATCAGATATGGCCTTTAAGGGTACATCTTAGGAACTATTAATGTTCCAGCAAAATTCATTACTAATCAAAGTAATAGAAAATGCCCAATGAAAGTTATATAAAGTATAATAGGTAAGATAGACTTGTAAGTTCTTGGCTATTATCTTCAATTAGAGAGAACATACTACCACAAGTGATTGGATGTAATTCATCCAATGAAATATGGACTACTATTGAGAATGAATTCAATAGTCAATCATCAGCAAATATGCTACATTACAAATATCAACTATAAAGTACCAAGATGAATGATCTATCTATGAGGTAATACATTTCCATAGTAAAGAAACTGTTTGGTTTATTAAATGCAACAGGAAACAGAGTATCAAATTCTGATAAAGTTCTTTACTTAGTTAACGGCTTAAATAATGAATATGAAGCGGTTGTGGCTGTTATTACTTCGCAAAAGGCATTACCACCAATAGACAAAGTCAACAGTATATTACTATCCTATGAAGCAAGAATCAATGCAAAAGGATTTCAAGAAACAGAGTTCACAACAAATATAGCTACAGGTTATAAAGGTGAAAGTCAAAGCAACATAAAAAATGATCAATCATACCTGAACACGAAAATCAAAGCAACATAAGAATATATGGGATGGGCCAAGCCCATTTCTATTTTAGTTATTTTTTTTACAAATTGCTGAACGTTACTGCATATATATATATATATATATATGGCTACATTGTACAATATGAATTCATTCTGTCATTTCACAAATTCAACAATCAAATACATTGCTTTACAATTTCTGTCTTCATCATGCCTCAATATCCATTTATGTAGTTGTTGTGATCCCAATTAATACTTTTTTTTCATTTGCTCATAGAAGTGATGAAGTTTAGTAATGACATAGCCAGATGTGGCCGTTATTTTAGGGTGGATATTACTGGAAAAAGTAGGCCTGTATGCTCCTAGTGTGGAAGAAGCAGCCTAATTTAGCAATCACCAAACGGTTTCATGTTCAGGTGTGGCTGTTATTTTCTTTGTCAATGTCAGTAATTCACACTTTAACCAACATTCATTAGTATCGTTGTATCAACAAACCAAGTATTAAAATTTTAATTGTTGTCAAATCATTAAGCAACCAACCTAAAATTTACATATTGCATTCATATCATTTTCCTGATCGAAATCCCATTAGAATATGGAAAAGAAATTCATTTAAACTAATGTAATATTTTTTATACAAACACTTATTCAATGAATAATAAGAGCATTAATTGGACTAAAATCTCCAACACCATGCAATATAGCAAATATTTGAAGAGGACCGACGTTACATGTAACATAGCAGGTTTAAAAAAATTGCACATCAAGAGTCAACAATAAGCATATCAGAGTCAAAGTAGTATTGTGACGATCCCAAAACCCCGTACGACGTTGTTAAGGATAATCAGTGGAATATAACACATTAATCATCATTAGCAGAGTACAAATAATAGCAAAAGCAGCAAATAAAATAATTTACATAAATATGACAGCGGAATCATAATATGTCACAACATCAGAGAGCACAGTGTAGGATACAACTTGGTGCATAAAAGTACATGATCAGTCTACATCGCCATAAGCGGTACATATACATATGAGAGTACATAAAGGAAATATCAGTCTATATCGCCAGAAGAGGAATCATATACATAGATAATAATGGTGGAATATCAATAGTCAAATACTGAGAAGTCAAGCCTCGCCATATGACCCAAAAGATGCACTCCCTGCTGAAGTGACAAAGCCAAAATATGTCCTGCTACCTGGTACTAGGCTGCCCGTGTGAAAATAAGGGCACCCGAGTTTGCAAGGTGAAACAAACTACGAGTCGGTCATGAGACTGGTATGAGAAATCTACTTAACTAATTAAACAACAATAATAAGGCAAATCATAGGACCATACCACTTTCGCGGAACGGGTTACTCCAGTGATTGCCAGTGCATGAAATAAAGTAAATTATTAAATCATCGCAATGATTTTTATAAAAATGAAGCCATTATAAGACTCAGGTCCCATCACACAATGCAAAACAAGCCGGAGGATAGAGTTTTACCTTATAATGGCCAAGAAATGCTTGATACGTATAAAACAAAAGTGTTTGATATTATTACTAGTGCATATATGTTTCAAAAACAACTTCAATCATAAATATCAATCATAGATGGCATGGGTACCATATATCATGTCACCATACTAGTAATACAATCAAATCCATAATTTCGTATTGGAAATCGGATTCCATCATGAGTCGAGGCAAGAGGCAAGCTCCTCTCCATTCGAGACACTCTAGCAAATGTCTCAGGATCACACACAGCGATCCTTGGAATCAGCTGGGTCGATCCTCTCTTACTTTTGAGGATTGGCAATTCCTGAACACATGTTTCCCGGTCCTTACAGACCTATAATCGAGGCGCCTCACATTCCAACAACCACACAGGTGAATATAATATCAATGTCAGGGCTGGTAAGTCACTGACACCACCGTAGCTAGAAAGAAACGTCGTGTTCTCCCAGCGGTCCTTATCCCGTTTTTGACTCATATCAAGGTGTGAGGCTTGCGAATCAACGCTATACACAAAGCTTCGCCATGTAGGCCATGCTTTGATCATCAACCACAAGACTTTGCTTTTCAACAGAAGCCTTGATCATCTGCCACTTAGTCGTGCCACACAGGCAATTCACTCCATGCGACTGATTTCTATCGATATATTACCTCTGAGCTCGTATGTCTCAGAGAAGGGCGTTAAGCAAGAGAAAAAAATTCTCCGCCGCCAAACAGATATATATTTAACAGAGATCAATCAGCACAGTACAAAATCCAATGTCAGACACACAGTCCATTTACAAGTTCGTTCTGGGTCAGACACACAATTCCTCGCATATCTGCACAATCAAAAAATACGTCCGGATGGCTACCACTTCAGCCCTTTCACGGTAGCTACTCCAATCATGAGCACTAGTAGCGCCCACCCATCCGATGTGAAGATCGTCAGTCTTGAACCGTCTTCATCTCTTCGACTTCCAATTGTCGATCAATAATTTGAAATGAGAATTAACTCGGCCTTTTCAAATAATTCACGTGTATTTAGATTTCAAATCAATTCTTCCCATAGTTAAATTATTCAACATTCACATTTCAGTTCTTTAGTATAAATTTCATGTCAAACACATTCAACCATCCAATGACAAGCAAACCAAGTATAATCGGTCTATTTTCACTCCGCATCGTCTATAATATTTTATAACGATATATCACCATTTTTATTTATTTAAAAAAAATGGCCCTATTTAATTAAACGACATTTCAGGTCGTGCCGAGGCACTGGCGCTGTTTTTCTCCAAATTTGTTTTACACATATCGGAAAATCTAACCGTTGGATCTCAACAAAGTTTATATCGTTGGAAAGATATTCCCAAAGCGAACCCAAAGGTTCTAGTTTCGTCAAAATCCGATGGTCGGATCTTTCGGTATAATCGTTTAAAGTTACGATTTCAAAACGCGAAAGGGCTCGATTCATTTTATTTAATTTATATATATATATATAAATATAATTTATTCGACAATTTCAATATCGTTTTCACTTCAAATATTTCACTAACGCCTTTAAATTTCAGAAAATTTCGCCATAACCTCCTTTGTACGGGAAGGGGTTTGGAAATTTATTGGGCCGTATTAGGTACCCAATAAATCCTAATAAGCATGTACTTATTTATAGTGATATATTCCGGTGTCCACAAGGGAGTGTGTATAGATCATAACTCCAGAGAATAAATTCTCGTCACCCTATAAATGGTTTTTGTGCCTTAATGACCAGAGAGACGTGTTTATTGTAATCTCCAAACCCGTGTGGGGTTTTTATTAATCTGGCAATTTACCGGTACATTTTACATAGTCCATATCAGTCATCAGTTCAGCCTGTAATATACAGTCATCGCCATACAAGCCTCTCGCTCGTATGGTAAATCTTCAACCTCGTCACACAAGCTCCAAATGCTTATGTGGTATATGATGAAGTATGCCAATCTTCAAGAAGTATGCCATGTAGTGTAGTTCAAAATTAATTGTTACTATCCTATGGCGACATTTATTATTTCACACAGAACAACCAGCACTCCGCATCCAATGGCATTCACAGGAGTTGATATAATAATATTGCACATCCAACTCATTAAGGTTTACCTATTTATCGGGCATGCAAATAAAATCTTTACTCAACAGCTAATCCATTTTCTTGTTCAATACATGTATATATATATGTGCGAAACTAAGCTAAAAGTAATATTTCTAGCGAACAAAAATATATCTCAACACATGACTATTTTATTTAGTTCACATACATGTTAAAAATAGTATTCATAGCAAACAAATATTTATTTCAACACTTGTGTATTTTTAGCGAGTCATATACATGATAAAAATGATATTTTTATCATCAAAAATATTTATTCAACACATGAACATTTTTAGCACTTCATATTCACAATAAAAAGGTAGATTTTATTGTTCACTCCATATATTCAACACATGAATGTTTTCGACTTCACACATATGATAAAAATATGATTTTTTTATCGTGCTAGTCCTTTGTTCAACACATGAATGTTTTCTATAGTTTATATATATAATAAAAATGTGATTTTGGTTTTAAAACAATTTATTTAAAACATGAATATTTTATATATTCTATACATGTGATAAAATGTTATTTTTAGCATTCAAAGAATTTTATTCGTCACAAGAATTTCTATTCAACACAAGAATTTCTATTCAACACATGAATATGGTTTCAACACATGAATATAGTTTCAACACATGAATATAGTTTCAACACATGAAATAATTCTAACACATGAATGTTATTGAAAATTTTGGCAGCATAACGGTAGGGTATTTAAAACCGGCATTGTCCCGAGTACGGCTCCTCGCTCTACCTTAAAACCTCGCAGTTTTTGACAATGGGGATTTCATACATCTAGTTCGCACGCAGGCGAGTATGTTTTTCTTTTCCACAAACTATTCTAATTTTGTTTCAACCACAAACGGGTATTTTTCTACCACAAATGGGTATATTTCAACCACAATCAAACAATATCAACCACAAACAATTCTATCAACCATTCGCATTATTCACTAATTTTTTCACACCAATTCACAATCAATAATTATCGTCCATGGTTTGTGGACAAGGGGAGTATATATATAAGTATATTTCACTTCCATTTCAACACATATATGATTTATACAATGCATGTATAATTTATACTTCGCTTATATACTTATACAACACATATACATGAGGTATACAACGTGTATATAATTTATACTTCGCTTATATAACTTACACAACGCATTTCCATTCACATTTCAGTTTAGAAATCTCACATTGGTTTGTTGCTTTGCTAAAAATCGTAGCGAGCTCAGAAAAATCCACGGACACTTCTAGAATGTGGAGAGCGTCGACACAGTCCCGATGTTTCCTGTTTCATCGAATTTTGTCAACATAGCAAAAAGATACGATTTTTATTATAAAATCATAAACCGTAGCGCTTTAAAGTGCTATAGAACAGTTTAAATAAATTAAACCGTTACCTTCCTCGAACCTTCAAAACTAGGTTTTGATTTTTCACGAAATCCGTAGCACGATAGGAGGATCAGCTTTAACCACGGCCTGGAGCTTGGAGTCGCGCGTCAGGGGGTGGCGGCGCTGGAAACTTGGTGGCCAGAGTCAGGCGGTGCGGCGGCAGAAAGGCTATAACTTTGGGGAGGTGATTCTCCCTCTACGCAACACGAAAAAGAACGTGCCTGGTATGGATTTGAAGAGTGGGAGGAGGGCTTCAAAAAGTTGAACTGGGTCGAGGTGAAAGGGTGAGCGGTTTCGCCGAAAAATGGTCGGGAAGGGAGGAAGGGGGTTCGCCGTCGATATCGGGAAACGGGGTGGGGGGGGGGAGGGGGATTTGAGATTTTTATAAAATTAAATTATGATGGAAAAATATGATTGGCCCGTGCTTTATTTAATTTTTAAAATAGTGTTTCTCCACACGAACTCCAATCCAAACCCAACGACTGTCGCTTCCAACTAAATACCCCCATTCCAAACACAATGGGACATGTTTCGTAGGCCCATTCGACTGCTATAGTCGGTTATTCTTCAAATTAAAATATAAAACATTCAATATTCGATTTGAACGTACATTTCAATTTGCCGGGGCCACAAACTGATTCGAAAAATTCCAGAAAAATAAATCTAGCTACGTTTTGACGATACGGTCCTAACAAAACTAGTTTCATCGAATTCTGAGACTGTTTGAAAAATGGTCATTTTCTGGTCGACCCAATTTAACAGAAATTGACCAAACATATTTTCTTTCGCTATGCTCACATATTAACTTCAAAAATTATGGAATTTGAAACCTAGCCATAATTTGACATCCCGGATCCAACAAAAGTGGTTTCGTCGAATTCTGAGGTCGTTTGTAAAATGTCTATTTTCAAGGGCTATATATTCTCTATAGCGACCTTTCTAAAAGTTCATTTGGCCATAACTTATGATTCCCGCTATGAAACTTCGATTTTTCAGATTCGTTAGAAAGATAATCATAAACAGATTTAAATATTTTTGGTTTCACTAAAATCCGTTTTGTTTTGCACCCGGCACAGTCAGTCAAATTTTGAATCCAAATTTTCAAACTGCCGCACCGTTTCTAACTCTTTATTTTACTGAAATATTCTATTTCAATTGCTCTAATTTCTTTAAAACAACCAATTTAAAAATTTTAAATTGACTCGTATTTTCCGGGTTGTTACAAGTATCTAACAGTAACATGCATAAAAGTACGACAGTATCCATACCTAAGTCGATGTCCAACAATTTTCTAGGAATATTTAGCCATTAATATTTCTGCATGAGACTCACTTTCTTGGAGCTACGGTGTTTGCACATGCACAGATGCATAACTGAAAAATAAAATTATACAGAGAATGAAGTTTGAGATTGTGCTTGATTCAACTATGTGGATATGATTTGAACCACAAAAATGAATGAAATGTAAATTGACCCTAAGAGAACGATATGTCTAAGTGTGACATTATTTTAAGTAATCTTGATGGAATGCCTTGCTGGCTCCCAAATATTTAAACATAACAATATATCTGGTAATATTAACAGTAAACATTAGCAGAAAACTTATTTTCTATTCACGACTGTATACAACATTGATTGAATATAGCTTTCGAATCATCTAACTGTCTACTTACGACAATGTGTGAAGTTAACAGAGCCAAACTTTCATTGATCTTGTATTTATTCATGACATTATACAAGAACAGTGGATTAAGGATTTCTTTTTGTTCCATTATCTATTCACGATAATAATAAGAATGATGAAGCAAGGCTTTTATAGCATTTAATTGTCTGTTTATGACATACATTTAACAAATGTCAATGCAAAGCCTATATGGAAATCATTTGTCAAAGCATGGTAATGCACCAATCATTTTGCTAAATGCCAATTTAAGTTATCTTGTTGTTTCCTCGCCTTTTCCATGGTTAGTCCGAGCTCCACTAATAATCCACCATCACCACCCTCTCTAAACATTAATATGTAGACCCTTGACTAGGAAAGTTGTTTTGATCAACCACACGCCCACGATCATGCCTTAGCATTAGATCACCAATGCAAACTCTTCAGTCAATTCCACTCACAAACCACACAAGGTTAATGCAACTGACTATCCCAATGCCAATTTTCCCTTCAATTCATGTGCCAAAATTACTGCTAATCCAACCATGCCAATCTTCCAAAACCATGTCACTCAATACCATGTTCTTTCTCAAAGAACTGATCAAACTCCTAATGCTCAGTTTCATGTTCACGCTCAAGAAACTAACTATGCCCGCTTTCCTCTCAATGCTAACCATGGCATACACCAATCCCCTTACAACTCCAGCTCCCCACAAGCTAACGCCTCTTCAATTTCTGATTTGCACATCATCAAATCCTCTAAAGCCTATAAAGCTCCCTCTTTCTTTTTTCTCTCGCTCTGCGCTTTCCGTTAAACAACCTATAGTGTTCTCATCGTTTTCTAACTCCAGTAGAAATGAAATAAGAAAGTCTATTAAAAGTCAAACCTGAGGGAACCGTAGAGGTCTTTTGCAATGTCATGCTTGCTTTCATGCATATGTCAGTATGTGTCCATTAAGTTAATGTCTTTACATCATGTAAATAAACAATCTTAAGCATGTGAGCACTTGACCTAGGGATGTAATACAATGTGAGAACATATATATATATATATATATATATATATATATATATATATATATATATATATATATATATATGTATATGTATATGTTATGTCTGTGTGATATCAAAGTTTCATGGTGGTTTGAATTTCAATTTCTTACATAGCTAGGAAATGTTTGTATGTATCCATCTGTTTTACAAATTTAAAAGTGGGTGATAACTGTATGTTAGGAGATTGTTGCAACATAATTAGATGAACATACAAAGGCTTTTATAGTATGCTAATGAGAATTTGACAATATATCCGTGTTTTACTAAAAATAGTACAAAAACATTACCATGTTAAGAATTAACAACATTATAACGAATTCATGTTTTTCTTGATTAGCTGATCATAATAAAATAGCATAATGTTTCATTATCCATATATCGAAAATAGATAGCGCCATTGATTAAAGAAATAACAACGTCCAAATCACGATCACAAACCGTAGTCTATGATGCCTCATTTATTTGAGATTTGGTATAAAGAGAGGGAATAGAGTGGTGAAGCATAAGCAATTGAAAAATCGTATAAACTAAGCCCTGAAAATTTAATAACTTTTATTGCGAACATTGGGTTGCACAAAGTTCTTTCGTGCATATGCTATGAAGTTATATTTTCACAACTCTCGTGGAGTACACAATTTTTAGGTGGGCCATTTGCATTTGAACTTAGTTTGTATATGCACTTGAAAGCATGACGTGCCACACATGCCTTTACATTATTACATATATTTTAAAATTTTATTTAAGGTTAAGTATGGTTTAGGTCTCTATTAAGTTTCAAAATATACAAAAACTCCATTTAAAAACTTTATGAATTAGGTCCATTTTTTTCAAAAATAACAAAAACAACATAAAAATTTGCCAAACTTCAAAATTAAATTCAACACATAATCATTATTGTATTCATGCATTAAAACTACAAAAAAAATGATTGAAAACCAAAAAAAAGCACGTAACAAATTTTTATGCAAATTTTTGTATAATTGCTGACATTGCAGCAATTAATTCAAAAAGTTGCTGAATTTCATGCAACTTTTGCTTAATGAAGATAATTTAACTCTAGGAAATTGTCGCAAATTTGCAACTATTTGTAATATTTGCTAAATTTCAGCAATTATTCATCCGCCTTTCAACTATATATTATGTGAATAATTGCAGAAATATCAGTAATAATTCTCTAAAATTGTTGATATTTCAGCAACATTTTCATTTTTTGCATCTAGTGTAAAAAAAGTTGCTGATATATCAATAACTATATATGTATGATTGTTGATAATCAGCAATTATTCACCCGCCTTTCAACTAAATTCTGGTTGAATAATTGCTGAAATATAATCAATTATTCACTCAAATTGCTGATATTTCAGCAAAAAAAAATTGTGCAGAATACTTTCATCAATATTTACAATTTTTCGATTTTTTTTATACAATAGCGTAAAAAACAGAAAAATGCGTTGTTATAGTAAATAGGGACCCGCTTTGTATTGAAACTTAAAGAGAGATGTGCAGTGAATCATTTTCAAGAATGAGGACGTGAGACGAATTTCCACTTTATTCAGTATGTATGTCCTATTGATTCTTAACTGTTGTATTCACTATCCCTTTGTATATAGAATAATTTCTTACTGCATTTTAAAATGAGTGTAAAAAACATCTAAATATGATATAGATATATTACAACCTACTAAAATGTTAACAGCAATATCTACATGCAATGTATACCTCTATTCTTTTCTTTTTAAACCTGCATAACATGGTGCTTACTACTCCATAATTTAAAAAATAAAATATTAAGTATATGTAACTTACAAAATAAATCCATATTGTGTATTCGTGCATGTACAGTTGTATGCGAACGTGCTAAAAAAACAAAATTAAACAAAAATAATGGAGTTTTGTTAGTCAAAGCTGGGTAAATTTTCATCATTAAGCCTATTGCTTAAAAAAGTTGTTATGTATTTTTATCAAAAATTGTTTATTTAACTTTTTTGTGACATTGGGTGGTTCTAATTCACTTTGTTTTTATTATTAAAAAATTCATGCTGGCGATACCTAAACCAAGACAAGATGAAGGGGTATCGTAATGTCGACACCAAAGTAAAATTCTGGGAAGTGTTAGATCGATACCAAAGCAGGAAGGTGTAGAGGTGGAGCCAGTACCGATAGCAAAAGGTCCAGAGGAACAAAGCTGACACCAAAATGAAAAGGATTGAAGAAGAGCCAGATCCAAGAAGTGGAGTCATAACAAGTGAAGCCCACACTGAAAGCTTGGAATAATAATGATGAAACTAGGACCAAAATAGCAAAATTGGGAATATGAAGTCGATATCAAGGATATAGAGAGTATTGGCGAAGACAGTACCACAACAATGACTTTGTAAATATGCTATCGACACCAACATAAGGGAACAAACCGATTAATGTCGATACAAAGAAAAGAAGGCAATTAAGGCACGATGTCGACACCAACATACAGTGAGCAGTTAGCTTGGTGTCGAAACTGAAGAAAGAATACAAATGCGTAAAACTGATACCAAGACAAGGAAAGCAGCAAATGTACAAGTCGATACCGAAGTCATGAAGACAGAGATACAAAACCGAAGCCTCGAAGTTGGAAGCATGGATTTGGTGTTTAAAAGTGGGAGCGACTAAGACAATAGAGTTATACCCAGCTATTAGGCGAAAGAATAGAGGAGACGCCAAGAATTACAAGTGGTAAAGGACTAAAGCCAGTACTGAAGCCAAAAATCGCTAAAATGGGCTGATGCTCAGAGGTTGATGCGAAATGGGGTTCCTACCCAATCACTACAAAAGGGGGTCTGAATTCTCTAACAATATAACCTAGGGGTCACATGTTGGGAAACTTCTCTCTTACTCCAAAATCTTGTACTCAATTCTAATATACTAAACCCTAATTTGGAAAACAAATTGGGGATTTCTCTTATAGTCTTCCATGTTCTTAATCAATCGATCATAAAGAAAATATTTATCATCTACAATCAATTGCATTTGTCTTTCAATTACCAATTTGGATTCAAAATCTTAAATTGGAAGTAATTACAAAACTGGCTCCAATGAACATCCTAGCTTCAACTAGCAACGAATTTATGATATCATTATCCCAGGATAACTTTGTTTCCCTAATTATTGTAAGCATGATAATCACCTCTTGAAGGAAGAGTAATTAATCTTCAAACTTAGGACATTGATATCTTGGAAAGTGTGAATTAAGTCGGGCTTGGAAGAACTCGATTACACTAAGGTCCACAACCTTAACCCTACATTTGGGTGTTGACAATTTTTATTGTGAACATTTTGGTGCTAGAAAGAGGACTTGAACCTATGACCTTGTGGTTAATAACCACATCCCTAGTTGTTCCACCATGTTGGTTAGACATTGAAGAGATAGACCATGGATAAAATGTCTCAACAAGGGTCTTCTGAACCTCGAATTACTAGTTCATACATCATTGATCTAAGAGATATTGAAGAACATAGAATAATAATGAAAGCTTTGCAGATCATGAATAAGAAGAGGGAAGTAGAATTGTATAACCCTGACCATTGGAGCGTTAGCCCTTTTCGTATAGGACTAACCCCTATCTTTGCTTAAAGTAACTCTACATCAAAGGAATATAGCTTACTTTTTCACATGAAAGAAACCATCCAAGCACAAGCTAAGGGAACTATATTTGAGAAAGAAATAATTAAGGATTTCAACATCCTTGCTTCAAAATGGTCTAAGAAAATTTCACTCCGGCCTCAAGATACATTGAAAAGAAGACTTGAAGATAAAGATGAAGCAACAAAGATGAGTAACAAAAGGGCTAAGATCTGATGTCGAAAGGAAATCTTTGAGTCAAGACTACCTAGAGAATGTGATCTTACCACATCTATTGAGAATATCTACTTCCTAACCAAACATGAGCTTAACTTTTGGTCATCATCAAAGAAGAAACCAAAATATGAAAGGAAAATAGGAGGGCTATGCTGCCACTACCATACGATGGATAGACATGAAACCAACCACTGTAGGGTTCTTAAAGGCATGATTATTAAGTTCTTTAATCAAAGCCAATTGTATAGATTTGGGAAAAGACTTAACTAGTTCTAACAAAGGATTCCTTAAAGAAAGAATGTCTATACGGCCAGGGGTATGAAAAACTCTTTAAAATTTGGAACTATCCGAAACGAGTAAAGCTACCTACGATTGTAGAAAACCCTTGTCAACGCCAAGATGGCAAGGGAAAACCAGAAAGGGTGTAAATCTTTAGCTGCACCCAAACCAGAAAGGGTCAGGTTAAAGCATCAAAAGAGTAAGCCTTAGCCCACGCCAGAAATGGCCAGGCTGGAACATCTAAGCCCTTAACCGCGTCTACAATGGTTAGGTTAAGGCACCTCCTGGTGGGAGGTTGGTGTAAGCCTTTATCCGCATCTAAACCAGAAAGGACCAGGTTAAAGCATCAAAAACCCTTATTCATGCCAATAATGACCAGGGTAAGGCACCCCTTAGAGAGGGGGTGGGTGTAAGCCTCTATCCGCGCCTACGATGTCTAGGGTAGAGCATCAAGAGAGTAAGCCTTTTGCAGGATAAAGCATCCAAGCCCTTAGCCGCGTCACAATGGTCAGGTTAAGGTGCCTCCTTGAGGGAGGTCGGGTAAGTCTTTGGACCCTTCTTGAGAATAAGCTAGCCAAATGCTCTAGACACGCAAAATCTAGAGAGTGGCTCACAAGACTGAAACGCCCAGTCAAAGCCTAGAAAGTGGCTCACAAAGCCAAAATGGAAATTCAAAGCAGAAACTACAAATATTCGAATATGGGTTTTGAGACTTCTATTATGACTAGAAGTGGATTTCTGGTCTTCTATTATAAATACTTGAATCTGGGTTTCAGATCTTCTATCTACATTGCCAGAAGTTGATTTCTGGTTTTATATTATTAATACCTGAATCTAGGTTTGAGGTCTTCTATCTACATTGCCAGAAGTGTATTTTTGGTCTTATATTACAAATGCCCGAGTCAGATATCGGGACATCTTTTATGATGCCTGAACATGGGACTTGGGTCTTCCGTTCTTATTTCCAAAAGAAGGTTTCTACGCTTCTATTATCATGCCCAAGAATGGGATTCGGGCTAACCATCTTATTTCTAGAAGTGGATTTTTGAGTTTCTACTACAAGTGACTAAATGCAGTTTTCAGAACTTCTATCGTACTACCAGGAGCGGGTCTCCAGTTTGCTACCACAAATACCCAAATTGAGGTTTCAAGATATAATTGCAAGAAGATGATCTTAGATTCATATTATTTCAAAAGTGAATTTCTAAATACTCGAATTGATGTTTCAAATCTTCTGTTTGAAATCTCAAAACGAATATTATGATTTTCACACCTCAAAACAGGGAAGTCCTATAACCTTATGTTAGTCAATGATTATATTGCTCTTATGACAAAGTTTATTTACTACGTGATTTTGATCAAAATAGTGTTTGGCACAATAAGAGCGAAATATTAAACATTATGCAAGAAACTAACTCAAAAAGTGTTAGTTGTTGTATTTTATATAGAAAAACACGGATGATATTCTGAATGCTAATATTCAAAACAAAGACAAATGCTATGCACAACACAATGTATGCGCAAATCACATGTTTATTCACAAAAACATGTTACAAAATGGCTGCATCCAGAAGGTGAACAACAATGTAATATTTGTATAAGAGTTCTAAGGTTTTCATGGCCAAGTCCTCCGAAACATGATTAAAAGTTATTAGAATGATCCCTGAGACAAGAAATTGCTTTCTTAACCCGGCTCAAAGAATCAGCGGAAAGAGTAAGTGTGGAATCGAAGAGGACTTCAAATCCTTTAGAAGCATAAGTAGGAGGACTTTTGTAATAATCTAATTTTCCAGTTGAAAGACTATCATAATCACGAGTTAATTTCGAGTGATATGTTTGAACCTCCTTTAAGAGCTCATCCTTCTCTTTACCCATAAAATTAAAGGAAAGCCGAGGCGTTGAGTGTAAATCCTTTCAAGATATCTAACAAAGAAATATCTTGCTAATTTTTAAGACTTGATAAGTTGAGACTTCTCGTGATATTCTTTCTTCAATCTAACAAAGACTCCTAAGAAATCTCTATCAAGTGAACCCATAGTATTGAGTGGGTTCTGAAGAAGTATAAAGAAGCCAAGAGAAGGAAATTCATTACAATAATATCAAAAGCCAAATGGATACATATATTACATATATTCTTCTTGTTTATACAAAATAGATCTTTTGAAAGTTTTATATACAAATTCATCTTTGTCAAATTTAAGCTTTTCTAGGGGTAAATCTCTAGGAATCAAATGAACTCAAGGAAAATTCCAACGGGCTCCTAGATGAAGATCAGCGCCATGATCATCTAAGCATCTTCTGTGAAAACGTCTGAGCAAATCTAAACTAAGGTCACCTAGAAAAGAAAATCTATTGTTTCATATCTTCTATAAACTCTACATAAAAGATCCACCAATATATCTCTATCTTTACTTAACATCCATAATAGAGTTGTTAATTTAGCATTTTCTTTCAAAAGTCACTCACAACGCAGTCTATCAGTCCTCAATCTGAGAGCTACTTCCTTTTCCTTAAAAACACTATCTAGCGGCACTTTCGCCAAGCCGATGGTACTTATCAAATAGGATGTTATATTCGCTCGTTTGCTCATTTAGCTTAGAGTTGTGCAGTTAAAGTGCGTAGCGGTTCTATAAAGGTGGAGGTGCAAAAATGTGTAGCAGGAATATAGCGGGGAAATAGAGATGGCAAAAAAATGTTTATTAGATGTAAAACCAAATATTCAAAAATTAATTAATTATCATTCTCACAACAAGTGTTTAGAAGAAATCAATATTAACTAACCTTATGTAGCAAAATCGAACAATATCATGGTTAAGTACATTAGATTTACTGATTATAATAGATTTCTACCAAATATTAGACAATTATTACTTAAATTTAGTTCTTTAGACTAACTTTATCACTACAACAAAAGTGGGCATATTCGACAGTAATTTGTGTGCGTTGCATGAAAAGTGTGGCGGTAGCTATGCTTTCTTTGATCTTCTGCAACAATATTCATATGTTGTTGCATTAGACGTGAATGCACTATTGAAGTTGGAATTGTTGCGTTGTGACTTGTAACACCAGTTCAAAGCGTAGCTTTACATAAATATAATCCAAATCAGCGATCCGCGTTATCAGTTTAAACAAATAAATAACCGTAGACGTTGATTAATCCAACAGTTCAATCCGATCCCCGTTTTAGTTATGTGAAATTTTGGTGCTACTTTTCCTCAATCATGAAATACTTCCTCCCCAAACCAATTTCTCCCTTACTCTTCCCTCTGTACTCTTCTCTCTCCACGAAATCCATCCACAAACACCTCCGATTGCTACTCTACCTCCGATTACAAACTATATACCTTTGATTGCCCCTATTTTACAAACTTTACACCTCTGATTTGCTTCATTTAGGATAATTACGGGTAGTTAGGGCTTCATTATTTTGGTTTTATTTAGGTGATTTCATCTCTAAGTTATTTTGATCTACATTCAAAGTCTCTGTGTGATTTGGATATACCGATTGCCTTAAATTAGGGTTTTGCTACTCATTTTTATTTGAATGTTTATATGTTTGGAGTTTTTCATCTGAATATTTCGAGGTTTTATACTCGAAGTGTTGTATTTATATGTTTGCATGTGCTGAAATTGTGCAAGTTCTGTATTTTTATGTTTGCCAAACCATTGATGTATTGGTAAATAATGCCTATTTCGAAAAGTGGAAACAAAATTTAGAGGACAAAAGAAATCCAATTTAAATTTTTAAATGTCTATTTCTGTTTATAGTTAAATAATGCCTATTTCTCTTCCTACATCATATGACTATAAAGATACCCTAGGCATGGGTGATCTACGACTGTCAAACCCATTATCACCAGAAACTCCTATTAATTTTTATATAGAGATGCATGAAAGGCACTATGAAGATTTGCGTGAGTATGAACTAGAGCAAGAAGAACATTGAAGACAAAGGCAAGAAGAAGAACGACATGAAGAAAAGGCAATGCGACGGCATAGTCGTGCTGCCTTTCTTCGTCAGCATCAAAACAACCAAGTGGTTAACGAATATCAAGTTGACTCACCAATAATAATGTGTGAGTATGGGTATGCCGCTATAGAAGATGTTATTTCGATTGGATTCAACATTGGTCGTAGTTATTTTAGATGTCGTGTTTATCCCGCAGGGTATACCTTTTGGCAGTGGATTGACCATCAATTTCTAAATCGAGCCGCTAAGTACACAAATGAATTACAACATCAACTTATAGCGCTATAAAATCGAGTTATTGGTTTTCGAACTGACATTAGTAGACTTAACGACCAACTTCAAGGGCTGAACATTAGAAGACAAAATTAAATTATTGCACTGTTCTTTGTATTAGGTACAACTGTATCGTCTTTGTATCATCTGCATAGTCTTTGTATCTGTACTGTTTTGTTTTGGTGCAGCCGTGTAATGTTATGAATTTGTGTTCAATATCCTTAGTTGCTTGTTTTATGTATTCTCTTGATAATTCAATTCCACAAGTTAATGATAATTCTATCAAAACAATTGTTGATTTGACCACACACTGATTTCACTACACTGATTATGTAAATTTGTAAATTATTAACTTGTTTTGTTTTTATTTCTAATTTAATCAAACCTTACAAGGTAGCCCTTGTTCGTGTCTTGAAACTGTTAGTGGTATCAAATTTAGTTTTACTAGGCCGTGGTTAGATTGTGGCAATGGATAGTGAGTATTACGTATGGATAAGACTTCCGAGATCGAGCACAGAATATTGTGACGACCCCATTTCCCGTAACAGACGGAGACAAGGGTAATCTTTGGAACATAACACAGAAACAGATAATAACAGAACAGAATTAAATAAATACACCAGATAATGAACAATAGAATATACTGGATAAAAATAATCATCAGAGTTACACAGTATACAGGATTATACTTAGTACAAATACAGTTCAGCTATACATAAATGTCTACAGCGGAAACAAACAACATATGTACAATAGGAGCTGAACAGCATAAAAAGAGACAAATAATAGAATCCATCTTCAGCTCCAGCTATCCAGAAAGAACCGGCTAAAACATGAATACAAGGCTGCCCGTGTAGAAAAAGGGGCACCCGAGTTTGAAAGTGAAACAAACTACGAGTCAGTCATGGGACTGGTATGAGAAATCTACTCAACACATTTATAATATGGCTAATCACAGGACCACGCCACTTTCGTGGAACGGGTTTACTCCATTGGATTGCCAGTGCTTTAAAACTAATCATTCTTTTAAAACATCGCTATGCTTTTTATAAAAATGAAGCCATTATAAGACTCAGTTCCCATCACACAATGCAACACAAACCGGAGGATAGAGTTTTTACCTTATAACGGCCAAAATATGCTTGATACGAATAAAACAAAGGCAATTGATATTATTGCTAGTGTTTATATGTTTTGAAAACAATTTCAAATCATAACTATCAATCATAGACGGCATTAATGCCCCATACCACTATGTCGCCATATATAGGTATACAATCAAAATCGCACAGTCACGTATTTGGAAATTGGATTTCCGTCATGAACCAAGGCAAAAGATAGTCCTTACCGAATTCGAGACTGTCTAGCCCGAGTCTCAGGGCAAGTACTTAGTCAAACCCTTGGATCGTCAGGGCCGGTCCACCTATGCGGATTAAAATGCCTGAACAATGCATTTCCCTGCCCTATGGGGCGTAAATGAGCCAACGAATGACTCCATCGGACCCGGATCGTCTGATCTAACCGAGGCGCCTCGCAACAGCAACAACCACATAAGTCAAACTCGTCAGGGCATGTAAAACCACTGATGCCACTTCTAGCTAGAAAGAAACGCATGTCCTCCCTGAGGTCCTTCCTCCCGTTTATGGTTCATACCGGGTGTGAGGCTCGTGATTTCACGTTATACACAAAGCTACGCCACACAGGCGGTGCTTTGATCATCACCACAAGACTTTGTTTTTCAACAGAAGCCCTGATCATTTGCCACTTAGGCATGCCACACTAGCAATTCATGCCATGCGACTGATGTCCATCGATATACAACCTCTGAGCTCGTGCGTTTCAGATAAGGGCGTTAAAGAATAAATTCTCCGCTGCCAAACAGATGTATATTTAACAGAGATCAATCAACACAAAATAAAATCTAATGTCAGACACACAGTCCATTTACAAGTCCGTCCTGGGTCTGAACGAAACTGGAGGCACTATATACCTCGCAAACCCATCGATCACCACGTACGTCTGGATGATCACCATTCATTATCCATATTTTGGGATGCCTCCCAATCAGGACCTCGGTTACTACCCAAACGAGGTGAAGATCTCCGGTCTTCGACCACCGTCTTCATCTTCGACTTTCAATCGTCGGTCAATTATTTGAAATGAGAATTAACTCGGCCTTTTCGAATAATTCACGTATGTTTAGAATTTTAATCAATTTATTCCAATGGTTAAATCATTCGACAACACCAATTTTGTTCTTTAATGTAATTTTCACACCAAACACATTCAACCATCAAATACCACATAAATCGAGCAAATTCAGTTTATTTCCATTCCATATCGTTTATGATATTTTATAACAATTTATCGCTGATTTTATTTATTTTAAAATAGCCAATTTATTCAAAACGATGCTTCGGGCCATAACGCGGCCGTGGCGGTGTTTTTCTTCAGATTTGATTTACACATATCTGAAAATTTAACCATTGGATCTCCACAAAATTTACATCATTAGAAAGATCTTTCCAGAACGAATCCAACGGTTCCAATTTCGGGAAAATCCGACGGTCGGATCTCCCGGTACAATCGTTTGAAGTTTCGATTTCAAAATACGAACTGCAGTGTCGTTATTCGATTAAATATAATTATATTTTTATATATATATATATAATTGATTCTGGCGCTGTTTTTCTTCAGATTTGAATTAAACATTCCAGACAATCCAACCGTTGGATTTTTACAAAGTTGGTGCCGTTGGAAAGATATTTCCAAAGCGAACCCAACGGTTTCGATTTCAGGAAAATCAGATGGTCGGATCTCCCGTACTAATCGTTTGAAATCACGATTTCAAAATACGAATTGCAGCGTCGCTTTTCGATATATTCCAATTCTATTTAAATATATATATATATATATCAATTCTTCGGTTTCAAAACCATATGAATTTCATACTTTTGATAAAAATGACATTTTCATCAAACTGTCTTCTATTTCAACACTTCACTATTTTTAACAATTCATCTATATAGTAAAAATGTGATTTTTAATGTAAAACAATTTATTTCAAAACCAGATTATTTTATATAGTTTATATTGGTGATATAAATGGGATTCTTTATTATAAAACAATTTATTTCAAAACTCGACTATTTTTTATAGTTCATATAGATGATAAAAAGGTGATTTTTATATTCAAAACACGAACACCATTCAACATATGAATTTCAATCCCACGAATGAATATCGACTCAACACAACAAAATAATTCAAACACATGAATATTATTCAAAATTTCGGCAGCATAACGGCAGGGTAGTTAAAACCGGGACCGTCCCTAGTACGACTCCTCGCTCTACCTTTAAACCTCGCGGTTTTTGACAATGGGGAATCATGCATCTAGTTCGCACACAGGCGGCATGTATATTTATTTCATTTCCACAAACTAATCCTATGTGGTTTCAACCAAATATTTCTCAACCACAAACGGGTATTTTTCAACCACAATAAATCAATATCAACCACAAACAATTCCAATCAACCATTCACTATTAATCAATTTTCACACCAATCACAACCAATAAATATCGTCCATGGTTTGTGGACGAGGGGCGTATATATATATATATATATATATATATATATATATATATATATGGCAATTCACTTCTATTTCAACACATATATAACTTATACATCGAACGTACAACTTATACAACACTTATACAGGAGGCGTACAACACTTATATAACTCATACATCGACTATATAATTTATACATCGTCGTTTTCCATATCGTTTATAAATTAGAAATCTCACATTGGGTTCCACTCCACCAAAAATAGCAGAAGGCTCAGAAAAATATGCGGTCTCTTCTAGAATGTAGAAGACGTCCACACAATCCCACTGTCTCTTGTTTCACTGAATTTCGTCAAGAAACGAAAAAGATATGATTTTTACAGTGAAATCAAAAACCCTAGCGCTTAGAAGTGCTATTAAAACAGTTTAATATATAACAGCCGTTACCTTCCCAATTCGTTCGAAACTAGGTCTTCAGATTTCGCGCGAATCGATGCGTGATAGGATGATCAGCCTTCACCACCTTGTCGGGCTTGGAGTCGCGCACCACCGCTGGAGGAGACACTCCGTTCGATGCAAGGAGGAAGGGGCGGCGGCTCTTCAAAGTCGGGAACTTCCAATCGTCGGATCTCGAAGGTGGAGCAACGAGGGAGGGCACTACCAGTATGGATTTGAAGGTGGCGTTGGGCTCTTCAAAAAGTTCCAAAGGAGGGGGTGGTTTTGGTGAGCGTGGCGGCTGGAATCGGAGGAGGAAGGTTTGAAGCCTCTTCCGCCTTCGATCGGGGAGAGAGAAAATTAGATTTTTTTTTTATAAAAATTATGATTGGCCGGTGGGTTTTAAAGGGGTTTTCTGACACGACCACCAATCTAAACCCAACGACTGTCGTCCCTAGCGTTTTGCCCCCAATCTGAACACAATGGGATATGTTTCGTAGGCCCATTCGACTGTTTCAGTCGGTTTCCATTCAATTTAAAATATATAACATTCAATATTCGATTTGAACGCACATTTCCATTTGCCAGGGCCACAAACTGATTCGAAAAATTCCAGAAAAATAATTCTGGCTATGTTTTGACGATACGGTCCCAACAAAACTAGTTTCGTCGAATTCTGAGACCGTTTGAAAAATGGCCCATTTCTGGTCGATCCAATTTAACTGTAATTGATCAAAACACGTTTTCCTTTGCCACGCTCACATACTAGCTTCAGAATTTATGAAATTTGAAATCTAGCAATAACTTCACATCCCGGATCCAACAAAAGAGGTCTCGTCAAATTCCGAGGTCGTATGCAAAATGGCCAATTTCACGGGCTATATAAATTCCATAGCGACCTTTATGAAAATTCATTTGGCCATAACTTTTTCTTTCTGCTATGAAACTTCGATTTTTCAGATTCGTTAGAAAGGTATTCACTAACAGATTTAAATATTTTTGGTTTCACTCAAATCCGATTTGTTTTGCACCCGGTACAGTCCGACAAAGTTTGAATTCAAATTTTGAAACTACAGCGCCATTTCAGGCCTTGTTTATAATTAGAATTAATTATATTCGTTTCCAATTGTCGATTCAAACTCACTTTACATCGCTATTATTTAAAATATTTATTTAAAATATTTAAAATCCATTATTTTAGCCAATTTAAAATTTTTTAATTGGTTCAGATTTTCTGGGTCGTTACAATCTCCCCCACTTAAAACTTTTCGTCCCCGAAAAGGAACAAAGTCGAAAATGGTTTGATTTGTCAACTCTACCTTCGATCTGGCTTCCATTCTCCAACTTTTCAGTTTTTGAGAATTTTCAAATTCTTCAAAAATTTGGCTAACACCCGGAATTTTCGAAAAATTTCGCCATAACCTCCTTTGTACAGGGAGAGGTTTGGAAATTTATTGGGCCGTATTAGGTACCCAATAAATCCTAATAAGTATACACATATTTATAGTGATATATTCTGGTGTTTAGAGGGGAGCGTGTATTGATAATAACTCCAGAAAATAAATTCTCGTCACCCTGTCAAAGCCTGAGGGAGTGTGTATTTTAAATGCTCCAGAGGATAAATCCTCGTCACCTCGTCCCGTGTGGGAAATAAATAGTCCATGTGCCGTATCTAATAACTAGAGAGACGTGATTATTGTCAACTCCAGACCCGTGTGGGGTTTTTATTAATCTGGCAATTTTATCGTTACAATTTAAATAGTCCATATCAGTCATCAGTTCAACCTGTAAAATATAGTCATCGCTATACAAGCCTCTCGCTCGTATGGTAAATCTTCCACCTCGTCACACAAGCTCCAAATGCTTATGTGGTATATGATGAAGTATGCCTATCTTCCAGAAGTATGTCATGCAGTGTAGTTCAAAATTAATTGTTACTATCCTATGGCGACGTTTATTATTACACACAGAATAACCAGCACTCTGCATCCAATGGCATTCACAGGAGTTGATATAATAATATTTCGCATCCAACTCATTAAGGTTTACCTATTTGTTGGGCACACAAATAAAATCTTTACTCAATAGATATCCAATTACCTGTTCAAACATATATAATACACATGTATATATTTCTATCTATTTTCTAATCAGTTCAAGGTGTGATTTAAATGGATAAATTCTACCATTCATTCTCTTATTAATTAAATTAACTATCGTTTCAGTAATTCAATTAATCAAATTTACTATCACACAACACAAGCAACAATCAAATTGTTTTTTAACTTTTCAAAATCATACAAATCAATTTCTATATTCTTTTAAAATCATTCAGACAATAGAATTAAAAGTGCACATCCATGGAAAGAAAATAACAACAGAGTAGAGAACTAATTGGTAATGCAAAGTATGGTAAATGTACCTTGCACCGGAGTCAATCAGAGATATCCACTCGGCATCTAGGATAGGCTTTCTGAATGCTCCCCTCAGTTTCCCAAGTACAATATCGCGGATCTCCACTCCATTGCACTTTGACTAAGTAAACCTTCTTGTTCCTCAGCTCTTTGGTTTCTTTGTCGATGATCTTTAGCGGCTCTCGTCTCATAGCTAATTCTGGAGTAATTTCAATATCCTGTTGAGCTGCTTCTTCCACGATCAAGTCTGGATCATGAACGTGCTTTCGAAGTTGAGATATATGAAATACATCATGAACTCCAGGCAACCAGTCAGGCAATTTGACCCTATAAGTGAGAGTTTCGATCCGTTCCAGAATAGGAAACGGACCAATGAATTTGGGTGCCAACTTTCCAGTTTTACCGAACCTGATAACTCCTCTCATCGGCGATACTTTCAAATATACATAGTCGCCAACAGCAAATGATATATCTCTTCTTCTTCTATCGGCATAGCTCTTTTGTCGGCTTTGAGCGGCTAGTAATCGTTTCTTGATAAAATCGACTTTGTCGGCGGCTTCTCGAATCATATCTGGCCCCAATACAAGTCTATTACCGGGTTCGACCCAACAAGCAGGAGATCGGCACGGTCTACTATACAATGCTTCGAATGGTGACATTGTCAGGCTCGCCTGGTAGTTGTTATTATATGAGAATTCAGCCAAATGCAGATTGTCTTCCCACGATCCACCAAAATCTAGAACACAAGCCCGCAATAGATCTTCTAAAATACGATTCACCCTCTCAGTCTGACCGTCCGTCTGAGGATGATAAGCGGTGCTCAAGTTCAGTTTCGTTCCCAGCTCTACTTGAAATGCCTCCGAGAATTTACTAGTAAATATTGTATCTCTATCACTGACTATACTGAGCGGCACTCCATGTAGTCTAACAAATTCCTTGAAATATATCTGCGCCAGACTCTGAGCAGTTCTGTTTGATCTGACAGGTATGAAATGGGCGGTCTTCGTGAAGCGATCTACGATCACCCAAATACTGTCATTTCCTTTCCTGGTTCTGGGCAAACCATCAATGAAGTCCATGGAAATATGTTCCCACTTCCACCCAGGAACGTCTAGCGGTTGTAACAATCTAGCCAGTTTCTGTTGGTCGCTTTTGACTAGCTGACAAGTAGGGCATCGGCTAACATATATTGAAACGTCTCTTTTCATAGCCTTCCACCAGAATGTTCGCTTGAGATTGTTGTACATTTTGGCCACACCAGGATGGATACTCAGCTTGGACTTGTGACACTCGTCTAACACTTCCCTTTTTAGCTCGGGGATGCCAGGGACACAAATCCTTTCTTTCAATCTCAGGATTCCATCGTTGTCTATTTGAAAACACGAGGGTTCGCCTTTCTGAATCCTTTTGATCATTTCCTTAATGAAGTTATCCTCCTTCTGAAGAATAGATATTTTGTCAATCAAGGAAGTCGTAATAATAAAGCTGGCGATCATTACATTCTTTCGGCTCAGCACATCGGCCACGACATTGGCTTTCCCTGGAGTGTATATGATCTCAAAATCATATGCTGCAAGGAACTCCAGCCAACGTTGCTGCCTCAGTTCAAGTCCTTCTGGGTGAACAGATACTTTAATGACTGGTGATCTGTAAATAGTTCAAATCTCTCATCCAGAAGATAATGTCTCCATATTTTCAAAGCGAATACTATGGCCAATAACTCAAGATCATGAGTTACGTAGTTCTTCTCGTGCGGTTTCAATTAACGGCTAGCATACGCAATCACTTGACCTCTTTGCATTAACACTGCGCCAAGGCCTTCTCTGGAAGCGTCAGTCCAGACTTTCAAATCCTGATTGCCATCGATGATGGTTAACACTGGAGCTGTCGTTAATCTTAACTTTAGCTCTTCAAAAGCCTCTTCACTTTCTGGAGTCTAGAGTGCTTCTTTGTAAGCTTCGTAAAGTGACCAGATATCTTCGAAAAGTTTTTAACGAACTTCCGGTAATAACTAGCCAATCTGAGAAAACTGCGGACTTCTGTAGGAGTACTAGGCTGTTTCCAGTTTTGAATAGCTGTGATTTTACTTGGATCCACAACAATTCCTTCTTTAGATACCACATGGCCTAGAAATTTTACTTTATCTTACCAGAATATACATTTGGATAGTTTGGCTTTTAATACATTCCTTCTGAGGATTTCTAGAACCTGTTCCAAATGCTTTCCATGTTCGGCCTTTGATTTAGAGAACATTAGAATATCGTCAATAAAAACCAGAACAAATTTATTCAAAACCCCTCTGAACACTCTATTCATCAGATCGAAGAAGTAAGCTAGAGCGTTACACAAGCCGAACGGCATTACTAACCACTCATAGAATAAGTCGGGACCTCTGAATGCTGTCATTGGAACACATTCTTCAGCAATTCAAAGTTGATGGAAGCCTGTAGCTAGGTCCATTCGTGAAAATACTTGTGCGCCATTTAATCGATCCAACAAATCATCAATCCGCGGCAATGGATATTTGTTCTTTATTGTCTGCTTGTTCAGATATGATAATCCACACATAGCCGTAGAGTACCGTCTGATTTTGGGACAAACACCACTGCTGCACCCCAATCAGAGAAACTAGGCCTGATCAGACCCTTCCATACTAGCTGTCGTGTTTGATTGTCTAATTCCTCTTTCTCTTTCAAGGATATTCTTCGAATAGCGTGAACTATCGGCCTTGCATTCGGAATTAAAGCAATCTTGAAATCTATTTCCCTCTGCGGAGGTAAGCGAACAACTTCTTCGAACACATCCGCATAGCTCTGGACGACAGGAATATCTTTTATGAGGTCAGGAATATTCTCTGTGACTTCAGGGATATTTTCTATTTGGGCTGGAGAAACATTCAAAGCTGCCCAGAAGTCTTTTCTATTAGCATTCTGACCTTCACAGGGAATGGTTACATAATCACCTGATTTTATCGTCGCCTTAACGACTCTGTCGGCGCATTTAACCTCAGCTTCATACTTGGTCAGCCAGTCTAACCCCAAGATAAGATCAAACTCTTTAAAATTCATGACGGCCGCGACGGTAGGAAACCGATAACGAGAAAAAGAAACAGGCACTCCACAAACCCAACTGAGATCAATGGAACCCCCAACCAGGTTCCGGGTAGTCATTGGTTCCTTGAGCTTCTTCAAATTCAAATCCAACTTCCTAGCTGCATTCTTGGCAATGAAGCTTCGTAACGCGCCTGTGTCAAACAGTACTTTAACTGGAATGTCTTTGACAGTGAGCGTGCCTTCTAAAACATCAGGCCTATCCTGTGCAGACGAAGATGCAGGCACTTCTGCTACTTCATTTACATGTACTGCTTCGGATTTCTTTGAGGGTGGGCACTCCCATGGAATATGGCCTGCCTGGTGGCACTTATGGCATTTCCTTTCTTCATGAGACTTCTTCTTCTTGGCAGGTTTGCAATTCCTGGTCAAATGCCCTTGTTTCTTGCAGTTAGAGCACGTGGCCGTCGTTATGTGTTCTTTATCAGACTTAGCCCTTTTTCGATTGACTTTAGGCTCTTTACTGACCTCAGACCTCGTACTGGCTTCAGGAATATCAGTTTCCGACTCTTCTTTGTTACTAGAGCTGACTTCATCTTCGTCGTGCAACATACCTTTCTTATGGAGATCTTCATACTGATAAGCCATGTATATCATTTTTGAAAAAGGAAGCTTCACACTCCTCATTACACTATTCTGATATTTTCTTTGCAGGCCATGAATAAATCTCAGATTCTTCCTCTTTGGATCTTGTATCAGATGAGGAGCAAAGTGAGAAAGTTCGTTGAATTTCTTATGATATTCTGGGATGGTCATATCACCTTGTATCAGATAAGAGAATTCATCACATAATCGCTCAGTTACTTCAGGAGGAGTAAATCTTCCTAGGAAAATATATTTGAATCTATCCTAGGTGATATCACCTTCTGGATTATCTTTGATGATTGTTTCCCACCAGATTAAAGCTTCTTCTTTGAGTGCCCATGAGGCTACTAATCTTTTCTGGTCGTCTCTCAGCTGGAAACGCTCAAATATTCTTTCTGCAGAGCTCACCCAAGCTTGAGTTTGAATAATAGATTCATTGCCCGATAATTGTGCTCCATCCAGATTTCGATATCTCTTAAATAGAGCCTCTAGATCGGGTTTTGCATTTCTCCTGTTTCTGACACTCATTTTTCTAGTACTTCTGCAATTAGCAGATCAAGTGTCAAGTCGCAGAAAAGATAATTTAAAATATAGAAACACATACTTCAAATGTAAATGTGTCTATCGAGGTGTAATTCCATCCTGCTTTACTCATACTAGGATATTACTGATCCTATCTGTAATGAGTTATCCGTCCTAGAACACTACTGGTTCTATTTCTGACGAGTTCGTTAATATGTTATATTCCAGCACTAAGCTTAACCAAAGCTCTGATACCACGTTGTGACGACCCCATTTCCCGTAACAGATGGAGACAAGGGTAATCTTTGGAACATAACACAGAAACAGATAATAACAGAACATAATTAAATAAATACACCAGATAATGAACAACAGAATATACTGGATAAAAGTAATCATCAGAGTTACACAGTATACAGGATTATACTTAGTACAAATACAGTTCAGCTATACATAAATGTCTACAGCGGAAACAAACAAAATATGTACAATAGGAGCTGAACAGCATAAAAAGAGATAAATAATAGAATCCATCTTCAGCTCCAGCTATCCAGAAAGAACCAGCTAAAACCTGAATACAAGGTTGCCCGTGTAGAAAAAGGGGCACCCGAGTTTGAAAGTGAAACAAACTACGAGTCAGTCATGGGACTGGTATGAGAAATCTACTCAACACATTTATAATATGGCTAATCACAGGACCACGCCACTTTAGTGGAACGATTTTACTCCATTGGATTGCCAGTGCTTTAAAACTAATCATTCTTTTAAAACATCGCTATGCTTTTTATAAAAATGAAGCCATTATAAAACTCAGTTCCCATCACACAATGCAACGCAAACCGGAGGATAGAGTTTTTACCTTATAACGGCCAAAATATGCTTGATACGAATAAAACAAAGGCATTTGATATTAGTGCTAGTGTTTATATGTTTTGAAAACAATTTCAAATCATAACTATCAATCATAGACGGCATTAATGCCCCATACCACTATGTCGCCATATATAGGTATACAATCAAAATTGCACAGTCACGTATTTAGAAATTGGATTTCCGTCATGAACCAAGGCAAAAGATAGTCCTTACCGAATTTGAGACTGTCTAGCCCGAGTCTCAGGGCAAGTACTCAGTCAAACCCTTGGATCGTCAGGGACGGTCCACCGATGTGGATTACAATGCCTGAACAATGCGTTTCCCCGCCATATGGGGCGTAAATGAACCAACGAATGACTCCATCGGACCCGAATCGTCCGATCTAACCGAGGCGCCTCGCAACAGCAACAACCACATAAGTCAAACTCGTCAGGGCGTGTAAAACTACTGACGCCACTTCTAGCTAGAAAGAAACGCATGTCCTCCCTGAGGTCATTCCTCCCATTTCTGGTTCATACCGGGTGTGAGGCTCGCGATTTCACGTTATACACAAAGCTACGCCACACAGGCGGTGCTTTGATCATCACCATAAGACTTTGTTTTTCAACAGAAGCCCTGATCATTTGCTACTTAGGCATGCTACACTAGCAATTCATGCCATGCGACTGATGTCCATCGATATACAACCTCTGAGCTTGTGCGTTTCAGAGAGGGGCGTTAAGCAAAAGAATAAATTCTCCGCCGCCAAACAGATGTATATTTAATAGAGATCAATCAACACAGAATAAAATCCAATGTCAGACACACAGTCCATTTACAAGTCCGTCCTGGGTCTGAACGAAATCGGAGGCACTATATACCTCGCAAACCCATCGATCACCACGTACGTCTGGATGATCACCACTCATTATCCATATTTTGGGATGCCTCCCAATCAGGACCTCGGTTACCACCCAAACGAGGTGAAGATCTCTGGTCTTCGACCACCGTCTTCATCTTCGATTTTCAATCGTCGGTCAATTATTCGAAATGAGAATTAACTCGGCCTTTACGAATAATTCGCGTATGTTTAGAATTTCAAATCAATTTACTCCAATGGTTAAATCATTCGACAACACCAATTTTGTTCTTTAATGTAATTTTCACACCAAACACATTCAACCATCAAATACCACATAAATCGAGCAAATTCAGTTTATTTCCATTCCATATCGTTTATGATATTTTATAACGATTTATCGCTAATTTTATTTATTTTAAAATAGCCAATTTATTCAAAACGACGCTTCGGGCCATAACGCGGCCGTGGCGCTGTTTTTCTTCAGATTTGATTTACACATAACTGAAAATTTAACCGTTGGATCTCCACAAAATTTAAATCATTAGAAAGATCTTTCCAAAACGAATCCAACGGTTCCAGTTTCGGGAAAATTCGACGGTCGGATCTCCCGGTACAATCGTTTGAAGTTTCGATTTCAAAATACGAACTGCAGTGTCGTTATTCGATTAAATATAATTATATTTATATATATATAATCGATTCTAGCGCTGTTTTTCTTCAGAATTGAATTAAACATTCCAGACAATCCAACCGTTGGATTTTTACAAAGTTGGTGCCGTTGGAAAGATATTTCCAAAGCAAACCCAACGGTTTCGATTTCAGGAAAATCAGATGGTCGAATCTCCCGTACTAATCGTTTGAAATCACGATTTCAAAATACGAATTGCAGCGTCGCTTTTCGATATATTTCAATTCTATTTAAATATATATATATATATATATCAATTCTTCGGTTTCAAAACCATATAAATTTCATACTTTTGATAAAAATGACATTTTCATCAAACTGTCTTCTATTTCAACACTTCACTATTTTTAACATTTCATCTATATAGTAAAAATGTGATTTTTAATGTAAAACAATTTATTTCAAAACCAGATTATTTTATATAGTTTATATTGGTGATATAAATGGGATTCTTTATTATAAAACAATTTATTTCAAAACTCGACTATTTTTTATAGTTCATATAGATGATAAAAAGGTGATTTTTATATTCAAAACACGAACACCATTCAACATATGAATTTCAATCCCACGAATGAATATCGACTCAACACATGAAAATAATTCAAACACATGAATATTATTCAAAATTTCGGCAGCATAACGGCAGGGTATTTAAAACCGGGACCGTCCCTAGTACGGCTCCTCGCTCTACCTTAAAACCTCGCGGTTTTTGACAATGGGGAATCATGCATCTAGTTCGCATGCAGGCGGCATGTATATTTATTTCATTTCTACAAACTAATCCTATGTGGTTTCAACGAAATATTTCTCAACCACAAACGGGTATTTTTCAACCACAATCAATCAATATCAACCACAAACAATTCCAATCAACCATTCACTATCAATCAATTTTCACAACAATCACAACCAATAAATATCTTCCATGGTTTGTGGACGAGGGGCGTATATATATAAATATATTTATATATAGCAATTCACTTCTATTTCAACACATATATAACTTATACATCGAACGTACAACTTATACAATGCTTATATAGGAGGTTTACAACGCTTATATAGTTCATACATCGACTATTTAATTTATACATCGTCGTTTTCCATATCGTTTGTAAATTAGAAATCTCACATTGGGTTCCACTCCACCAAAAATAGCAGAAGACTCAGAAAAATATGCGGTCTCTTCTAGAATGTAGAAGACGTCCACACGATCCCACTGTCTCTTATTTCACTGATTTTCGTCAAGAAATGAAAAAGATATGATTTTTATAGTGAAATCAAAAACCGTAGAGCTTAGAAGTGCTATTAAAACAGTTTAATATATAACAGCCGTTACCTTCCCAATTCGTTCGAAACTAGGTCTTCAGATTTCGCGCGAATCGATGCGTGATAGGACGATCATCCTTCACCACCTTGTCGGGCTTGGAGTCGCGTACCACCGCTGGATGAGACACTCCGTTCGATGCAAGGAGGAAGGGGCGACGGCTCTTCAAAGTCGGGAACTTCCGATCGACGGATCTCGAAGGTGGAGCAACGAGGGAGGGCGCTACCAGTATGGATTTGAAGGTGGCGTTGGGCTCTTCAAAAAGTTCCAAAGGAGGGGTGGTTTTGGTGGGCGTGGCGGCCGGAATCGGAGGAGGAAGGTTTGAAGCCTCTTCCGCCTTCGATCGGGGAGAGAGAAAATTAGATTTTTCATTTTTTTATATAAAAATTATGATTGGCCGGTGGGTTTTAAAGGGGTTTTCTGACACGACCACCAATCTAAACCCAACGACTGTCGTCCCTAGCATTTTGCCCCCATTCCGAACATAATGGGATATGTTTCATAGGCCCATTCGACTGTTTCAGTCAGTTTCCATTCAATTTAAAATATATAACATTCAATATTCGATTTGAACGCACATTTCCATTTGCCAGGGCCACAAACTGATTCGAAAAATTCCAGAAAAATAATTCTGGCTATGTTTTGACGATACGGTCCCAACAAAACTAGTTTCATCGAATTCTGAGACCGTTTGAAAAATGGCCCATTTCTGGTCGATCCAATTTAACTGTAATTGATCAAAACACGTTTTCCTTTGCCACGCTCACATACTAGCTTCAAAATTTATGAAATTTGAAATCTATCAATAACTTCACATCCCGAATTCAACAAAAGTGGTCTCGTCGAATTCCGAGGTCGTATGCAAAATGGCCCATTTCACGGGCTATATAAATTCCATAGCGACCTTTCTGAAAATTCATTTGGCCATAACTTTTGCTTTCCGCTATGAAACTTCGATTTTTCAGATTCGTTAGAAAGGTATTCACTAACAGATTTTAATATTTTTGGTTTCACTCAAATCCGGTTTGTTTTGCACCCGGTACAGTCCGACAAAGTTTGAATTCAAATTTTGAAACTGCAGCGCCATTTCAGGCCTTGTTTATAATTAGAATTAATTATATTCGTTTCCAATTGTCGATTCAAACTCACTTTTCATCGCTATTATTTAAAATATTTATTTTAAATATTTAAAATCCATTATTTTAGCTAATTTAAAAAATTTAAATTGGTTCAGATTTTCCGGGTCGTTACAAATATGTAAGAGGGGTAAAAGCTTTTCCAAGAATTGCATTTCCCATTTATAAAGTAGGTGATGAGATGGAGTTCCCCTGCAAAAAATGTATAGAACATAATTGGCATTTTGAAAATGTCATATACGATCATCTTATTATTAATGCCTCTTCTCTAGTACATACCGGGTGGATTTATGAGGTTTCACCGATAAAATTAATAGGTGTTGATGACCATATAGATTGTGCAACGGAGATTGATTTTGAGGATAATTTAGAAGTGATGTTCAAATGTGCGTGTTACAGATTTGATCAAAATCCAGGGGACTTTGAAGTAGAACCAAATCCAGAGGCTAAGTAATTTTATCGGCACGTTAAAGAAGGAAAAAACCGTTATACCCTAGCTGCACAAAATTTTCTTGACTAATTTTCTTGATCAGGCTTTATCATTTAAAGTGTGCTTATGGAATTAACGAGTCTGCATTTGGGGAATTGCTATAGCTTATAAAAGAAGCCTTTCCCGATGCCCGACTGCCTTTGTCTTCCTACGCTGCAAAGGATGTCATTAAGGATTTAGGTCTTGATTACCATAAAATATATGCATATCCAAACCATTGCATATTATATTAAGTAGAGAATAAAGATAAAGAGGTTTGTGACATTTGTGGTTTTTCGAGGTGGGCTGTAAAAGAAAAAGTAGACATCGTTGATAATAATGATCCACCAAAGTCGATTCTCAAAGTGCCGGCAAATGTTATGAGGTACTTTCCACTAAGACCAAGGTTACAAAGGATGTTTATGTGCAAAAAAAATTCGAAACTTATGAGATGGCACCAAGTGGAGCGAAAAGAAGATGGAAAACTAAGACATCCGACTGATAGTGTGGCATGGAAGATGATGGATGCTCGCTATCTTGATTTTTCATTAGAAAATCATAATGTTAGATTAGGTCTAGCATTTAATGGATTTAATTCATATCAATCAATAAATTCAAGTTATAGTACATGGCCAATTGTGTTGATAAACTACAATCTTCCACCTTAGTTATGTATGAAACAAGAGAATTTCATTATTTCAACATTAATATCTAGTCCAGATTCTCCGAAGAATAGTATTGACGTATATATGCAGCCATTAATTGTGGAACTGAAAGCGTTATGGAATGTTGGCATCGAAACTTATGATTCTCTGACTAATGGGAATTTTAATTTACGTGCAAGCATCTTATGGAGAACTAGTGATATTCCGGGATATGCCATGTTGTTAGGCTGGAGCCCGAAGGGGAAATTAGCATGTCTAATATGCCATTATCAAACTTCTCCAAATTATTTGAAGCATAGCAAGAAAAACGTGTTATATGCACCAGCGAAAGTTTCTTGATCCAACACATAAGTGAAGGCAGGACGATAGGAGATTTAATAGCGAAACTAAAATGGGGAGTATTCCAGAAATATTACCAGGAACAAATATTGAAGAGCTATTGCTGGGGTTCAAAAATCAGTTTGGGGATAAGACCAGGAAACCAGGTAAAAGTGATGGCCCTTTTTTAAAAAAGTCAATATTGTTTGACTTACCATATTGGTGTCATAATCCCCTTCGACATAAACTGGATGCCATGCACATAGAGAAGAACATATACGACAAAATATTAGGTACATTACTTAATATAGGTCGCATGTCGAAGGATCACCTAAACGCTCGTTTGGATTTACAGGAATTGGGCATATGGAAGGCCCTTCATCCTGTTGAATGTGGTGATGGAAAGCATGTTGAAATTAGAGCTACAATATTTGATGACAAATAAGGAAAAAGAAATCTTTTGCTCTGTATTGAAGAACGCCAAACTGCCCCACGGTTGTGCCTCGAATATTAGTCGGTACATGCACATAAAAGAAAGAACTGTTGTGGGATATAAGAGCCATGATGCTCATTTCATACTCCACTATTTGTTACAATTTGCTGTGAAGAAAGCATCAAAACCCGTGGTTCCATTTTCAATTATCAAATTTAGTGCATTCCTTAGAGGACTGTGGAGCAAGGTTATCGAAGTGGATGATATTAGCAGGCTGCAAAAAGAAATCGTCGAGATACTTTGTCATTTTGAAAGGATTTTTCCACGGGATTTTTCCGATATAATGGTACATTTGCCTGTTCATTTATGCTGAAAAATCAAATACGACGGCCTGAACACCTTAGATGCATGTATCCAGTTGAGCGATATCTAGGAAAGTTGAAATCTTATATGCGAAATAGAAACAGACCGGAAGGTTCGATTGTAATAGGTTACTTGCTGAAGAGTGTGTGACGTTCTGTTCAAGATTTTTATGCATTGATGGAGGAACAGAAAACATGTCGATTGATTTTGGAAGATGTCCAACAAATTTGGAATATCGTATTGGAATAAAGAAGAATAAAGATGGAAAGAGATTCAATTTCAAAGATGCAGACCGAAAGGCAACGCATCACTATATTCTGTTCAATTCCGGTAATAAAGAGATTGAGAGTTTGATCGAGTAAGTTCTTAAGTTCCTATATCATTTTCCTTAACTATAAATTAATATCTGCATTTTGTAGTTTTTTTACCATAATTATCATTTAGGGTTCATCGAGATTTTATGGATAGTCTTGCAAATCCAAGAAGATATAGGAGGGAATGAGAACATTTCAAAGAGTTTTGGAAATAGGTAAAAGAAGAGGTACTGAAAAAGGATAATACTTAAAGAGATTTAGAGGTGTTTGCATTAGGTCCTAATCGAGTAGCTTGGAAGTTTACTGGTTATATAGTAAATGGATATAGATTTCGTACATAATTTAGAGATTGTCGATGTACCACACAAAATTGTGGTGTATTTTTGATTGCCAAAACCACCAGCTTTACAAGTTTGAAAGACCAAAACCCAATAATGGATAATGTCAATTACTATGGATCAATCGAAGAAATTTTTGAGCTAGATTATTGGGAAGCTTTCACAGTGGTCCTTTTTAAGTGTTGCTGGTACTAAGAGGAAAAAGATCCATATGGTCTTACTCGAGTAAATTTTAGTAAGTGTCATAAAACTGATCCTTATGTCCTGTCTTCGCAAGTGCAGCAAGTATTTAATGTGGAAGATGCAGTTGAAAAGAATAGTCATTACGTTATTAAAACATTGTCGAGATATTGGTGTGATACTGAAAATCAGAATGCAATGGAAGAAGACATAAGCAATTCGCATTCACATGATATTGGCATAGGTGGTGAACTAGAACCATAAGTTGTTGATGGGGGTTAGATTAGGGATGATGTCCGCATAATACAACTAGAAACAAAATTAGAAACAGAAATTCCTGATCCTGTTCTGTCTCGTTAGGACAAAAAAATCCTCTTTCTTATTGCTTTATTTTGGTCTATTCTGTAGTCTAGTTTATGATGTATTTGGCACTTTTTGTTTTAGCTGTAAATTATTATCTTTGATGAATGTATTTAGCACTCTTTTCTCATAATGCAATCTACACTGTTCACATGTTTTATGATTTAATGTCTTTCTCTACTGTCATCTAAATTTGTTATAGTCCAAAATGTTGTTTTTCCACTTTAACATGCATGTACCTTGTTTTAACGTATTCATTTTGTGCAGGATGGATGAACTTATAAATATCCGGCTGCACCATGATGGAGAGTTTCGAAGGACATATTACGTGGGTGGAGAATCCTTCTTAGTAACAAAATATGATGTAGAAGACTTTTCTTACAGTGTGTTTATGGACTTTGTTAAAGATTGCCTCCATTACACTGAAATAGGAGGAGTCTATGTCAGCAAAGGAAAGAGGGGTAGCTGGCAGCTGATATTGAGTGACACGGACGTAAACGAATACATACAGGGCTGCAATAAGGAAGAATAAGTGATTTGTTACATTGACAACACCGTTGACAAAGACAGTGAGTTGTTGATTCAACTGTATCCACATGTAATCATACGACCAAGGAAAACATAATTCAAGGTATATATATGTAATGTAGATCCATTCTTTTGTGTGTGTGTGTGTATATATATATATATCTGTGTGTATGTGTGTGAAGAACTATGAAGGCGGGCATCGTTATTGTTTTTATTATTACAGGTTCTGCTAAGAAACCGTTTGCAAAGCGCAAGTATATTACTGCACATAGACTTCAAAAGCAATGCAAAATGATGAAAAACAATCCAACTTAAGTGGATTAGAAGAAACTACCGCCGGAGCCTGATATGAATAATGGTGAAGAAGATGTTACTATGACAGACAAAGAAACCAGAAGGAAATTAAATATAGAAAATGAAACAGATAATGATGATGATACCCGAGAGAATGAAGCTGATATTTAGTTATTTTTCAGTTTTCATTTGAGTTTTATTAATAGGGATGAAATATTGTATTTCAAACTACTTTTCACTAAAATTCTACACGTAAAAGCAAGAACTGCATTTTAGCATTTTCTATTACTGCGTCGATTTCCTATTCGTACCATGAAGGTTGCAGCTAATTCAAGTAAATATTGGTTCTTTGTGCCTGCATTCCGTCGAAATAGCAAGAACTGTTTATACGTCGACTCTATTTGGTTAATTAGCTTAAATTTATCATCGATGGTGAGTAATAATGCTAATATGCTTGAAGTTCTTACAACCATCAGTTTTGACGAAGTATGAACAAGTGTGAATTGTGCGAATGCAAGAAAATGATGTAGTTAGTAGATCACTTGGGGCGCCTTCATTGGTTAGTAGTATGCAAGAGGCTACCTCACGAAATAGGAAAGAGCAAGGTAAAGATATTGATGGACATGATGAATACATCCCAAAAATTGATGGTGAAGATGTCAGTGATGATTCATCAGATTCGGAGGTATAAAAAAGTTACTTGTTTACTACTCATTATCTTTGCCTTTATGAACGTAAAAAGTTTTGAACTTCGACTTAATTATAGAGAATCAAAGTTGTTAAGTTAAAGGATCCTTTACATGGACCGAGAACTCGTTCGTGAACCAATGCAGCCATTAGAAATTAGAAGGAAGCGATGACCCGCACACCCCTCCAAAGAAAGTTGGCTCCAACAAGGAAGTGATGACACGCACTCCCACTCCAAAGAAACTCAGTAATCGGGAGAAATTGGCAGAAACATTAGAGAAATTGACAAAACCTACACTATCTTATTCAGGAATTTTAAAACCTACAATGTATCGTCCACCGGTTTGAAAACCTACATATAGCAAAATGTTCAAACAATCAACCAATTCATGTGAAGCTGTTGGTTCAGTTATTGCTTATTTAGAGGTGTGGAAACGTCAAAAGCAGAATGTTGAAGCGCCTCCAACAATGGAAAATCTTACTGATCGGTTAAAGCACGAATAGATTTCACAGGAAGATGAAGCAGGTACAGATACAATGTGTCATTATCTGTGCACTGCACTATCAAGTGTTCTATTTTAAATTTTGCATGCATATTATGTTTCTGTAATGCTATACATTAATTTTCTATTTATTTTTTTGAACCTGGTATATAAAGTATAAGGTCCAAAAAACCTAGAATGATGTCAAAAATGACCAAGGTACATGCTACAACCCCCGTTGATAAAGTAGACATTGAGTTGAATGAGGATGGTCAACTAGTTTCTGATAATATTACGGAGTTAAGAAATTTTATTGGGACAATAATAAAGGATAATGTGTCTCTTACTTACATCAATTGGCATGTTGTCCATGATCAATTAAAGCGCCAAATGTTGGAATATGCTCTGCTAAAATCTATCACCCTTAACCATAGTTCAACTGAATTTCCTAAATGTTTGGTTTTAATTAATTAGTTTGTTTCCTGAATTTTGTGTTTGATATATTGTAAGCTAGGTAAGTCATTCTGTAAGAAGGACACAAGTGGGTCTTGAATGCATTTAATGACTCTTGGAGGCAGTACGAGTCTCGTATGAAAGCAAGGTATTATAAAAAATATTCAACTGATGAGGAAAGGCTTGCAAACAGGCCCAGTGCCATTCTGTTGGAGGATTTTAAAATGCTCTTGGAATACTGGGGAGATGAAGCAGTTCTGGTATAGCTTTAATGTGACCACAAAAGAAAACTAACTTGTTTAATGCTAATTAAATAATCATGCAGCAAATGAAAAAATAAATTAATGATATTCACATTTTCTAGTTTAGCGCTAATTTTTTCTTATTTAGTTCTAATTTATCATCATGCAACAGATGGAAAAAATAAATAAAATAAATTAATGATATTCACATTTGCATAATGTTTAGTAGTTCACATTATCTTGTTTAGTGCTAATCTTTTCTTTAGTAGTTCGCATTACCTTGCGTAGTGCTAATCTTTTCTTTAGTAGTTTGCATCCTTGTTTAGTGCTATTTTTTTTGGGATTTCCAAGCCCTAGCTGCGACTAATTTTGCACATTGTAATTCGTTAAGCGAGACACATACCGTGGGTCCCAAAACTCATGCAGTAGCCAAAGAACAGATAGTATGTGCTTTTTGAACTTAAGTTATTTTTTTTGTGATTGAGTTGAATTGCCACATGATAATTTTAATTTGTTATATCATTGAATTATATTTTATAACATTATCACAATGTTCATAGGCAGTTGCTAGATTTGTAAATTCTTAACATTGAGTGTTAAAATTCTAATTAATTCTGATAATCCTAATACTTGACAAAGAAAGAAGGACCCATAAAAAGGCACCCCATTTGCTGCCTTGGTCTATTTGGAAACATATAAACGAGAACCAGGGAGAACTTACAAGACTAATATGGATGAACCAAAGGCCAAATACGTAAGTACATTAGATATTGAAATAGAAATTTAATAGTTAGTTTGAAAGATGACCACATTGTAGCTAAACTTTCATATTTTAATTTATATGTTTTAAAGATAACCACTTTTGTAAATAAATTTTATCGAGTAGCTTATTTAAAGTATTTGACCCAAGATCAATTATGTATCAATACTTAGTCAGTATCATTGGAACATTGTACGTTTGTTGGAGCTGATTATTAAATCGAACACATAGTTAGTTTGAAAGAAAACCAGTTCGATTAATAAATTCATTCTTGCCAGTTGTGTGTTCATATGCCTGCCTGGTTTTCATTTTTTAGGCGAAGATTCAAGCATGGTGGATGAAGGAAACATTGTTGAGGCAGATGCAATTATCTTTGGTGTGAAGATCCACACATGGAACTGGCTTGTAGGAAGGCGAGGTAAAATGACTAAAAAGTCTCAAACAACTCCTGGTTTTTCAGACAGTTATGTGCAAGAGCTGACCAAAAAAATAAGGCAAGAGCTTGAGGCAGATTTGGAAGAAAAGGTGAACAGAAAAGTGAAAGAGAACGTGTCATGGGTGTTAAAAAAAGCTAGGTGAAGCTAATCCATATCTTAATTTAGATGTCGGAGACTTTTATGCCACCATAACAAGTGATGAAGATGACGTTGGTACTCCTGCAGCCCCAGCAACTGAATGAAGTATTTGGATGGTATGTGTTAGCACTTGTGATATATTCGAATTGTAGTTCTAAATTATGGCACTTTTGGTATGTGTTTGTGATGGCACTTGTGTTATATTTTGGTGATGGCACTTGTGTTATGTGTTGATGATGACACTTGTGAGTTGGTATGTATAATTGGTTGGTCTGATTGTGGTGATGGATGTTTTGGGTGGATTTATTGTACGAATATTTTGGCATATATGTATGAATGTGGTACAATGTTTTGGATTGTGTGTATGTACTGTACAATTTTTTTTTCTGGTGTTGCAGTTGAATTTTTTAATACTGCAGTTGATTTTTTTCTAGTGTTACATTACAGTGTTGTGGTGTTGCATTAGACGGTGCTGTGGTGTTGCATTAAGTACAATATTATTAATTCCACTATGGTACGACACGTGGGGCCCACAGCTTACGTGGTGCCACGTGGATAGCTGACATGGCATGTGACACATGGGCAGCTAACGTGGCATGTGACACGTTGGCAACTGACGTGGAAAGTTCATGTGGGCCCTACTACCATGACCGGCAAGCCAGGCTCTGGTTTTTGCTTAAGGCCACGGTATATGTTGTTGTATTACTTGCATATACTATTGCAATAGGGTTATAATGCAACACTTTATTTTCGTGACAGTAGATAGGCAAAAGCGTTGCCTTAGAGGGCTAAGGCAACGGCCGCGGATGCCACGCCCCTCTGGTGTTGCCTATTTGAAAAAATGGCCTACGGCAATTCCTTTTTGATCTATGGCCACATAAAAATAGTGTCGAATATGTCCACTTTTGTAGTAGTGTATTGAATTTATTAAAAAGAGAACTAGTCAAATCAAGCTTTTATTTTAATATTTTTAAAGCGGGTGCTAAAAAGCCTTGATTTAGCGGATGCAGCAGAAAATAGCGGGGATAGAAGCGTATCTACTGTTCATCGGGGCTAAACTGAAATAGCATAGTGGTTGAAGGGCACTACGGGCAATAGCAGGGATTTTGCGGGGCTTTAGTGGGGCTTTAACTAGATAGCCCTAGTGAGACGATCTACTTCTTATTGTATCTTTTTGAGCTGGACATGCTAAGATCTAATTTTTCTCCTTTTCAACTAATACGAAGGAAAGAGGATAATTATTAATATGAACAAAGGAGGATACTATAAAAATTATCTTACCTTAGAAACTGAAGCGCGAGTTTGGTGAGTCACAACATTTTTAGCACTCTTTGAGCTCAAACCTTCCTCATCCTCTTGTGTGTCGAAAGGGCCAAGAGTTCAAGTGGGAATGGCGTCATGATCAAGGGTCTCGAGATTGATACTTGACATTTCATCCTAGCCACTCGAACTTAGAAGATATCATTAACATCATTAAAGTTGTCAGTACAATCACCTCTATTTCCGGTAATGTCACAACCTTTAAAACCATATCCATCATCACTAAGGCGGTCGACATTTGCTGTTATAACAACATCTTCCTCACCATCAGCATCTGGCCCTTCCACGGGAATGTCATCAAAAAACAACAGCTTTGCCACATCGATCTCCTCTCTCTCACGAATGATGACTCATCTTTTACCTAGTTTATCTTTGTCATAAACCTTTCTACCAAAAGTGGATAAAGAGAGGAAAAGATTAAGTCAGGGTTTTTTCTTGGTTATCTGTATAAATAAGCAAAAATGCATCCTCGAATGAGTTGACCATGATCTCGTCCAATGTGGTTTGAAGGAAATAGGGAAGCCTTTGTTTAGCATTGTTGATCATACTAATAGCCCTTGTTAGAGAAGCATTATTATTCTCAAGTTCCCTCCTAAGAGAGGCATTCTTCTCCTTAAGGAAATAGTTTTCTTCTTGCAGAGAAAAATGGCTAAAATCAATTGCAGTTATTTCCACTTTATTTCTTCTCAAAGTCTCGTTTAAAGCTTTAATTTCTTCAGGTAAAGATAGATTGATTCCTTTCTCCTCAGCTACAGAAGATTCTTCTTCAATGAGGGCAACTTCTAATGACTCATGTTTCTTCATCGCACCCTCTCTAGCATTAGTACGGGTAATAATTTCTTCTTTCAAGAAAAGATTTCTTCCTTAAGCTTCGATAAATCGGAAGAAGTCCCAGTGACACCTTGCAATAATACGCTCGTTTGATAACCTAAAGAAAGAATGATATAGCAAAAATGTAGGGCATAATTACAAGACCACAAGAAGTAAGAAATAAGAATAATACCGAGAGTTGTTGCTCGACTAGAGATTGATGATAGCTAGATAAATCAGGAATGAAGGATGGAATATTGATAGCAGATAATGAGGATGAAAACATAATCAGTTTAACCAACTCGTCAAATCCCTCAACAGCTAAAGGTACAGAAGGTCCTTGAGAATTAAGGTCCTCAAAGGAAGAAGAAAGTCCCATTATGTGGTGGATCGCAGTAAAAACTTCAGGAACTTCAGATAAACAAATTTTTGATGGGGGAGAAACCTTTGAAGGAGGAGTTATAGGCAAATCAACATCCGCATCAGGATAGGAAGTTTGGTATTTAACATCCTTGGATCTCTTGGATGGAGAACTCTCAGTGATTACATCTACAAGTTTCCTTTTAGCAGCTTCTCGAGACTTGAGTTGGGCATCTCTTAAAAAGAGTTTCCTCTTTTTGAACTAAGAAGGTGAATTGATCTTATTTGGTTCAAAATAGACGACATCTAATGAATCATAAAAAAAGTGTATCATGCAAATGAACTAGAAAATAAAGCTATTACTGAGTTCTTGAGTTGTCACATGAATCGCTTACTAGGGTAGTTGGGAAATATCAGAGAATTTAAGGAGAAAGGAGCATTCCTCCCCATAGATTGAGAAAGAATTGCTTTATTAAAAGAAATTAAAACAGGATGACCGATAATATTCTGACATGTCCGGAGGAGTGTTTCCGAAGGGCACTTGATGTCAATAAAGAAGGTCTATTAGCCAACTTTTCCGGAGCAACATTAATAAGGTCTACAAGTCTTTTACCCACGAAACTAGTAAGCTTGCGAGCAACATTTGAAATAAAAATGGTTTGTGAACACGCATGTGGACAATACGTGTACATTGAGTTGAGAAGAGTAAGTAAGAGATATAGTCAAAATTCGAACTCAGAGTATTGAAATTTCCATAAATGCTAGAAGGGCAATGTATGAAGAAAAATTGAGTCCTCAAATCTTTAAATCTACCTGCTCCTTCATATAACTGTTTCTTTGAGATGTTAGCATGAAAATTTTGGTAACTCACATCATTAAGTTCGGATGGGCGAATCAAGTAATCAAGAAATAGAGGATCTAAGGAAGGGTTACCAGATTCTAGTGAAAAAGGCTATAGATCTAAAAGGTAGGTATAGATATTAGGATAAAGCTAGATGGGAGCGATGTCCAAATATTGCAGGAATCTGGCAATGAAATCTGGAAATTGGAAAAAGCCTTTGTGTCAAATATGAATGGCAATATAGGCAAAATACCCTTCAGGAGGAAACATGACCGTGTCAGCTATACGTGGAGGGATAAATTATACTCCAGAAATGTTGAAATCCTAAAGAATAGCGTCAAATTCCTTATGAGAAGTGATCAAGGAGTGTTTTTCAAAAGCCCCAATCTTCTTCGAGGACGAAGGTTCAGATGGTAAGATGTAACTTTTGGTGAACCTAGTTGCGATATGTTTCTTCTCCATGATGTCAGGTATTATTTTCCCATTTCTTTAAACAAATCACAAGAATAAGGGCCATGGAAAGAGAAATTCACATAAAGATCAACATAATTTTATACAAAGAAAGAAAACTGTCTCTAATCTTTTGAAGGCATTCCAAAGTAACGACATTCACATTAATCATGTGATATATTCTTTCAAAAGAATGAGAAACAAAAAAAATATTCATATTATTTGTCAACCAAACCAAAGTTGATTAAGGTGATTGATTTGGCGATGAAACGAAATAATTTGCATTAATCAATTCGGTAATTACATCAACTAAGTCAAATAGAATTACTTGATAAATTTATGAACAAATAATTCAGTTGGATAATTATGTTGATACATGCTGGAAACTTTCCGAGACCATCCAATCAAAACCTAAGAATCATACACGAATTTGAATTGTTTAGATGAATATCAAGGATTGGACAATGATCATAGAACGAACTTACTCTGATTCATGCAGGAGCATATCCCAAGAAATTTAAATGTGTTGAAGCAACTAATGCTTGCACTAGGAAAATTTTAAATGCGGGAGATTAATGAAGAAGAACAAGGGAAAAGCGAAAGAAAGTTAGAAATGAGCATTTAACTTGAAAATTTAAGAATACCCCTCACTAGCGGGGATAAATGTTACTACAAAATTCATGCTTGTGGTACCGAAACCAAGAGAAGATGAAGGGGTATCGTAATAAAGTTAACACCAAAGTAGAAGCCTGGAAAGTGTTTGATCGATACCAAAGAAGGAGGGTGTAGAGTTGAAGCCGGTACCGACAGCAAAAGGTCTAAGAGGAACAAAGCCGACAACGAAATGAAAAGGATAGGAGAAGAACCGGAACCAAGAAGTGGAGCCATTACAAGTGAAACCGACACTGAAAGCTTGGAATAATAATAAAGAAACCAGTACCAAAATAGCAAGACTGGGAATTGAAACTGATACCAAGGATATATAGAGTATCGACGAAGACAGCACCGGAAAAATAAGTTTGTAAATATGTTATCGGCACCAACATAGGAGAATAAACAGCTTGATGTCGATACTAAGAAAAAAGGCAAAAAAAGGCACGGTGTCGATACCAACATGTAGTGAGCAGTTAGCTTAGTGTCAACATCGATGAGTGAAGTTAAATGCATAAAAATGATACTAAGACAAGGAAAGCAGCAGATGTACAAGTTGATACCGAAGTCATCAAGATAGAGACACAAAACTGAATCCCCAGAGGCGGAAGCATGGATTTGGTGTCCAAAAGTGGGAGCAGCTAAGACAATAGAGTGATACCCAACTATTGGGTAAAAGCATAGAGGAGACACCAAGAAGTACAAGCGGTAAAGGACTAAAGCTGGTACCGAAATGCTAGGGGTCACATGTTGGGAAACTTCTCTCTCATTCCAAAATTTTGTACTCAATTCTAATATACTAAACCCTAATTTAGAGAACAAATTGGGGATTTCTTATATAATCTTCCATGTGCTTCATCAATTGATCAATAAAGAAAATACTTAGCATCTACGATCAATTGCACTTGCCTTTTAATTACCAATTTGGATTCAAAACCTTAAATTGGAAGTAATTACAAAACTGACTCTAATGAACATCCTAGCTTCAACTAGCAACAAACTTATAAAATCCTTATCCCAAGATAACGTTGTTTCCCTAGGTATTGTAAGCGTGATACTCACCTCTTGAAGGAAGAGTAACTAATCTTCAAACTTATGACACTGATATCTGGAAGAACTAGATTACACCAAGGTCCACAACCGTAACCCTACATTCGGGTGTTTGACGATTTTTTTGTTAACATATTTAGTCAAACACTCCTGCACGTTTGTATATTATTCTTAAATAATGACATTGTAAGTCGATTCTAATCCATTGCATATTTTTGTTGTTCAATATATCTGCAGTTGCAAAATACTAGCTATAATCTCTATCCAAAAGTTCATTTTTTCCAATTATCGAACAATCCTTACTTTAATTTGTAGCATGCAGACTAACAAACTAAATTCATGTGGTGATAAAAGGACTTTATTAATAATTTTCAGACCAAAGGCAAAGTATAAGTGAATTTTGGATTTAGGAATTGCAAAAGGATGCACGTGAGGAAAGTAAAATGGATGTAGGGATAATACCATTAAAATAGTGTGCTATAGTTTGTACTGCAAAAGGCATTTATCATGTCTGGCATTTTTGGTCGTCCAGTGATTCCTGCTCAGCGGCCAATAAATGAAGCTACGAACAGTCTATTCTATGAACAAAACCTGGCGTTTTTCATCTCTGATTGCAACTAAACACAATATACGAGGACCAAGGATCCGACTTAAGAGAATATTGACATTATTGAACATGATATCGAGCAGGCCAAACTTTTGGATGGCGAGATCAACAGCGTTACTAACATCAACTTCGCTGGTGACATCACATTGAACATAAATAGTTGATGACCCAAGAGAGGTACATAGAGCGTTGGCAAGTTTGTCTTGTACGTTTGCGATGATGATTTAGGCTTCGTGCTAAATGAAAAGCCTTGTTGTGCATTCGCCAATGCGGTGACGCTCATATGTCGCTGGCGCCTCCAGTTATAAGCGCCACTTTTCCTTATAACCTGAGCTCATGATAAAATTTTCAATGTATTAAGTAGGAGAAACACCGTTGACATAAAATAAAAGAAAATATGATTACTTCTTTGAAATGGCAAGTAAACTGAGTTTGCTCCTCTCCATGGCTTGCTAGGTTATGTTTGAAAGTACATTTTGTGAAGAAGGAAGAGGATGTGAATAATTATAACCCGGAGAGTTGGAGCATCCATATACAGATATAATTGATTTTAAACAAGATCGAATTAGAATCATGAGTTGGAGCACCCTGACTATTTCAAATAAGATCAAATTAGAATCAACATAATTAGTTTTCAATCCATGGATTGAATCCGATAAAGAAGAATAACAGAATTTGAATTTGAAGTGGATAAATGATAAGTGGAGTTAGAAAAAACATACCATAGTATCATCTAGCAACAATAGTGACAAAGATAATAAATAGGTTCCCTACAACTTCATAATGGATTTAATGGTGTCATCTTTATATATTTTATCATTCAAATCGACACTGCAAATCTCCCAAATTGCCACTACTAAGCCCGCAAACTGCCAGCAAACTACACCATATGCTTTCTACTCGTTGTGATTCCCGTAATATCTTCGTTAATCAATTTTAGGTGAAACCAGAAAAGAGGCGACTTTGAACGATGAAGAAGATGAATTTGATTAATGATTGATAAAAGAGGAGAAAGAAAATTCATTGAATCAAATCATTTTTAGGAAAGGTGGGGGTTCATCGTAGTTCTTCTTAGAGGATGAAGAAAATAGATAAGTGAGAAAACAAATTTGAGCGAACAAGAAAAAATGTGGCAAATTTCCAGTGGCGGAATATATTTTCTTCACGTTAGTTTTTTAATTCACCTATTTTAAGATGATTAACGGTTGCAAATGGACTTAAAACAACTAATAATTGCTACCAAAAAGATTTTTTCTTGTAGTGATTAGTACTAAATTTATGAAAATGCATAAAAAGATGCATTTTATACAAATATTATTAAATCTGTGAGATTCTTTATACTAATATTATTAAATTCAAAATCAATATGCATGTAAAAAAAATTAATATATAAAGATGTAATTTTTTTTAAACATGGTTTTAACTTTTAAACTTGTCTTCTGAATTGACAAAATAAACATCAACTCTTTGGTATTGATTTAAAAATAAAGGTTAATTTTATCTTCGATGGGTTTCATACACAACCGATTGTTCATATATACAAGCTTTTTTGAATTTCACAAATGAACCAAAATATAGCTTAAACATATACATACATGTGTGTATGTGTATATATATACACACACACATAACACAAATTTGCATGTGTAGACATACACAAGTATCATGAAACGTTCGTATTTATATTTCTATAAGTTTCAACATCCAATATTTATTTCAATTTTTTATTCATATAATTGAGTAAAGAAATTCTGAGAGAGGTTTATTTGTCAAAACAAATTATCAATATATTAAGATCTAGTGATTTTCGAAGAATAAAAAATCAAATTTGTAAAATTTAATTTTTATCGATTCCAAAAAGGAATTTCTAGAAGTTCATGCAACAATAAATTGATATAACCGGAAAATGCATCATTCCAAATTTTATGTTTCCTAGCAAATTTCACTTGCTCTCTTTCCACACACTATAACTAGTCTGATTAAAATTTCAATAAAAAAACACAAATAAAATTATAAAAACTAGTACATAATTGAGCACGTGTGTGCATGCACATGTCAGCTAAACTAATATTCATAAACCAAAATAAATGCTTACAATTTCTTTTAAAAGCACAAACAATCAAATACGTTAAACCGATGTACAACCAACATAAGTCTTTATAGCTCAAGAACACATATGTAAATGTTCATAAACACATACATACAAACATGCATGTTATACATATGTACAAAACACTTTGAGATTTCTCGCTCCGAAAATACCTAAAAGCCTTAATAGTTTAAAAAAGAAACAAGGTGAAATATTACATTTACAGGATTTGATTTCGTACTTGAATAAGCCCAATAATTGTTGAAAGTTTTCTTTAGCTACAGACCTAATAATGATTATTTTTTAAATAAGCTCGTATAAAAAGCGGAATTAACATATATTAACATGAACAAACATAATATAAACAAACATGGCATGTCAACAATATATATAAAATCATATAATTCACGTAATATAATATTAACATACAAATACATCATTTTCATGTTTATTACATTCAATTTACTAATCATTCACATTATTTAAATTCAATTTACTAAATTAATTTCCATGCAATTCATGTACACAGTTGTTGTAACTAACATTCATTTCACTTACAAAATTAATTTATTCTCAACTTATTCACATTTAATTTATTTACGTCAATTTACTTTCAATTCATATATTTTGATTTAGTTTCATTTGACGTTCATTTTTAGTGCATATCAAGTTTATTTTTGTTTACTCAATTTATGAATTCCTTATATAAATGTTTTTTTTCATTTAATTATCATTATTTATTATCAACAACTTTTATTTCATCTTCATTTATTTCAATTCAAGATTTATTTTAGTTTACTCAACTCGTAAATTTTCATTCTTCCGAAGTGAATAGAAATTCAAAATGTCAAAACAAATAAAACAAAACTATATTAAAATATAATCTGAATTGAAATAAATAATAAATAAATGAAATAAAAGTTGCATATAATAAAGTCTTATAGCTAAATAAACAAAAAAATATTTTTAAGTTAATGGAATTCATGTATTTGTAAAGTTAATAAATTGGCATGAACTAAAAATAAATGTTAAATGAAAATAAATCAAAGCAAATGATCGTACATAAATCGACACTAGTGGATTAAACATGCTAGCTAAAAAATAAATAATTATATACAAGTAAAACAAATATTAATAAAAATGAATGTATAAATGAATTAAATGGAAATCAATAAAATGAACTAAATCAGAATAACTTAGACTGACAAATAAACTAAATGTAATAAACATGAAAATATTGTATTAAAATGTTTAAATTAGATTTTGTGAGTTGTTTGATTTCATAGATATTGTTGTTAACATACCATATTTGCTTAATTTATTATGTTTTCTCATGTTATGTACACTAATTTTACCTTATATATGCACACATATTGATTCCTCCTAAAACCAAATATGGAAGTTTCCTCTATAAATTTTGTAACCACTATTAAACTACATACGTAATGAGCGTTAGTGTAATCAATATACATACACAAACATATGTTGAGAGAACTACATGTATATAAAACATTATTACATCCATTGCACATAATTGTTATGCATAGAAATTATCACAACTAAGCAAGTTGCCTACTAATGCCTATCATTGTGTTTAAAAGTGTTTGAATAAACAATGACGAATGTAACATACTTAGCATACAAGCTATGCCTTGCAGGTACCGTTTTCACTGTAATCGCGTGTGGAATGGTTGTGCATAATTCCTTAACTGTCCAATTAAACATGATAACAGTAAATTTAACTTTACCATTAATAAAGTTAAATTTAAAGAAAGAATGAAAACCATATAGCAGCAACAGCTTTCTAAGAAGAATAATAGATGAAAAGACAGAAAGTAGACAAAATGATAAACCAAAAATACAAAAAGTGTTAGAATATTCAATTGTCTTACAATGTTAGATCTTTTTCAATACATGATTGTATTACAATGTTAGATTTTCTTGTCAATACACGATGTATTACAAATAGACAGTAGCAACAATCGATGTTACTCAATAATGCCACAATTGTCAAGTCAAACTGCGATTACAACAATGACAATAAGTGAGACTGATTGTGCACTAGATTGAAGTGGTACAGAACTGTCACCCACAAACTAGAAGATGAATATTTCAGTAATGTTCGAGTCCAGAAATGATTCTGTTTCCTTGAAACAATATTGTCGTCGTATGCACCTATTGACTTAATAGTAATTTGTTTTCCAGGATAAAACGGACCAACCCCGTAACGTGGTGCCAGCAAATGGAGCTCTGACGAACTGAAATAGAGTATAGAAACTAGAATAGAGGTATACTCTGAAGAAGAGGTAGCAGATTGAGAAGAATAACTAATGTGTATTATGTCTCGTTTTGGGCCATGTTTTTATAGGATGGAGGAGATGTCAATCTGAACATTAATGACCTTTGGAAAGGTTGCGACCCTTTAACCAAGCGGTGCATGAATGTGTGTACGAATTTAAAATGAAACGGTTATATCCATTCAATTGAATGGACATGCCAAATCAAAAATGATCAAAATAACTCGTTTTAGCGCAACATGCTGAAGTTGTAATCAGCAACCTGTTTAACCATGGGACCCCAAGAGTCCCAAGGCACAAAACCCAAATTTTGACACTAATATAATATTATGTCATAGACCCTAATATTCCCAAGGCACTAAGCCCTATTTTTGACATCAATATAATATTCTGTCATGGACCCCAAGAGCCCCACAGTACTAAGCACAAATTTGACATCAGTATAATACTGTGTCTTGGCTTAGCCACACATTGTTTACAAGCCCTCTTCTCCTTTATTTATATAAGCCTATAGAGAAGTGGGTATTCATATTTCATAATGTGGGACTTAGGTTTGCTTTCCTCTCTTCTTCTAAAATTCATCTTTCTCTTACTCATTCATTTCCAACAATCCCCCACATGAATGAGCAGTCGTTCTTAGTTTCACGAATCATTTATCGCATCTGTTAAAGTAGCACATGGGCCTTGAACTTTTCTAGTGATTACCTATTTGAATCACAGGACAATTAGTAAACATAGACTGCCCTTGAACTGTAAGCCTTTTGTGTAATACCAAAGTAGATAACACACGATAAATGTTTCTTATAATATTTTGTTCTCTATACGTGTTCGTTTTTGCCTTGATCACCTTCCCGGTCTCATAAATGCTTAAAGAATTTGGCCACATAATTCTCTTTGAAGCGGCGCCTTCGTACTTACGTAGGTGATTCTGTAAAGGGTATTATCTAATTCCTCAAATACAAACATCATTAAAATTAATACTTATCCTTATCCAACATATAATGCACTGACTTATCATAGGAATGGTTATTGTATAACAGTGTCATCAAGTTTCTCTTAAACTTCGTTGTCCCTTTGAACATTAATCTTAGAATCTCTAGTCAGGTTTCCATTTTATAAAAACCTTCAGTCTATAGGCCTTAGCCCCATTCCCATCGATAAGTTTTGAACTCTCTCTCTCTCTCTCTAGGAAAGCCTTTTGTAAGTGGATCTGCTAAGATATCTTTAGATCGAATGTAATATATCATGATAACCTCATTAGAGAGAAGTTGTTTTATCGTTTTATGTCTACGACGAATATGCCTAGATATACCATTGTACAGTGTACTATTAGCTCTTCCAATAGCTGATTGACTATCACAATGTATACATATTGGAGGCATAGGTTTGCTACAATTAGGAATGTCTTCTAGCAAGCTTCGAATCCATTTTGCTTGTTCAGCGATCTTATCTAGTGCAATAAACTCTGATTCCATCGTAGATCTAGCAACACAAGTCTTCTTGGATGATTTCCATGAAATTGCTCAATTTCCTAATGTGAAGACATACCCACTTGTAGACTTTGTATCATGTGATCCAGTGATCCAATTTGCGTCACTGTATCCTTCCACTATTGAAGGATAGTTTGTATAGTATAAACCATAACTCTGTGTATACTATAAATATCCTAGAACTCTGATTATCGCTTTCCAGTGATGTTTGCCGGGATTGCTGGTAAATCTACATAGTTTGCTTACAGCATATGTGATATCAGGCCTCGTACATTCATAACATACATGATACTTCCTAGTATACGAGAGTATTCTAACTGGTAGATACCATCACCAGTGTTCTTTACCCAATTTTGGCTCATATTTACTGGTGATTTTGCAATAGTTACATTATATTGCTTGAATTTTTCAAGTATTTTAATGATGTAATGTGATTGGGATAATGCATATCCCTGTGGCATTCTCAGCATTTTTTACACCTAATATCACATCAGCCAGCCCTAGGTTTTTCATATCGAATCTAGATGATAACATATCCTTTGTAGATGTTATTATGGTCTTGTTATTGCCTAGGATCAACAGGTCATCAACATAGAGACCAAAAATGACATATCCAATATGTGTGTGTTTTATGTACACACATTTATCCGATTCATTTATCGTGAATCCATTTGATAACATAGTTTTATGAAACTTCTCATACCACTGTTTTGGAGATTGCTTAAGGCCATAAAGAGATTTTACCAGTTTGCAAATTTTATTCTCATTTTCTGAGCTTAGAAATCCTTCAGGTTGTTTCATATAGATTTCTTTCTCTAGTTCACCATTTAAGATTACAGTATTAACATCCATTTGATGTATTTCTAAGTCATGTATGGATGCAATAAGAATTCTTATTGACGTTATCCATGTTACTGGTGAATATGTATCAAAACAACGTAGGTCTTCCTTTTATCTAAATCCTTGGACTACCAGACGAGCTTTGTACTTGTCTATTGAACCATCAGGTTTCAATTTCTTTTTAAATATCTATTTATTGCCTAAGGTCTTACATCCTTGAGGCAAATCAACCAATTCCCATGTATGATTGGATAAAATGAATTCAATCTTATTGTTAATCGCCTCTTTTCAATTAAGGGCATCACTGGAAGACATAGCTTGCTTGTATGTCAATGGATCATCTTCTAACATAAAGGTATAGAAGTCTGGTCCAAAGGTTTTTTAACGTTCTTGACCTTTTACTTTTTGTTGGTTCTTCCACTTACTTCTCAGCATTACGTTGTTAAGTGTTATTTTTTTCAACATCCTCAAGAGAATTAGGAACTTCATCTTCCCTTGGTCTCTTAGGTGTTTGATTTTAAGTACCCTGTTTCAAAAGGAATATATGTTCGAAAAATCTAGTATTTCTCGACTCAATGATGGTGTTTTCATGAATATCATCAGTCTCATATTCGTATACCAAAAATCAATATGCGGCACTGTTTTGTGCATATCCAGTGAATACACAACCAACTGTTTTTTGGTTCAATTTTGACCTTCTTTGGTTTCGGTACCTCTACCTTGGCAAGACACCCCCACACTTTTAAGTATTTGTAGGATGGTGGTCTTTTTTTCCAAAGTTCATGAGGAGATTTAAAAGTTTTCTTTTAGGGTATTTTATTTGAAAATATGATTTCCCGAAAGAATAGCTTCTCTCGAAAGTTATCTGGCAAGCCAGAATAAAGCATTCATCATTTCTTTAAGAGTTTATAACGACCCGGGGAAAAACTCGATGCTCGAACTTTCGACAACAATACATAAACCCGTATTACTTGCCAAAAAACCAAATATCGAACCCCAGATTGTCAATAGAAAGAAATTAGAGGGTGAGAAAAGAAAGAAAGAATATTACAATAGAAGAAAGAAGAAGAACACCACATCAGAATCTCATAGCGGAACGAATAAAATATAATATAACAAATCATTTATACAAAGAAACTGTATATACATACCAATCATCAGAGTACAACATGAATCAGATACAGCGGAACATCTTTAAAATAACTAATGATGAAGCCTCCTGCTTATAGCTTATGGAACTCCAAGCGAAAACTAACCTGTTAAATATGTTTGGTCTGACCCGAGCACATTTTGAAGCAAAGCAAAAACACACGAGTCAGTCTGAAATACTTTCAGTGCTAAATTCACATCAATAATTGGTTTAACTTTACAAATCCTTTTTGAAACAAAAGGATAATAGTAAGACCAGTCCACATATAAACACGGACGGTTTTTACCTTACTATAACCCAAACCATTTTTGAAATCATATATTTTTCTGATATTATAATAGTGTCTATCAACCACAAATAAATAGTAATCTAGTGGAATGCTTGCATCTCATGCTCCAGATATATAGTATACAAATCAAAACAGCGGGCACTTATTAGAGATTGGATTCCGACTATGACATGGTATAGGACCACCTGCCGATAGTGTATCTCTAGAGGCGAATACATTGGGTTCAACAAGAACGTCTTGAACCCGGCCCACACATGACCGACCACTCATTTCGCTTGAGTGTATCGAATGTATATCACCGACGGTTGGGATCAGCACCCGCCTCCCGAAAAGGGACAGCATCGATTGATTTAAGAAGCAAAAAGGAATTTCTCTAGATAGGTGATTATAAACCCTAATGAGAGCGACCCACATAGCCCTGCTGCTTGCCCAATTTCTGTCATTTCCCGGTTGATGAGGCTTGAGGCTAGGATTTATCTTTAGAATATCTGATCACCATTCATTTTGAATGCCACATCATCCGATCCACCAGATATCACTAATTGACGTCCATAAAAATACTCTGCGGTAAGCTAAGAGAAGGTGTACGGCCTTCTCCGCCATCAACAGAAATACGTTTGGAGAAATCAACGTACGTGACCCCTTTGGAAATACTCTGTCAAACACTCATCCATACAAGTCATCCAGGAACAGGATGAACCGAAGGCACTCTTCTACTGCATCTCATATAGGAATCACCCCATGGATCAGTAGCGAGAAGTCCTTGCAATCTGTAGATTCCAACCATGACATAACCACAGTACATCTTTGGCTGCAGACCAAAGATTATAAGTAGTCCTTCCATTTTGAACATCCACAGTCTTCACTTGCTCCATCTTCATTCCATCGCAAGTTAACTTCGTACGTAACGTGGAGTCGAAGTGGTTTTGGGTCTAGTTCCAAACCTGGTCTCTTCAAAACAACACGTCAAAAAGGTCCAATAAAATATTTTGTTGATAGTTTGGTGTTTTAACTATCAACGTCAAACCAGTACGGTCAAGTATATTAGCAGCTCAGGTTCTCACTTTAAAACTGTTCATTAATACTCTTTATTGAATCATTTAAAATCATTTCTTTGATTTAAAGTTGATTCCATTTATATATCTTGCCAATTCTTCTTTGGTTTCGCCATTTGACAACAACTTTCCAAACTCCTTTACCGTTACAAACTAATACCATCCCTCGATAATAGTGAAGTCGGTCAAGTTGAGGTATTTTATTTACCTCTCAGACCTTGATCGACAACGTTCTTATCTCAGAATAAATACTAGTTTGTAACTTAAACCCTTATAAAAATCTTATTTACCATCTCGATTTCAAATATGGTTTTATAAACCATTTCTTACACTTGAAATCCTCGTTCAATAAAATCTCTTTACTTTATTTTTTTGATTAAGTAAATATTCACTAAAACGTAATTTTGAACTTGAAACATTATTTCACTTATACCTTTGGGTTTTAATGAAATCCCACGTCCAATAATCAATTTCCATTTATTCGGGCATTCTTAAAATAAAACCTTTACTTCGATTCCATAACTAAATCTGCTTATTTTCTTCTTTACAATAAAACCCTTTTAACTTGGATTTTATTCGAAAAATTCATTTATCAATATTTAATAACAAATCTCTTGTATGTAATTTACTTTGTGTTTGAAATCCTTGCTTTAATTACCTTATTTCGCTTAATTCAGTCCTTTAACATTTAAGTCATCGTTTTGGTTTAATCCCTTTACAAACCTTGTTTAAATTTCTTTCAAATCACCTTTACTAACCCGTTTAACATCTTATAATACTTATCTTAGATCTAATCCAAATCGTATCCGTTATTAACCTCACAACCTTGCCTGCTTTAAAAACCCCCCTTTTTAATTACAACGGTTGATTTTGTCAATCGTACACACCAGTTAGCAGTTAACTGATTTTCATTTGTCATTTCCCCTTTTTAATTAATTAAATAACTTAATTAATTTAAAATCACTATTTAATTGTTTTAAAAACAATTATTCCATTTTACCAACCCGTATGTAAATCTTTGGGTTTCTGCTACTTTAACTTGCATAAACCATTTCAAAAATTTCTCCTATAAACTCGATTAAATTATTTATTTATAAATTTCTACTTTAATTATTTATGTAAAATGACTGAAGAGCTTTTAATTATATATATAAAATGACTGAAGAGCTTCAGTTCAGTTATAAATAAATTTATAACTTTTAAACCTGCGTTAATTCATCGAATGGTAAACAGACATCTGGAACAACACATTTTAGGCCATTCACTGCCAATTACCCAATCAGCACTGTCGATTGATTTTAAAGACAAAACCGGTGAATATTTATTCAACCATCATGTTCAAAAAGGGTTAACTACCATCTTGGGTTCAATCAGTCCATATTTCAACAATATAAAACAAACAAACAACATATATAATATTTGAGGAATACAGTCGGATCCCACCAACCTGTTCTTCCCTGCACTACAGCTCGTTATACATTTCATAATAATATATGAAATAAATTTCATATGATATACTAATTTAAAACGATTAAATAAAAATAACAGCAACCAATCAAACAATAACAACCAATAGCAACCAATCAACCAATTTATACCTTTAAAGGTAAATTATATTTTAATATGAATTTACCACATCATAGGAATCTAGAAGGCGTGAGAATTAACTCACCAGTTCATTTCAGTTGACGGTGGACACGTTTGTTCCTTTAAATTTGAAATGAACGTTCAAAATTGATTGAAATTTCAATAGCGTCAAATCAGTTCCTAGTCAGTGCCATCACCTTGGCCTCGTCCCTGCGATCCCAACGGATCCAGATTCACTGAATTTCATTAATGTATGGAAAAGTTATGATCGATTAAAGTTTGTATAAATTAAACGGTTATTAAAATAAAACTTAATATATTAATTAATTAATTAATCCTACCTTAATTACCTCTTAACATCTGCTACATCATCAGCGTTGACTACGCCCTTCCTCTCTCACGCGTTTTCGCCTAACACATCAGCACAAACCCGTCTCCTTCGTTGATTCCTGAAGCCACCTTCGACCAAACATACCATGCCCAAAATGATCAACCACCGCCGCCAATTCTCTCCACCTGAGACCGACTGGACACCACCGTCGACTCCGCCACTCCGTCCAGCACCCAAAGCTGTCGTCCTGACCACCAGAAACCCCTGACGCCGCCTGAAACTGCGAATAACCGGAACTCGTTCATCTCCCAAAATCCGCCGCCACAGCCACCTGCTGTCGATCGCACCTCCCCCAAACTAACAGGCTCGCCACCCCGTTCGTTTTCCTGGTGAGGCCCGACACCAGCTCCGCCTGATCAGACCAGAAATTAGAGGTTTAGGATCATAGCTCACCAGTATAACCCAAAAAGCTCCTATTCCGATCATCTCGTGATTCCGGCCACACCACACGGTTTCAGGCGTCCGACCCCACAGCAAAGTTGAAGCTCTACATCTCCTCTACAAATCTCCTGCAGACCCCATCAACAATCGACAGTCCAAACTCCCTCAAAACCACCAAAAACGAAATCAGATCCGTCATTTTAAACCACGATTCCGGCCACAACTGACCACCGTTCCACCCCAACTTTTTGCAGCAAGTAGCCACTGACCCGATTTACACTTTCCCTTTGAACCCCCCCTTCAAATTCTTCACCAAATTGAAGAAATAAATTAATTTGTGTTTGAGGACTTATTTGCAAATCTGAAATGTATTGAACAGAAAGGGTTGGATTTTCTGGTTTTGGGCTGATGGGAGTTTATATTTATAAAGGAAAAATAATATTTATTTAGATGTGACAAACGATATTTTTTTCATACCTATTGCTATTTCGAACGTTGTTTATTCGCTTATGTGCTCACATACAAACCCCGTTCGTGATGCGAATGGACGACATATTATAATTTGACGATACGGTCCTAATGAAGCTTGTTTCGTCGAATTGTGAGTCCGTTTGCTCAAATGGCCTTCGTTCACGTTCAAATGGTCATTTTTATTTGTATTTTATTTTTCCATGATCACAAAATAACCCCGATTGACGCGCCACTTGAAATCCAGCAATAATTTACTGTTGTGGTCCCAATAAAATTTGTTTCGTCGAAAACGAAGGTCGTTTGAATAAAATCCCTTTTATAACTACCCAATTCAAATAAAATAAACCAATTTTAAAATACCTCAATATAATATTAATAAAATATTGTAATTGGCAATATACGACCAAAATTTCATACATTACCAAGATAAAATATTCCGGGTTGAATTCCAAGCCAAATCAATATTATAAAAATTTAGAAACCCCTTTATTTTATATAAATAATCGCTATAATATATAAAGGAATTCCACAGCGACTATTTTAAAATTTAATTTGGACATAAAACGAAATCTACGCCATGAAAACTGGATTTTTCTCTTCCATTAGAAAAATATTACCCAATAGATTCCGATGTTTCTTGTTTCGAGAAAATCCGACTCATTTTGAATTCTGTACAGCCGTTTAAAGTTCAAAACGCCAATTTATGAACTACCGCGCCATTGCAGCTCGTTTTATAATTAAATTATAAATTTAACGTTATAACGTCGTTTTATAAAGGAAATCGTCAGTATATTTTCAATGTAAACCATATTTAACCATTTTAAGTTGTCCGCTCACTCTATACTGCGAATTCAACATTTTCCCAAATATTCTGAAAATAAAATATTATTATAATGTTAATATAATTAAATATTCTAAATAAAAATGGTTACATCGATTATTTAAATTTAAACCAATATTTTAAATAAATAAAATATTTCAATAAAATGGCCAGAAAATACGGGACATTACATTCCTTCCCCCTTAAAATAATTTCATCCTCGAAATTGCTAAGGTAGAAAGAACGTCACAATCCATTATCTTTAAAAATGATATTTAATTTAAAACTCGATTTTATTTCCAAAGCAATTCTACTCAGTCGTAAATCCAAATTAATCAAATAAAAGAATTTCCCAAAAATCTTCAAAAAAAAAAATTCTAACACCTTAAATTTTGGAAAATTTTTGGCAGAGTTTTCCCAGCACGGAGGACATCTGCAATATCGCAAGTTCAAGAAATATATATACATCGACTCTCATGGTCGAAAAAATTCAAAATCCAAACTCAAAACCCAAATAAAAACAGAAATTTCATATTTTCGTAGGCGTACCTTTTTGCGAGCTTTATTATGCGATAAGCGATACATTATATGCGAGCTTGCTTAGTTATTATGCAGCTCTATTCAAACTGGATTCAATTACTCCAGAATTTCCTCTTGAATGGATTTTAAAGCTGAATTGGAAGTTCTGCACCTGTTTCTCAACTCAAATGAACTCATTAGTCCCCAAACAAATGTCAGTTATGTTCGAAACATCCATATCATACATATCAACCGATTTTACACCCAATTTAATCCACACGAAGTTATAATTATTTATAATCACTTCGTTTATTTCTTTAACTATCCATTCAAAATTATTTAATTTGATTTATTCGAATTATTATTTCAGATTGGTTTTAACCAAGTTGATTCAGGTTCAGGTTCATATCCAAGCAACCAACAACACAATCCAAGCATATCATTCAATCAACAATAACAAATCAATCAATTTGCCCATATTATAATAATCTTTACTTTTATTTTATTATAAAATAAATTGGGCAAAAATAATTTCAAAAATAATTTTATATCAAATTACAAATACGCGCTCTCGTATATATACTTAAACTCAATCTTCGGGTATTGCTAACCCCATCTCTATTGAGCCACGCCGCAGAGCCAAGGTTATCACTAAACCAATAGCTCTGATACAACTGTAATGACCCGGGGAAAAACTCGATGCTCGAACTTTCGACAACAATACATTAACCTGTATTACTTGCCAAAAACCCAAGTATCGAACCCCAGATTGTCAATAGAAAGAAATTAGAGGGTGAGAAAAGAAAGAAAGAATATTAGAATAGAAGAAAGAAGAAGAACACCACATCAGAATCTCACAGCGGAACGAATAAAATATAATATAACAAATCATTTATACAAAGAAACTGTATATACATACCAATCATCAGAGTACAACATAAATCAGATATAGCGGAACATCTTTAAAATATCTAATGATGAAGCCTCCTACTTCCAGCTTATGGAACTCCAAGCGAAAACTAACCTATCAAATATGTTAGGTCTGACACGAGCACATTTTGAAGCGAAGCAAAAACACACGGGTCAGTCTGAAATACTTTCAGTGCTAAATTCACATCAATAATCGGTTTAACTTTAGAAATCCTTTTTGAAACAAAAGGATAATAGTAAGACCAGTCCACACATAAACACAGACGGTTTTTACCTTACTATAACCCAAACCATTTTTGAAATCATATATTTTTCTAATATTATAATAGTGTCTATCAACCACAAATAAATAGTAATCTAGTGGAACACTTGCATCTCACGCTCCACATATATAGTATACAAATCAAAACCGCGGGCGCTTATTGGAGATTGGATTCCGACTATGACAAGGTATGGGACTACCTGCCGATAGTGTATCTCTAGAGGAGAATATGCTGGGTTCAACAAGAACGTCTTGCAACCCGGCCCACACATGGCCGACCACTCATTTATCTTGAGTGTATCGAATGTATATCACCAACGGTTGGGATCAGCAACCGCCTCCCGAAAAGGGACAGCATCGATAGATTTAAGAAGCAAAAAGGAATTTCTCTAGATAGGTGATTATACAGCCTAATGGGAGCGACCAACATAGCTATGCTGCCTGCCTGATTTCTGTCATTTCCCGGTAGATTAGATTTGAGGCCAAGATTTATCTTTAGAATATCTGGTCACCATTCACTTTGAATGCCACATCGTCCGATCCGCCAGATATCACTAATTGAAGTCCACAAAAATACTCTGCGGTTAGCTAAGAGAAGGTGTACGACCTTCTCCGCTATCAACAGAAATACGTTTGGAGAAATCAACGTACGTGACCCCTTTGGAAATACTCTGTCAGACACTCTACCATACAAGTCATCCAGGAACAACACGAACCGAAGGCACTCTCCTACTGCATCTCATATAGGAATCACCCCATGGATCAGTAGCGAGAAGTCCTTGCAATCTGTAGATACCAACCACGACAGAACCACAATACATCTTTGGCTGCAGACCAAAGATTATAAGTAGTCCTTCCGTTTTGAATATCCACGGTCTTAACTTGCTCCATCTTCATTCCATCGCAAGTTAACTTCGTACGTAACGTTGAGTTGAAGTGGTTTTAAGTCTAGTTCCCATCCTGGACTCTTCGAAACAACACGTCAAAAAGGTCCAATAAAATATTTCGTTGATAGTTTGGTGTTTTAACTATCAACATCAAACCAGTACGGTCAAGTATATTGGCAGCTAAGGTTCTCATTTTGAAACTGTTCATTAAAATTCTTTATCAAATCATTTAAAATCATTTCTTTGATATAAAGTTGATTCCATTTATATATCTTGCCAATTCTTCTTTGGTTTCGCCATTTGACAATAAATTTCCAAACTCCTTTACTGTTGCAAACTAATATCATTCCTCGATAATAGTGAAGTCGGTCAAGTTGGGGTATTTTATTTACCTCTCAGACCTTGATCGACAACATTCTTATCTCAGAATAAATACCTGTTTGTAACTTAAACCCTTATAAAAATCTTTTTTACCATCTCGATTTCAAATATGGTCTTATAAACCATTTCTTACATTTGAAATCCTCATTCAATAAAATCTCTTTACTTTATTTCTTTGATCAGGTAAATATTCATTAAAACGTAATTTTGAACTTGAAACATTATTTCACTTATACCTTTGGGCTTTAATGAAATCCCACGTCCAATAATCAATTTCCATTTATTTGGGCATTCTTAAAATAAAACCTTTACTTGGATTCCAAAACTAAATCTGCTTATTTTCTTCTTTATAATAAAACCCTTTTAACTTGGATTTTATTTCAAAAATTCATTTATCAATATTTAATAACAAAGCTCTTGTATGTAATTTACTTTGTGTTTGAAATCCTTGCTTTAATTACCTTATTTCGCTTATTCAGTCCTTTAACATTTAAGTCATCGTTTTGGTTTAATCCCTTTATAAACCTTGTTTAAATTTCTTTCAAATCACCTTTACTAACCCGTTTAACATCTTATAATACTTGATTAGATCTAATCTAAATCATATCCCTTACTAATCTCACAACCTTGCCTGCTTTAAAGACCCCTTTTTAATTACAGCGTTTGATTTTGTCAATCGTACACATCAGTTAGCAGTTAACTGATTTTCATTTGTCATTTCCCCTTTTTAATTAATTAAATAACTTACTTAATTTAAAATCACTATTTAATTGTTTTAAAAACAATTATTCCATTTTACCAAACCGTATGCAAATCTTTGGGTTTCTGCTACTTTAACTTGCATAAATCATTTCAAAAATTTCTCTTATAAACTCGATTAAATTATTTATTTATAAATTTCTAATTTAATTATTTATATAAAATGACTGAAGAGCTTTTAATTATTTATATAAAATGACTGAAGAGCTTCAGTTCAGTTATAAATAAATTTATAACTTTTAAACCTGCGTTAATTCACCGAACGGTAAACAGACATCTGAAACAACACATTTTAGGCCATTCACTGCCAATTACCCAATCGACACTGTCGATTGATTTTAAAGACAACACCGGTGAATATTTATTCAACCATCATGTTCAAAAAGGGTTAACTGCCATTTGGGGTTCAATCAGTTCATATTTCAACAATATGAAACAAACAAACAACCTATATAATATTTGAGGAATCCGGTCGGATCCCACCAACCTGTTCTTCCCTGCACCACAGCTCGTTATACATTTCATAATAATTTATGAAATAAATTTCATATGATCTACTAATTTAAAACGATTAAATAAAAATAACAACAACCAATCAAACAATAACAGCCAATAGCAACCAATCAACCAATTTATACTTTTAAAGGTAAAATATATTTTAATATGAATGTACCACATCACAAGATTCCAGAAGGTGTGAGAATTAACTCACCGGTTCATTTCAGTTGTTTTAAATTTGAAACAAACATTCAAAATTGATTGAAATTTCAACAGCATTATATCAGTGCCTAGTCAGTGCCATCACCTAGGCCTCGTCCCTGCGATCCCAACGGATCCAATTTCACTGAATTTCATTAATGTATGGAAAAGTTATGATCGATTAAAGTTAGTATAAATTAAACGGTTATTAAAATAAAACTTAATATATTAATTAATTAATTAATCCTATCTTAATTACCTCTTAACATCTGCCACGTCATCAGCGTTGACTACGCCCTTCCTCTCTCACGCGTTTTCCCCTAACCCATCAGCACAAACCCGTCTCCTTCGTTGATTCCTGAAGCCACCTTCGACTAAACATACCACGCCCAAAATGATCAACCGCCGCCGCCAATTCTCTCCACCTGAGATCGACTGGACACCACCGTCAACTCAGCCACTCCGTCCAGCACCCACAGTCGTTGTCCTGACTACCAGAAACCCCTGATGCCGCCTGAAATTGCGAATAACCAGAACCCGTTCATCTCCCAAAATCCGCCGCCACAACCACCTGCAGTCGACTGCACCTCCCCCAAACTAACCGGCTCGCCGCCCCCTTCGTTTTCCTAGTGACGCCCGACACCAGCTCCGCCTGCTCCAACCAGAAATTAGCGATTTAGGATCGTAGCTCACCCGTATACCCCAAAAAGCTCCTACTCCGATCATCTCGTGATTTCAGCCACCCCACACGGTTTCAGGCGTCCGACCCCACAACAAAGTGGAAGCTCTACATCTCCTCTACAAATCTCCTGCAGACCCCATCAACAATCGACAGTCCAAACTCCCTTAAAACCACCAAAAACGAAATTAGATCCGTCACTTTAAACCATGATTCCGGCCACCACCGACCACCGTTCTACCCCAACTTTTTGCTGCAAGTAGCCACTGACATGATCTACACTTTCCCTTTGAAACCCCCCCTCAAATTCTTCACCAAATTGAAGAAATAAATTAATTTGTGTTTGAGGACTTATTTGCAAATCTGAAGGGTTGGATTTTCTGGTTTTGGGCTGATGGGAGTTTATATTTATAAAGGAAAAATAATATTTATTTATATCGATGTGATGAACGATGTTTTTTCGTACCTATCGCTATTTCGAACATTGTTTATTCGCTCCTGTGCTCACATACAAACCCCGTTCGTGAATGGACGGCATAGTACAATTTGACGATACGTTCCTAATGAAGCTTGTTTCGTCGAATTCCGAGTCCGTTTGCTCAAATGGCCCTCGTTCACGTTCAAATGGTCGTTTTTATTTGTATTTTATTTTGCCACGCTCACAAAATAACCCTGATTGACGCGCCACTTGAAATCTAGCAATAATTTACTGTTGCGGTCCCAATAAAATTTGTTTTATCGAAAACGAAGGTCGTTTGAATAAAGTCCCTTTTATAACTGCCCAATTCAATAAAATAAACCAATTTTAAAATACCTCAATATAATATTAATAAAATATTGTAATTGGCCATATACGACCCGAATTTCATACATTACCAAGATAAAATATTCCGGGTTGAATTCCAAGCCAAATCAATATTATAAAAATTTAAAAACCCCTTTATTTTATATAAATAATTGCTATAATTTATAAAGGAATTCCACAGCGACTATTTTAAAATTTGATTTGGACATAAAAAGAATTCTACACTACGAAAACTGGATTTTTCTCTTCCATTAGAAAAATATTACCCAACAGATTCCGACGTTTCTTGTTTCGAGAAAATCCGACTCATTTTGAATTCTGTACAGCTGTTTAAAGTTCAAAACGCCAATTTACGAACTACCGCGCCGCTGCGGCTCATTTTATAATTAAATTATACATTTAATGTTATAACGTCAATTTATAAACGAAATCGTCACTATATTTTCAATGTAAACCATATTTAACCATTTTAACTTGTCCGCTCACTCTATACTGCGAATTCAACATTTTCCCAAATATTCTGAAAATAAAATATTATTAATATAATTAAATATTCAAAATAAAAATGGTTAAATCGATTATTTAAATTTAAATCAATATTTTAAATAAATAAAATATTTCAATAAAATGGCTAGAAAATACGGGACATTATAGTGTTTTATTTTTCCGTTTGGCTATACCGTTGAATTGAGGTGAATATGGTGTTGTGTTTTGGTGTAAAATATCATGTTTAGCGCAAAATTCTTCAAAAGGGAATACATATTCTCCTCCTCTATCACTTCTTAAAGCTTTGATTTTCTTGTTGAGTTGATTCTCAACTTCCGCTTTGTATTGTTTAAACACATACATCTGCATGTATTATATCAAGCGGTTCTGTTTCTTGTTCAACATGATGAAACGAGATTCTTGTCAATTTTGCTTCTGCACAAATTTGACATTTATAATTGGTGAACACTTTGGTATAAATTCTAGATTAATCAATTGCTGCAATGTATCAAATTTTACATGCCTTAATCTAGAATGACGCATGTTGGAAGAGTCAACAATATAAACAGAAGATTCACTTTTATTCATATCAGTGTGTGGTACAATAGTGGTTACACACATATCCTCTTCCTACATACACTCCATTTTCAGCTTCAAGGATTAATTTGAATCCATGTTTGCTGAGCAATGATCCTGAAATCAGGTTCTTACAAATTTCTGGAATACAGAGAACGTCATTCAAAATTAGTTCCTTTCCAAAAGTTAGTTTCAAAACAACTTTTCCTTTGCCTTCGATTTTTGATGCAGTTGAATTGCCCATGAAAAGTTGTTTATCATCAGTTGCAGTTTCATATGTTGTAAAATTTAGTTATTGACACATATGTGTTGAGTGGCTCCTATGACTACGAATCATTCATTAGACAAGGTTGCATTCTGATATTACTGCACATAAATCCATAACAGCAATGTCTTTTTTGAAATTTCATCCAAATTTACTTTTGACCTTTTAAGAACATTTTTAGTCAGAAATTTGGCAAGTCCCATTGTTGATAGATAAAACAACATTTTCTATTGTCAATGCTTAAAATTAATGTCATTGAACTTCTCTAGCCTTTCTCCATGAGACACAACCACTGTTGGAAGCACTAGCGAAAGCAGAGCATTGGTCACCGTCTGTTTCGATGCAAAATTATTGTTGCTATTATGCGACATCGTTGTTGTCGTCTGCAACAATCCATATTCTTTCAAGATTGTTAGAATATTCGATTGTATTACAATGTTAGACCTTTTGCCAATACATGATTGTATTACAATGTTATATTTTTTTGTCAATACACGATATATTACAAATAGACAGTAGCAACAATCAATGTTACTCAACAATGCCACAATTGTCAAGTCAAACTGTGATTACAACAATGACAATAAGAGAGACCGATTGTGCACTAGATTGGAGCGGTATAGAACCGTCACCCACAAAACAGAAGATGAATATCTCAGTAATGTCCGAGTCCAGAAATGATTCTGTTTCCTTGAAACAATATTTTCGTCGTATACACCAATTGACGTAATAGAAACTTGTTTCCAGGATAAAACGGACCAACCCCGTAATGTGGTGCCGACAAACGGAGCTCTTACGAACTGAAGTAGAGTATAGAAAATAGAACAGAGGTGTACTCTAAAGAAGAGGTAGCAGATTTAAAATGAAACGGTTGTATTCATTCAATTGAATGGACATGCCAGATCAAAAATGATCAAAACAACCCGTTTCAGTGCAACATACCGAAGCTGCAATCAACAGCCTATTTAAGCATGGGACCCTAAGAGTCCCAAGGCACAAAGCCCAAATTTTGACACTAATATAATATTATGGCATAGACCCCAAGAGTCCCAAGGCACTAAGCCCTATTTTTGACATCAATATAATATTCTGTCATGGACCCCAAGAGCCCCACGGTAGTAAGCCCAAATTTGACATCAAATATAATATTGCGTCTTGGCTTAGCCACACTTTGTTTACAGGCCTTTTTCTCCTTTATTTATATTAGCCTATAGAGAAGTGGGTATTCATAATTCATAATGTGGAACTTAGGTTTTCTTTCCTCTCTTCTTCTAAAATTCATCTTTCTCTTGCTCATTCATTTCCAATAAAAAGAACATCTAAGATTGTGACAATATCAAAAGATAAGTCTTAATAAAAAACATTAAAGCCCCCCTCCCCCTAACGAATTAACAAAACTATGACTAAGCACCAACCAACGGATGAGAAACAAACCACAGTCTCCAAAAAAAACCATTCAGAGGATTGCTCACAGCCAAAGATGTACATGCAATGTAGAATAAATTGCCACAATGTTCAATAAAAAAATATAAAATATCAAAATAAGATGAAATGAAAAAAAAAGGACAACACAATTGCAAGATTCTCAATTTAAGCATACTCCAAAAAATGCCTCTACCTCAATTGCACAAGTGCAAAAACCTACAAAAATTACATTTTTTAACAGTCTACTATCAACAGATCCATAACCTGACTACAAGATTTCTCCCCTTCTAAGAACTCAATGCTACAAACGAAGTAACTAACATTAAAAAATAACACTTATATTGACTCAAGGCTGCACCACTACTGCAATGCTTGATTTGAGAGTTTCAAATCAATTAACTCATAGCTGCACCACTGTTTCAAATGGGCTACTAAGGGAGGTCATGCAAAAAATTCACAAATCAAATAGAATACGCAAATGAAAAACTTAAAATTCAACACACATGAGTACTTGCCACTACATCCATCGGTTAATGACATGATTTTACTTAGACAATTGAATTTTATACTAATTGAGGTTCTTAATTCCAAAACCCACCATTCTTATGAATACATGCATAGAAATAGAAGTTTCTAGAATAAACAACATTAATAAGTAGAAAATTCAAATATACAAAGAGAATATAATCATCACGGTTACAATTTAACAAACTACATATCATACCTAATTAGCATACAATTCAGTAACACACAACAATTAAAACTAACATAAATAATTTCTATTAACTCTAAAGTAAAAAAGAAAGTAAAAGAGGTATTACACAGATTGCATCAACATCATTTCAATATAAATTGTATGAGCACTCCAAACCATCCAAAGCCAAAATAAATCCAACATTTTCAACCAAAACCCATCAACTCAATGTAAATCCCAAAAAACAAACATACCAAGCTAGCTTTCTTTTATTCAGCGAAGCTTAATCAACTAAACAAATGTACATAAATTAAGCCTGAATAGGCTCTCCTAACCCATTTAAAAGTATTCTTTTGTGCATTTTTATAACATTGGCTAAGCTAGGAACCAAGATAGCTTTGGTAACCTCAACGCAAACCTAATTGAAATTTATAAAACCTCCCAAACAACCGCATGTAATGGTAACATAAAACATACTAGACTTGACCATAAATCACATTCAGTGTTTCTTCTAAAATTTGGAAACCCAAACAAAAAGTCAAGTAACATAAATTGAAACACAAATTTGATGACAACAAAAATTATAAGAAACAACCTATGTTACCCCCTTATCCAAAAATATACCATCAATATTGATCAGCAGACTTCACAACTCAAGTCTTCCTTCTAATTAACAAGTAGTTTGCTTCAGTTAGCCAAATAATCATAATTTCTCCACCGCAGGAGACAAAAAGGGCTAAGATGGATGCAATCAACATCATTACCACGATAACATGAAAACATTAAATTCATGTGACTCATACATCTTCAAATGCTAATGTTTTCTATCTCTCTCTCTCTTTTGTACGTGTATTTTATTTTTACTAGTATGGGTTTTGGGTATTGACCATGTAATGAAATTTTTGTACCGCTTACCATGAATAAGCAAGGTAAGAAAATTTGACAATTTTTTCTGGAAAATGCTACAAGTGTATTGGAAATATTTGTTAAATTCAATTGAAATTTTAATCATAAAATGTTTACGAGAACATAATAAGAATATAATATGTGGTTAGTTGGGTATGCAGGTTAGTAAAAAAAATTAGCATACATGAATTGCTAGAGTTATTAAAAGTGGAGTGATGTGTTGATAGCAAGTTGAAGGGATTGTGTACTTGAATTAGTGAAGTGCGGTGAAGTGATGATGGTTTTTGCATAAATTCTTGGTTTCTATCTTCAGAAATCTGGGTAGTTATATGTTGAAGCTAGGGCTATAAATTTTATACGAATGTCTGACAACCATTCGGGTCCGTGTCCGAAATTTTTCCGTCTGAGTCCGTCCGATTCTCAATTAGGGCACACGTTAGGACAACAAAATTTGTATGAGAAAAAATCGCGTACGATCCGTGTTCGTTCGAATTCGTCTGAATTCCTTGTAATTGGTATATAGTTGAGAGAAAATCTAATAAAAAGAATAAAATGTGATATAAATAGCATTGGCTGACCGAGTCCGCTCATGTCCGTGTCCGAAAGACATATGTCCAAGTCCGACCGATTTTATTTAGGACACAAATTAGGACAATGAAATTTCTTCGAGAAATTTTTTGTCCAGTCCGTGTTCGGTCCGAATTTTTTTAGGATAGAAACTGAACACAACTACGTCCGGTCCAACTGATTTACAGCCCTAATTGAAGCTGGTTTGTTAGGCTGAATGGAAATTTGTCAGGGTTAGGAAATATATGCATGGCTGCATGAAAAATTGTTAGGATAATACGCATGGGAAAGTGGAAATGTGGTGTCAATTGAGGATAGACTAAAGAAATGGAATGGGGCTTGGTTTTTACTTGGTGTTTCATAATTAAATAAACCATGGAAGGTTGGCATGTTGAGGTTTGAGAAGGGGACATCAAAGGCATATTGAAACTTACATGGGGTGGTCAATTAAATATCTTATGAACTATCCAATGTTGATATAATTATTTCTTGAATGGGTACTACTAGCAGCATTTTTAATCCAGCTTGATGTATAGGGAGTTTATTTTATCATGCTGCTTCAAGTTAGCATGAAATCAGCCTTTACTTGCAAATCATGGGCGAGGTTTGGTGTGACGCCCCACCCCGAGACCTTCATTGATAAAGAGAATCACTAAGTAATCATATCTACTAATGCAGAGAATAGGGCTGGTTAAGGTCAACCATCATAGTAATAAGTTAGTTAAGAGCTAAGCATGTCAATTGTGTCTCTTTTTTTTACCTAACAAGTGGTAGACATGCTTAGTCCCTAACTAATGCACTCTATGGTGGTTTCGAACCATTTCAGAACTAATGTAATATACATGTAGATAGAAAACATCCGTCACAGAACAGCAAACCCAGATCAGAGTATATATACATAAGTACATACATCACCATACATCCTACTAATAATACATCATACATAAGTAGCAAGAACTACTGAACCACATATACACTCATCCGACAAAAATATACAACTTGATAACATAAGAGTCGACTACTCATAAGGTACGATATCCAAGCCAAAATGATAAAGCACAACAAAAGGTAGTAAAAAGATCCAAGGGAAGCTGCAATCCATACCTAACCTACAACTCGGTCTGACCCGAGTGAAAACACACGGGTTAGGCAAGCTAAACTTATCAGTAGTAAAAGTAAATGAATGCAAGTGATAAGCGAAACATTCCATTGTTTCCAACGGAATGAAATAGTTCTTTCACTCAAATCTTAGCGATATGCCTCATAAGGTCTATCATGAATTCATAAGAGATTCGATAGACATGTAAGATATAGTGCAACGATCATACTTTATTTGTCTATGAATAATTAAGAATATCAAACATAGGCATACATAATTTTAAGTAAAGGATAAACACCTATAAATATGCCTCGTCAACGGCATATATGAAATCCCAACACAATTCAATATATCATAAAACTCATCTAATAAAAACTTCTTAATTATTATACCTCATCTCATCGATATAAATAATAATACAACTCAATCCATTACAAAAACTCATCATAAAAGAATTACCATGATCTATACCTCATTTCATCGGTATAATCATAAAAAGGTCACAAATCTATTTGGATAGCACCCAAAAAGGGTTCCAAACTTCATATTCGAAATCACCATAAAACATAATATAAATTTTGGGCTTTTTCATACTCGAGGCCTTATTTGAACATCATCGTCAAAAAGGTGAATTTAAAACATCAAAACATTATAGAAAACTGCACGTGCTTAACTTCTTGACTAGTACTGCATATTGGTACCATCCATTGTGATGACTAGGGCCATAAACATCATAAACATCTTAATGACTATAGCCGAAACATCGTCATGCGCTTGAGCACAAAATCCGAGTAATAACATCGTAGTGATCAGAGTCATAGACATCGTGATGGCTATAGTCAAGAACAACATGATGACTCCAATCGTCTATTCGGTAATAGTACTAGTAACATCTTGAATGTGTCTCAACTTCTCGAGCAGAAACCCAATAGGTGTTAACATACGTCCTATATCATATGTTCGCACCTATTGGTTTACTAATCGTTAATCGATGCCACATTAGACAAACCATCATAAATCATGATCATTATGCAGTGTCTCATATCATTGGCGAGTGTAGAGATGCTAACTCGTCTCATCTCTCTCTCTCTATCGACGAGTACTAAATGACATCGTGACTTGTCTCGTCTCGTCGACAAGTAAAATCCATCATGAATGTCAAAACACTATTAATTCATCATAAATAACTTGCCTCATCTCCTTTGCAAGTATATGAAGCATCATAGAGGTTATTTACAACAATAACCTCAAATTAGAGTTTCAACATCAAAATTGTCTCATTTCATTGGCTATCATAAAAATACATTTAAATTGATTTATCATCGAGCACATTGAAAAAGAGAAATACTAAAACCAGTATTTTTCGCTAAAATTTATCAACCTCTAAAACATCTCAAAATATCACTTCAAATTGGTTTCAGTCGTACAAGTCCGATATCAAGCGATAAAGCAAAAACACATGTCCCATACCACATATTTTTACTAAATTGTTTAATTCTCATTCTTATATGCCGAAATTCATAAAAATAAGCTCATATATATAATAATTTTATAGACAAAATAGGATTTTTAAACCATTTTAGAAATAATAAAAGCTTTTTAAGGAAAAACTCATTATTTAAATAGATTATCAATTTATAGCATACTTTAGAAATAATAAGTAATTTATTAAAATTACATTAAAACAAACCCATGATTTTAATGAAAAAATTTCCAAATTTTATTTGAAGTCAAAACAAGTAGAATCATCAAATTCTCCAAATATTGATACTTACCTATATTTAAATTTAAATAGAATTTAAATAAAAATTAAATTCAAAATATCTTCAAAAAACGAGGTAATTCCATTATCGGATATCATGGATACAAAATTCGTTATGAAACTTTTCAATTCAAACATCAATTAAACCAAATTTAGAAGTGAGACTAATGAAGAATGCCGCAAATTGAAACGGCAAAACAAAAACCTTGTTTTTAGCCAACTTTGACGATATATTTAACATAAAAAAACTACCCAGTAATTAATAAAATTTACAGTAACAAACTTTAGTATATATACAACAACATATTAAAATTTGGCAGTATTTCGCTTTGAAACGAAGAACATACACAATTTCAAAGATGACACTTTCCGAACACAAATGAACTATGCTAAAAATCTTGTTTTTGGCCAACTTTGAAGATATGTTTTGCATATCAAAAACTACTTAGAAATTAATAAAATTTTGCGGTAACAAACAATAATATATATACAAGAATGTGCCAAAATTTGAAAATATTTCGCTGCAAAACGAAGGAGATACAATTTTTCAAACATAACACTTTTCAGCCATAAAAATGAACCCAGCTGAAAGTCAAATTTGCCCAACTTCGGACCCTAATTTATCATATATAAACAACTCAGAATCAAACAAAATTTTGCATCATCAAATATTAATATAAAGAATCAAACATGTTAAAATTTGGATTAATTTCGCTACAAAATAAGGGAGATACGATTTTCCAAAGATAACACTTTTCAGCTATAAAATAAACACAGCTGAAAATCAAATTTTGTCCAACTTCGGACACTAATTTATCACATCCAAACAACTCAGAATTAAACAAAATTTTGCAGCATCAAAGATTGATAGACTATAACATGCTAAAATTTGGATGAATTTTGCTGCAAAACGAGGGAGATACTATTTTCAAAAGATGACACATTTTGAATACAAAATGAACTAAGCTGAAAATCATATTTTTGATCAACTTCGGCAATTGATTTTTAGCGACTAAACGTTTCAAATTAGAATGAAAATTTGCATCATCAAACAATAAGATTATATATGAAACATATTAAAAATTGGCACTATTTCGCTGCATAACGAAGGAGAAATGATTTTCCAAAGATGACACATTTTGGATACAAAATGAACTCAGCTGAAAATCATATTTTTGATCAACTTCGACAATTGATTTTCAGCGACTAAACATTTCAGACTAGAATGAAAATTTGCAGAATCAAACAATAATATTATATCTAAAACATATTAAAAATTGGCACTATTTCGCTGCAAAACGAAGTAGAAATGATTTTCCAAAGATGACACATTTTGGATACAAAATGAACTCAGCTGAAAATCATATTTTTGATCAATCTCGGCAATTGATTTTCAGCGACTAAACATTTCGTATTGGAATGAAAATTTGCAGCATCAAACAATAAGATAATATCTGAAATATATTAAAAATTGGCATTATTCCGCTGCAAAACCAAGGAGATATGAATATCCAAAGGTGACACAATTTCAGCAATAAAATGAACATAAATACCGTAGTTTTGAGCAACAAACATACAGATTATCATCAAAACTTGCAAATACCACTAAGATTTGCGATAAGCTAAAAGCTTACCTTTCTAACCAGCGATGTAGCCAAAATTAAACAACAAAAGATGAGCTTTGGTAGGGAAAATGCCTCTAGAAACCTCTTGCTCTTGATTTAGATAGGAATTAACTTGATTTGTGGAGGAATTGCTAGGAAATTGATTTTTGAGAGAGGCGACCATTATAGGGTTTTCTGAGTTGAGAAACAGAGTAGGAAGGAGGAGGTTTTCTGATAGCTACGTATGGTAACAACTGCAGAGAAATCCTTCTTTAATTACTTCATTAAGGCCCTCTAATGCCTAATTAACCCCAAGCTAATTAATTTTAGTCAATTAGCACATGTTTAGGCCACAAAACACTAATTTAAGTTATGTTAACATGGTTTAACCATGTTTTCACCATTTTTAACCAAAAATTTGCAAGTTTTAACACAATTGATGAACTAAAAATTATGACAATATGAAATAAACACTTTATAATCTTTTAACACTATTCAAATTTCACAAAAATACAACCATTTTTGTTTAATTTACACAACTTTCAAAATAGTCAAAACCAAATAGTTTAAATGTTTATATTTTTACACAATAAATCACCAAAGCCTGGAAAACTACACATTTTTTTTTCTAATTAACCAATATTTACAACAAATTTCATATTTTATATTTTATTCTACTAAAACATTTATAACTTTCACATACGAATTACATTAGTCAACATTTCTAATTAACCAATATTTCTTTAATTATTTTTTGTTAAGAGTGAAAAAAGAGTTAACATGAAAAGCTTCAACATTGCTTTTCTGGTTTCTTTCTTCTACCCACTATTGATAGTTGCTACCAGCAATTTTCTACCTATCTACCTTGAGCAGACAACATAACTAATTTTGAAATAATTAATAAATTTCTTAGTAGGAAGCTGAAGTCGTTAAGGCAGCCAACCAAGAATCTGTACTGAGATCGATCTATGCAAAATTGAATCGAAAGCAGTAAGAACATAAAGCAACCCGTTAATCAGCTGATAAATTTTATTAAGATCATCAGCTACAGTTTCAACTATCCACCATTTGATCTCCCTCGCTTTTTACCATCCAAAAGTAAGACTGCAACTTTTAGTTGTCTCGCCTGTACCATTTTATTAAGACTCAATTATTTTTAACAATTACTTGGTATTGGTATGGTAATGGTGAATTTACCATTATCATAACAGCCCTAGTACTAACCAAGGATCAAAATAGTTAAACTGAAGCATCCATCGCTTATACAAGATAATACAATTGACACCAAATTATCCAATCGAGGGCTATAATTACCTACTATTGCTATTTAACTATCTACTTGATGAACTTCAACTGCAAGACAGAGGATGAATAGAAACGAAGCAGAACAGGATAAAAAGATAAGGACTTCAACAAATTTTTTTAATGAAGTTTAGAAGACAAAAAAAAAGCACCAGTCCATGTATTAGCACAAAATATAATTGGCTACACGAATTAATTACACTATTCGAATATATAAGTGAATATTTTTAAGAATACCAATTCAACCAAATCAAAGTTAATGAAATGTAATCAGGAATAAGGTAACTGGATACTTACAAGAAAAAGCAACCAGTGTCGCAGCCTGAAATGCTTGATTTCTGCCAACTAAACGAGAACCTTAGAAACTCTTAATTGTACTAAGAATCAGATACCATTTGGCAATTGATGACTATCCATCAAATCATCTCTTAAAATCGAATAATTAAGATAACAAAATAGTGCAATCAGAGCCAAAAGATGGTGATCAATTAGCCCATAATCATTGGTTATCAGCGTAAAATTTAGGTTTACATCACAGACTGCAAATGTAGGAAAAATAATTAATACATCATTATTACAGGAACACAGCTAAACGGGAGATCAGATGGTAGTGCATGATAGTTGTTTCATCATTTGCAATACAGTAACTAGTATGGAATATGTATCATCACTTCTCCAATAAAGACTTGAGCTAAAAACTAAAACCTAAACTATCTATAACAAACCGAGTCAGACTAAATTAAGTTAAAGCCAGTCACCAGCGTCTGATTGTCATTAGATCTAAGTCTAGGGAAGCAAATGAAAATCCTCATATTCAGATTCCAGCAGTAATCAAATCTGAAAGTCTATAAGACTCGTTAAGGATTATCTTTAATATAATAGCACAAAATAACATTAGCTACATGAATTAAATTTCACTACTCAAGCATACTGGTGAACATTAATAAGAAAACCAATTGCAATTAAAACTACACAAATTAATGAAAGGTAATCAGGAAAAAAGGTAACAGGAAGCCAACGAGAAAAACCAACCTGTGTCGCAAGCCTGAAGTAATAAGTTTCTGCCAACTAAACGAGAATCTTAGCAAATCATAATTTTACTAAAAATCAGATACCAATGGCATTTGAAACTTGTCAAGAAATTCATTGTGTAAAAAGAAAAAAAATATGATACAAGTGATGCAATCTCAGCCGAAAGATGGTGATCAATTAGCTTATAATCATTAGTTATCAGCTTAAAATTTAGCTTAACATCATAGACTGCAAGTACTACAAAAAATAATGAAATAAAACTCATTATAGTAACACAGCTGAATAGGAGATCAGATGGTAGTGCATGATTGTTGTTTCATCATTCGTAATACAGTAACTAGTATGGAACCTGTATCATCATATCTCCTATAACGACTTTACCAAATAACTAAAACCAAAATCATCTACAGCAAATGGAGTCAGACTAAATTAAGTAAAAGCCAGTCACCAGCGTCTGATTCTCATCAGATCTAAGACTGGGGCGGCAGATAATAATCATCATATTCCTGCTGTAGTAATAATCTGATCTAAAATTATACAGAAAACATACTTAGCCGACTTCGAACAAGAATAACTGCTTGAAGAGGAAGAGTCGGAAAAGAAAAACCAGGAGCAAGATAGGTCTGTCTGAAGAAGCTACAGAATACGACAGGCGAGAAAGATGATTTATAGGGAGCAGACTAGGGTTGACGTAGCTTTGAAACTGAAATACCCTAAGCCCAAATTTACTTGAGAACAGAGCAAGGCCCAAATCAAAATGTAATAGTTTAGGGCGCTGTGACTTGGGCTTCGTTTGTTAGAAATAGCTGAATGCTTATTGCTTAATTCTTAATGCTGAAAGTTGAATGCTGAATGTTTCGTGCTGAATGCTGAATAGTTGAAAAGTTGTTTGTTTTCTTGCTGATTAAAAATCTATTTTATTCTAATACACTTTTCATTGATCAAATTACCCTTCAACATACATTCTGTTTATGAAGTTGGTATACGTTTCTACATGTAGATCAAGTAAAAATATTTTTGATTGTATATAAGTTAACGATTTATACATGGAACAGTCTACTAACGTTATGTCCCATGTTTTATATAGCACCAGGCCAACCTCGATGCAGTTGAAATTTGTTAAGCATCAAAGTGTGATAAAGTTTTTTTTTTTAATGAGACTGTTGAACTTTCAGCGTATAAAACAATCTGGGGTCATCCTTGTAATTATCACAATCGGTTGACAAAGCTTGAAAAAGCTCAAATTTCTAGCTTATTGGATTTTTGCTGATTAGAATCATTTTTGCTGAATGGGCATTTGTATCAAACAAGCTTAAAACTGCTGAACAAATAAGTGCTTCCATTCAGCACTTGAAAAAGCATTTTTTGGAAAAAACAAACAGGGCCTTATTTTTATTTCTTAAACCTCACATGTTACACATGTAGAGATGTTATGGTAATGGTAACCGTTACCAATATGAGAAAAGCATTACCATATATCGATACTATTGGTAAACCAAAAATGAATGCCAGTAATTTACCGTTACAGCTGGTAAAACGTTCATTGGGATACCGATAAACCATTGACTGTTAATGGTAAATTTACCGATAGATAACCTTATTAAAACATTAACACATTAAAATTATGATAATGATAAAAAGTATAAAAAAAATATTACTAATTCTAACACCATTAATGTTTATATAAATATTTAAACTTATTTTAATTGGCATAGAAAAATTAATTAGCTCATCACAAGATATTTACGACAATGGAAAATAATATTTTTGTTAATCTTAAACTTTGTAGTTAATAAACCCAAAAAGAATTACCATCCTAAATAAAACTATAGGCACCTACATAAAATATGATAAACTTTCAAAAAAATAAAATGTTCGAATTCATTAAAATAGTGAAAAACAAAATTAATATGACTAGTAAATTTACCGTTACTACTGGTATTGACATTTTTACTGTTATTTTATTGTTAATAATGGTAAAACTTACCGTTACCATACCGATAGCATTGGTACACGATGCAGCTTGATATTGGTTACCAATGGTTTGGTAGTAAATTTTAGGGGTGCGTGCAGTTTGGTTCGATGCGGTTTGAAGCTCAAACCGCTTCCGTACCGCATCAAACGGTTGATCGAAAATACAAACCATTATACTAACTGTTTATACGGTTCGGTTTCGGCTCGGTTTCGATGTAATAGGTTCAGTTTTGGTTCGGTCCAATTTGAACCCGTATTAGATATGAAACAAGAAAATTACTTCCATCAATAATCAATTTACGATTGTATGACATTGTGTCACCTGAAGGTTAAAACACATAGTGATACTTATAATAAATATAACTACAACATACGTTGAAAATAGAATATATATCGTTAAATTAAAAATTAGATAGGAATTTGTTAATTTTTTTATCATAACATTGTCGGTGTAGCTATGCGGTTCGGTTCGGGTTGATATGGTTTGGTAAAAGTTCAAACTGCAACCGGACCGTATCGTTGCGAGTCAGTTAGGTTTAGGCTGTTTGCTTTAGAGAGAGAATCTGGTGTGGTTTTCTGCACTATTTTTGTGGTTCGGTCCAGGCGGTTTCCGTATTGTGGTGCGGTTTATGCCTACCCCTAATAAAGTTACCATTACCATAACAACCTTACACATGACCAAAAAAATATAGTTACAATGACGTAAATGGACTAAAGGACATACATTTTTATTTTTTCAACCAGAGAACGCGGGCTTATTTCTTTTGCTAGGCGGAAGCGGGCTTTTTATTTTAGCTTGAAGGAAGTATATCTTCCAGAATTTAAATGAGCCCCGTCTTCATTTTCAGCATCCTTTCTCAGATTTATCAGTCCTTATATTTTTCACCTAAAATTAAATTTAGGTTTCTATATTATTTCTTCCGCGCGTCATCTATTTCTCAGCAAATTTGAATTAGGTATATATTCCATCAGTTTTTTTTGAATGTATATGCATTTGATTTCATTTTATTCGTAATTTTTATGTTACTTGATTATACGTGGATGATTCGAGATCGTCTTGCACGATTATTCCACTTCCCAAGCATGCGATTAATTTGTGATTTATTTTTGTTTTTTCATGCGTTGTTTAATATTCTTGGAATATAGTTTTTATTGGTATGTTGTGTGTGTATCAATTTTTTTTATTGTTTATTTTCTCTATCAGTGTTTTAGTTCCTATTTATGGCATTATTTTGTCTCTTCGTTGATAACTTAATTGTCAACAAAATAAGGCCCAAATAATTGAAGGCGTTGTGAGCTTAATTCGATTTGCATTTCTAAAATCTCAGATCGGTTGTTGAGCACACATGACCAAACAAAAATAATTACAATGTTTGGTAGTGTGACGACCCAGATTTCAGTACTGTTTGAGTTGACCAAATACTACATAAGTTCAACCCAAATAATACTAAAACCCAGATGTCGAAGAAAGAAATTAGAGGGTGAGAATAGACGAGATAGAAAAGTTAGAATAGAAGGAAAGAAGATCACATCACAGAATTAGAGTAAACCACGAATCTCACAGCGGAACAAATAAATATAATAGATATATAATCACTTTTGAAATACAAACTGGATTTGAACTTACATCATCAGAGTATAAAACATACACAATACATCGGAAATAAACTTTATATATCTAACGTTGAAGCCTCCCGCTCCAAGCTCCTCCAGAATATCTATAAATCCTGAACTACTTGACTGCCTGTACAAATTTGGGCACCTAAGAGTTTAGGGAAAACATAGAAAAATAAACTTTGGGTCAGTCATGGGACTGGTGTAAGTAAACGATTTTAAAACAGATTGATTTTAACTTCCAAAACCTTTTGAAAGAAAAGATAATCGTAATTCGTAAGACCAATCCACGCATAAATACAGATGGTTTTTTACCTTACGATAACCAAAGCATTCTTTGAAAACAATATTCGTCTGATATTATGATAGTATCTAAATACAAATAAATAGCAATCTAGAGGAATGTTTGCATCTCATGCTCCACATATGTAGTATACAAACAAAACCGCGAGCGCTTATTGGGTAATGGATTTCCAACTATGACAAGGTATGAAACCACCTTCCGATAGTGTATCTCTAGAGGGGAAACACTGGGTTCAACAAGAACGTCTTGCAACCCGGCCCACACAGGACAGACCACTCATTTCTCTTGAGTGTATCGAGTGTATTGTCACCAACGGTTGGGCCCACATAACCGTTATCCGAAGATATAGAAGTGGAAGAAAAAACAAATATGAATATTCTTTAGATAGGTGACAATACACCCTAATGGGAGCGACCCACACAGCCATGTTGCTTGCCCGATTTTTGTCATTTTCTGGTTGTGAAGCTTGAGGTCAGAACTTACCATTTGTAACAACACATCTTTATTAACTTTGAATGCCACATCGTCAAACCCGTCAAATCACAAATTGATTTCCCCAAAACTACGGGTAAAAATCTAAGAGAAACGAATTTTTCCGCCACCAAACATAGTTTTGAAGAGATCAACTTACGCAATCTGTTAAGTATACTCTGTCAGAAATTCGTCCATACAAGTTGCCCTGGGTCTGGACAAACCAAAGGCACTGTTCTGTAAACAGAACTGCCCTTGCATAAACTCCGTCTTCAGTATTATCCTACTTGAACGTATAAATCGAATCGAAGTGGAATTAAATTCCGGACTCTTCGAAACGACCACGTAAAAGATCAAGATTTGATAGTCGGTGATTTAACGGTCAAATATAAAATAAAATGAATAGATTTATTTCCATTGGATCTTCTAAGTCTCGTTTCAAATAATCCTTAATTATTTAAATTTAAATAATAACATTGTTTATACTTGTCTGAAACATAAGTATTCCTTTTAACTTCATAAATTCTTGATATAAATCTTACATGATAATCTATCCTTTGAATATGAGTTTCATAGCTGAAAGCGACATTCAACTCTAACACTTATTTCGAATACAAACTAATACTGTCTATCGGATAATAGTGAAATCGTCCAAGTTGGGGTATTTTAATTACCTTTCAGACCTTAAGTCGAAATCATTCTTATCGTCAAGAATGGTAGAAGTTTGATGTTTAAAGTATTTGACAAACTAGACTTGTAATAATTCTATTTGATTCAAACCTTAAACTATTTCAAAACAATGTTCCTTTGAAAACATTCATCAAGTTAACTTAAATATTAAAACCAAGGAACTTGATCAAATAAATCAGCTTACTTCCCTGTTCTTTGATAATTTAATTATCTTTAAAATTTACTAAATTAAGGGATTTATCAACTTAAAACCTCACCTTGGATAATTTATCAACTTTAACTTCTTTATTTGACTTCATAATTATCTTAACAAAATCTATTAATGCAATATAACTAGCATTTAATAAAATATTTCTATGTTTTAACAATACTTGTTAAAAACTATTCTATTAAATTGATTAGAACAAGTTAATTTAATATCCAATTTCCATTTAAACCGGTTGATTTAAAACAACCTAAAAGCAATATGATTAATAATACAATTAATTTGAAATAACAGATTTAATTGTTTCTTAAAACAATTATTCAAACTGTTAACAATTTAAGTCAATTTCTGATTTACTTTACAAAAATTATAGCTTAGTAGTTCCAGTAGTGTATAATAGTTCTTATAACCAACAACATTTGAAACATAAATCCAATTTACACAAACAACTATATAATACAATTCAGTATTACCAATTGATAAACTAATAACTCAACAACAGATGTTTTCTAAATAAAATATGTCAAACTGATATAATAGCAGAACGGTGTTTTGTTTCTGCTAACCGGGTGTTCAAACAATTCAGTCAGTCCAATTAATAGTGGAACAGTATTGGTCTCCATATCCGAATGTCAACATATAATATACCGTTACGGTTAACGTAATTTAACACACTCAATTAATTAAATAAATAATTGGACAAACAATTCAAAATTTACCAAATTTACGGATAATTACTAATCAATTTTTTTTTACGGTTTACATGGATTTAGTATAGCGACTGAACTTTATGTTTATTATATTTGTAAACGCTTGGTATATATATATATCCGTTTGTCATTACTAATCAAATCAATTTAATCTGGATTCAAACCGTTAAAAGTCGTAACCACTACATCGAGTCACCTACATACAAATCGATAGGCTCGATCTACCTCACTGGATAAATACGATTTACTATATTTACATATCTTTTAAACCCAAACTATAATTCAATTCTCTTCCTTTTATTATTATTATTATTATTATAACAACTAGACCAAAGTCCGTGGCTCTAGAATTTACTAAGTACCGAACCCCTCCTTCTCTTTTACCTAGTTTCAGCACCAACAATTGTTACCATGTTCTACGTTCACTCTTGTTCCTTCACCACACCTACACAGTCACGACTCCCCAATCCAAACGTGCATGCATTTGTCTATAGGCAAGTACCAAAAGGAAAGGTTTAACCCTATCCTTTTATCCACACAGTGCACCGTGCACGGTGTACACTCGTGCATGTGCACATCTTCTCCCCTCTAACATTACTGTTATCTCCCCTCCTTGCTGTTGTCTCCATTCTTTTCCTTTGTTCGCTCTACATGTGTTTGTTTCTTCATTTTTTTTTTTTTATAATAAAGCCTGGGTGCATGGGCCAAATGTCCATGCTGAAACAAAGCACATGTGCCCCTGTACAAAGCATCAGGCAAACCATTTTTCCGCCCACCCATCCTTCTATTACGTTCCATTTTCAGTTTGTGTTTTTTTCATCTAATCTTCTATGGCCCGTCACCTTCTTCTCCCCTTTTCTTTCTAACTTCCCTTCCGTCCCCTGTTTCTTCCCTCCCCTTTTCGTTTCTTCTATTTGCTGCAACACTTTTACTCTTCTTTTCTTGTTGTTTCCTATTCCTTCTTTCTAACATGAATCTAGGAGATGGAAATGGCCATAAACATAACACTACTGTCTTATTTCCAATCCAGACGATCCTACCCTATTTCGTATCAAAAGAAAACAATACAAATTGTTAAGTTTTAAGGTAACACTACCCTATCCTACCCTATTTCTTAAATTTTCTGCAGTATATTGCCTCTGTACATATATTTCAACTTTTAAGTTACTACTATTTAAAAAAAATACCCTATACAATAACAAGCAACAGTCTTGTAACTCCATCCTATAACTACCCAGAATACATGCTATTGATTTTTATATAAGGGAAAATGAATAGGTTTTCTCTGACTTAACCATACCAATATTGATTAGCTAATAAATGTGATTTTATTTCAACAAAATGTTGATCCTATCCATAATAGGCCATAACCATACTTATGTATGCACATATAACAATGAATAGAGTGATTTTAAATTGAAAAAGAAGGCGAGTTTATTCACTTTAAAAAGGTCTTCTGCTCTTAATATCTTATCACTTGTTTCATATTTGTTTTTATACTTCCAATTTCTCTTGTAGGGTTTCAACCAAACCAGAACAATGAAATTATGTAACTTAAATTTTTAACTAACCTGGAGATAAGTATCTCCATGGTTTAAAACATACACAGTTTCAATATTACTTGGAGGGTCTTAAATCAATAAGAACAAATGTTATGTAACTTATTAGCAGCTACATGAATACATAACTTTGAATTAGATTTTTAATAAGAACAGCAGGTGTTTGTTTACTCACTATTGTTCACAGTTTTATATGCATGTCAAATTTTAATACTAATCCGTCTATTCAAAAACATATGCATATAAATGATCTTATAATACCCATGTAGAACAGTAAATAAGTGAGGATGTTTACTCATCGCAAAGCTCTCTGTTTTCGTTTGTTTACTGTCATTCCTCTCGAATTCACTGGTTTATAAATAAATCCTCTGTTCTTAGCTTCCTAGCCCAATTTTCAGCTCCTATTTACTGCCATTTTAATTTCTAATCTTGGTTCGAATGTAGTATGAGATCACAAGCAGTGAACTAGTGTATTTATAGAGCAAATAAATGATAAAATATATGGCAGCACATGGTCTGGCATGGGAAATGAACATACTTGATAGGAATGTTGTAGCTGCTATTGGCAGAAAAGTATGCACTGATTGATTGAAAACATGCAGCTATAAACATAGCTTTGTATGTAGATTGAAATGGAAAGAGTATAGCCTAGCAGTTCTAGATGTGCTTGTATGTAGTGTTAAGGCAAATCATATTTACTTCCTATCCTTTCTAGACCTGGCATAGTCAGGCCATATGTCGTATACAAGCACATGTATGTATAGGCTAAGATGTAGAAATGTGCATGTGAGGAAGGTTCTTGGTTATCTACACTTGATTGAATGGTTGAAGTGTTGAGTCTAAGATATGAGGGGTAGACATAAGGTTGTTGTACTCGGAAGTGAAAAGAAATGAACTAGATGCTTATGTGTTTTTCATTTGATTTGAAAAGAATATTGTTATGTATCTTTTTATTTCAATTCCATCCTGTTTTCGGCCATGCCAGAGAAATACATGCATGTGCAAGGCTATGAAATGTCTATGTTGTACAAATATGTAGACATGTACATATACATGGCCTAGTATATAGACTACCTTGGTTTTGTCATGAGATGAAAGTGTGCAGGTCCTATTTTCATTTCATACAAATGCATGGCAGCCACCTAGGAAAGAAATACAAATAAAATAGGCATGTGTAATCTTGGTAGTGTGGAAGACATATGGTAGGTTGGTCCGACTTGTAGCTGCTGTGTAGATGTGCTCATATTTCAACTGAAAGGAAAAATCCAGGATGATGTGTATATAGTTTGACAACTTGTGTATAGATGAGTGTTGTAGCTGTGCCTAGTTGATAGTTTTAGACTAATTCAAATTGATGTAAAGGATGCTATATGTTGCACAATTTAGGTGATGCTTGTACCATTCAATTTTTTACTTTCAAGCTTTGTTCCTAAGCTAACATGCCATTTTATTTACTATACTTATTCTACAAATATATGTACCTTATATATATATATATACACACACACACACACACACACACACACACACACAAACACACACAAGTGATGCTTAACATCTAAGCAAAAATCAACCTATCTATGTTCTAGCTGCAAAAAGGGTAAATGTATGTACTTTATGTATGCAAATTTGTCTTAGCATCAAAGGTCGATTAGTCTATTTTAATGACTATGATCCCCATTTCCTATCATATATAAATGCACGTCTTCCATATGTAAAGCAAAAGTGATTTTTACTTTAAATTTACTAAAGTAATGTTTTAATTTAAATCTACATGAGTTTACAACATTAAAATATAAAACAAACAATAAGGTACTACATACTTGTTTGCACACATATATCCATGTGTTAAGGAAATTACATAATATAAACGTACACATGTAGGATTTTAAAAATGGTTATTATTTTAATTTACTAAGATATTCGGATCCAATTTTATTTATATTTTAACAAGAGTTAAAACGAATATAAAAATACAAAACAAAATAAGAAAACATTTCCTACTTGCTTTACCTTGGTAAAAATATTTTAAAGCCATTAAAATATATTATCTCTGAAACTTTCCTAATATTTGTTATTCATAATTTATTTTAAATTTAAGAAAGTTCCTGAAATAATTCGTAATAAGTTGTATTACAAAATTAGTCAAACCCAGGACATTACAATCTACTCCCCTAAAAGAATTTCGTCCCTGAAATTAAAGAATAATGAGGAGATTTCAGTTATATTCCAAGTTACAGACTTATCCATATACATAAGTCATACATTAACAATCATAGCAAGCAAGCCATCCAAATCTCTTGGGTTATCTACCAAACAATTTATCTAAATTCCATTTTAAATTCAAAACCTTCGAATTTTTCCAAAACGCTTTTTTTTACTCAAACAATTTCTAGTTTGTCTTATTTGTAAGCTTTATTCTTATACGGTCTAATTGGGTTATATAACCAATTCAACTTATAATCCTATTAGATTATAATAACAGCCATCGAAAACACCCATATATAGTAATTTCAGAAAAATAATATTTTAATAACAAAAGATAACTGTAGGTAAATTTATTTCGTTTACCCAACTGTTAAAGCAATACTGTGTCGATTTACTCTATTCAAGAGTTTACAAAAACTTTTTGATACAGTGTGCACCCTGAATCGAGCAGAATTTTTAAAGCACTTGATAAACCAATCAATACAATATAAAACAGTTTTTTTACATACCAACTAACAAATACGCGCTCATATATGAACACTCAAACTCAATCTAGGATATTACTAATCTCATCTCTATCGAGTTACGCCACAGAGCCAAGGTTACTACTCAACCTTCAGCTCTGATACCAAGTGTGATGATGTAAGGACCCGTAACATCCCCGTGAAGGAAAGCACGAATACTTTGAGAACAACACACCGTAGAACGCAAACGGAAGAACATTTCATTATTATTACAACAATTCCATCAGATACAAGAATATACAGAGTATAAATGAATAAATTACATTCAACAAATATCAGAGATTACAATAAATTACATAGCAGCGGAAAAATATACAAAACACAACTGAAAGTGATACACGGATACAGAGCTTTCCGAGCATCGTTCCAGCTGTAAATCAGGACCCTGTGAATATAAATCTGCAAAACCAAAACTACTAGCTGCCCGTGTGGAAAATAGGGGCACCCAGAGTTTAGGTTAAAACAATAAACTCCAGGTCAGTCATGTGATTGGTGTGAGAACTAAAACAGTTATTTAAAACTTGACTTTAGAAGAAAGTAATTCAAAGGACCACGCCGTATGACACAGAACGGGTTTGCTCCCGAGAATACTAGTGCATAAAACAAATAGCGCAATGCTAAGTAAAGAAAAATGAAGCTGTTATAAGACCCAGGTCCCATCACATAATGCAACGCAGGCCGGAGGATGGGATTTTTACCTTATAACAGCCAAAGCATGCTTGATACGTTTAAAACACATTATTTGATACTATAATAAGTGTATAGTGCCAAAACAATTTCAATCATAAATATCAATCATAGGCAGCATGAATGACCCATACCACTATGTCGCCATACTAGGTTCTACAAATAAAACTGAATTATCACGTATTGGAAATTGGATTCCATCATGAGTCGAGGCAAGGGGCAAGCTCCTCTCCGCGTTCGAGACACTCTAGCAAATGTCCCAGGACCCCACTATGATCCTTGGATCTTCAGGGCCGGTCCTCTCTTACTTTTGAGGATTAATTATTCCTGAACACACGTTTCCCGGTCCTTACAGACCTATATCCGAGGCGCCTCGCATTCCAACAACCACACAGGTGAAAAGTATATAAATGTCAGGGTTGGTAGGTCACTGACACCACCCTAGCTAGAAAGAAACGTTGTGCTCTCCCTGCAGTCACTATCCCGTTTTTCACTCATACCGAGGTGTGAGGCTCGCGAATTCACGCTATACACAAAGCTACGCCACATAGGCCGTGCTTTGATCATCAACCACAAGACTTTGCTTTTCAATAGAAGCCCTGATCAATTGCCACTTACGCGTGCCACACTGGCAATTCACTCCATGCGACTGATGTCCATCGATATACAACCTCTGAGCTCGTACGTCTCAGAGAAGGGCGTTAAGCAAGAGAATAAATTCTCTGTCGCCAAACAGATGTATATTTAATAGAGATCAATCAACACAGAATAAAATCCAATGTCAGACACACAGTCCATTTACACGTTCGTTCTGGGTCTGAACGAAACCGGAGGCACTTTCCTCGCATATCCATCCATCTCCAAGTACGTCTGGACGATCACCAACTGTTTCCCTCATCTTGGGTGTACAGCCCAATCAAGATCATCAGTAATCACCCAAACGATGTGAAGACTTCCGGTCTTCAACCACCGTCTTCATCTTCGACATCTCGTCGAATCGGTTATTCAGAATGGGTATAAACCCGGCCTTTCTGAATATCCCACGTATATAATAAACAAATGTTACACAAACACACAAACGCCTCGTTCTAATTCAGAATATTCTTTTATTCACAAAATCACATTCTTAGGGAAAGGTTCCCATTAATTTTATCCTAGATAAATTCTTCTAAATTTATTCTTTAATCTTCCTTTGGATATCATTTCAAACTAGTCGGGATTAGCGAACCACACCGAAGTAATTATTTATTTTATTTCCCAATCCCAACCTATTCATCCCATGGAGCTAAACTGGTAATACTCCGTATCCAGCACCACGGTGCTATCGGTAAAATTAATTACCATTTCACGTTCAAATCTAATTAAAGATTTAACTATCGCATTGGAGCAAAACTGGTGGTATTCCATTCTCGATCACCTTTCAGATTTGATAATTTAAAATTATCAATTCACATTTCAATCTAATTAAAGATTCATTAAAACTCCACTTAGTTTTAATCTTCTCAAAAATCAACATCCTGCCTTTAACTGGGTTAAAGAACCAATGTCATATAGAACACGATTCATGATAAACCCAAATCACATTTGATATTAAATACAAGGCTCTGAATAGAAAATATACCGGCTTATATTCAATATTCAACTCTGAAACCAACAAACATCGTATTGGAAATAACGATATAAAATATATCTTTCAAATTCCCATAACAATATCTGTATAGTCGCGAAATCCAATATCGAAATATTCTGAAGATAATTTCGATTCAACTCCGGTCCAATTCACGTATTGGGAATATTGATTATTTTTAAAATCACTTTCAAATTCAATTTATTTATTTCAAAAATAAATTGATTTTTAATTCTAGTTCAAAACTAGTTCATTTCGATAAAAATCTATTTTATCATTTCAAATGTGGAGTTTTTCATCCCAATTCTTTCCAGTTCACATATTATGATTTTACACAAATTATCAATATTTTTAATAATTTTATCAAGGCACGTACAGTCGATTTCCATCCACGGCCATCGAACTGCACTTACAGCGACCTTTTTCAAATTTGATTTGGACATAATTCCAAATCCAACCGTTAGATTTCAAATTTCTAATATTCATTAGAAAGCACTTCTCGATACGAACCCAACGGTTCCGGTTTTAGGAGAATCCGACGATCTCCCGTAATTTCAATTCGAAGTCAATGGTCGAAATTCACGAACTGCAGCGGCGCGGCGCGTTTTATTCAGGCCACTATATATATAATATATATATTATATATATTTCGTCGATTTCCTTTTTAAAACGAATTTTATAAATAGTTCTAAATTCGTTTCAAAAACAATTTCAACTTCATCTTCAATTTCAAATCGATTTGATTTCAATTCAATTCAAATTCATTTCAATTTTATTTAATTCAAATTCAAATTCGTTTCGATTCAATTCAAATTCTAATTCGTTTAAATTCAATTCAATTTGAATTTACCTTCTATTTAATTCAATTCAAATTCATTTCAAATTGATTTCAATTCAATTTCAGTTCGTTTTAAATTTCATTCAAAACGATTTCAATTCGTTTTTAATTCAATTCCAATTTAATTCAATTTGAATTCATTTCTATTCAATTCGAATTCACTTTCTATTCAATTCGAATCGAATTCATTTTCTATTCGATTCGAATTCATTTCAAATTGATTCAATAAAATTTCAATTTGAATTTTAATCTAATTTATTTTGAATTTCATTTAAAAATATTAAATTTTGAAATCACTTTTCAATATTCATTATGAAACGAATAAAATCGATATAAATATCGTTCGCGTGAAAATAACGCATCTCTAATCAACACGGCTTTATATTTTTCAAAAACATTTTTATTCTATTCAACAAATGAATATTATTCTATTCAACACATGAATCTATATTTCTTTCAACACTTGACTAATCTCAACAAATGAGTATTGTCAACACATGAATCTTATTTTATAATATTCATTATTTTCCCGATTGGAATGAGGCCCAATTAATCACCATATAATGTTAATTATATGGATTCCATACAACACATGTATATAATAGCAACGATAACCAATCAACCATCACCCAAAGTGCACCACACAACTGTATAAGCATCAAATATAAATAATCAACGCTTACACAGCCTGTCGACCAATTGATCGACATACAATTAAATAATTGGGATTAGTGTACTCAAATATCATCCCAACACCCGTGTGGGGTTTCAAATCAACAAACACAGATTTTTATTTGTGCAGTTGGGCGATGTGTAAAATTTATCGTCCCAATCAATATCAGTCAAATCAGTGCATATAAACAAATCGGCCGATTTGTTTATAAATATTCATTTATTCACTTTCACGTTAAAAAATATATTTTCAACGATAATATATTTATTTCAACCATCTCCAATTTATTTTCGATTTCACATCAACAATACAAACAAATTTCACAACACATCAATCAAACAAACAAGCCATTCATGGTCTGTGGATGACGGGTGTCGGGTGCTGCTAATTACCGTCTGCATCCTAGTATATATATATAACTAGAAAAAGAAATTTAGAGTGAGAAGTTCTCACCAATAGCTACTCCAAACGTCTCGACTCTTCATATGTAGAAAATCTCCGCCGTTTCTTCTTTCGTCACTTTCGTCATCCGTATTCACTACATATATAAAAATCGAATTTTTACATCGCTATTCAATACATAAAAATCGAATTTTTACTTCGCTATTCAATATATAAAAATCGAATTTTTACTTTGCTATTCAATATATAAAAATCGAATTTTTACTTCGCTATTCAATATATAAAAATCGAATTTTTACTTCGCTGTTCAATATATAAAAATCCTATTTTTACACCGCTACTATATAGATAAAAATTCTATTTTTACACCGCTACTATATAGATAAAAATTCTATTTTTACACCGCTACTATATAGAAAAAATTCTATTTTTTCATCGTTACTATATAGATAAAAATTCCGCCTTTTCAATTATAAAGATTTCACCTTTTCAATTATAAAGATTTCGCCTTTCCCTACTTTAAAGATGTTGTCTTTCACTACATAAAAATATCGTCTTTTTATATCCTACCATATAAAGATCACATTTTTATTATCTATATAATATGAAAATTATATTTTCAACCTTTACATGCGATAAAAATTATATTTTTAACTTCTACATATAATAAAAATTATATTTTGAACTCTCTATAATATAAAAATCAAATCTTTATATTCGCCACTATATAAAAATCATGTCTTTGTTTAAATTAAAAATCATACATTTATTAATTCAAAAATCATTAGCTAATTTCAGTTAAAAAAACATGGAACAATAAATAAAATAAAAGAAAGAAAGGGGGAAGCTCACCGATTTGGTCGAAGGAGGTGCTGGACGTCGGCAGGAGGGGGTGTTGGTGATAGCAGGGGGCGGCGCAGGGTTTCAGGAGGGAGGGTGTGCGGCGGCTTAGGGTTTAGGGGGGCGGCGGTTTTATGCAGAAGAAGGAGGAGGAGATGAAGGCAAGAGAGGAGGAGCTAGGGGGAAGAAGAGGAGAGGGAGGCGGGGCGCCCTGCCCCGAGCGGCCGCGGCGAGCTCATCGAGGGGGGGGGTCGCGATCCCCCCTTCTCTCCTTTTTTTAATTTTTTTATTTTGTTTCGTTTGATTCTGAACTGGTAAGAAGAAGGGGGGGAGAGGAATTAAAAGGGAGGAGAGAGAGGGTTTAATTTATTATTTTTAATTTCAAAAGTTGACTTTTTAACTCGAACTCGAAACGAGGCCCACCGCCTGTCGTCCATAGCTAGTTACCCCCATTCCGAACACAATGAGATATGTATCGTAGGCTGGTTCGATCCTTTCGATCAATTTTTGTCAAAATCAACATATAACTCTATATATTGAATTTGAACGCACATTTCATTTTACCGGGGTCACATACTAACTCTATAAATCCCAGAAAAATATTTTCTAACTTCGTATTGACGATAAGGTCCTAACAAAACTAGTTTCGTTGAATTCTGAGACCGCTGGAAAAATGGCCGTTTTCCAGTCGATTAAAATCAACTGAAACTGGTCAAACGTGTTTTCCTTTGCCACGCTCACATATCGATTCGAAAAATTATGAAATTTGGAATCTAACAATTACTTGACATCACGGACCCAACAAAAGTGGTTTCGTCGAAATCCGAGGTCGTTTGCAAAATGTCTATTTTTAAGGGCTTGAATTCCATAGCGACTATTCAGAATTTTCAACTGGACATATCTTTTGATCCCCGCTATGAAATTTCAATTTTTCGGATTCGTTGGAAAGATATTCTCAATTAGATTCCATTATTTTTGGTTTCACTAAAATCCGGTTTATTTTGCACCCGGTACATTCAATTGAAGTTTGAGATCGAATTATCAAACTACCGCGCCATTTTCAATTCTATTTATAATTATATATAATTATTTATATTCTAACGACGACGTATATAAATATATACGTTCGAAATCATTTCAAAATAAATTTCTCGTCGATATTATTTAAAACAATTCATTTTAAATATTCAAACTTCACTAAAATTGCCAAAATAAAAATTTTAAACTGGCCCAGATTTTCGGGTTGTTACAATCTCCCTCACTTAAAACTTTTCATCCTCGAAAAGGAACAAAGTCGAAAGTGGTTTGATTAATCAACTCTACGTTCGATCTGGCTTCCATTCTCCAACTTTTCAATTTCTGAGAATTTTTCAAATTTTTCAAAAATTTGGCTAACACCCGGAATTTTCGAAAAATTTCGCCATAACCTCCTTTGTACGGGGAGAGGTTTGGAAATTTATTGGGTCGTATTTGGTACCCAATAAATCCTAATAAGCATACACATATTTATAGTGATATATTCTGGTGTTTACAGGGGAGCGTGTATTGATAATAACTCCAGAGAATAAATTCTCGTCACCCTGTCAAAGCCTGAGGGAGTGTGTATTTTAAATGCTCCAGAGGATAAATCCTCGTCACCTCGTCCCGTGTGCGAAATAAATAGTCCATGTGCCGTATCTAATAACTAGAGAGACGTGATTATTGTCAACTCTAGACCCGTGTGGGGTTTTTATTAATCTGGCAATTTTATCGTTACAATTTTATATTGTCCATATCAGTCATCCGTTCAACCTGTAAAATATAGTCATCGCCATATAAGCCGCTCGCTCGTATGGTAAATCTTCCACCTCGTCACACAAGCTCCAAATGCTTATGTGGTATATGATGAAGTATGCCTATCTTCCAGAACGATGCCATGTAATGTAGTTCAAAATTAATTGTTGCTATCCTATGGCGATGTTTATTAATTACACACAGAATAACCAGCACTCCGCATCCAATGGCACTCACAGGAGTTGATATAATAATAAAAGTGCACATCCAACTCATTAAGGTTTACCTATTTGTCGGGCACGCAAATAAATTCTTTACTCAACAGCTATCCAATTTCCTGTTCAAACATATATAATGCACAAGTATATATTTCTAACTATTTTCTTATCAGTTCAATGTGTGATTTAATTGAATAAATTTATTCTGGTTTTTATTGATGATATGCTAATCTTCTCTAAATCAAAGGCCGAAAGTTGTTTAACAAATCAACTCAACTTCCATTATTTTGACTACGGCTTAAGTTCTTCAACTTTTTAGTTTCTAAGAACTTTTCAAATTTTTCAAAAATTTGGCTAACACCCTAAATTTCCGAAAAATTTCGCCATAACCTCCCCTGCACCGGGAGCAACGGGAAAATCCCGAAATTGCCATATAGGCCTTCTGATCTCAAAAACAAAAAGAAAAAGCCAAGCGGCTAGCCAATCGGCTCATAAAATCATCATCACCCAAACAAAACAGTAAATTATAGTAAATATGTACCTATTTGTCGGGCAAACAAATTTTATTCTCTGCTCTAGCCTCCTTGCTATGACCTGTTCAATGCAAGTACATGTATATGCAAGCAAATGCGACTAACTTTCAATACAATTCAATATTTGGTACAATTAGGCATAACGGTTCAAAATTATCAAACAAATAAACAAACAACACAACCATCAATCAATTAGTTGATTAGAATTTCAAACACATAACTTTGATATATATATATATATATATATATATAGAAAAAATCATGTTTTTAATGTCAAATCACAACAAATAAATCTATCTAGTTAAATTTTGGTTCTAACACCAGTCTAATGGAAATATATAGAAATCACACCTTCGAAACACGAAAATAAACCACTGATGCCGTACGTCATCAGTGGAATCATCACCGGGCTACTAGAGTGCGATTCCATATCTATCCAATATATTAAAACTTCGAATATACATTCATGACGCGTATATGCAAAATCTTTATATACTAGATTGTCCATATTCAAAATAAATAAATAATCAAATACGTATAAAATGGTTTAAATTTTCAAAACAAAGTTGTTTTCATTTGAAAAATATACTCTTCACACTCGTTCTAGGATACTACTAATCCTATCTCTAACGAGTCATTCTAATTGGATATTACTAATCCAATATCTGATGAATTCTTTCGTATGGTTCTAATGTGTCTTGTTCTCGAGCTCTATAAACCAAAGCTCTGATACCACTGTAAGGACCTGTAACTTCCCTGTGAAGGAAAGCACGAATACTTTGAGAACAACACACAGTAGAACGCAAACGGAAGAACATTTCATTGTTATTACAACAATTCCATCAGATACAAGAATATACAGAGTTTAAATGAATAAATTACATTCAACAAATATTAGAGATTACAATAAATTACATAGCAGCGGAAAAATATACAAAACACAACTGAAAGTGATACACGGATACAGAGCTTTCCGAGCATCGTTCCAGCTGTAAATCAGGACCCTGTGAATATAAATCTGCAAAACCAAAACTACTAGCTGCCCGTGTGGAAAATAGGGGCACCCAGAGTTTAGGTTAAAACAATAAACTCCAGGTCAGTCATGTGACTGGTGTGAGAACTAAAACAGTTATTTAAAACTTTACTTTAGAAGAAAGTAATTCAAAGGACCACGCCGTATGACACAGAACGGGTTTCCTCCCGAGAATACTAGTGCATAAAACAAACAACGCAATGCTAAATAAAGAAAAATGAAGCTGTTATAAGACCCAGGTCCCATCACATAATGCAACGCAAGCCGGAGGATAGGGTTTTTACCTTATAACAGCCAAAGCATGCTTGATACGTTTAAAACACATTATTTGATACTATAATAAGTGTATAGTGTCAAAACAATTTCAATCATAAATATCAATCGTAGGCGGCATGAATGACCCATACCACTATGTCGCCATACTAGGTTCTACAAATAAAACTGAATTATCACGTATTGGAAATTGGATTCCATCATGAGTCGAGGCAAGGGGCAAGCTCCTCTCCGCGTTCGAGACACTCTAGCAAATGTCCCAGGACCCCACTATGATCCTTGGATCTTCAGGGCCGGTCCTCTCTTACTTTTGAGGATTAATTAATCCTGAACACATTTCCCGGTCCTTACAGACCTATATCCGAGGCGCCTCGCATTCCAACAACCACACAGGTGAAAAGTATATAAATGTCAGGGCTGGTAGGTCACTGACACCACCATAGCTAGAAAGAAACGTCGTGCTCTCCCTGCAGTCACTATCCCGTTTTTGACTCATACCGAGGTGTGAGGCTCGCGAGTTCACGCTATACACAAAGCTACGCCACACAGGCCGTGCTTTAATCATCAACCACAAGACTTTGCTTTTCAACAGAAGCCCTGATCAATTGCCACTTACGCGTGCCACACTGGCAATTCACTCCATGCGACTGATGTCCATCGATATACAACCTCTGAGCTCGTACGTCTCAGAGAAGGGCGTTAAGCAAGAGAATAAATTCTCTGCCACCAAACAGATGTATATTTAATAGAGATCAATCAACACAGAATAAAATCCAATGTCAGACACACAATCCATTTACAAGTTCGTTCTGGGTCTGAACGAAACCGGAGGCACTTTCCTCGCATATCCATCCATCTCCAAGTACGTCTAGACGATCACCAACTGTTTCCCTCATCTTGGGTGTACAGCCCAATCAAGATCATCAGTAATCACCCAAACGATATGAAGACTTCCGTTCTTCAACCACCGTCTTCATCTTCGACATCTCGTCGAATCGGTTATTCAGAATGGGTATAAACCCGGCCTTTCTGAATATCCCACGTATATAATAAACAAATGTTACACAAACACACAAACGCCTCGTTCCAATTCAGAATATTCTTTTATTCACAAAATCACATTCTTAGGGAAAGGTTCCCATTAATTTTATCCCAGATAAATTCTTCTAAATTTATTCTTTAATCTTCCTTTGGATATCATTTCAAACTAGTCGGGATTAGCGAACCACACCGAAGTAATTATTTATTTTATTTCCCAATCCCAACCTATTCATCCCATGGAGCAAAATTGGTAATACTCCATATCTAACACCACGGTGTTATCGGTAAAATTAATTACCATTCAAATCTAATTAAAGATTTAACTATCGCATTGGAGCAAAACTGGTGGTACTCCATTCTCGATCACCTTTCAGATTTGATAATTTAAAATTATCAATTCACATTTCAATATAACTAAAGATTCATTAAAACTCCACTTAGTTTTAATCTTCTCAAAAATCAACATCCTGCCTTTAACTGGGTTAAAGAACCAATGTCATATAAAACACGATTCACGATAAACCCAAATCACATTTGATATAAAATACAAGGCTCTGAATAGAAAATATACCGGCTTATATTCAATATCCAATTCTGAAACCAACAAACATCGTATTGGAAATAACGATATAAAATATATCTTTCAAATTCCCATAACAATATCTGTATAGTCGCGAAATCCAATATCGAAATATTCCGAAGATAATTTCGATTCAACTCCGGTCCAATTCACGTATTGGGAATATTGATTATTTTTAAAATCACTTTCAAATTCAATTTATTTATTTCAAAAATAAATTGATTTTTAATTCTAGTTCATTTCGATAAAAATCTATTTTTATCATTTCAAATGTGGAGTTTTTCATCCCTATACTTTCCAGTTCACATATTATGATTTTACACAAATTATCAATATTTTTAATAATTTTATCAAGGCCCGTACAGTCGATTTCCATCAACGGCCATCGAACTGCACTTACAGCGACCTTTTTCAAATTTGATTTGGACATAATTCCAAATCCAACCGTTAGATTTCAAATTTATAATATTCATTGGAAAGCTCTTCTCGATACGAACCCAACGGTTACGGTTTTAGGAGAATCCGACGGTCGGATCTCCCGTAATGTCAATTCGAAGTCAATGGTCGAAATTCACAAACTGCCGCGGCGCGGCGCGTTCTATTCAGGTCATTATATATATAATATATTTATATTATATATATTTCGTCGATTTCCTTTTTAAAATGAATTTTATAAATAGTTCTAAATTCGTTTCAAAAACAATTTCAACTTCATCTTCAATTTCAAATCGATTTGATTTCAATTCAATTCGAATTCATTTCAATTTTATTTGATTCGAATTCAAATTCGTTTCGATTCAATTCTAATTCGTTTCAATTCAATTTGAGTTTACCTTCTATTTATTTCAATTTGAATTCATTTCAAATTGATTTCAATTCAATTTCAGTTCGTTTTAAATTTCATTCAAAACGATTTCAATTCGTTTTTAATTCAAGTCCAATTTAATTCAATTTGAATTCATTTCTATTCAATTCGAATTCAAATTCACTTTCTATTCAATTCGAATCGAATTCATTTTCTATTCGATTCGAATTCATTTCAAATTGATTCAATAAAATTTCAATTTGAATTTTAATCTAATTTAATTTGAATTTCATTTCAAAATATTAAATTTTGAAATCACTTTTCAATATTCATTATAAAACGAATAAAATCGATATAAATATCGTTCGCATCAAAATAACGCATCTCTAATCAACACGGCTTTATATTTTTCAAAAACTTCTTTATTCTATTCAACAAATGAATATTATTCTATTCAACACATGAATCTATATTTCTTTCAACGCTTGACCAATCTCAACAAATGAGTACTATCAACACATGAATCTTATTTTATAATATTCATTATTTTCCCGATTGGAATGAGGCCCAATCAATCACCATATAATGTTAATTATATGGATTCCACACAACACATTTATATAATAGCAACGATAACCAATCAACTATCATCCAAAGTGCACCACACAACTGCATAAGCATCAAATATAAATAATCAACACTTACACAGCCTGTCGACCAATCGACCGACATACAATTAAATAATTGGGATTAGTGTACTCAAATATCATCCCAACACCCGTGTGGGGTTTCAAATCAACAAACACAGATTTTTATTTGTGCAGTTGGGCGAAGTGTAAAATTTATCATCCCAATCAATATCAGTCAAATCAGTGCATATAAACAAATCGGCCGATTTGTTTATAAATATTCATTTATTCACTTTCACGTTAAAAAATATATTTTCAACGATAATATATTTATTTCAACCATCTCCAATTTATTTTCGATTTCACATCAACAATTCAAACAAATTTCACAATACATCAATCAAACAAACAAGTCATCCATGGTCTGTGGATGACGGGTGTCGGGTGCTGCTAAGCATCGTCTGCATCCTAGTATATATATATATAACTAGAAAAAGAAATTTAGGGTGAGAAGTTCTCACCAATAGCTAATCCAAACGTCTCGACTCTTCATATGTAGAAAATCTCCGCTGTTTTTTCTTTCGTCACTTTCGTCATCCGTATTCACTACATATATAAAAATCGAATTTTTACTTCGTTATTAATACATAAAAATCAAAATTTTACTTCGCTATTCAATATATAAAAATCGAATTTTTACTTACTTCGCTATTCAATATATAAAAATCGAATTTTTACTTCTCTATTCAATATATAAAAATCGAATTTTTTACTTCGCTGTTCAATATATAAAAATCCTATTTTTACACCGCTACTATATAGATAAAAATTCTATTTTTACACCGCTACTATATAGATAAAAATTCTATTTTTACACCGCTACTATATAGATAAAAATTCTATTTTTTCATCGTTACTATATAGATAAAAATTCCGCCTTTTCAATTATAAAGATTTCACCTTTTCAATTATAAAGATTTCGCCTTTTCCTACTTTAAAAATGTCGTCTTTCACTACATAAAAATATCGTCTTTTTATATCCTACCATATAAAGATCACATTTTTATTATCTATATAATATGAAAATTATATTTTCAACCTTTACATGCGATAAAAATTATATTTTTAACTTCTACATATAATAAAAGTTATATTTTGAACTCTTTATAATATAAAAATCAAATCTTTATATTCGCCACTATATAAAAAAATCATGTCTTTGTTCAAATTAAAAATCATACATTTGTTAATTTAAAAATCATTAGCTAATTTCAGTTAAAAAAACATGGAACAATAAATAAAATAAAATAAAGAAAGGGGGAAGCTCACCGATTTGGTCGAAGGAGGTGCTGGACGTCGGCAGGAGGGGGTGCTGGTGGTAGCAGGGGGCGGCGCAGGGTTTCAGGAGGGAGGGGGTGCGGCGGCTTAGGGTTTAGGGGGGGCGGCGGTTTTATGCAGAAGAAGGAGGAGGAGATGAAGGCGAGAGAGGAGGAGCTAGGGGGAAGAAGAGGAGAGGGAGGCGGATGGAGGCGGGGCGCCCTGCCCCGGGCGGCGGCGGCGAGCTCATCGGGGGGGAGGGGTCACGATCCCCCCTTCTCTCCTTTTTTTTATTTTTTTTTCTTTGTTTCGTTCGATTCTGAACTGGTAAGAAGAAGGGGGCAGAGGAATTAAAAGGGAGGAGAGAGAGGGTTTAATTTATTATTTTTAATTTTAAAAGTTGACTTTTTAACTCGAACTCGTAACGAGGCCCACCGCCTGTCGTCCATAGCTAATTACCCTCATTCCGAACACAATGGGATATGTATCGTAGGCTGGTTCGATCGTTTCGATCAATTTTAGTGAAACCAACATATAACTCTATATATTGAATTTGAACGCGCATTTCATTTTACCGGGGTCACATACTAACTCTATAAATCCCAGAAAAATATTTTCTAGCTTCGTATTGACGATACGGTCCTAACAAAACTAGTTTCATCGAATTCTAAGACCGTTGGAAAAATGGCCGTTTTCCAGTCGATTAAAATCAACAAAAACTGGTCAAACGCGTTTTCCTTTGCCATGCTCACATATTGATTCGAAAAATTATGAAATTTGTAATCTAACAATAACTTGACATCACGGACCCAACAAAAGTGGTTTCGTCGAAATCCGAGGTCGTTTGCAAAATGACTATTTTTAAGGGCCTGAATTCCATAGCGACTATTCAGAATTTTCAATTGGACATATCTTTTGATCCCCGCTATGAAATTTCAATTTTTCGGATTCGTTGAAAAGATATTCTCAATTAGATTCCATTATTTTTGGTTTCACTAAAATCCGGTTTTTTTGCACCCGGTACATTCAATTGAAATTTGAAATCGAATTATCGAACTACCGCGCCATTTTCAATTCTATTTATAATTATATATAATTATTTATATTCTAATGACGACGTATATAAATATATACGTTCGAATTCATTTCAAAATAAATTTCTCGTCGATATTATTTAAAATAATTCATTTTAAATGTTCAAACTTCACTAAAATTGCCAAAATAAAAAAATTTAAACTAGCCCAGATTTTCGGGTTGTTACAGATGACCCAAATTTCAGTACTGTTTGATTTGACCATATACTACAGAACTCCAACCCAAATAATACTAAAACCCAGATGTCGAAGAAAGAAATTAGAGGGTGAGAATAGATGAGATAGAAAAGTTTGAATAGAAGGAAAGAAGATCACAACACAGAATCCGAGTAAACACGAATCTCACTGCGGAACGAATAAATATAACAGATATGTAATCACTTTTGAAATACAAACTGGATTTGAACTTACATTATCAGAGTATAAAACATACACAATACAGCGGAAATAAATTTTATATATCTAATGTTGAAGCCTTCTGCTCCAAGCTCCTCAAGAAAATCTATAAAATCCTGAATTACTTGACTACCCGTACAAATTTGGGCATCCAAGAGTTTCGGGAAAACATAGAAAAATAAACTTTGGATCAGTCATGGGACTGGTGTGAGTAAACGATTTTAAAACATATTGATTTTAACTTCCAAAACCTTTTGAAAGAAAAGATAATCGTAAGACCAATCCACACATAAATATGGATGGTTTTTACCTTACGATAACCAAAGCATTCTTTGAAAACAATATTCGTCTGATATTATGATCATGTGTAAATATAAATAAATAACAATCTAGCGGAAAGCTTGCATCTCATGCTCCACATATGTAGTATACAAACAAAATCGCGAGTGCTTATTGGGTAATAGATTCCCAACTATGACAAGGTATGGAACCACCTTCCGATAGTGTATCTCTAGAGGGGTGCAACCCGACCCACACATGACCGACCACTCATTTCTCTTGAGTGTATCGAGTGTTTTGCCACCAACGATTGGGCCTACATAACCATTATCCGAAGATACATAAGAGAAAGAAGAAACAAATATGAATATTCTCTAGATAGGTGACAATACACCCTAATGGGAGCGACCTACATAGCCATGCTGCCAGCCCAATTTTTGTCATTTTCCGGTTGTGAGGCTTAAGGTTAAAATTTAACATTTGTAACAACACATCTTTATTTACTTTGAATGCCACATCGTCAAACCCTACAAATCACAAATTGATTTCACCAAAACTACGGGTAAAAAGCTAAGAGATACAAATTTCTCCGCCACCAAACATAGTTTTGAAGAGATCAACTTATGCGATATATTAGGTATATTCTTTCAGACATTCATCCATACAAGTTGCCCTGGGTCTGGACAAACCAAATGCACTTTTCTGTAAACAGAACAACCCTCGCATAAACTCCATCTTCAATAATCTCTGACTTGAACGTATAAATCAAACCAAAGTGGAATTAAATTCCAGACTCTTCGAAACGACCACGTAAAAGGTCAAGATTTGATAGTCGGTAATTTAACTATCAAATATAAAATAAAATGAATAGATTTATTTCCATTGGATCTACTAAACCTCGTTTTAAATAATCTTTAATTATTTAAATTCAAATAATAACTTTGTTTATACTTATCTGAAACATAAGTATTCCTTTTAACTTCAGAAATTCTTGATATAAATCTTACGTGATAATCTACCTTTTGAATATGAGTTTCATAGCTGAAAGTGACATTCAACTCTAACACTTATTTCGAATACAAACTAATGCTATCTATCGGATAATAGTGAAATCGTCCAAGTTGGGGTATTTTAATTGCCTCTCAGACCTTAAGTCGAAATCATTCTTATCGCCACGAATGGTAGAAATTCGATGTTTGAAATATTTGATAAACCAGACTTGTAATTCTATTTGATTCAAACCTTAATGTAATGACCCGAGTTTTTGCGATCCTGGTTATCGATATAAACTCAATGTCGACTATCCAAGCATCGGGAATACCGGATAGTTAATGAAAGAAAATAGAGGGTGAGAATAGATAAGATAGAAAATTAGAATATAAGAAGGAGAAGAACATTACAACATCAGAGTAAACACGAATCTCACAGTGGAACGAATAAATATATTTCATAACATAACTTTGAAATAAAACAGTATCTGTATACAATACAATTATTAGAGTATAACACTTACAACACAGCGGAAATAACAATAGCTATATAATCCTGAAGCCTCTTGCTCCAGCTCTTCAAGTATCTGTAACATCCCGACTACTTGACTGCCCGTACAAAATTGGGCACCCAAGAGTTTAGGTAAAACAAAACCAAATAAACTCTGGGTCAGTCATGTGACTGGTGTGAGTAAACTCCAATCATTTGTTTAACTTTTAAAATCCTTTCTAAAGAAATGATGATCGTAAGACTAATCCACACAGAAGCACGGATGGTTTTTACCTTACGATAACCTAAAACATTTCTTTAAAATCAATACTCTTCTGATATTATAAAAATGTCTAGATCAAACAAATAGAAATCTAGTGGAAACGCTTTCATCTCACGTTCCACATATATTATATACAATCAAACACCGCAGAGCTTATTGGGTAATGGATTTCCAACTATGATAAGGTATGGAACCACCTTCCGATCAGTGTACTCTAGAAGCGATACACTGGAGTTCAACAAGAACATCTTGTAACTCGGCCACACATGACCGGCCATTCATTTAGCTTGAATGTTCCGAATATATTATCCCTTATGGTTGGTATACCAACATAATCATTACCGGGAGATACAGAAGCGAAAGAAGTAACAAATATGAATATTCTCTAGATAGTGACAATATATCCTAATTGGGTGCAACCCACTTAGCCATGCTTCCTGCCCGATTTCTATCATTTCCCAGTTGATGAGGCTCGAGGTTATAACGTAATCTTTTAACAGATCACTCCTTTATTTACTTTGAATGTCACGTCGTCATACCCGTCAAATCACAAATTGATTTCCCCAAAAATACCATGAGTATAAGCTAAGAGAAACGAATTCCTCCATGACCAAACGTAAATACATTTGAAGAGATCAACTTACGCGATCTATCAAATATACTCTGTCAGACATTCTTCCATACAGGTCATCCTGGGACTGGACAAACCAAAGGTACCATTATGTAAACAGGACAACCCTTGCATAACTCCGTCTTTAATTAACTTCGTCATATTTGATTCGCAATGCCAATGCCATACAGAGTGCTTTTCAGACAATATATCTGATCCCGGTCTCTCCGTATTGACAACAGAAATGGTCAAAATCTTTAATAGTCGGTGATTTAACTATCAAAGGAAAACATGTGTGCAAACAACGATATTATTTCCAGATGGAAATTCTATCGATCAATCGTCAATCATCATTTATCTCTTAAATTAATTTATCATTAATTTATTCATTTACCCATTTTCTATTTCCATATATATAGAGAAATTATTATTTTCTAAATTTAGAAAATATACCTTATTAATATTGGAAAACGTTTCCATTTTTATTCTCATCTCTATCTTCTCACATATATCAGTCTCTAACTGCAAACTAGTAAGAGAACAACCCCCTACGTATTAACCCCGAAGGCCGAAACCAACATCAGATCGATACCCAGAAAGCTATTCAACTCAACTAAAATCCAATCAGTTTCTAATTCCAGTAATTCCCTTTAAATTCCTAATTCAAACCCCAAATTCCTTTATGATATTTTATTTGCAAAATATTTACTTTAAATCAATATCATGTTACACCTGCGTGCGAAGCACGGGTCTAAACTTTCCTAATGTAAAATTATCTTTTTATAAAACTCGATTCATTTTCCAAATATTTCCTTTTTATAGTTATATTAAATTTCTAAATCACTATTTAAATAATTATATAAATTTATTATTACACCGTAAAAATACGGGACGTTACATTCTTCCCCCCTTAAAATAATTTTGTCCTCGAAATTGCTAAGGTAGAAAACAAACCCTATTAATTGGTTAGAACTTATTTGTTCACTTCTTAACTTCAGTTCCAACTGAACCAATTTAATTTCAATTAAATTATTAATTTATTCCTATTAACGAAAAATTTCAAAAATCCTGAAAAATTTCTAACACCTTAACTTTTTGAAAAATTTCGCCAGCATCTCCATTGTACGGCTCAATCGGTACAACTACAACTCGCCTCTCTGGGCCTTCTCCAACCCAAAAGAAAATCAAATATCCAAGCGACTTGCCAATTCGGCTCATAATTCTTATACCCATATATAATATAAACTGGTACCTTTTTTTGTTGGGCATATCAATATATCCTTTTCATGTGTTACCAATTCTGCATATACCAGTGTCATCCCAATTATTCGGTTATACCCAAACCGAATTCTGTTCTTAACTTAGATTCCATTTTTAATTTCAACTCTTAACTTACCAGTCCAATTCCATTTTGGATTATCTCTAATCCAATCTAATTTGATATTTTCTATCTCAATTCATTATCCACCTAACTTGTTTCAATTGAATTTCTATTTCTATTTGTTTTTACAAATTGTAGTTTAATTTGCGTTAAATTCAAATAATCTGTTTCTGGGAATTTAAACAGCTTAGCCTTTTCCAAAAATCAAAATATTCATTTGGAATATTAAAACAACTTGTTTTCTCAAAATAATTCAAAAACAAAAATTTGGGTAGTAATCCGTCACTTACAACTCGAAAATGAACACCGATGATGTCATGATCATCATCAAAATCTATTTTCCAGCTATCGAAGTGATTTCAATACTATATCACTTTCAAAATCATTTCTAAACACTTCCATTTTGAAATTCATTTCAAAATATCCTTTTCATTGCTTGTAACAAATTTAAAATCTCCTAGGATTTTAAAATTCTCATATATTTAATCCAAATCCATTTACAAACACTTTTCCCCATTTTAGGAATTTTAATTCCGATTCTGATTTAAATTTCGGATTTAATTCATCTAATTTCACGTATTTCACTTATATGAATTCTGATTGGCTATTTACATAACCATTTCACATTTTATAATCTTATCTGATTATAATAACAACCAATACATCCTATATACTATAATATTTCAAATATCTATACTTTTATATCAAAATATAATTTGGGCAAAATTATTTCGTTTACCCTCTTTATAAAACATACTGTGTCGGTTCATCGTATTCGAGTGTTTAGAAACTCCTACCAATACAGTGGATCAAACTGATCGGCCAGAACTCATAAACTACTCAATCAATAAATCTCCACAATATAAAACCACTTTATATCAAATAACAAATACGTTCACTCGTATATAGACACTCAACTCAATCTAGGGTATTACTAAACCCATCTCTACTGAGTCATGCCACAGAGCCAAGGTAATTACTTAACCTTAAGCTTTGATACCACTGTAACTACCCGGGTTTTCGAGATCCTGGTTATCGACATAAACTCAATGTCGACTATCCAAGCATCGGGAATACCGGATAGTTAATGAAAGAAAATAGAGGGTGAGAATAGATAAGATAGAAAATTAGAATATAAGAAGTAGAAGAACATCACAACATTAGAGTAAACATGAATCTCACAGCAGAACGAATAAATATATTACATAACTTTGAAATAAAACAGTATCTACATACAATACCATTATTAGAGTATAACACTTACAACATAGCGAAAATAACCATAGCTATATATTCCTGAAGCCTCCTGCTCCAGATCTTCAAGTATCTGTAACATCCCGACTACTTGACTGCCCGTACAAAATTGGTCACTCAAGAGTTTAGGGAAAGCAAAACAAAATAATCTATGGGTCAGTCATATTACTGGTGTGAGTAAACTCCAATCATTTGTTTAACTTTTAAAATCCTTTCTAAAGAAATAATAATCATAAGACCGATCCACACATAAATACGGATGGTTTTTACCTTACGATAACCCAAAACATATCTTTAAAATCAATACTCTTCTGATATTGTAATAATGTCTAAATCAAATAAATAGCAATCTAGTGGAAACGCTTTCATCTCACGTTCCACATATATTATATACAATCAAACACCGCAGGCGCTTGTTGGGTAATGGATTTCCAACTAAGACAAGGTATGGAACCACCTTCCGATCAGTGTACTCTAGAAGCGATACACTGGAGTTCAACAAGAACATCTTGTAACTCGGCCACACATGACCGGCCATTCATTTCGCTTGAATGTTCCGAATATATTATCACCTTATGGTTGGTATACCAACATAACCGTTCCCGGGAGATACAGAAGCGAAAGAAGTAACAAATATGAATATTCTCTAGATGGTGACAATATATCCTAATTGGGCGTGACCCACTGAGACATGTTGCCTGCCCGATTACTGTCATTTCCCAGTTGATGAGGCTCGAGGTCATAACGTAAACTTTTAACAAATCACTTCTTTATTTACTTTAAATGTCACATCGTCATACCCGTCAAATCACAAATTGATTTCCCTAAAAGTACCATGGGTATAAGCTAAGAGAAACAAATTCCTCCATCACCAAACGTAAATACGTTTGAAGAGATCAACTTACGTGATCTATCAAATATACTCTGTCAGACATTCTTCCATACTGGACGTCCCGGGACTGGATAAACCAAAGTTACTATTCTATAAACAGGATAGCCCTTGCAGAACACCGTCTTCAATTATCTTCATCATATTTGATTCGCAATGCTAATGCCATACGGAGTGGTTTTCAGATAATATATCTGATCTCGGTCTCTCTGTATTGACAACGGAAATGGTCAAAATCTTTGATAGTCGATGATTTAACTATTAAAGGAAAACACGTGTGCAAACAACGATATTATTTCCAGATGGAAATTCTATCGATCAATCATCACTTATCTCTTAAATTAATTTATTCATTTACCCATTTCCTATTTCCATATATATATATATATTCTTATTTTCTAAATTTAGAAAATATACCTTACTAATATTGGAAAATGTTTCCATTTTTATTCTCATCTCTATCTTCTCACATATATCAGTCTCTAGATATAAACTAGTAAGAGAACAACCCCTATGTATTAAACCCGAAGGCCGAAACCAACATCGGATCGATACCCAGAAAGTTATTCAACTCAACTAATTTCCAATCAGTTTCTAATTCCAGTAATTCCGTTTAAATTCCTAATTCAAACCCCAAATTCCTTTATGATATTTTATTAGCAAAATATTTACTTTAAATCAATATCATGTTACACCTGTGTGCGAAGCACAGGTCTAAACCTTCCTAATGTAAAATTCTCTTTTTATAAAACTCAATTCATTTTAAAAATATTTTCTTTTTATAGTTATATTAAATTTCTAAATCACTATTTAAATAATTAAATAAATTTATTATTACACCGTAAAAATACGGGACATTACATTCTTCCCCCCTTAAAATAATTTCGTCCTCGAAATTGCTAAGGTAGAAAACAAACCCTATTAATTGGTTAGAACTTATTTGTTTACTTCTTAACTCCAGTTTCAACTGAACCAATTTAATTTCAATTAAATTATTAATTTATTCCTATTAACGAAAAATTTCAAAAATCCTGAAAATTTTCTAACACCTTAACTTTTCGAAAAATTTCGCCAACACCTCCTTTGTACGGCTCAATCAGTACAACTACAACTTACCTCTCTGGGCCTTCTCCAACCCAAAAGAAAATCAAATAGCCAAGCGGCTTATAAATCTCATACCCATATATAATATAAACTGGTACCTTTTTGTTGGGCATATCAATATATCCTTTCCTTATGTTACCAATTCTGCATATACCAGTGTCATCCCAATTATTCGGTTATACCCAAACCGAATTCTGTTCTTAACTCAGATTCCATTTTTAATTACAACTCTTAACTTACCAGTCCAATTCCATTTCGGATTATCTCTAATCCAATCTAATTCAATATTTTCTACCTCAATTCATTATCCACCTAACTGGTTTCGATTCAATTTCTATTTGTTTTTACAAATTCTAGTTTAATTTGTTTTAATTCAAATAATCTGTTTCTAGGAATTTTTAAATAGCTTAGCCTTTTCCAAAAATCAAAATATTCATTTGGAATATCAAAACAACTTGTTTTCTAAAAATAATTCAAAAACAAAAACTTTGGTAGTAGTCCATCACTTACAACTCGAAAATGTATACTGATGATGTCATGATCATCACCGGAATCTATTTTCTAGCCATCGAAGTGAGTTCAATAATATATCACTTTCAAAATCATTTCTAAACACTTCCATTTTGAAATTCATTTCAAAATATCCTTATTAATGCTTGTAACAAATTTAAAATCTCCCAGGATTTTAAAATTCTCATATATTTATTCCAAATCCATTTACAAACACTTTTCCCCATTTTGGGAATTTTAATTCCGATTCAGATTTAAATTTCAGATTAAATTCATCTAATTTCACGTATTTCACTTATATGAATTCTGATTGGCTATTTACATAACCATTTCACATTTTATAATCTTATCTGATTATAATAACAACCAACACATCCTATATACTATAATATTTCAAATATCTACACTTTATATCAAAATATAATTTGGGCAAAATTATTTCATTTACCCTCTTTATAAAACATACTGTGTCGGTTCATCGTATTCGAGTGTTTAGAAACTCTTACCGATACAGTGGATCAAACTGATCGGCCAGAACTCATAAACTACTCAATCAATAAATCTCCACAATATAAAACCACTTTATAACAAATACGTTCACTCGTATATATACACTCAACTCAATCTAGGGTATTACTAACCCCATCTCTACTGAGTCACGCCACAGAGCCAAGGTAATTACTTAACCTTATGCTCTGATACCACTGTAACGACCCGGGTTTTCGAGATCCTAGTTATTGACATAAACTCAATGTCGACTATCCAAGCATCGGGAATACCAGATAGTTAATGAAAGAAAATAGAGGGTGAGAATAGATAAGATAGAAAATTAGAATAGAAGAAGGAGAAGAACATCACAATATAATAGTAAACATGAATCTCATAGCGGAACGAATAAATATAGTTCATACCATAACTTTGAAATAAAACAATATCTGTATACAATACCATTATTAGAGTATAACACTAACAACACAGCAGAAATAACAATAGCTATATAATCCTGAAGCCTCCTGCTCCAGATCTTTAAGTATCTGTAACATCCCGACTACTTGGCTTCCCGTACAAAATTGGCACCCAAGAGTTTAGGGAAAGCAAAACAAAATAAACTCTGGGTCAGTCATGTGACTGGTGTGAGTAAACTCCAATCATTTGTTTAACTTTTAAAATCCTTTCTAAAGAAATGATAATCGTAAGACCGATCCCCACATAAACACAGATGGTTTTTACCTTACGATAACCCAAAACATTTCTTTAAAATCAATACTCTTCTGATATTATAATAATGTCTAAATCAAATAAATAGCAATCTAGTGGAAACGCTTTCATCTCACATTCCACATATATTATATACAATCAAACGGCTCGGGCGCTTATTGGGTAATGGATTTCCGACTATGACAAGGTATGGAACCACCTTCCGATTAGTGTACTCTAGAAGCGATACACTGGAGTTCAACAAGAACATCTTGCAACTCGGCCACACATGACCGGCCATTCATTTCGCTTGAATGTTCCGAATATATTACCACCTTATGATTGATATACCAACATAACCATTCCCGGGAGACACAGAAGCGAAAGAAGTAACAAATATGAATATTCTCTAGATGGTGACAATATACCCTAATTGGGTGCGACCCACTTAGCCATGTTGCCTGCCCGATTTCTATCATTTCCCAGTTGATGAGGCTCGAGGTCATAACATAATCTTTTAATAGATCACTCCTTTATTTACTTTGAATGTCACATCGTCATACTTGTCAAATCACAAATTGATTTCCCCAAAAATACCACGGGTATAAGCTAAGAGAAACGAGTTCCTCCGCCACAAAATGTAAATACGTTTGAACAGATCAAGTTATGCGATCTATCAAATATACTCTATCAGACATTCTTCCATATAGGTCGTCCTAGGACTGGACAAACCAAAGGTACTATTATGTAAACAGGACAGTCCTTGCATAAGTCTGTCTTCAATTATTTTCATCATATTTGATTCGCAACGCTAAAGCCATACAGAGTGGTTTTCAAATAATATATCTGATCCCGGTCTCTCCGTATTGACAACGGAAATGGTCAAAATCTTTGATAGTCGGTGATTTAACTATCAAAGGAAAACACGTGTGCAAACAACGATATTATTTCCAGATGGAAATTCTATCGTTCAATCATTAATCATCATTTATCTCTTAAATTAACTTATCATTAATTTATTCATTTACCCATTTTCTATTTCCATATATATATACAGAAATTCTTATTTTTTTAATTTAGAAAATATACCTTATTAATATTGGAAAACGTTTCCATTTTTATTCTCATCTCTATCTTCTCACATATATCAGTCTCTAACTGTAAACTAGTAAGAGAACAACCCCCTACGTATTAACCTCGAAGGCCGAAACCAACATCAGATCGACACCAAGAAAGCTATTCAACTCAACTAATTTCCAGTCAGTTTCTAATTCCAGTAATTCCCTTTAAATTCCTAATTCAAACCCCAAATTCCTTTATGATATTTTATTTGCAAAATATTTACTTTAAATCAATATCATGTTACATCTGTGTGCGAAGCACAGGTCTAAACCTTCCTAATGTAAAATTCTCTTTTTATAAAACTCTATTCATTTTCCAAATATTTCCTTTTTGTAATTCTATTAAATTTCTAAATCACTATTTAAATAATTAAATAAATTTATTATTACACCGTAAAAATACGGGATGTTACACTTAAACTATTTCAAAACAACGTTCCTTTGAAAACATTCATCAAGTTAACTTAAATATTAAAACCAAGGAACTTGATAAAATAAATCAGCTTACTTCCTTGTTCTTTGGTAATTAATTATCTTTAAAATTTACTAAATCAAGGGATTTATCAAGTTAAAACCTCATCTTGGATAATTTATCAACTTTAACTTCTTTGTTTGACTTCATAATTATTTTAACAAAATCTGTTAAGGCAATATAATTAGCGTTTAATAAAATATTTCTATGTTTGAACAATACTTTTTAAAAACTATTCTATTAAATTGATTAGAACAAGTTAATTTAATATCCAATTTCCATTTAAACCAGTTGATTTAAATCAGCCTAAAAGCAATATGATTAATAATATAATTAATTTGAAATAATTGATTTAATTGTTTCTTAAAACAACTATTCAAACCATTAATAATTTAAGTAAACTATTGATTTACTTTATAGAAATTATAGCTTAGCAGTTCTAATAGTGTATAACAGTTCTTATAACCAGCAACATTTGAAACATTAATCTAATTAACACAAACAACTATATAATACAATTCAGTATTATTAATTGATAATCTAATAACTCAACAACATATATTTTCTGAATAAAATATGTCAAACTGATATAATAGCAAAACGGTGTTTTATTTCCGCTAACCGGGTGTTCAAACAACCCAGTCTGTCCAATTAATAGTGGAACAGTATTGATCTCCATATCCGAATGTCAACATATAATATACCATTACGGTTAACATAATTTAACACACTCAATTAATTAAATAATTAATTGGACAAACAATTCAAAATTTATTGAATTTACGGATCATTACTGATCATTTTTTTTACGGTTTATATGGATTTAGTTTAGCGACTGAACTTTATGTTTATAATAATTATAAACGATTGTTATATACATACATACATATATATATATATTCGTTTGTCATTACTAATCAAATCAATTTAATTTGAATTCAAACCATTAAAGGTCTTGACCACTACGTCGAGTCGCCTACATACAAATCTATAGGCTCGATCTACCTTATTGGGATAAATATGGTTTCCTATATTTACATATCTTTTAAACTCAAACTATAATTCAATTCTCTTCCTTATTATTTGTAACACCCCACCTCCTCTAGGGTCAGTCACAAAGGGAATGCACTAGTTTTGGTGGAGTATTATCTATGTAAACATGCACAGAGATATCACAAGGAAGAACATAAATAAAGCAGCGGTAGAAATTAAAAACCAACTTTTTATTATTTCCAAGAAAAGAGCCAAAAGCTCACATATCCAAGATACCAATTATTCCATTACATCTAGTTCATGGTAAAGAAGCATAAACTTTAAAACAAAAGTAAATTATTCCCCATAAATAGCAGAAGCAGCCATAGCATAGCCCAAGACCAAACCGTACATGAGCAATCAGAAAGCAAGTTGAATCCAAGCTAAGAGCTAGTGTTTCCTCCCTGGGAACCTGGGGGGAGGGGGGGACGAAAGAAAAAGGGGCGAAAGAAAAAGGGTTAGTCATAAAGACTGGTAAGCCCTAGTGACTTTTAGTATGAAAACTAGTAAAGGTAACATGATATGTGAAAACTGGAATTAAACATAAGGATGATAACAGAACTAGTAGGATAATTAAGATAACAAGGTAAGTCAAGTCTGGCATCGCATGTTCAAGGTTCGTTGCACCAACTGTACCAGTATTCTAACCCATATCAAGTATTAACCATGAAATGATCCCTTAGCCCAGTGTCATGAAGTGACCCATTATGGGGTCCTACGGTACGATCTACTAATCGATCGGCTCCCTACAAGTCCTAGCTCGTCATGTGTCTGTGTCATACGGCTCTATCCAGAAATGTAGTTACCTGTGATAGGTCCACCATAGGGTGTATCAAGTCCTATGGTGCCAACCACCGACACGAATCGAGCACGCACAGTGTAAATCTATGGGTGCCGAATGCCTGCTTTTTCAACTCCGGACTACCTGCACGACCATAGCCCGCCTGAACCTACAATGGCGCACCTACTCAGTCGTCGTTCTCGTCGCTTACAATCAGCCCAGTAATCGTGCCACACCCTGCCTAGTCCTAGGGTATCGTGATACATCTAAGTGGGTTACTGCTGAAAAGGACCGCGTAACTAGGGTTTCTAATGGGTTAAGTGTTGTCATTCAAATTCGTGACTTAACCCTATCCAGATCATGTATCAAGTTGGTTAAGTGTGTTCAAGCAGTTCATGACTTAACCCTATCAAGTCATCATGTCAAGTTGGTTAAGTATATTTAAGTGGTTCATGACTTAACCCTATCATGTGGCATTAATTCATTAGTGCACGCCAACCTCTCACATTAGACTAACTGTTGTGGTTACTGGATTTGCCGGGCGGTTCCTGGCAGATTTACACCACAACATAGTCTAACCTTGGGTTTTTACGTGCGATATGACCAACAATCCACATTGGATACTATTGTTTGCAGCCATTTGATTTGCCGGGCGGTTCCGGGCAGATTTACACTGCAAACTCAACCCAACCTCGAGTTGGCCATTTTCAAGTTTATCTAACTGTCATGCCCACATTCAAGTTTTCATGTTTAAATTCATGTCGAGTTTTCAAGTCATGTTTTATGTCAAATCGTGTCAAGTTCATGTCCATATTCAGGTTCAAGTCATAATAATGTTCATGTTCAAGTTTAAAGCTAATTCATATTTTACCTAATCTACCCAAATCGTATTCCCATCGCACGAAGGTTCGAATCAATACAAATAAATCTAATTAGGGAGTGACATAAAAAGAAATGGGTATAAGGTGGCAAGAGTGATTACTAGCATAGCATGACTTGAAATAAAACATTACTGGCATATGAAATATTGGCCTCAAACATAAAGATTCCAAATCTAGCAAGAAAAGGTACTAGTCAAAATAACAGTTGTCACAAGGTGGCAGTACAAAACATACCATTTGCGACGGTTGTTTATGTCCATTTGCGAAGGTTCAACAACCGTAGCAATTGCGACCGTCGCAAAAAGATAAAACTTTTTGCGACAATTAAAAAACAGTCGCACAAAATGAGTTTGTGCGACAGTTTTTACAAAGAGCAGTCGCATAATTTATAGAATTTGCGACGGGATTTAATACCAGCAGCCGCAAATAAAAGTTGTTTAGTTTCAAAACTATGCATTTTTGCGATGTTTTTTATAAAAACCGTAGCAAAAAAGGTATCTTTTGCGACTGCGTTTTATATAGCCGTCGCAGTAGACTTGCTAGAGTTTTTAAAAGTTCGTTATTTTGCTACGGTTTTTAACATTAACTGTCGCAAATGACAATTTCTTAACTGCTCCACACCACCCTATATTTCAAAGCAATAAAAAACTACTAGTATCATAGCATTAATATGCATATGAGCTTAGATAACAATCCACATAACTCAGCATAGACTATACAGATGAATATACATCAAATGCACTTCCAATAATCAACATTTAACACAAAAAAGGCTATATGTATAAATCAAAATAACAACAATGGTCAAATTTACGATATTTAACACAAATTCATATGTTACATAATTTACCAATAGCTTCATAATACTTTAAAATATATATGCATCTAGACATAAAATATTTCATACTGAAAATATATTACTGAACATCGATTACACGAAGATAATTACACAACTAAAATTATAGAAGAAAAGGAATGCATAACCTCTACATAATCCAGCCACCCTTACATAAGTCAATGTTACAATTGTATCGACTTGGGCCCGTTCTAACAATTCATCAAATCTGAAAGAAAAAAATTAAACACGCGACATAAGTCAGTATATATTTTCAAATAAACACACTTTCAAATAACTGTACACCATTTAAAATATCATGGAAAATTAAACACATGACATATATAATGCATATTAAAAAAAGGGAATTCTTACCACGGCTACTTAACTGGTCTATATGATCCGTTATTAAAATGATAAGGACGTCGTTTTAATGCACAATGAATTAAAATAGTAATTTATAACAAGCAGATAAATTTTAAATTTACAGGCTATGAGGGTCGACATCTAACAAGATGTGCATAGCTTTTTAGTTTTTCACTACAACATTGATTGCGTACCATTCCACGCGAGTCTTTGCCCTGCCATCTGCTTTTTGGACAAACTGCAAAGTTCAAAAGGAAAAACAGACTATATGCATCAAATTTTTTTGGATGGGTGTACTTGGGCAAACTGGAAGGGTCACAGTTATTTTTGTTCATATTCACCATCAGTTAGTGAACTAGTAACATTAATTTTATTTTTTCCATTCACAGAAAATTCTTTCACTACTGTATTGTGTAGCAATCCAGTTTAATCTAGTTCTCTGTTATTCTTTTTCCAATCAAGTCAATGATTTTCCTAACACTAGTACATAGTATTCATTATCCAAACAATTTCCTTTTCAGTCATGTTGGTGCCAAATTTGTAAATAAAGCGATGAACTTTCACTTCCTTTTTGTATGAAAGAAACATCAATAATGTCAAAATATGTACATACGATGTTTCTCCTTACGTGAACCAATAAGCCTAATCTAGCTTATATTTATGCATTCAGAACGCTACAATATTCATTTCACATTCCAAGTATCAATCTATCTTTTGAGTGTCAATATCTACACATTAAGTAATAATTTACATGTACATAAACGTTTCATCACTTTTTTTTTGCTATAAGCCAGAAGAAGATATAACATGAATGAACACAAGTCACTGCGGTCACATGGAGAAAAAACTCTTCCCTTGTTCAGTTTTCCTCAAACTTAAGTGCTTCTCAAAACAATAGTTTTTTATGTTTGGTAGTTTTAGCATAGTTTAAATATCCAAATGTGTCCAAAATATGGAGTTATCAGTTTTTATTCCACTACTATTAGCCCAGCCCTAGTTAAGTCTCATATAAAGAATAAACATAATGAATAAATTTATAACCGAACCATTTAAACACCAGGTAGAAGCCTTTAAAAACTGTTGCACTAAAAATCACGTAACCATTTAAACAGTAGTACAAGAAATTATTTAATTTTGTTGTAAGAAAATCGAAGAGGACGAACATGAAGAACCAGAAAATAGAGAAATTAAACTTGATTTAATCGGTTAGCTTCTATTAAATAACTGAAAGACATGCCAGCTATTGAGAATTCTTTCTTTGGTGATAGGATAAATTCTTTCTTCGGTGATATAGCACAAAGTAGCATAACAGTAGAAATTATAATACTATAAATGATAAAGTAAACTAACCATTGGGGTTTTGTATTTAATAGGCGTAACATGTATATCGACGTGAGCGTAACGGCACGCGCTCCACGCATAGATTGCTATTCCTCAACTATCATGTATTTTACGTATGCAAGGGAAAATGATTTATAGAAATATTACATAATTATAAATTGTCAATCCAAGAAAATGAAGTAGACAATATAAACAAAGTCAGAAGTACTATGGTAAAATATTATTCAACTAATTTGTCTTTTTAGCAAATATAAGTACATCTCTATAAACAACATTTTCAGCATCTCCATTGACATTGTCGTCTATTAAATGGTTACATAATATTGCATATACACTGGTTTCATCCAGAATTTGAATAAGTCGTCAAATGTGTTGTTACATGATCTACTATTTTATAGCTTTCATAAAGGATCAATGCAGACTAAAAAATGCATGGATGGATGAACTCATGGTTTCCTTAAGTATTATTTCAAACTACAACTAAATATAATACGAGCTTCCCTATATTTTCCTCGTATGGTTAACAGATCGACTTAAGTAAACACTTCCTGACAGGAAAAAACAAATCAGAAAAGTAAACTTCTACTCAACAGCTAATAAATATATAAATATCATATGGATATCCCTAGCATGGCAAATGGTTTAATCTGCAACCAAAAGAACATATAACTAAATATATGTATATTTAATGCACACTCATTGGGTTGCATATCAATCTGCATGTAATGCCATCTTTATTGTTATGTGTACATGTGATAGACTGACAGTGTAGTAGCTTTGTGGTTTGTATCCATTTTATGATTATTAGAGGACTGATCTGTATGACAGCAATTGATGATCTGTTCCTAATTTTGTTTGCAACATGCAACACATAAGTCTAAACAATGCTGCAGCAATAGATGCTTCAGGTGTTTTGCTCGTTCTAAGATCCCTTAATCCAGATTTCTATAATAAAAGATGAAGAGTTAAGGAAGAATATGGAGAAAATTAAGTCACTGTATTACGTGTTATTGTGTTTGTTTTTTTACCATTAACCAGCACTCAAAGTACCCAAAAATTATATTGCTCTGTGGCTATCTTGGCTTAGTAATTTTAGTTTTCACATTCACAAAGAAAACTAGTTATATCCTAATGTTGGCTGCAAGGTTAAAAGCTTGAAATAATCGATAATCAAGAGGGCTTACGACAAATGGTGATCAGAAAATATAGCCAATGGCACCTGAATTTTGCCAGCAATTTCTAAAATTGTTATTCCTCTGCTTCCTTCAAGAGAGAGAACATGAAATGCCGCAAATTTGACAGTCCCAGGAGTCAACCGATGGCGTGGTCTTCGTCGATTTAAGTAGCCCCTTTCGTTCATCAAAGCAACTGTATTTTCAGCTGCCATACCATTTCGTAATGTTGTGTTTACATCTTCACCATTGTATACTTGAATATTAACCTTGTTAGCAAGTCAAAGCTGGTAAGGAACAGTCTGAATCTACAAAACTCAAAATATTTATTTCTGAAGTGAAAAACTTCAACAAGTCAATATTTGTTTCAATTTGAAACTTGGTATTTAGATGGAAGTGCATACTAGTCCAAGTCTTATATAGTATACAATATGTTGTATGTCAATATATGTTCAAATCACACTACATAAGTATCGAACCGGTGACATTTCATACCAAAGTCGATGCACCTAACCAAGGACAGTGGTGCTGGTCCCAATAATTGTTTTTAAGAACAACATATTTAATATCATTTAGTCACTAAATAAATAGAACAAACAGTGAAAATTCATTGAATAAAATCTATTCACCTGTCAGGATGGAAAAAAAACTACAAAAGTAATGCCACCTCATTGTCATCAGGTGGAAAGAAGCGTTCAGCTGTCCTTTTTTCAACTGAATACCAAACCCTGCTGAGAGAGCAAATTGCCGTAATATCTCCGGCCATGTTAAAATATTCAAGTGCCTCTGCCAACTGTGGATATCAAAGCCACAAGCATATCCCTGGATGTTTAAGATTATAGATTTAATATGGCGAAGGGCTCTTTGTGAAGTATAATGTATGCATGTATATTAATAAAAGTGTACCCCTTCAACAATTTGTCCGTTTACCAACAAATTTTTACAGATAATTCATTCAATTGAAAATTGTCAATGAAGAAATATAAATCAAAAATAAAAAAAATCTAACATTTACAAACCTCTTGCGGCCTTATATCTTAACAAATGCCAGGATCTAAATCATCGAGGTTGTCTTGTTAAAAAGAATTTTCCCAGATTGCATCCATCAGCATTTTGATGGGATGAAAACTAAATTATTCAATAGCAGTTGGGTACCAATTAAAGTTAAGATGGTAGACTCGCTGCAAAATGCTAACTGAGCAAGAATCTGAATGCATTGCTTACAGAAATGACACCTTCTACTCTTCTGCTCCTAGCTTCAATAATGAATATCCGCCGCACCCCTTGTATATGCATACAAAATAAATATATCGAGGATAATATATGTTTAATATTCAATAAACAGAAGATGATTTAAATTTTTTAAATTAAGTGGATATTGAATTCATATGGATAAAAAGCATCACTAAGATGAAGTAATTACATTATATAATAGAATAAATAAGCAGACAAAATTTATGTTTGAGCTTTTTATACTATGACAAAACAACTTTTTGTCAAATGCCAGGATAGTTATTTGACGGTAGTTGGAGAAACCCAAGAGGGATAACATGGTAATTTGATGTGTGCTTGAATTTGACAAAAACAACTCTTTTGGGTTTTTCTTTTTTTTTTTTCTTTTTTTTTTTTAGGTGGGGGGTAATCGCTCAAGAACTTTCCATAAGGGATCAGTTCTAAGACACATCTGACATCTCTGATTGTCAAAAAAACCATGTGGAGCATTTGCCTCTTATCTCAATTGCAAGGCCTGCATTTACAAGGCACCTAAGTTAAACAAATGTGATTCCAATTTATTGTTGTTTTTTATTCTTAACCTGCACAGTATACTCTTGAAAGGATGCAAAAGCAAAGCATTGTTAACACAACAAGTATTAGTAAGGAAGAGTGGCATACCTGATGGATGGTCATTTCGTCAAGACGTATCTGAGTGTAAACTTTATTCTTCGCCAAAGCAGTAATATCACTGGAGATAACAATCATAGCGTTCAAGTACCAAATCATAAAAAAGAAATGATGCGACAAAGAATAAGCATTATAGAAAAAAATAGTATACCTTCTTGAATATGTATCCAACAAAGATCATTATCATCAATAATTGGTATTGAACCGACCCGCGATAAAGAAGTTTGAGATGGCATTAGCACTTAAAATCAACTGCAGAAGAGCGAATAAGAGAAGGCAAGACAATAACAACAAAGCTGCAAATTTATGCCAAAGGCGAATCATATCCTGACCCTACCTTATCACCAAATGTAAAAACAGGTGAAAAAGGAAAAGGACTGCACAAAATATCTTTTTGTGTGTGTGTGTTGGGGGTGGGGGGTGTTCCATTCCAAATAACACACCAATTCTTCAATAACTGCAGCTGACAAAAAATGTATCAACTATCTAATGGAACTCAAACAATTTCCAAATGCAGGTAGAATAGAAATATAGTAAATTCTACATTTAATTATGATTAAATGACCAAGTATAAAGTAAAGATGCATGAGGAAACTTAGATAAGGAGTATAGAATTTCTTTGTTACAATAAACATATTCAGACTTTCCTCTCCACAGAAAATGCATAATGAATTTCGAATATGAAACTTAAACAATGAAATTGGATCACTGTTATCAAAAATCACCAGAATACTAGTTTAGCTACCTTTGGGAAAATAGCTTTTGAGTTTCCAAGGGCTCGTTGTCATAATATTAAAAATGTCATCTTGTAATTGCCTTTGCCAGCATCCACATGGAAAATAGGACATGAAAATCATTTATGTTATTCTTGGTGGCATCTACAAGAATAACACGAACATGATTTATTATCTATTAGGACAGTGCTCACGGTTGACATGACAGTTTTACAGGAATTTTATCCACAAAAGCAAACATAGAAGATTTATATTCACTATTAAGGCAGGTCATGACAGATTTTAAAAAGGGCATAAAGTGAAGGAAATACCACTAGCAGAAAGCTAAAAGACAGAAGCAAGTATATAATAGTGTATAATTAACACTGAACGTGGCAGATTGAGGAAGCTTCTTGAATGAAGAAAATACTAGTTAGATGCACATCAATCCTTTATAGCATCCATACCCAAAAAAATAAAGCAGAAAATAAAACATCAAAGAACCTATACCTTGAACCAGCAAATTTAACGCATCCCCTAATGATGCACTTTGTCTCAGAACGGCAAGAAGTCTGCCATTTGTTTCCCCAATTTTAGGAACCCATGTTCGTATAGGAATCATACATATTGGTTGTTGTAGAATAGGAAAAGAACTTCAACTATATCGCCGTCTTTGAGCTTGGTGTGTGGTAAAACAAGCTGTCCATTTACCAACACAAGCTTTCTATCAAGGCCCAGTCTGCGAGAAGCATCAGTGGCAGTGCTACCAGCTGCCATCCTCACTATGTTCCCATATGGCCAGCGCACTATTACTACTTTTCCATTGCTGCAGAGACCGACTCGCGACAATGCTGGGTTTGTCGTACGTGTTGTTCCCACTATAGCATTGTCCTCAGAAGGTGGACCTGCTATTTCAAAGCATACTGCATTCAAAGAGTGATACAAATGCAGTTTTCATCTAACATTGATGTTTTAAGATCGTTCATTTATCTGACCTTGTTGTTAATCCCATTTGATGTAGGCAATGGAGCGTAAGACCTACCAGTGATTTTTAAAGGCGAAGAACAGACTCGGACGATTTTTCTTCAAATACTTAAGTCACTACTCTCCTGTACTCAGATTCTTCCTGCTCTGTCAGATCTATAATCTATATGAAGGTCGGCAACATCCATTGAAATTGGTCTTGCTGCATAATAAAAAAAGGGATACACCAACCAACATAGAGATAAAACTGAATCTTATTCTGATTTTGCTTTATTTCTTTTGTTGTTAAAGTAACCGGTTTTATAGAAGACAAACGAATAGAAATGAAGTTAAAGGATAATGCAGTTAGCACCTTGTGAAATATTTTATCCCGGCATAGCGTGTATTCTTCAAGACATGTACACCAATCACCATGCCCTGCGGCAAACCACCACTGGTCGGAGACCTAAAGAAAAAAATAACATGATCTGAGCAAGACACTAATAAGTCAAAGTAACTCGTGAGCCACACCATTGTCCATATCCCGTTTCTTCATTATGTGACAACAAAAGGCTTGAGAAATCTATTTTCAAACAATCATCATTGATACAATTAAAGAAACACCTTAGTGCAACTAGATAACATATTAAATATGATATAACTAACATACTATATCTGATACACAATAATCAATCTTGAATCATGAGGACCTGGGGATGTGGAAGTAGATATATAACATGGCATGGTATGGTTCTATTACTTCTGTAAGACTAATTGAAGAAATTGGATGTTTTTAAATGAACATCTGACACAGGCATTTGTATTTCATGCCCAGGTTATATCACTGCTACATCCATATTCCAAGCAGAAATATTATGCAAACATTAAGATTATCAAATAACAAGCTGCTGGATTTCCCTATGGTGCTATATGGTAGAAATATTCAGAAAAGGCCTGAGTGGGCCAAATGTCATATTTTGACAGCTACCGACTTTGAATGATATTAGTACGTTTAATGACAACTGACTTACACATTGCATACGGATTATGCAACAATATTGTCACGTCAAATTATAATTGTATAACAATTAATAATGACAATTTTAATTTGTAACTGAAAGATTATTTTATTCTTAAATTATTTTTTCACAAAAGAGGCTTCATTGCTTGAATGATGTACAATAATGTCAGATATGTAATTTTTCAATCCATCTCTTTGTTCAACTGGCAATGCATTCCATCTATATTTGATGAAACCTTCTAAAACCTGAGGGGTAAAGTACTTGGTATTCAAATTTTGAGAGTTTTGTGGTATATGAATCGCATTAAACCATGTACCAGGGTTACTCTGCAATTCTCTCAATATTTGATCTGCAGCTGCTCTCTCCTCTTTCGATCCAGTACCATAACAAGCAGCAATAGTTGCATCAAGCAAGGCGACGTCAATTGGCTTGCTCAGATCTCTAAGGCTCTCCGCCGTTCTCCCTATTTTTTAATTAGAACCTTTGCAAAACCCTGATTTCTTCGAAAATTAAATTTCAAAGCAATTTCCCTCTACCTTTCTCCCTTTTTTATCCCAAATGTAATTAAAAAAATGTGAAGTGTTCTTCCTACAACTTAGATTCTTACAAAATTTAAATAATCTAGTCGCCAAACATCAATCGAAGCTGCTTCGTACACCACAATTATTATAAAATGCATACAAATTGCAAGAAACAAACTCGATACATAATAACAGTAGAATTAACTAAGAATACGGGTGCTACAATTGATATAATTGACAGAAATATATACTTACAGCGATAATTAGGAATTAGAAAGCAGTCCTGCTCCTCAACGTTCTTTATGGGTTCAATCAACCGATCTTTAATTGCAAAGCTAAGCCATGAATATCTAATTGAAACAATATCAACGACCATCGCGTTTCTGGAATCAAAATGGAGGAGATTTTGTTTGATCGAATCAAGTGGAGATTTAATTTGTTTGATTGAAAAAATAATTAGGTCAACGAAAGGTGAAGGCTAATGTAATGGAATGGGCCCAAGTAAAAAGTTACAAGTTACGAGAGGTATGTGCGACTAGTTTATAGTTTACCATCGCAAAATGAGGCCCCACCGATTTAACCCCATTTTATTTGCTATGGATTTAAATATAACCATCGCAAATTATAAATATTTGCTACTGTTTTTAAATAAAACCGTCGCAAATATGTTTTCTACAATATTTTCCTAACAACGTGCTACGGTTTGTAATTAAAACAGTCGCATGTAACCATATGTGCTACTGTTTTTAGCTGAACCGTCGCAAATAAGGCGACGCAAATAAGCAGTTTTGTACTAGTGTATAGTCATGGTAACGACTGTAATAAGGTGATAGTATAGTCATAGTAACAATTGTCATAGGATGATAGTATAGTCACGGTACGATTGTCATAAGGTGATAATCATAAACATGTGGCTAATAACAGATTCAACATGATAATAAGAGGGGTTTCTCTTTTTGATTTACAACATGAATAGGCCCCAAATCGATGTCATAGTAATATTCAAGAGTCAAGATCCAAGATGAACAAGAATGAATGTAAACAGTCATCATACATGGGCCCAATTTCAATTTTACATCATATTCATAATACATTTATAGTTTAAATCTGAAAATAACTGGGGCTTACAGATCGTGGTTCGAGAATTAGAAAAAGAGAGTCGTTTGTTGCTTAGTCAAGTCCTAATAGAAGTCCCCTAATCAGCAATTCCTTTAATGCAGTCTCAACATAGTAGAAGCAGTCCCTCTCTCAAACTTTTCAACCAGAATCAGAGCAGCATAAGGTCAGAAAGAAATTTGGTGTAGAGAGACTGGTGTTAGGGGCTGTATTTATAGGGTCAGGTCAACGAATGTGGACAGAAATGAGGCCACATACATCAGAGTGAATCTAGCTTCAGAAATGGGCACAAGTACCAGGTCGACCCCCAGGTCGACACTATGGTCGACCTGGCCCTGGGTAGGTCGACTACATAGTCGACCCCCAGGTCGACTTGGCCCTGGATAGGTCGACTACATAGTCGACCCCCAGGTCGACCTGGTCCTGGGCGGGATTTTTCCCGCCCAGTCCATTTGGAGGTTTGAAATTCGAATTTTGAATTCGAATTGAGTCTGTTTTGAATTTGAAAATTTCTGAAAACTTCAAATGGTCATAACTTGGTTATACGGACTCCGATTTTCAAAAACTCGGACTCGTTTCCAAGCAGAATTTCGAGACGAACGCAATGGCGTAACCCGTTTCCCTTGATTCTTATTTTAAAAATTAATTCTTCCTTGATTTATGGTTATTACACGTTATAAAAACACAGGTTGTTACATTCTCCCCTCCTTAAAGGATTTCGTCCCCGAAATCTCTAAGTTAGGGAGGATGTGTCCTACCATCCAATCAACCATCTACTCAAAGCATCATCCACAGGCAACCATTGTCCTTAAAAGACTTCTATTGCTGTATGAACATATGCAGAAAGTGTGTGTATATGAACTTTATCTAATGCAAAAGATCAGGCGGTTACTGATTCAGTAAACCTCCTTAATGCAAAATATGTTAGTGTCATGAATCCAACCATGTATGCAAATTCCTAGCCTAGTTTTTAATCTCTACATGAGTGCACAGTCATTCATCCATATGCAACATCCAAGTGATAGCATAACAAGTTCCATCCATGTACAAGTATAAGCACCCATGCATATGCAACATGAAAATGTGACTGAGCCGATCTAGTGCCTAATGTGTGTCATGCATCCACTAGCAATCATTTGCAACCACTTGCAACCATTTGCAACCATCAACCATAACATGTTTCAATCACATGTTTACATCCATACGGTTCTACCTAAGGTTCTCAAGATAAGATCGAGAAGATAACAAGACTATATAGATATTAGAAGCATGATACGAAAAGGTTTTCAAGGAAAAAGAGATCGAGAATGTACCCTCAAAAAGAAATGGGTAAAGCGCGCGTATCCTTTCTTCGATTTCCCAAGTTGCGTCCTCTTGGGCTTCACTCCACTGCACTTTCACTAGCTTGACTTCTCGATTCCTTAGCTTCTTAATCTCCGTTCCTAAGATACGAATCGGAACTCGCCTCAATGTTGCTTCTTTCTCCACTTCCACGTCTTTAAGGATGCTTGGCTCAACCACTTCGGCTGACTCATGCAAACACTTACGGAGATGCGAGACGTGAAAGACATTGTGTACTCCCGACAACTTCTCGGGTAAGTCTACCTTGTAGGCCATCCGTCCAATCCTCTCAATGATGGGGAACGGTCCTACAAATCTTGGTGCTAGCTTTCCAACTGCTCCAAAACGAACTACATTGCGTAACGGAGAAACGTTTATAAAGACCATATCTCCGACTTCGAACTCTAAGTCTGTCCTTCTCTGGTCCGCATAAGATTTCTGTCTATCTTGGGTCGTTTTCATCCGTCTTCGTATCAACTCAATCTTCTCAGAAGTGTCCCTTATCATGTCGGGCCCAAGTATAAGTCTGTCTGTCGTCTCCCACCAACAAGTTGGCGACTTGTACGGTCTTCCATATAGGGCTTCGAACGGTGCCATTCCGATGCTAGCTTGGTAACTGTTATTATACGGAAACTCCACAAGAGGAAGGTGGTCTTCCCAAGTACCACAAAAGTCAAGAATACATAGCCTCAGGAGATCTTCTAGTACCCTATTTACCCTTTCGGTTTGTCCATCTATCTGTGGGTGATAGGCCGTGCTCAAGTTCAGTCGTGTTCCCATTGCTTCTTGCAGACTATTCCAAAACTGGCTGGTGAAAATTGGGTCAGGATCACTAACTATACTAGAAGGAACTCCATGCAATCGTACTATCTCTCGAAGGTAAATAGACGCTATCCCTGATGCGGTCCTCTTGCTCTTTACCGGAATGAAGTGAGCGCTTTTCGTGAGTCTATCAACTATGACCCATATGCTAGTATTTCCCTTCCTAGACCTAGGCAGTCCATCCACGAAATCCATCGAGATACTCTCCCATTTCCATTGCGGAACCTCCAAAGGATGTAATAGTCCACCGGGCTTCTTCGATTCGGCCTTTACTTGTTGGCACACCATGCACTTCGAGACGAACTCTGCCACATCCATTTTCATTCCAGCCCAAAAAAAAATGCGTTTCATATCCCTGTACATCTTATCCCCTCCGGGATGTATAGTCATCTTCGAGTGGTGCGCTTCTTCAAGAACTCTCCTTACTAAGTCTCCCACTTGTGGGACACATAGTCTTCCATCGCGCCTTAGCCATCCCTTTTCATCTATGGCATACCTATTGAGGTGACTTGACGTCTCACCTCTAATCAGCTTGTCCATGATTTCAACTAACTGTGGGTCTTCCTTCTGTGAAGTCCCTACTTGGTCTAGAAGTGTAGGTCTTAACTCAAGAGATGCAAACGTAGCAGTCAATGACTCAACAGCAGGTGTAAAATCAAAGGTTGCTATAAACTCAAGGCTTTTCATTTCAACAAACAAGGGGCTCAAAGTCAGCCTTTTTCTACTTAGCGCGTCTGCCACCACATTACCCTTGCCAGGGGTATAAGCTATATCGAAGTCATATGATGCCAAGAACTCCATCCACCGCTGTTGTCTTAGATTCAAGTCTTTCTGTGAGAAGAGGTACTTAAGCGATTTGTGGTCGGTATACACCTCGAACCTCTCCCCTAGAAGATAATGGCGCCAAGCTTTAAGTGCAAAAACAATCGCGGCCAACTCCAAGTCATGCGTGGGATAGTTTTTCTCATGGACTTTAAGTTGTCTGCCCCCGTAGCATATTACCCTTCCTTCTTGCATTAGGACAGCGCCTAACCCCGTGTCGCACGCATCTGTGTACATGGTAAACATCTTACCTCCATTGGGTAATGCTAAGACTGGAGCTGTGGTGAGGGCTCTCTTAAGTCTCTGAAAAGCAGCATCACATTCTAGGTCCCATGCAAAAGGTAGGTTCTTCTTTGTTAATTTAGTAAGAGGGGCTGAAATCTTAGCGAAGTCCCTAATGAACTTCCTGTAGTAGCTTGCCAAACCGAGAAAGCTCCTCACCTCCGTTGCATTCTTAGGAATTTTCCATTCCTGTACCGCAACTACCTTTGCGGGGTCCACAGCTATGCCTTGCTTAGAAACTACATGTCCAAGGAACCGAACTTCCTTCCTCCAAAAATGGCATTTGGAGAACTTAGCCTTTAACTGGTGTGCTCTAAGCGTTTCCATGACTTCCTTGAGATGCCTAGCATGCTCTTCTTCATCTTTTGAGAAGATCAAAATATCATCCACGAAAACTACCACAAACTTGTTAAGGAACTCCCGAAACACCCTGCTCATCAAATCTACAAAGTATGCGGGTGCATTCGTTAACCCAAACGGCATAACGAGCCATTCGAAGAACCCATCCGGAGTCCTAAATGCAGTTTTTTCAATTCTATCCTCAGCCACTCTGAGCTGATGGAATCCTGTGGCTAGATCAAGTTGAGAGAAAACAGATGCTCCCACAAGCTGGTCAAACAGATCGTCGATTCTTGGTAGTGGGTGCCTATTCTTCTTTGTCAGCTTGTTTAACTCACGATAATCTACGCACAGACGAAGCGATCCATCCGCCTTAGTAGTGAATACTAACGGAGCACCCCATTCAGAAATGCTTCGTCTTTTGAAATTTTTCTCAAGCAACTCGTTGATTTGTTTACTGAGCTCTCTTCTTTCTCGCGGGGCCATGTGCCTAACGGGCAATGAAACTGGCTTTGCATTATCAACAAGATAAATTCGGAACTCTATCTCGCGTTTAGGAGGTAATCCCCTCACTTCATCAAAGACATCTGGATATTCTCGGACCACTCTTACAGATTGCAAACTATCGTTGGACGAGTCAAGGGATTCAAGATGACATAACATGACCGGACCCTTAGGGTTACAAGAAATTTCAAGGGTATTACCAAGGCGAGTCATGAGCCTCACTACTTTCGTTCACAATCAAGAATGGATCCATAATCGGACAGCCAGTCCATACCTAGGATCAAACCGTATCCCATAAATCCGAGAACATAAGCATTACACGTGAATTCTACGCTTAAGATAGAGATCCTCAAATCCACACACATCATAGATAAATGGGCGGAGCCCCCAATTGGATTTGAAACTATAACGGGATCCTCAACCAGACTAGTACTTAGGTGCAGATTTTCAACAATATCAGAAGAAATAAAAGTATGCGATGCGCCAGCGTCAAATAAAGTTCGAACAGGAAAGTTAGAAATGTAAACAAGGCTTTCTATGGAAATATTACTACCTCGGTCAGGAGCTGGAGCGGTGTTGAGAGCATGCAACTGCCCTCCAGAAGGTCCTGCTCGCTGAGTCTTCCCTTGCCCCTGCCCTTGCTTCTTAGGGCAATCCTTGCTGATGTGTCCAGTATCACCACAATGAAAGCATTCACCCAACTTTCTCTTCTTCCTTCTACAGTCTTTAGCTAGATGTCCAGTAATACCACATAAGTTGCACTTCCTCATCTCACGTGACTTGTTGTTGTTCTTGTTATTCTTATTATTCTTGTTGTTCCCCTTCTTGAAGTCAGCCTTCTTATTCTGAGTCTCATTAGACTTAACCTCCTTCTTGCTATTCTTGTCTTCCTCATGGAGTAGAGCCATATCCACCAAGCTTTCAAAGGTCGCCCCAATGGGTATATGAGTTAGGGCCAAGCTGTGTAGTGGCTCGTTCAATCCTCGAGCAAAGCGTACAGCCTTTTTCTGGGCTGTGTTGACCAAATCCAAACCGAATCGAGCAAGCTGATTAAACTTATTCACGTACTCCCTCATAGACATATCCCCTTGCTTGAGTGCTAGGAACCTCTCCATCTGAAGGTTCTCCTCTGCCGACGATAGGAATTTGAGCCCAAACCTTTCTCTAAAGTCTTCTCAAGTCTCAACTGGCCTGGTAGCGTTGGTCACTTCCCACCAAAATGCAACTTCCTCTTTCAACAACCATGCTGCCAACTGAACTTTCCTATGGTCCTCCATATCAAAGATAACGAGCAAGTCTTCTGTTTCCTTTAGCCAGTTTCATGCCTCAATGAAGGTTTCAGTTCCAACGAAGTTCTTGTCGCCCATCGCTTTAAAGTCTTTGCATATTTTGGCAAAGGCGGTACCAGGAGGAGGAGGAACCGCGACCACTGGGGGAGGAGGAGGAGGGATGTCTGCTGTGCCGACGTCGTTGGTCCTGGCTTCTAAGTATCTTCGGAACCATCCAGGCACGGGTATTCCCTCAGGAAGGTTAAGATCGGCCATGCTGAAAAACGAAAAAAAAAAAGATTCAAACGAGGAAACAAAGGAAAGTGCTAATGGCTTCTTGGGGAATAACCTTTTTAAATATATAACTTTTCTTGAAAAATGCTTCTTTATAAATGGTTTTGAAAACAGTTTCAGAAGGTTTTTAAAACTTTTGCCCAGCCTGGTAACCTTCTGCTCTGATACCAAATTGTAACACCCCACCTCCGCTAGGGTCACTCACAAAGGGAATGCACTAGTTTTGGTGGAGTATTATCTATGTAAACATGCACAGAGATATCACAAGGCAGAACATATATAAAGCAGTGGTAGAATTTAAAAACCAACTTTTTATTATTTCCAAGAAAAGAGCCAAAAGCTCATATATCCAAGATACAAATTATTCCATTACATCTAGTTCATAGTAAAGAAGCATAAACTTTAAAACAAAAGTAAATTATTCCCCATAAATAGCAGAAGCAGCCATAGCATAGCCCAAGACCAAACCGTACATGAGCTATCAGAAAGCAAGTTGAATCCAAGCTAAGAGCTAGTGTTTCCTCCCTGGGAACCTAGGGGGGAAACGAAAGAAAAAGGGGCGAAAGAAAAAGGGTCAGTCATAAAGACTGGTAAGCCCTAGTGACTTTCAGTATGAAAACTAGTAAAGGTAACATGATATGTGAAAACTGGAATTAAACGTAAGGATGATAACAGAACTAGTAGGATAATTAAGATAACAAGGTAAGTCAAGTCTGGCATCGCTTGTTCAAGGTTCGATGCACCAACTGTACCAGTATTCTAACCCATATCAAGTATTAACCATGAAATGATCCCTTAGCCCTGTGTCATGAAGTGACCCATTACGGGGTCCTACGGTACGATCTACTAATCGATCGGCTCCCTACAAGTCCTAGCTCGTCATGTGTCTGTGTCATACGGCCCTATCCAGAAATGTAGTTACCTGTGCTAGGTCCACCATAAGGTGTATCAAGTCCTATGGTGCCAACCACCGACACGAATCGAGCACGCACAGCGTAAATCTACGGGTGCCCAATGCCTGCTTTTTCAACTCCGGACTACGTGCACGACCATAGCCCGCCTGAACCTACAATGGCGCACCTACTCAGCCGTCGTTCTGGTCACTTACAATCAGCCCAGTAATCGTGCCACACCCTGCCTAGTTCTAGGGTATCGTGATACATCTAAGTGGGTTACTGCTGAAAAGGACCGCGTAACTAGGGTTTCTAATGGGTTAAGTGTTGTCATTAAAATTCGTGACTTAACCCTATCCAGATCATGTATCAAGTTGGTTAAGTGTGTTTAAGCAGTTCATGACTTAACCCTATCAAGTCATCGTGTCAAGTTGGTTAAGTATATTCAAGTGGTTCATGACTTAACCCTATCATGTGGCATTAATTCATTAGTGCACGCCAACCTCTCACATTAGACTAACTATTGTGGTTACTGGATTTGCCGAGCGGTTCCAGGCAGATTTACACCACAACATAGTCTAACCTTGGGTTTTTACGTGCGATATGACCAACTACCCAATTGGATCCTATTGTTTGCAGCCACAGGATTTGTCGGGCGGTTTCAGGCAGATTTACACTCAAACTCAACCCAACCTCGAGTTGGCCATTTTCAAGTTTATCTAACTGTCATGCCCACATTCAAGTTTTCATGTTTAGATTCATGTCGAGTTTTCAAGTCATGTTTTATGTCAAATCGTGTCAAGTTCATGTCCATATTCAGGTTCAAGTCATAATAATGTTCATGTTCAAGTTTAAAGATAATTTATATCTTACCTAATCTACCCAAATCATATTCCCATCGCACGAAGGTTCGAATCGATACAAATAAATCTAATTAGGGAGTGACATAAAAAGAAATGGGTATAAGATGGCAAGAGTGATTACTAGCATAGGACGACTTGAAATAAAACATTACTGGCATATGAAATAATGGCCTCAAACATAAAGATTCCAAATCTAGCAAGATAAGGTACTAGTCAAAATAACAGTTGTCACAAGGTGATAGTATAGTCATGGTAACGACTGTCATAAGGTGATAGTATAGTCATAGTAACGATTATCATAAGATGATAGTATAGTCATGGTACGACTGTCACAAGGTGATAATCATAAACATGTGGCTAATAACAGATTCAACATGATAATAAGAGGGGTTTCTCTTTTTGATTTACAACATGAATAGGCCCCAAATCGATGTCATAGTAATATTCAAGAGTCAAGATCCAAGATGAACAAGAATGAATGTAAACAGTCATCATACATAGGCCCAATTTCAATTTTACATCATATTCATAATACATTTATAGTTTAAATCTAAAAATAACTGGGGCTTACAGATCATGGTTCGAGAATTAGAAAAAGAGAGTCGTTTGTTGCTTAGTCAAGTCCTAATAGAAGTCCCCTAATCAGCAATTCCTTTAATGCAGTCCCTCTCTCAAACTTTTCAACCAGAATCAGAGCAGCATAAGGTCAGAAAGAAATTTGGTGTAGAAAAACTGGTGTTAGGGGCTGTATTTATAGGATCAGGTCAACGAATGTGGACAGAAATGAGGCCACATACATCGGAGTGAATCTAGCTTTAGAAATGGGCTCGGGTACCAGGTCGACCCCCAGGTCGACACTATGGTCGACCTGGCCCTGGGTAGGTCGATTACATAGTCGACCCCCAGGTCGACCTGGTCATGGGCGGGATTTTTCCCGCCCAGTCCATTTGGAGGTTTGAAATTCGAATTTTGAATTCGAATTGAGTCTATTTAGATTTTGAAAATTTCTGAAAACTTCAAATGGTCATAACTTGGTCATACGGACTCCGATTTTCGAAAACTCGGACTCGTTTCCAAGTAGAATTTCGAGACGAACGCAATGGCGTAACCCGTTTCCCTTGATTCTTATTTTAAAAATTAATTCTGCCTTGATTTATGGTTATTACACATTATAAAAACACGGGTTGTTACATTATTATTATTATTATTATTATAACAACTGGATCGAAGTCCATGGCTCCAGAATTTACTAAGTATCGAACCCCTCCTTCTCTTTTACCTAGTTTCAGCAATCGCAATTGTTACCCTGTTCTATGTTTACTCTTGTTCCTTCACCACACCTACACAGTCACGACTCCCCAAACCATACGTGCATGCATTTGGCTATAGGGAAGTACCAAAAAGAAAGGTTTAACCCTGTCCTTTTATCTACACAGTGCACCGTGCACGGCGTACACTCATGCATGTGCACATCTTCTTCCCTCTAACATTACTGCTATCTCCTCTCCTTGCTGCTGTCTCCATTCTTTACCTTTGTTCACTAAACTTGTGTTTGTTTCTTCAAATTTTTTTATAGAATAAAACCTGGGCGCATGGCCCAAATGTCCATGCCGAAAAAAAAAGCATGCGCCCCTGTACAAAGCATCAGGCAAACCATTTTTCCGCCCACCTATCCTTCTATTGTGTTCCATTTTTAGTTTGTGTTTTTTTCCTTCTAATCTTTTGTTGCCCGTCGCCTTTTTCTCCCCATTTCTTTCCAACTTCCCTTCCGTCCCCTGTTTCTTCCCTCCCCTTTTCGTTTCTTCTTTTTGCTACTACTTTTTTACTCTTCTTTTCTTGCTATTTCCTATTCCTTCTTTCTAACATGAATCTAAGAGATGGAAATGGCCACAAACATCACACTGCTGTGTTATTTCCAACCCAGACGATCCTACCCTATTTCGTATCAAAAGAAAACAATATAAACTGTTAAGTTTTAAGCTACACTACCATATATAACACAACACCCGTGTACACTTTCTGTTGTGCACATGCACAAGTGTTTTGGCCAATAAGCGGCAACTGCGCCACCACCCACAAGCGCTGCTACTATTCTGGTTCATCATTGACCCACTGCCATGTCCCCATGTCTCCTTCTCAGATTCACTTCGCAAAATTTCTCAAATTATATTTTCTCATTCGAACAAACATACAATAGCTAGATTATTATAAATCCCAGAAAACTAGTGTAAAAATCATGAAATATGTATATGAACCCATCCATGTATCTGATTCATACTTTTATGATGATCAAATTTTCGAAGTCTTAAATTTTCTGCAGTATATTGCCTCTGTACATATATTTCAACTTTTAAGTTACTACTATTTAAAAAAATACCCTATACAATAACAAGCAACAGTCTTGTAACTCCATCCTATAACTATCCAGAATACATGCTATTGATTTTTATATAAGGGAAAATTAATAGGTTTTCTCTGACTTAACCATACCAATATTGATTAGCTAATAACTGTGATTTTATTTCAACAAAATGTTGATCCTATCCATAATAGGCCATAACCATACTTATGTATGCACATATAACAATCAATAGAGTGATTTTAAATTGAAAAAGAAGGCGAGTTTATTCACTTTAAGAATGTCATCTGCTCTTAATATCGTATCACTGGTTTCATATTTGTTTTCATACTTCCAATTCCGCTTGCAGGGTTTCAACCAAATTAGAACAATGATATTATATAACTTAAATTTTTGACTAACCTTGTGGCGGCCCGCTCCGCATCAGCCGGCATTTCCTCCGAAAGTGCGTTGTACATGCCCTACTAGCACGGAACGGTTGCCAAAGAAAGGAAAGAAGAGAATGAACTAATCGAAAACCTGTAGAATGTCTCACAGTGCATGGAACAAAATATAATAATAATATACTTGACATAAAACAGGCGAGACAGTGCATAAGCTGATAACTAAAACCAACATCAACATCATCATCAGAGTAGCAGAAATCCAAATACAGCTTATTACAACTTTCCAAATTACTGTCTCTAAATAAAAGATAGAAAGGTACACCACTAATGCCCAAAGTAGTGACCGCAGCAACACAGGGAGAATATATATATATGTGTATATGTATGTATGTATCATACGTGGAAGCCTCCTGCTCGTCTCTGGTACAGCTACTCGTGCATACCACCTAACCTGTCTCTAGTCTGCTCGTGAGAGCAACCAGAGTAATAAGAAGAGACATAAAACTCTAGGTCAGACAAAAAGCTTGGTATGAGAGATAAGCAACAAAACAGAACAATAACAGGTATACTAAACCATACCTGAACCTAGACCTACAACCAAAGAGTTAGCACTACATACCGTACAATACTCTGAGGTGCCACTAACACATGGTATAAAGAATACGGGGGTGGGGGTGTGCATGTCATAATGATGGCAAACAAATCAAACATAGCAACCATCCTCACATCTCTCACTCAGTTCATAAAGCATACAATATCCACCACTTTGATCACTAGACCCGTCGAGGTAATGACGGAGTTTGACTTGTACAACTACTGCTACTACCAAGCTCACCCCATGGAGTCATGACCAAACCTTTACAAATGACCCCACTTCATTGGTCTATAGCTCTTTAGTCGTGCCTAGGCCACTGTGGCCCTGAATCCGTTCACGTACCCCCTACACATAGTGATCCAAAGTTATAGACATCGACAACCCCTTAGCACACGTCCCGCAGCAAAGCCCAACTCATGAAGTTAACTCATTGGTTCCCAACTGGATCTTGAGTACAAACTTCCCACTTGGACTACCTTTGCATCTAGGGTTTTGGTCTCCGCCGGATCGGTTCAGTCCTTTCTTCTATCTTCAGTTCGGTTTGGTTCGATGCATCCTCAGTTCGTGCTTGACATCTCAGTTCGTGACAAGCTCCTTCGGGTTGGATCGGGTCGTGCTCCTTCCACCGGGTCGGTCTTGGTCATCCCATCGGATCGTGGTCTCCGTTCGTGGTGCAAGCAGCTCGAGTCTTCCTCTCCACTCTGGGTCGGATCGGAGACGCATAAATGGTTCGGGTCGGAGGTCTTCTGGTGGATCGGGTCGGAGATAGGTTCCTGGATCACCAACTGGTCGAGGCGCTTCGTAAAGGATCGTGCAACCATGCCAGGTCGGGTCGTACTCCCTCCATCGGGTCGGGTCAAGCTTCTCCCATCTGATCCGGCTCTGCACAGTTTCCTGCACTTTGTCCAGCAAGCTATTTACGCCATTCGACGACGTTTTCGACCAATTTTACACTTCTAGACAATCACAAATCATACCATACATTCATAGCAACATGTACAATCAACCATAAACACAAAAACAACAACCATAGCATGTAAAATGGATCAAATATAGCCAAAAACTCATATTTTCCCTTAAGCATGTTTAAGCAAGACTATTCATAGGATTAACAAAACTTAACCAAATCAACCCAAATTTCTAACAGAGGTATAAAACAATATTTCAGAATTTATAAATATTTTCCCAGAATTTTATCATGTCTAATTTTGTTAATCAACACTAATTACCTTTAATTAACCGTAATTAGTGCAAAACTAATGAAATCACTCACCTTTGCCACAAATAAAACTCAGATCTGAAATGAATCTCTGTTTTGGCGCTGTTCCCAAGGCAACACAGCAGCTCTATCTCAATCTCTATGCTAATCCGCCTCAATTTGATGTAGATTAGGCCAATACTTGATTAAACGGTGATTAGAAGGTGTTTTAGATGTTGGAGGCCATGGCTAGGTTCAGAGGAGTGAATAGTGACGGCTGTAAAATGAGAAAAAGGTATTCTCCAAACCTGAGAAACCCTTTTAAACTCCTAATCTCGAAATTCCCCTTTGGGCCTAGCTGTTAATCACCCGGTTAAGCCCAATTAAGCTGTTTTTCACCATCTGAAACTTGTTTCAGCCATATCTCCCAAACGGTGAGTCCGTTTGGCTAATGTGACCACTCTACGGAAAGGTAAACCATCATCCAGAGCCAATGAAAGTGGTTTCAAGTCAAAATTCCTTTCTAGTCAAAAGTTATGGTAAAAAAATCAGCTATGGGCAAAATAGTCATTTAAAAATCGACAAAAATCATGAACATGGGAAATGACCCCACTAGTCGTCTCCCAAAGTTACATGACCATACGACTTCGTATGTGAAAGAAATAAATAGTCTACGATCCTATGATGCGTAGAATGCGGGTCGTTACACTCTCCCCCCTTTAGAAATTTCATCCCCGAAATTCCTTAACCCAAAACACACAAAGGATCCTGCATGCCTACCAGCCATATACAACAATCAATCATGCAAAACAAACAAGACAAACCAGTCCTAGCATGCAGAAAGACTAAATCGAAACTGTAATCTTACCAGGCGAAGAGTTCTGGATACATCTTCTTAATTCTCTCCTCTGTCTCCCAAGTACAATCATTTTCATTCTCGCCCCACTGAACTTTGACTAATTTCACCGCTTTCCTTCGAAGTTGCTTCGTATCGTCCCCAACAATACGCATAGGCCTGCGGTTCCCAACCGCCTTGGGTTCAACTTCGATATCATCCAACTGATCAGGTGAAATAGTCACATCGGGGTCATGCACAAATTTCCTTAACTGAGAAACATGAAATACATTATGAACTCCTGCCATCTTCTCTGGTAATTCAACTTTATATGCCAAATTCCGAATTTTCTCTAGAACTGGGAATGGACCAACGAATCTTGGTGCTAACTTGCCTCTCCTGCCAAATCGTATCACGCTCTTCAATGGAGAAATCTTGACAAACACCAAGTCACCAATGGAGAACTTTAATTCTCTTCTCCTCTTATCAGCATAACTCTTCTGCCTATCTTGGGCAGCCTTCATTCGCTGTTGGATAACCTTAACCTTGTCTGACATTTCTCTTATTACTTCTGGTCCAAGCACATATTTCTCACCGGTTTCCAACCAACATGATGGTGAGTTGCACAATTTTCCGTACAAAGCTTCAAATGGAGCCATACCGATACTAGATTAATAACTATTATTATATGCAAACTCTACTAGGTGCAGGTGGTCATCCCATGATCCACCAAAGTCTAATATGCAAGCTCTCAAGAGATCCTCTAATACTTGATTCACCCTCTCTGTATGTCCGTCGGTTTGAGGATGATACGCGGTACTGAGATGTAATTCTGATCCTAACGCCTCTTGTAAGCTCTTCCAAAATCCACTAGTGAACAACGGATCTCGGTCACTCACAATGCCTTTGGGTATTCCATGAAATCTCACTGCCCACTTTATATACAGTTCGGCTAACTTAGATGTCATTCTATTCGACTTGACAGGTATAAATCTTGCACTTTTGGTCAATCGGTCCACAATCACCCAAATGCTATCATGGCCTGATCTAGTCCTTGGTAACCCATCAATGAAATCTATTGAGACTTGTTCCCATTTCCATTCTGGAACTTCTAATGGTTGCAACAAACCACTAGGCTTCTTTTGCTCAGCTTTAACTAGCTGGCAATTCATGCATTTGGATATAAACTTCCCAACGTCTCTTTTCATCCCTTCCCAGTAGTAGGTCTGCTTCATGTCTCAGTACATTTTGTTACCACCGGGATGTATAGTCAGTTTTGAGTGATGACATTCTCTAAGCACTTCATCTCTCAATCCATTGACATTGGGCACAACAAGTCTTCCATTCTTTCTAAGCCATCCATCTCGATCAAGCTCATACTTGCTCATCTCTTCGTCGATTCCCATCTCTAACTTTGAGATGATTTCCAATAGGTTAGGATCGTTCGTCTGACTGGAGCCAATCCGCGCAATCAAAGTGGGTCTGATCGTCAAACTTGCTAACATTTCTTGATCCAATTCACACTTTGGTCTGAAATCATACCCAGCGATGTACTCCAGTTGCTTCCATTCTAGAAACATAGGCCCTAAACCAGCATGTCTTCTACTCAATGCATCAGCTAACGCATTGCCCTTTCCTGGTGTGTATGCGATATCGAAATCATAGGAAGCCAAGAATTCTAACTATCTTTGCTATCGGAGATTTAGATCCTTTTGGGAGAAGAGATATTTTAATGATTTATGATCGGTAAACAACTCGAATCTTTCACCCAAGAGATAATGTCTCCACATCTTCAATGCAAACACGATCGCTGCCAATTCCAAATCATGGGTAGGGTATCTTCTCTCGTGCGGTTTCAATTCCCGACTTGCATAAGCTACAACCCTACCTCCTTGCATCAATACAACACCTAGTCCGGTACCACATGCATCCGTATATACTGTCATCCCTTCATTCCCCTTAGGAATGACTAACACTGGTGCACACGTCAACTTTTCCTTTAGACTCTTGAATGCATTTTCACACTTTTCGACCCAGACGAAAGCTTGATTCTTCTTGGTCAACTGGGTCAACGGTGTTGCTATCTTGGAAAATTCTTGGATAAACTTATGATAATATCCAGCTAATCCCAAGAAACTTCGTATGTCCGTTGCATTCTTGGGTATAGACCAATCTTGTACCGTAGCCACCTTCGCAGGGTCCATGGCAATACCATTCTCTGAAACAACATGGCCCAAGTATCTCACTTCTCTTCTCCAGAAGTGACACTTAGAAAACTTTGCTTTCAATTGGTGTTTTCTCAACACCTCCATCACTATTCTTAAATGTTCCTTGTGTTCTTCCTCTGCCCTCGAGTAGACCAAAATATCGTCCACGAACACAAAGGACAAACTTATTCAGCTGATTTCTGAATACTTTATTCATAAGATCCACAAAACATGCTGGTGCATTGGTCAACCCGAATGGCATGACCAACCACTCATAAAATCCAGACGACGTCCGAAATGTCTTTTTAGCTATACTCTCAGCTTTCACTCTAAGCTGATGAAAATCTGTCGCGAGATCCAACTGAGAGAATACTCTCGCGCCACTCAACTGATCAATCAAATCATCTATCCGCGGTAGAGGATACTTGTTCTTCCTCGTCACCTTATTCAACTCGCGGTAGCCTACACACAAATGAAGGGAACCATCCGCCTTGGTAGCAAACACAACTGGTGCTCCCCATTCAGAAACACTCCTTCTGATAAATCCCTTCTTCAAAAGATCGCTGACTTGCACCCTGAGCTCTCGCTGCTCCCTTGGTGCCATACGACGAAGTGGCATCACTATAGGTCTGGCATCTTTCACTAAATCAATACGGAACTCAATCTCTCGGTGTGGTAGAAGCCCGGTCACTTCTTCGAAGACGTCCGGATACTGGCCAACCACGGGCAAACCTGACAACTCACCATGCGGGATGTCGAGGGAATTTAGAAAACTAGCCATTACCCCATCACTAGGTAGACCACCAAACACTACCCTCTGCCCATCATCCGCTCTAGCTGTCACCAAAAAGCCCTCACAGTCTACCACCACCCCGTATCTTTGGAGCCAATCAACTCCCAAAATAATGCCAAACCCAGTAAAGCCCAAAACAAAGCAATCACAAACAAACATGCATCCATGACTCGATAAGACCACATTACGACAAATCACGCTAAGGTTAGTCGAACCACCAATCAGGTCCGTCACTATTAAAGGTCTATCGACAATCTCGGGCTCCAATCCCAACCTATCTACTAGGTCACTAGATATGAAAGAACTGGAAGCTCCGGTATCAAACAAAACTCTAACAGGAACATCACAAACAGAAAGCATACCTTGAATAACGACATTCTTTCCCTTCTCCGCCACAGTTGGGGCATTCGACGAAGAAGGAATAGCATTAAGGGCATATGCTTTCACCATCTGCTTTTCTTTAAGGGGTTGCAAACACTTGTCCTTGTGATGTCCCACTTGGCCACAGTTGAAGCACTTCCTGTCTGCTGGCTTTGCTCGACAATTACTTGCATAGTGGCCCTTCTTGCCACAGCTAAAGCACTCAACATCTTTCTTCTTCTTCTGGCCATCCTTATTCTGGTTCTGCTTCCTCTTATTCTGAGAACCACTCTTGCCTCCACCGCTTGCTTGCGGTTTTGGCTCCTCTGCAGATGCGACCTCAGTCTTCGACTTAGGGTAAAGACTTTCCGATCTTAAAGCTTTCCCCACAATCGATTCGAACGTCTCATCGATGTGGTTAATAAGCCTTTCCCCCAAGTATCCATCCAAGCCAGTTATGAACTTCTCGTTCTTCTTCTTGGCAGTATCTATTAGGGATAACCCATATTTCGACAAAGTGTCGAATTCGGAAATATACTCCGAGACAGCTCTACCATTCTGCTTGAGTTCCAAGAATTTCTTAAACAACACTGACTTCTGAGCAGCTGGAATGAACTTAACGCTAAAGCGAGCCTTAAACTGATCCCAAGTAATCTGATCTTCAGGAGTAGCAGCCTTTATAGCATTCCACCAATTCATTGCCCGTCCTTGCAGCTGACGGGATGCTAGCCTTCTCTTCATCGCATCCTTGATACTTAAGTCTTCGAAGATACGCTCGCAGCTATCCAACCAATCCTGAACATTTGTTGTCGATTCCGTTCCGTGGAATGGCTTCCCATCAAGACTAGTATAGTCCTTGTTCAGCTTGGCGAAATCGGCCCTAGGCGCCTACACTATTGGACCACCACCATTACCAGCATTGGGAGCTGCCCTTTGAATATCTCTAAGCATCTCCCTCATGAGGTCAGTAAACATCGTCCTCATATCAGCAGCATTCCCATTATTGGCTCCTCTACCGGTACCCCTTACGTATCGGCTCATCGTTTAATCTGCACAGAGAAAACGATTAACCATCTCCATAGTGGTGCCTGCGCAGTGCGACTTCATCCTTAAATATACTAATAATATTTATATATATAGCTTTTGAAAACCAAAATAATCACAAATACGCGCTCTCATATATGTATTATCTCTCCCTGGGGTCTTTCCTTAGGTTAACTACGCAACCTAGAGCTCTGATACCAAGTGTGACGGTCCGCCCTGCATCAGCCGGCATTTCCTCCGAAAGTGCGCTGTACACATGCCCGACTAGCACGGAACGGTCGCCAAAGAAAGGAAAGAAGAGAATGAACTAATCGAAAACCTGTAGAACGTCTCACAGCGCATGGAACAAAATATAATAATAATAATATACTTGACATAAAACAGGCGAGACAGTGCATAAGCTGATAACTAAAACCAACGTCAACATCATCATCAGAGTATCGGAAATCCAAATACAGCTTATTACAACTTTCCAAATTACTGTCTCTAAACAAAAGAAAGAAAGGTACACCACTAATGCCCAAAGTAGTGACCGCAGCAACACAGGGAGAATATATATATATATATATATATATATATATATCATACGTGGAAGCCTCCTGCTCGTCTCCGGTACAGCTACTCGTGCATACCACCTAACCTGTCTCTAGTCTGCTCGTGAGAGCACCCAGAGTAATAAGAAGAGACATAAAACTCAGGGTCAGACCAATAGTCTGGTATGAGCGATAAGAAACAAAATAGAACAATAACAGGTATACTAAACCATACCTGAACCTGGACCTACAACCAAAGAGTTAGCACTACATACCGTACAATACTCTGAGGTGCCACTAACACATGGTATAAAGAATACGGGGGTGGGGGTGTGCATGTCATAATGATGGCAAACAGATCAAACATAGCAACCATCCTCACATCTCTCACTCGGTGCGTAAAGCATACAATATCCACCGCTTTGATCACTAGACCCATCGAGGTAATGACGGAGTTCGACTTGTACAACTACTGCTACTACCAAGCTCACCACATGGAGTCATGACCAAACCTTTACAAATGACCCCACTTCATTGGTCTATAGCTCTTTAGTCATACCTAGGCCACTGTGGCCCTGAATCCGTTCACGTACCCCCTACACATAGTGATCCAAAGTTATAGACATCGACAACCCCTTAGCACACGTCCCACAGCAAAGCCCAACTCATGAAGTTAACTCATTGGTTCCTAACTGGATCCTGAGTACAAACTTCCCACTTGGACTACCTTTGCATCTAGGGTTTTGGTCTCTGCCTGATCGGTTCAGTCCTTTCTTCTATCTTCAGTTCGGTTCAGTTCGATGCATCCTCAGTTCATGCTCAACATCTCAGTTCGTGACAAGCTCCTTCGGGTCGGATCGGGTTGTGCTCCTTCCACCGGGTCGGTCTTGGTCATCCCATCGGATCGTGGTCTCCGTTCGTGGTGCAAGCAGCTCGAGTCTTCCTCTCCACTCTGGGTCGGATCGGAGACGCATAAATGGTTTGGGTCGGAGGTCTTCTGGTGGATCGGGTCGGAGGTAGGTTCCTGGATCACCAGCTGGTCGAGGCGCTTCGGATCGGATCGTGCAACCATGCCAGGTCGGGTCGTACTCCCTCCATCAGGTCGGGTCGAGCTTCTCCCATCTGATCCGGTTCTGCACAGTTTCCTGCACTTTGTCCAGCAAGTTGTTTACGCCATTCGACGGCGTTTTCGACCAATCTAACACTTATAGACAATCACAAATCATACCATACAGTCATAGCGACATGTACAATCAATCATAAACACCAAAACAACAACCATAACATGTAAAATGGATCAAACATAGCCAAAAACCCATATTTTCCCTTAAGCATGTTTAAGCAAGACTATTCATAGGATTAGCAAAACTTAACCAAATCAACCCAAATTTCTAACAGAGGTATAAAACAATATTTTAGAATTTGTAAATATTTTCCTGGAATTTTATCATGTCTAATTTCGTTAATCAACACTAATTACCCATAATTAACCGTAACTAGTGCAAAACTATGCAAATCACTCACCTTTGCCACAAATAAAACTCCGATCTGAAATGAATCTCTATTTTGGCGTTGTTCCTAAGGCAACATAGCAGCTCTATCTCAATCTCTATGCTAATCCGCCTCAATTTGATGTAGATTAGGCCAATACTTGATTAAACGGTGATTAGAAGGTGTTTTGGATATTGGAGGCCATTGCTAGGTTGAGAGGAATGAATAGTGACGGCTGAAAAATGAGAAAAAGGTATTCTCCAAACCCTAATAGCCCTTTTAAACTCTAATCCCGAAATTCCCCTTTGGGCCTAGCTGTTAATCACCCGGTTAAGCCCAATTAAGCTGTTTTCACCATCTGAAACTTGTTTCAGCCATATCTCCCAAACGGTGAGTCCGTTTGGCTATTGTGACCAGTCGACGGAAAGGTAAACCATCATTCGGAGTTAATGGATGTGGATTCAGGTCAAAATTCCTTTCCAGTCAAAAGTTATGGTCAAATAAAGATCAGCTAGGGGCAAAACGGTCATTTAAAAATCGACAAAAATCAAGAACATGGGAAATGACCCCACTAGTCGTCTCCCAAAGTTACATGACCATACGACTTCATATGTGAAAGAAATAAATATTCTACGATCATATGATGTGTAGAATGCGGGTCGTTACAAACCTTGAGATTAGTATCTCCATGGTTTAAAACATACACAGTTTCAATATTACTTGGAGGGTCTTAAATCAACAGGAGAAAAATGTTATATAACTTATTAGCAGCTACATGAATACATAACTTGGAACTAGATTTTTGATAAGAACAGCAGATGTTTGTTTATTCACTATTGTTCACATTTTTATATGCAGGTCAAATTTTTATACTAATCCATTTATTAAGAAACATATGCATGTAAATGATCTCATAATACCCATGTAGAACAGTAAATAAGTGAGGATGTTTACTCACCGAAAAGCTCTCTGTTTTCATTTGTTTACCGTCATTCCTCTCGAGTTCACTAGTTTATAAATAAATCCTCTGTTCTTAGCTTCCTAGCCCAATTTTCAGCTCCTAATTTTTGCCATTTTAATTTCTAATCTTGGTTCAAATGTAGTATGATCACAAGTAGTGAACTAGTGTATTTATAGAGCAAATAAATGATAAAATATATGTTAGCACATGGTTTGGCATGGGAAATGAACATGCTTGATAGGAATGTTGTAGCTACCCTTGGCAGAAAAGTATGCATTGGTTGATTGAAAACATTCAGCTATAAACATAGCTGTGTATGTAGATTGAAATGGAAAGAGTATAGCCTAGTAGTTCTAGCTGTGCTTGTATGTAGTGTTAAGGCAAATCATATTACTTCCTATCCTTTCTAGACCTAACATAGTCAGGCCATATGCCGTATACAAGCACATGTATGTATAGGCTAAGATGTAGAAATGTGCATGTGAGGAAGGTTCTTGGTTATCTACACTTGATTAAAAGGCTGAAGTGCTGCGTCTAAGATATGAGGGGTGGACATAAGGCTGTTATACTTGGAAGCGAAAAGAAATGAACTAGATGTTTATGTGTTTTTCATTTGATTTGAAAAGAATATCGTTATGTATCTTTTTATGTGTATTCCATCTTGTTTTCGGCCATGCCAGAGAAATACATGCATGTGCAAGGCTATGAAATGTCTATGTTGTACAAGTATGTAGACATGTACATATATATGGCCTAGTATCTAGACTTCCTTGGTTTTGTCATGAGACAAAAATGTGCAGGTCCTATTTGCATTTCATACATATGCATGGCAGCCACCTAGGAAAGAAATACAAATAAAATAGCCATGTGTAATCTTGGTAGTGTTGAAGACATAGGGTTGGTTGTTCCGACTTGTAGCTGTTGCGTAGATGTGCTCATATTTCAACTGAAAGGAAAAATCCAGGATGATGTGTATATAGTTTGACAGCTTGTGTATAGATGAGTGTTATAGCTGTGCCTAGTTGATAGTTTTAGACTGATTCAAATTGATGTAAACGATGCTATATGTTGCACAATTTAGGTGATGCTCGTACCATTCAATTTCATACTTTCAAGCTTTGTTCCTAAGCTAACATGCCATGTTCTATACTATACTTATTCTACAAATATATGTACCTTATATATATACACACAAAGGATGCTTAATATCTAAGCAAAAATCAACCTATCTATGTTTTAGCTGCAAAAAGGGTACATGTATGTACTTTATGTATGCAAATTTGTCTTAGCATCAGAGGTCGACCAGTCTCTTTTAATGACTATGATCCCCATTTCCTATCATATATAAATGCATGTCTTCCATATATAAAGCAAAAGTGATTTTTACTTTAAATTTACTAAAGTATTGTTTTAATTTAAATCTACATAAGTCTACAACATTAAAATATAAAACAAACTATAAGGTACTACATACTGTTTGCACATATATATCCATGTGTTAAGGAAATTACATAATATAAACGTATACATGTAGGATTTTAAAATAGTTATTATTTTAATTTACTAAGAAGTTCAAATCTAATCTTATTTATATTTTAACAAGAGTTAAAAAGAATATAAAAATACAAAACAAAATAAGAAAACATTTCATGCTTGTTTTACCTTGGTAAAAATATTTTAAAGCCATTAAAATATATTATCTCTAAAATTTTCCCAATATTTATTATCCATAACTTATTTTAAATTTAAGCAAGTTCCTAAAATAATCCGTAATAAGCTGTATTACAAATTTAGTCAAACCCAAGACATTACAAGTAGGTAGAGCATACTCCCCTCCCCTTGTGTTTTCCCCCTCTACCTAAAGCTTGTTGGACCATGATGATGGAAATAATGAGAAAATTTGGAAAATTTTCGACAATATTGTAAACAGTTTCTACAGTCGTCCATAATTTACATGGTTTTCGATAAATCTTTAGGGATGAAATGAAATTTTAAAAACAATTTAAGGATCTAAACGCCGTTGATTTCACCATTTATATTATTATACATACATGTGTGTACACACAAGCGCGCGTATGTATATATATGCACTAGAATTTTAGATTTTCTTAAAATTTTCTTGCAAAAGTGAAATCGGTAAATTTTAGTGCATTCAATGCAACACAAAGTACTATTAATTACTAAAACTTACTCATAGAGATTACAACAAGAAAATACGAAAATAATTAGACGAAGAAAACATAACTTTAGAACAAATCTACGTGGCGTAACTTTTCTCTTCATCGTTTGAACTATAAAGAATTTTTTAATCGAGACATGAAATTTCTTTACATTTATTTAATTAATTAAAATAAAATAAAATAAAAATATTTGTATTAGAGTGGTATATTTTATAGGTATATATACGAAAAAATATAAAAGTATTTAAACATATAACCAATCTGGTTAAGATAACAACTCTATATATTAGAATTGTCTCCCTATTACCAATGTAATATAAAATAGATAAATTTTATTTATGCATTAATATTTATGAATATGCTAGAATTTACCAGATATTCAATGCCTTCAACTGCACCTTGAAATGAGGCGATCCACTCGAACTAGTTTCCAATCCAGTATAGTGTTAGTCCCTGGACCAATGATCACCAACTAGCAAATAAATTCTGTTTTATTTTTATTTAAGTTTGCAAGAGAAAAGATTGTGGTATGTTATTTTCGTCTAAAGAAAAAATTTAGATGGGGACTTAAAAGACTCTAAACGAAAGTAGGTTGAGATGCTTATATAAGAGGGATTAGAGATAAGTTAGGATCTAGATCTCTTACTAATTCCCCTTCCCTTATATATACAAACCCATCTCATTTAGCTAACATGTAGCCTCCTCCTATCACTACATATTGCTGCTGAATTAACCAGCTGTTATATGGACTTTAAATCCACTTAAACTTAAACAAAATAGTTTTTTGTAATCCAACTTAAACACATAACGGTATTATATATCAATTAATATATTTATGCTACTAAAAATATTTTTGGTAGCATTTGTTTATCAAATCACAATACAAGTTGTTTATAAATATTTCATATATATATTTATATATATATTACTCAATTAATTAATTTATAACAATTGTAAACTAATTAGATTGTTTGGTCAAAGGAGTCCGGTTGTGTGACTCGTTACATGTAAAGTTGGTAAACAACTAATATCAAACTATTCAAGTATTAAAGTTCAAACGTTACTTAGCAGGTAGTGTGACATTTTAGCCATATTTATCTCTTACTTGATTTTGGTCAAATCCATTTTACCTATTTAAGCATTACCCAATTGTGACTATTATTTACACCAATTTTCTTCATTAAAGCTATATCACTTCAAACTTAATGGAATTTAGTAATGGTCAAAATTCCAATATCATTCATATTTAACTGTATAATCCAAACACATCGTCTTTTATCTAATAACTACAATTATTATCAACTGAATAACTTTGCTAGAGATTTTGACTTTAGGTTAATTTTCGTTGACCATGATGTTAACATCATATAATCGATGGGACAAGTTCTCTCTTGAATTGTGTTTCACTTCTAATATTTTTACTTGGCTTTAGTCACTCATTTGTCATCGTGACATAATTTACTACAATCAAAATGAAGCTTCTTGTAACACTTCGTAAGATTAACCCTAAGTAGATATATAAAATTTAAATGATAATGATATTATTAAATATTAAAATTCTGTAAAAAGTGGGATTTCACCATGGAAATTGTTTTATTGCATTTGTGGTTAAATCTAGTCCGCTTCCATATATAATATGCTAAAAACGGAGCTCGAGCATATAATGAGTGACATAGACACTTTGTTCACAAGTGAGTTTTGGAAGAACCTACAAGAAGCATTGAGGACGTTTTGAGCACATCCATAACAAGGAGATAGCTCGATTGCACTGGATTCCAAAAAGTATAGTGAGTGACGGAGACTTTTTGTTCACAAGTGATTTTTGGAGGAGACTGCAAAAAACACTAGGAGCATCACTAAACATGAGAACTACCTACCACCCATTGTTAGATGGACAAATAGAGCAAGTGAGTTGGATTTTAGAAGAACTGTCACTATAAGAAAATTGATTTTTTGTAGTGCTCAAAAAACGCTACCGAGCATTTTTGGTGGTGTTTTGATAATCATTACGAGAAAACATGCTAGTAAAATCCCTGAGTATTTGTTGCACTTTTTTTAACGCCACTAAATATTTATTTCTATTAGCGTTTTTTAAACGACACGAATGTTATTTTTTGCAACGTCTATAAAACGCCACCGAAAAGGGTTACTGGTTTTAATGGCGTCCACTTATTTTTTTTGTAGCGTTTAGTAAACGCCACCACAAAAGTTCTTGATTACTTTAATCACTGGTTTGTAGCGATTTTTAAATGCTACAAAAAAATATATTCTGTAACATTGTTTTCCGCCACTGTTTGTTCCCAATTTGTATCATAATATTCCAGGCCTACCCGTAATTTTTTCTCCAATTATATAAAGTACTACACAAACACACTTTTGGACATAACTTATTAAACAACCATAAAATACATATACATTCAAAGATCCACAAGATACATACACATTCAAACATCCAAAATATACACAAGTGTCAAGACAAAAAGTTAGCCGTACGTTTACACAACTAAACTAAAATTAACAATGTCATAACCAAACTGCATGCTGCCAAAGTATATTAAACACTGAAATAAACATCTGAAATAACCAAGGTACCATGGCTAAAAACTTTCCTTGTTTTCATGAGTTTAACAATAACTACATCAACCTATAAAGGAATCATGTCAGTCAGAATTTAAGTCTCATGATCCTTTTACTCGTGCAATTCAAAAAACGTACCTTGTTGCAATTCAGTTTCCAGCTTGATCTTTGAGCTACGACGTCTAAGCCTCGTGATCATTATTGGTAAGTCATGGTACATTTGCCTAATTTCCACAATTAAAATATTGCTCAAATCTTTCCCATTTTTATCATATATAATTATCACTTTATTACCTGTTGATATTATTAGAAATATTCTCAGATGACATAATCACAACAAGAATTTCTTAATCCGCAAAGAACACTTCTTGCTAAACAAAACGACATAAACTTTTTAAATTATATCCAGTAATAAAAGGTAGAAGTAAAAATATACCTCAATCCCCTTTAGCAATAATTCAAGTTAAATCAGGCGTGGAATAAACAATGATTATCATATTCGCATTTGGCCCCTTTAGCATCTATCATATACTTTGAAACAAAAGGAATACAGTTCTTTAGAAGATCAGAATAGTTGAAAAAAGAATTACATACCGTGTTCAGCACTACAATTCTCTTCTCTCGCTAACAACTGTAATAACTGCAATATAAAAACGCAACGAGATAAATTTGCAAAACAGCATCAACAAACATATTTTTAAGCAAGTTTTACCAAAAAAAAACATTTAGATCTCTTGCTCTAAAATAGACATGCAACTGCCTGGATTGACTGAACTATCATACACTTCTAAGACATGAACATCTCACTTTGATTCTGGCATTGTATATTACACAACTTTCATACATACATACATACATACATACATACATACATACATACATATATATATATATGTGTGTGTGTGTGTGTACATATGTATGTATATATATATATATGTGTGTGTGTGTGTACTCGATGGTTTAAGTGAATTATACATATAGTTGAAAATTAAAGAGAGTGAGTTAGTAACAGTGAAAATGGAGTGGATACTTATGTAGGAAGGAGAGGACATGAGATGTAAAATGGGTAAATCATCTGATGTTTACCTTATAGTGATTTACTGAAGATGTAATATCTAGTATATATACTACCAAATATTATATGGGTGATTACATCATCATTTTATTGCATACTGAAGGATCTAATGGAGATGGTTTGTGAGATTCAACTTCATACGGTCATAGCTTCAAATATACTAATTCTAATGAAGAAATCGTCACATTATGAATTTGCCTTTTGTATATAGCACTCCATATGACACTAATTTATAGCTTTCATCTTATACACCAAATTTCTATTTTCAATATTCATTACTATTTTTATTCGTCTTTCAAGGCTAAAGTTTTGGGAATTCTGTAAAAGCAAGAATGAAGTTGTATTTTTTTTGCCTTTATAAGCATATAAACCTAAAAATTGAAGGACAACTCATAGGGTAGTCATGTTTTATTACTGTGAAATGCAGTCAGTTTGCCAAAAGAAAAAAAAAAGGGGTTTTAGGCACAAGGACAAAATCAACAAAATTTTTATTCATAAGGACAAGAGGCTAAAATTTTAACTACAAGGACAATTTTCAGTGTAAAGGGAGGAATTCAGGGGCCACAATGATTTCATACTTTACATTAAAGTTTGTCCTTGTAGTTAAATTTTTTGCCTTTTGTCCTTATGGATAAATTTTTTGTTCATTTTGTCCTTCACACTATTTTCCTGAAGAAAAAAATGCATGTTTTTTTATTTTTACAATAATTACCAGCTAACTTCAATTCTTATGTACTTGAAATCTTAGTTATTTATATAAATCGATGAGATATTGCTATTTTACTTTAGAGAACATAATATAGAATAGTCACATTAGTGACTATCTTTTCACATAGGAAGATCATACAATATTAGCAAGTAAGAAAACAAACAATGATTGGAAAGTCATTAGTAGAAGATTAATAAGATGATACACTATAATGGAATGTATTGGAATTATGCAAGGGGAATGTTAAAGAGACTCCACATTTGGTTAAGGGGAGGACCAATTTTTATTTATTGTATAATTGTTATGGGGAGGACAAAGTGAATCAACCTCCCCTTAAACAAATAAATTAAAATTCCAATATTAACCCCTATAATCATCATTAAAATAAACCATGAAACTTAAACCTTAATTAATCTATTAAATAATAGTAAAGCGGAAACTTTTAAAGCTCTCTCCTTAATTCTAGCAGTTTTCTATATTCTCCTTGATTCTATCCAAATATTTTAGTTTTAAATTAGCTTATCACTTTACACTTATTTACTATTTCTCTCACATTATTTTACCTTTTCTATTATTTTACATTTTGATATGGACATTCCAAAGTTTACATAGTTATTTATTCATAGTTAGCTCCAAACATTTTACATTTAAGTTCATATATTTAAATTAGTTACATAATCTTGTATTTAAGTAATTTTAAAAAAATTAATTAACTCATATTTGTTTTAAATGCTAAAATGACAAAATTATGTTTTTTTAGCTTCAAATACATACATTTAGAACTTTCTGTAATCGTTTAAGTCTCTCTCAATTCTTTTCTAATGGTTTACATTTAGTACCATATTTTTACGGTTAATTACATAATATCAAAAATATTTAAATAACTTTAGCAAATCATTATTCATTGATTCGTCTTTTAAATCACATCAAGATTAACCATATTCATATTAACAAAAATGAAAAACAAATCAAATATATAAACACATCAACCATATAACATAAATAACTATCACAAGTTCAAAGTTGAACTCATTTACGTTAATCTATTTATCGTGTATTGCATTATAATATTAATGTTAAACACCTACATTTTAAAATTTAATTAGTTATCTACAAAACACTATACAATATCATTCAAACTTGTACATTTAAATTGATATGTTTTAATTAATTATGTGATTTTGAATTTAACAAATGAATTCAATCAATAAATTATTTTTAATTCATCTAATTAACATTGAGTGTGATGTCTTAAAATGTACAGCATATTCATATCAAAAAAAATTAGGTTTTCGTCTAAATACAAAATTAAATAACCTACGCAATTTAAATAATATATGTAAACAATAGTAAAAAAATTATACACTTATCACAATAAATTTGTCATAAATTAAAGAAAATAATTCCCGCTCCAAGTACGTACAATTTAACGTTTTTACAATTATTTGCTGAACCTCCTCAATTCTTCTATGATATTTTATATTTCAATCCATATGTTTAAACTACTAATGAAATCTTGAATTCTAATTAATTAAATATCTTATAGATCATTTAATACATTTTTCTAATAGCTCTTAAAAATATACGCCAATTTTAGCATGTATATTTATATTTAAAAAAGGTATTATTTTCATGCAACTATAAACATGTATAAATCACATAACACGAACTATGTATATAAACAATAATGAAAATTTTAATTTGTAAATTAATTATGATTCATTTATATCAAGAATTTACTATATATTATATTATAGTATTCTTTTTGGACATCAGTAACCCCACAACAGATTTATAATTTTTTTTTTGCAAAATTCTTTTTAATTCTTTCTGCTATTTTATACCGTTAAACTAACTTCGTATTTTTACATTTAACCTATTAAAACAAATTATGTTAAACAATATTTGTTGGTTCATCGAACAAATTATTAACATATATCGATTTCAACATGTATATCTATATCAACAAAAATGATTAAAAAATTCTCAAATACACACATGCAAGTTATGTAAACTATTGAACATAAATAATAATAATAATTTTAATTAATAGCTTGTATATTTCACGTTAAAGTTTATTATATATTGCCAACAAAATCCTCATTTTAACATTAAAAAAATAAGTACTATTTTTTATAGTATTATCGTGTGCAATGTACGGATTACACACTAGTGTTAATAATTTGATGACGCACATAAAAACAAAAATTAGATATATTTAATGTACTGGAGACACAAGAAAGTTTCATGGGTGATCAAAAGGCATCATATTAGGTAGTTCATTGTAATTTCATATAAGAATTGGTATGGTTAATTTAAAATAAATGCAGAAACGAAATTTTTAATCTAATATGTTTTATCTAATTTGCGTAATTGAGATGTTTAGTAATTCCCAAGTTTGTCATTTACATTGAATTTAGTAAGTTAGAGTTTAACATAAGTGACAAGCCATAGGTAGTTATGTCTCCTTTTCTTTTCTTTTTTAATTAAACCAGACCCCCCTTAACAAAAAAAATTAAGCTGGAGTCCCCTTAAAATTATCCTCGCCTTAACCAAATTTGGAGTCCCTTTAACAATCCCCTTATGCAATACATTTGATGTTGTAGAAGATTAATAAGATTAATAGGCCTAATTTCCAATACATTTGATGAACAGGCAATTCTTATTATAGCCGCATCAACCTGTAAAGGAATCATGTCAGTCGGAATTTAAGCCCCGTGATCCTTATTGATAAGTCTTGTTGCAATTCAGTTTCGAGCTTACAAAAAAACTAAAATGTACCTTGCTACTCGAGGTATGTCATTATGCCCATAATAAACATACACAACTAATTTGATGCTTTGCTTTAGGTCTAATCAACTGGGGCTTCCTTTCATGTAGGTAACACCACAACTGACACAGTCAGTGCTCGGGATGTTGCTATGGCGTCTTTAATTTCAAAAATTGTAGCATCTACTTTGACTTACCCTCATGATGTATATAAGCATGACTATCTTTTATGTTTGCTGATGTTGTTTATTTTCAGTTTCTGTTTCCAAATCATATAAGACTGTCATTGACTAGACTCTTACATATTCCAATTTTGTAATCAATAGTTAGATAAAGATATCAAATCTCATACTGCAGCAGTTAAGAATCCTAATGATCATATTACATTATTGGTTTGCGCAACACTCTAGGATGAACCTTCTCCTAGAAGCATTGCAATTTAGTGATGTAAACTACCGAACATTGAAAAAACTAAATTGATTATACTTGAATTGAAGTGTTGTGAGAGTGAGTGTATGCGTATGTCACGTGCACATACTCAAGTCTACATCAAATATATGCCTATATATATATGTATATGTGTATATATATATATGTATGTATGTAATTGCTTTCACACCGAGCATAAAATTACGAACAAACCTGCAAATTTCTGATCCCAGCAGTATAAAATCAGTGGAAAAATATCATAAATAGTATTAAGTTCAAGAAATTTTAAAAATATGAAATGTAGAAAATAAACATTCTTATTTCAATCGATTGTGGAAAACTCACCGAGCACAAGTGAATACCAATTTCAGTAAAATTTACAAGTTTTGCTTTACTTGGGCTATCTTAAGATCCAAACATAAAGTTAATGAAATGTAATTGGCTAAACGAACTAAATTACACTATTCGAACATATCAATGAATATTTTTAAGAATACCAATTCAACCAACTCAAAGTTAATGAAATGTAAACAGGAATAAGGTAACATGATACTTACGAGAAAAAGCAACCAGTGTCGCAACCTGAAATGCCTGATTTCTGCCAACTAAACGAGAATCTTAGCAACTAATACTTGTACTAAGAATCAGATACCATTTGGCAATTGATGACTATCCATCAAATTATCTCTTAAAATCGAACAATTAAGATAATAAAATAATGCAGTCACAGCCGAAAGATGGTGATCAATTAGCTTACAATCATTAGTTATCAGCATAAAATTTAGCTTAACATCACAGACTACAAGTACAACAAAAATAGTGAATAATTCCTTACTACAGTAACACATCTGAAGGGTAGATCGTATGGTAGTGTATGACAATTGTTTCATCATTTCCAATATAGTAACTAGTATGGAATCTGTATCATCACTTCTGCAATAATGACTTGAGCTAAAAATTAAAACCAAAGTTGTCTATAACAAATTGAGTCATGCTACTATGTAAAAGCCAGTCACCAGTGTCTGATTCTCATCAGATCTAAGACTGGGGCGGCAAAAAATAATCATCATATTCCGACTCCAGCGGTAATCTGATATAATATTATTTAGAAAACAGACTGCTAATATATGAAAACAAGCGACTTAAAGCGAATAGCACTGCACAAAGAGAAAGCGGAATAAAAAACGACTAGAAAATGGAAAATTACACAGGAGGAAGATGGGTTTGTCTGAAGAATTCATATAACCGTGCAGCCGATGGAGATGATTTACAGGGAACAGACTAGGTTTTGACGTTGTTTGAAACTGAAACACTCTAAGCCCAATTTTAATTGTCAACAGAATAAGGCCTAAATAATTTTAGGCACTGTGAGCTTAACTTGATTTGCATTTCTAAATTCTTAGATCGGCTGTTGAGTACATATGACCAAACAAATACAATTACAATGTTTGGTAGGCACACACCCCTCTCCTTATGGTTTTTTCCCTCTACATAAAGCTTGTTGGACCATGATGATGGAAATAGTGAGAAAATTTAGAATTTTTTCGACAATGCAGTAAACGGTTTCAACAACCATCCATAATTTACACGGTTTTCGATATATCTTTAGGGATGAAATAAAATTTTAAAAACTATTTAAGAATCTAAATGTCGTTGATTTCACCATTTATATTATTATACATACATGTTTGTGTACACACACATACATATATTTTTATATACGCGCTAGAATTTTAGATTTTCTTATAATTTTCTACAAAAGTGAAATCAGTATATTTTAGTACATTCAATGCAACACAAAGTACTCTTAATTATTAAAACTTACTCATAGAGATTACAATAAGAAAATACGAAAATAATTAGATGAACAAATCATAACTTTAGAACAAATCTACATGGCATAACTTTTCTCTTCATCATTTGAACTATAAAGCTTTTTTTAAATTGAAACATAAAGTTTCTATATATTTATTTATTTAATTAAAATAAAATATTTGTATTAGAGTCGTACATTTTATAGGTGTACATACGAAAAAAATATAAATATAAAAGTATTTAAACATATAACCAATCGGGTTAAGATAACAACTCTATATATTAGAATTGTCTCCCTGTTACTAATGTAATATAAAATAGATAAATTTTATTTATGCATTAATATTTAAGAATACGTTAGAATTTACCAGATGCCTTCAACTGCACCTTGAAACAATGCGATCCACTCCTCGAGCTAGTTTCCAATCTAGTATAGTGTTGGTCCCTAAACCGATGATCAATTTTATTTTGATTTAAGTTTGCAAGAGAAAAGATTAAGGTACGTTATTTTCGTCTAAAGGGAAAATCTAGATGGGGACTCAAAATACTCTAAACGAAAGTAGGTTGAGATGCTTATATAGGAAGGATTAGATATAAGTTAGGATCTAGATCTCTTACTAATTCCCCTTCCCCTATCTATATAAAATTGAGTCAGGGTAAATTAAGTAAAAGCCAGTCACCGATGTCTAATCTCATCAGATCTAAGACTGGGGCGGCAAAAAATAATCATCATATTCCGACTCTAGCTGTAATCTGATCTAATATTATCTAGAAAACAAACCGCTAATACATGAAAACAAGCGACTTCAAGCGAATAGCACTGCACAAAGAGAAAGCGGAATAAAAAAGACTAGAAAATGGAAAAAATACAAAGGAGGAAGATGGGTTTATGCATGTGTATCATCCAAACCAGAATCCATCCAGCTATGCTGTAACGAACCATAATTTTTGACATTTAGAATATAAGCTAATTTAGAATTTATGGTTAAAAATAAATATTTATAGTGGGTTTGATATAGAATTTGAAAATTTTATTTGTTTTAACATAGTCAAATATATTCATTATTTAAATTTCAATGTATAATCTGGACCTTAAATTTTGGCTTGAACCCATAAAGAAAAATTTCCTCTTGTAGATTTAAGTTATATTGTTAAAAGAAGCGTTATTAACATTTGTTAGATAATTCAAATTTATCAAAATACTTAATTTTAAATTAAGTTTTGATGTTGAAGTAAATATATGAATTTGGAATTTTTATATTATAATGTAATTTGAGTTTACATTTAATTCAATCCTTTTGTAAACTTATAGACGGTTTGTACATCGAGCCTTGAATTCTTATATGAACGTCGTCAAAGTTTAAAATTGGATTTCTAAGTTAAACTGTCTACGGGTTTTGATATTTAGCTATCTTCTATTTTCTACTAATTTTATGAATTATTTCGTATTTAACTAATATTTTAGCTTTTAATTTTGTGTTTGGTTATTTAAATTGTATTTGTGTGACTATTTGTACATAACAATTTTACGACAAGTATAGTATTAAACTTTTAATTTACTTTTATCTTGTACTGAATTATTCACATTTAGCTTTGGAAGTTGATTGATTTAAACTATAAAGTTGAAATTTAAATAAAGCATAATTTGTTGCTGGTAAATTTTATTTCAAAATATAAGCGGAAGTTTGAATTAAACTGTGGATTAATTTTGTTCGATACGTTTAAAATTTATGCGGCTTTATTTGTAATACAATTTAAAGAAATAAATTATGAAACAAAATTCGTGTATTTTGCATCGGCATTATTACGGATTAATCTTCGTTGAACATATAAATGACATCGTCCTTGTATCGTTCATTAGTAACAATCGTTCAAACCATCTTCCTTTGGTTCAGCCTAACGTTGGCATAATGCGCTCAGCCCATCCGTTACATCAGGCAAAAATCTGATAAAATCTATACTAAGATTTGGCTACAGTACTTAGAGATTTTATGCTGAAGCTTCCTTCCACCTGTCATTGTTTTTCTATGAACGAATTATACATAGAGATTTTGCTGGATACTGGTCTCCTTTCTTTTTATTATAAAATGGTGCGTACTCTTTTCTGTTCGTTCACCAGAAATACGCTCTCTTCCTCTTGAAATTACAGCTGTTGTTTTCCTCCATCTAAATCATTTTCTCCCCTAATCCACTTTCCAAAATCCAATCTTTCCCCAAATTCTCAAATCGGGTTGCCGTTGTTCCCTCCCTCCAACGTCCGCCTTCCACTTCGAGCATCACTCACCAACGCCGTCTACACCGCCGTCACTCTCCTTCACCGGACTCTGGCCTCCATCACGGCCCTCGCCTTCAACCTGCAAACAAGTTGCCATCAAGTCTTCCTCCATCGACTGCACCCATCGGAATGCTGGCGCTTCCGTCGCTACCCATCGCCACCACCAAATACACCTTCTTCTTAGCTGTTGTTCTCCTTCCCAAACCGCTAGCTACCCTCACTCCTCAGGTCAACGTCCTCAACTTTAAGCCCTGCTGCCTCTCCATTCATCGCACGAGCCTTTACATGAACCATGGCAGCTGCATCGAAGAGGCGCCGCATCATAAACTCAAAGCCACCGCCTTTACCCTCTTCGGCGCTGCTAGTGTAAGCACTGCCACCAAGGCTCGATTTTTCTCAAATCTGGTGCCTTGGGATTTCATTTCAGTTCAGACAGTCGGACCATTCCTCGGCTAGTCGAGCACTGTTCACATCGATCGTAAGTCGTTTTCAAGCCATGTTGTCTCACCGTTCACTCCTACAACGATGTAACCAAGACAGAGTCTTTCGCCTTAAAACCAGTCAACCGCCTCTTGTTTCCCTATTTCATCGTTGATGCAATGTAAGTCTTCTTACGATTATATCTATTTCAAGTTCGTTGACTACGGGTGTTCACTAAGTATAATTATATGGTCTGTTCAGGTTGATTAGATCCATGCTAGTTGGTTGTTTGCTGTTGCGTTTCACCTCTATTAGCTATCTTGGTTGATTGTTTGAGTAAATGTGTGAATTATACTCTATGAGTTTACCTGCTCTTTATAAGTTCTGTTAGTCTCAGCAAAGTAAAAGAATTTTCCCATCAAAGAGCGTCCCATTTTCCCTGCACGTGTTACTGTTTTACACCAATCTGGATGTAGATTTCAATACACACAGGACAATAGATTTACTTAACAAAAATTCACTTATTCACTTAAAAACAACCAAGACAAATCCGTAATAGTGGAACGAGTCTATAGGCACACATATTGGCATTTGTTAGTCGCGTTAACTTGGCATGTCCATATTTATCTGTTGTATATAACGTAGTTGTATACACAATTATATGATTTTCGTTTGATGATAACAACCAAATAAATATTGTTTTAAATGTGTTTGTTTCTGTATTGTTTTATATATACATCACATGCAGGAATATAATATTTATATTTAAATATAATACGACTTTACAGTCATTCAAATATTTACACAGTATTTTGTTTAAATATAATATTTTATTTCAATTTTCAAACAGTACAGTTTTACAGCTCCACTGTTTTCACTAATATTTCACATTTCATATTTTCATAGTTACTTGTAAATAAACTGAATACGATAGACAAGTTTTTTTGAACACAATAAAACAATATTTTATTTCAAACAAATTTGTTTATTACAAATATCTGTACAATTCTGTTGTTACACAACTCCTCATTGTAACACTCTATCTATACACCTCATTTATATATACAATCACTCATTTTACATTTTCATTTCCATATACATTCACTAATACTTTCACATTCACTGTCTCTTAGTCTTCTGTCTTCACAGCGTCTTTTAGTCAGTCATGTCTTCATACCTGTCATATACAGAAAACACACACAGTATATGGAACAGAAATAATATTCTAAATTCTAGCGAATATAAAATTTTAATTTTAAAATTTTATTTGCCTCAGTTTTCTGGTGTGTTATCTCATCATTTTTCATGACTCGTCTGATTTTGTTTAATCCATCCGACTGTGTCTAGACAGCTTGTGATATTCATAGTGATACACTGTAAATATCACAAGGTAGACTATATATATATATATATATATCAATGCAAGGTCTGGATGGCTGCATATACACACGTGTATACATACACATGTGTGCACTGGCTCGCCAATTCAGTGAGCAACTGAGGAGTAGCCACTTGGACCATCTCGACTAAGTGCAAGCTAAACTGGTCAAGCTAAACTAAATTAATGAATCAGCAACATACAAGTTCAAGTCAGCATGTACAAGATGATTTACACAGTTTTAAAAGAAAGTGGTCGAGCCACTCAAACATGGAGCAACACAAGTTTTCAAATACATATGTACAAGGCAAACTGGATGGAGCACAAGTGGCATATAACAGTGGTAAAGCAAGCATGAATGGTGCACAAAGCAGCATGGTGATCAAGTCCAGCAAACAATTTATTTGTTTAAGTCAAAATGGTGCATGAGATAAACAGGTGGAAGTGTCAAGGTGCATCTCAGTTCAGGCAAGAAATCATTTTTTTAAAATGGGAAATTCTTTCCCGACAATCAGTTTGGGCAACATTTTAATGGGGAGGAGCATGCAACATAGTGCATATGAGTGTACACAAAGGAATGACTCAAGCACAGTGTGAATAATACATGGTAATGAATACAAATGGTTCAAACTACATGTTTTTTTAGCAAGAAAGTTTTTTGCTGCCAGAAATGCCTTTACCAGCAGTTCAAGTGCATCACAACAATATATATTCACGGAGAAGATTCAAGCACAGGTGGTGCACATAGCAAATATACATCTCTAAAGTGAAGCATGGTCGAGCATGTATACATATGCAAAACAAGTCAAGGTAAAATGATAGTGTGCAGCATATACGAAGAAATATGATACAAGGTGTTTCATGTCAACAAAACATACAAGAAACAGTTCAGAAGTTGCATGGTACATGCCAGTCATTTTGAAATCCAGGTTCAAGCACAACAAGTTATATGCACCAATATACATATTAGGATTTCAGTATTACCAACAGATCCAGGTGAAAGTGGCAAATCAAAAATACAGATTAGCAAAGCAATACTTGGCAAAAGAAATACAAATCAGCTTTTTCTCGAATGCACAACATGTTTAATTTGGCAAGTACAAATCAGGTATATATGAAAATCATATATGGCAAGGTCTAACGAATTTCGAAAATCCATTAAAGAAAGAGGAGTGATGTGTTTCCAGATTTACACATATATAGGATCAATCAGGAATTGTTCTACTGGCAACATTTCAATCAATTGACAATCAAAAGAGGAATATCAATATGTTGTGTCACGGCATTTAAAAACAGGAAATCAGGGGAGAATTCTTTTTATGAGATAAATCAAGCAAATCAGTGCATGCATTTCTAGGTTTCCAGAATTATGAAATCATTCTTTGGAAAGAAACTAAATATTATTGACGATTAGAAAAACCATTTTGAGCAAGAGAAATCAATTATTTTCAGAAATGCAAGAGCTTCCAGTTTTGTTTCAAGGGGAATTTCGTCTAATAAGGGAAACAAACATTTTTTTTACTCAGAAATGTTCAACTTTATTTTAGGCACAGAAGCCGTTTTGAATACTTTCCAAAAAAACTCTCAAATCGTATCATGGCAACATTCATTCAATCGATTTCAAAAGGGGAAACCATAAATTATCAGGCCAAGTCATATTTAATTGAAATCAGAGAGTAATTATAGGGTTACTATACCCTATAAACAACACTTATTCATCATTGACAATGGGATCGAAACCAAGAAAACTAACCGAGCAACCAAATAAATAAAATCAGAAATCTTACCGAGTTCGATCGCCAGAAAACCCTATATCAGTCGTGAAGCTAGGCATCGAACAATCGAAGTTCATCAGAGAACCAGATTACATCAATCTGAAGTTATTGCGATTCGATCTGGGGGGAACAATGAAAACCCTAGGAGCCGCCTCCATGTTTCTTAATGCAAAGTAAACGGGAAATAAAAGAGAACAAAGGGTAGAGTTATTTACAAAGTGGCCGGCCTGTTTTTGAAATGTGAAAGGGATGACCCTTCTTTTTAATGCCTAGGGTTTTTTTAGCTTGTGTTGTTTTGTATTGTTTTTTAATTCTGTCTTCTTTGTAAACAAACAAACAGTTTCTAGGTCTGCAAAATCTAGGGATTCAGTTAGGGTGTTGATTGATAGTTGCTAAAGTCTGTAAAATCTAGGTTTCTGGTTACGAGGTCGTAATCAGGGGAAATCTGATCGAGGGGATATCGGTCAGCTTAGGGTTTTGAGCGTAGAGTTAGAATAAGAGCGAGGGATTCACGAGTGTACATGGTCTTGTATGCGGGAACTGTTATATCATCTAGTAGAAACCTTAGGAATGCAACAGTAGGCAGGATTTTGCCGAAGCTGGGTATATCTTGTGTCATTTACTTTTCTGCATTTCTATTTCTGCTATATTCTATGATCTGTGAATGTTTTAGTATCCCGTAATATTTGAACTCTGCGATATCTTGCAATAAACCCTTTTCACCACCCTCTAGGGTTAGTCTAGATCCAACAAGTAGTATCAAAGAAGGTATTTCTTTAACTCTAGAGTCATGGGTAATCCTAGTCGTCAGTCTAGTCAGAGTCAGTCCAGTTCATCTCCAACTATTTTCACTGGAACATATTTTTTAAACTGCAAATCAAAAATGAAATTTTATTTAAATCTGTTAATATTAAATGTTGTGATGTTGTTATCAATGGGTTTAATAGTGTAGATATTACTTTCAATGCTCGTGCTATGAAAATTATATTTGATTATCTTATTACTAAACAGTTTAATCTTATCTATCATTGTTTATCTGCACAGGAAATCTGGGATACTCTCAATACGAAGTATGGAAGATCTGACAGTCACAGCTCAAAACCCGATAAAGTCAACTCAGATTCAGAGTTCTGGTTAACAGGATTTAAAAATGAAAATTCAGATGAATCAATTGATAAAGATTCAACAGACGATGAGACAGGAAATTTCTCGTATGAAGATTTAGTTTATATGTGTGCTGATCTAACTAAGTCTGTTGATAAACTCTAATCTAAAAACAAATTTATGAAATCTAAAAATTTTGAGTTGACCAGCAAAATTAATGATTTGGAATCATAACTGGAATATTTTAAAAACTCTTCAAATTCAGACTGCAAAAATTGTTTGAAATTGGAAACTAATCTTATTCATCTCAATAAAAATATTCAAAATTTTGAAAAGGAAATTCTGATCTTAAAAGAAAACAAGATTGAATTATCAAGTTTGAACAGTTTTCTACAAAAGGAATTTGAAAATTTTAAGACTGATATAAATTCCAAATTTGAAATTGCTGAAAAGGAAATTTTTTTGAAATCCAATTTGATTTTGAAAGAACTTGAAATCGAGATTGAAAAATCCAAGAAATTTGAGTTTGAAAAACAAAAACGATTTGAATCTGAAATCATGGAATCCCAAGCCAAAATCAAATTACTTGAAAATGAGAATTTGTTTTTGAAACAGTCCAATGTTGAACAGAAGATCACTATAAATAACCGCTCAAATTTATTAAAAGAAAATAGCGATCTAAAATCCAAAATTCAACGATTAGAATCAACTTTGGATAAATTTTCCAATGGAGAAAAATCGTTGAATATGCTTTTACAAAACCAAGTTTTTATTGGAGATAAATCTGGTCTTGGCTTCAGGAAAAAAATGTTTTTGGAAAACAAAATTCAAATGATTTGAAAAATTCCTCAAACTGCTTTAGAAAGAACTGCTTTGAAAATTTGAACTCTAAAAAGTTCAAAGGTTTTTTGAATCAAAATTGTGATGAGAAATCATTTTATAATAAACCATTTAAACATTCTTGGATCCCAAAAAATAAAACGGGCTTCGTCAAGTTCAAATAGATTTGGATTCCTAAGGGTACGAAAGTTAATTCTAATGGTTTGTTATATAAACAAGTCTGTGTACCAAAACATATGAATACAATTGTGAGTGGTTTTACAAACTTTGTTAGACCCCTCGATCCTATAAACAGTTAGATACCGAGGATGGCTGAGGAACTGCATTGCTAAAGAGAATCTGAAATCAAACTGCCTCATCTCATTGAATCGTTTGAAGTTCCTTGGCCAAGTCTGTTGAGTTAGAGATTCTGTTTTACATTGGATTCTGGTATGATCTCTAAACTCACTTTTGTAAATATTCTCTGTTTTTATTTTCTTTGTTTTTTTCTCCTTCTATCCCTTCTGTTTATTTTTCTTTGTCTTTTTGATTTGTCACTGTCATATCACTGTAATTTTTTTTACTTCTTTAACCTCCAATTGTAGTACTCATAATCTTCTGGAAATTCACATTATTTGAATAGAACTCTGATGTTTTTCAAACTTTCCAGATCTTGAATCTTAACTTTGTAAATATCTGCAATTGCTTTGAAGTTTATTTTGTTTCCGAATTCATAACAGTGTTGATGTAATCTTGTCATATCTTGAACATTGTTGTTCTGAATTCTAAATTTTCTGAAAATCTAAATACTTAATGAAATTTCACACACCACTGCTATTTGAATTCCTTCTAATTCATTTTAGAAAAGCTTGAAATAATATACTCTTTACAGCACTCAACTATTTATCAGTTATGATAATTTCATTATTTTTCAGATTGACTTGGATATTTTGAATTATCTTGAATTAGTGATACATCTTGAATTCATATTTATTCATGATCATTAGCGTTGAAATTTGTTTGTTTAAGATCATTTGAAATTTCTGATATTTTGAATCTCACACGCCTCTTAAATTTGAAATTATCAACCTTGTGTGACTGATTCATTATATCTCAAAACTTAATTTTGATTCAAGTGATTTCAAATAAATTATTTTAAAAAAAAAATTAGATCATGAATTTCTCTCAATCTTGATGTAAATGATCTGAAATTACTCCTGTACTTGTTAGAAATACTTGTGAAAATTTCTCTGAAAATATGGTCTTAAAATTCACTGTTATTACATGATTATTTGATTTGAATATCTGTTCGTTTAAAATCATTTGAAATTATCGATTTATTGAATCACACACATATCCTGAATCTGAAATTTATAATTTGGTGTGATTGATTCATTGGATCCTGATATTTTCATATTCCATCAAATGATTTAAAATAAATGGTATTTTTAATCTTGGATCATTAATTATCTTATGTAACCATCATCTTGACAAAGTATGATTTGAAAATATTTTCTGTGTTGCTCTGATACTGTTTTTTGAAAAATGTTGTTTTGAAATCATATATTTGCTGCTCTGATACATGTGCATAATCTGTTATCTTGTCTGCTTGGACCTTATGATTAAATTTCAGTTTGTTTGTGATATCCTGGTTTGTCTCCGGTATCTTGTTACAATCCTCATTAATAGGGACACCAAGTGGCATCAGAAGTGCCTTTTATTTGTCTCACTCAACTGTACTTAGATTCTAATCTTCACCTTGTATAGATTCACATTTTTTTTGGCCTTGTACAAATATTTTTTTGTCTTGTATAGATCTCCATATCCCTCTTGCAATTGATTTTCAATTTTAAAGTTATTTATTGATTATTCATTCAGAAATTGAAATCAATAACCAAACCGAATTATATTTATAATTCGTCAAAATTATTATCAGAATTTGAAATTGTGATGAATTGTGACTGCAGTATATTTCATAACAAGAGGAGATTTTATTTATATTTTCATGATGGTTGAACAATTATTATAATATCTTTGAATTGGCAATTATTTCACGACCATCTCCTTTATCTACCATCATTCTGCCATCCATGATAATTTTATATAAATGTGGAGAATCAAATATTTTTTAAAAATCATCTTGAATAAACAGTGAAAATATTTGTGATTGAATTGTGGTTATGTTATTATTCAGAATTAGTGACAATTGAAATTTTTCAATGATCTCGTACAGTTGATCATATTTTATAATATAATTAATTTAGAAATTTATTTCACAGTTCATTTTTGTACCTACCCCATTTTCTATCATCCATATATTGGTTTTATATACCGAGGAGTTTTTCCTTTTAAAGCTGAAATGATAATATATGTAATTAATAAATATAAGTGTGTCTCTAGTCTCATTTAAAAATCCAAGCTCTGGTCATGCATGGTTAAGAGACAACTTATAATTTAAGTTGCGACTGACCTCATTTAAAAATCCAAGCTCTGGTTATGCGTGGTCAGTGTGCTCTTAAAATAAAAAGAAGAAGGAAATATTGTGCTATAAACTGAAATTAATCTGAAATTCGTCTTGGGGTATAAAAACCAGCCTATCTATCCATCTTTCTAAGCTGTGAAATGTGTTGAAATCTTATTACGTATTATGATTTGTTGATTGATAGCTATTTGGATTTGAGATTATACTATGTTGTCACTTAAATTGAATTATTAATATAGTCCAAATCCATCTCTATTTTTTGTGTGCTCATTTTATAAAATTCTTTTTGAAAATAACTGGAAATCAATTTTGTTAACTCTCTCCATTTTTATAAATTTCATCGTAAATCTGTCATTCTCTGCAATGTGAAATATACTACTTGTTTTTAGATTATTATGATTTTTGTTTGACTGATTGAGATCTATTATGACTGTTCTTCCTTGTATGCTGAAATTATATTTTTAGTCAATTTTCATCTATATTTTAAATTCTGAATCCTTTTGATGATAACAAAAGAGGGGGAATGGGTTGGGATTTTGATTTATGAGTGAATATTTTGTAAATATTATTAATTTTGAAAATTAATTATTATTCAGTTCAGTTCGCTCATGCACAGATATAAGGGGAGTTTTTCTGTTATAGGGGGAGCTAATAAATAGGGGAGTTTAAAATTCACTGTCAAACACATTTATTGTGCTCAAAATCTTTTATTTGCTTGTCATCATAAAAAAGGAGAGATTGTTGTATATAACGTAGTTGTATACAGAATTATATGATTTTTGTTTGATGATAACAACCAAATAAATATTATTTTAAATGTGTTTGTTACTATACTGTTTTATATATACATCACAGGCAGGAATATAATATTTATATTTAAATATCATACGACTATATAGTCATTCAAATATTTACACAGTATTTTGTTTAAATATAATATTTTATTTCAATTTTGAAACAGTACAGTTTTACAACTCCACTATTTGTACACTTCACTAATATTTCACATTTCATATATTTTTACAGAAGACTGTACTTGTAAATAAACTGAATACAATAGACAAGTTTGTTTGAACACAATAAAATAATAATTTATTTCAAACAAATTTGTTTAATACAAACATCATTACAATTCTGTTGTTACACAACTCCTCACTATAACACTATATCTATACACCTCATTTATATATACAATCACTCATTTTACATTTTCATTTCCGTATACATTCACTAATACATTTACATTCACTGTCTCTTAGTCTTCTGTCTTCACAGGTCATTCAGTCAGTCATTTCTTCATACCTGTCATATACAGAAAACACAAACACAGTATATAGAACAAAAATAATATTCTAAATTCAAGCGAATATAAATTTATATTTTAAAATTTTATTTGCCTTAGTTTTCTGGTGTGTTTTCTCATCATTTTTCATGACTCGTCTGATTTTGTTTAAGTCGTCCGACTGTGTCTAGGCAGCTTGTGATATTCACAGTGATACACTGTAAATATCACAAGGTAGACTATATATATATATATATATCAATGCAGGGTCTGTATGGCTGCATATACACATGTGTATATATATACATGTGTGCACTGGCTCGCTAATTCAGCGAGCAACTGAGGAGTAGCCACTTGGACCATCTCGACTCAGTGCAAGCTAAAATGGTCAAGCTAACTAAATGAATGAATCAACAACATATAAGTTCAAGTCAGCATGTACGAGATGATTTACATAGTTTTAAAAGAAAGTGGTCGAGCCACTCAAACATGGAGCAACACAAGTTTTCAAATACATATGTACAAGGCAAACTGGATGGAGCACAAGTGGCATATAACAGTGGTGAAGCAAGCATGAATGGTGCACAAAGCAGCATGGTGATCAAGTCCAACATGCTCTGGCAAAATAAAGATAAACACACTTATTCGTTCAAGTCAAAATGGTGCATGAGATATACAGGTGGAAATGTCAAGGTGCATCTCAGTTCAGGCAAGAAATCATTTTTTAAAAAATGGGAAATTCTTTCCAGGCATCCAATCTGGGCAACATTTTAATGGGGAGTAGCATGCAACATAGTGCATATGAGTGTACACAAATGAATGACTCAAGCACAGTGTGAATAATACATGGTGATGCATACAAATGGTTCAAACTGCATGTTTTTTTTAGCAAGAAAATTTTTTTTGCTACCAGAAATGCTTTTACCAGCAATTCAAGTGCATCACAACAACATGTATTCATGGAGAAGATTCAAGCATAGGTAGTGCACACAGCAAATATACACCTCTAAAGTGAAGCATGGTCGAGCATGTATACATATGCAAAACAAGTCAAGGTAAAATGGCAGTGTGCAACATATACAAAGAAATATGATACAAGGTGTTTCGTCTCAACAAACATACAAGAAACAGTTCAGAAGTTGCATGGTACATGCCAGTCATTTTGAAGTCCAGGTTCAAGCATAACAAGTTATATGCACCAATATACATATTAGGATTTCAGTATTGCCAGCAGATCCAGGTGAAAGTGCCAACTCAAAGATACAGATCAGCAAAGCAATACTTGGCAAAAGAAATTCAAATTAGTTTTTTCTCGAATGCACAACATGTTTAATTTGGCAAGTGCAAATTAGGTGTATATGAAAATCATATATGGCAATGTAACGACCCAGATTTTTGAACAGTTTATTTTAAATATCTAGTATGGTTTTAAATATTGAATTCATAATATAAATGAATTTTATATTGGATTTGTCAATTTAATTATCGATATATGATTTAATATCGAATATATTTAATTATCGTAATAGTAAAAATTTGAATTCCCAGTGTAACACTAAATCAGAACGATTCAGTCGACTAATATAAATTTTGTATTGACTTAAAAAGATAATAATTTATTTTCGATGAATTTATTCGTTCAGAAATCGATATACATTCTAAACGGTTTAACTTAATTTACTAGTGTTATTTCATTTTAAACCGATTCTGTTAAGTTCAAATTATTGTATAAGCTTGAAAACGTCGGTCGTTGCGACTAAATAGCGGTTCAGGATTTTTAAATAAGGGACTGTGAGATATTTTAGTTTTTAATTAAAATAAATCAAATCAATAGCCACCCTATATCACTGTAATTCAGCCGACCTCCTTTTCCTTTTCACATACCTATTCTTCTCGAGCAGAAACTTTTGCTTCCCACCATCGATATCAAGGAGACAACAGTTTAATGGAGTGTACGTATTGTCCCCGTCCACCATTATAAAATCGCGACCCCTTATTCATTTCATTTAGTTCTTCGGCTAGGAAAAAATCATGTCTTCGGCTAAATTAAATATGGTCGCTCCCTCATTCAGAAATCAAAATAGAATTTGTGATTTTCCCCTTCGCTGCCTTCCTTTAAGGATCCAAACCCACCTCGATCAAAGTTCAAGTATTCAAAGCCGATGCCTTCATTCGCAGAAAGAATAACATCATGATTTGGTATGGGATTTTACGGTCGACGGTGTGCTGATGGATGCAGATCGCGATTTTGGTTTAAGCTGCGATCAAACTAATGATGTTCGATTCTATCTCGTTCGATTTTATCTCGTTCGATCTAGAGATTTCGATTTTGGGGGTTGTCGAGGCTATCGTGGGATTGTCAGAGGAGATGTCGATGCGGTTGTGGTGGGTGAATGGATCGAAGAGGTGCTGCTAATTCCAGGAAGGGACTCGCAATGGAAAAACGTGGAGCTGAAGCCTGGGATGAACCGATGGGATTCGACAGTACTGGGATTAAACCGATGGGATTCGACAGTAAAAAAAGAGGGATTCACATCCAGTCGGAGGGGAGATTGCGATTGAAAACAAATTGCGTGAATGAAGGGAGACTGTTTATTCGGTGAGATATACGTTTTTATTTAATTTAAATTTCATAGGATTTATTTTTTTAATTAATTAATTTAGTTAGTTTAAATCAAAATAGTTAAATCATCTAAACAAGAATTAAATGATCATTCGTATACAGGAAATTTCGTTCGAAAAATTTATAGCTGACGAGACAGAATTAAACAAGATATTCGACAATGGAAAATCCTGGTGAGTAAATCTCACTCACCTTTAGAATTATTTTTATTTCATTAAAAATAATTGTCTGTGCTTGTGTGCATGATTTCTGCTTGTTTTATATATATTAGTTATTTAGGCTATTATATATATATATTGGGTTGATTGATTGGTTGGATTCCCGCAGTCTCATTAGCGGATGCCCGCAGTTTCATAGCGGATGATTACCCTATACGCCCCACGCTATGATTAGTGGATGACCTTCTATACCGCGATATTCTGCCACGAAGCAGAATGGGTATTATTTATGTGCTAACATCTGTGGATGCAGGAAAACAGGTTGGAGGAATCCAACTGGATTCCTCAAAAATATATTATCTGTTTGCTTATTTGTTTGCATATATATTTTTATATATGATGTGTTAGAAAAATAAATAATTCGTTGCTTTGTGTGTTTAAATATCACTGGGCCAATTAAAAGGATATTTGAGATTTAAAAAGGGGAAAATTCTATTTTTAAATAGAATTTGAATTTTAAATGCGAATAAAAATATAAACTTGTTTTTGAAATAAAACAAGTAGTTCTTTATAAACGAAGTTTATAAATAGTTCTTTTATAACGAAGTTATAAATGAAGTGAAAAGAATTATCAATTTGATAATTCAGAAAATAGAAATACAAGCGTGAAAATTGGAATTTGAAATAAAATTTCAAAACAGGATGTGGAAGGAAATTTTTAAATATATAACTCAAATGGAATTTGAGTATAACATTTGAATTTTAAAAGGGGTTTAAATATTTGAATTTTAAGAAGAGATTGAATATTAGAAATTCAAATAGAAGTTCAAATAGAATTTGAATAGACGAAATTAGAATGAAAAATAGAATTTGAATTCAAGGAATTTAAAATAAAATTTGAATTCAAAGGAATTCGAATATAGAAATTCAAATAGCGATTTCAATGTAGAATTTCAAAATAGAATTTGAAATATAGTATTTCAAGGAGAAATTCAAATATGAAATTTGAATAAAGATTTGAATGGAATTTAAATATGAAATTTGAATTGAGATTTGAAATAGAAACTCAAGTGTTGAATTTGAACATGGAATTGAATATAGAAATTCAAGTAGAAATTTGAATATGAGATTTCAAAATAGAATTTGAAATAAACTTTGAAAGTAGGATTTCAAAGTAGGATTGAAATAGGATTTCAAAATAGGAAATCCAAATGGTTTTGAAATAGAATTTGAATTCAAGGGAATTCAAATGAATTTGAATATTAGAAATTCAAATGGTGTTAAAAATGAATTTGAATATTAGAATTCAAATGAGGTTGGAGATGAAATCTGAATATTAGAATTTAAATGGAAATGAAAAAGAAATTTGAATATAAGAGATTCAAATCGAATTCAAATAGGATTTAATCTATGGGATTTGAATATAAAATTCAAATGAGTTTTAAACTATGGAATTTTGAATATAGAATTTAAAAAGGAGTTTGAATATTTGAACTTCAATAGAATTCAAATATAGAAATGGAAATATAGAAGTTCCAAGGGAATTTAAATATAGAATTTGAATAAGAGAATTCAAATGAATTCAAACATCAAATTTGAATATAGGGAATTCAAATAGAAATTCAAATATTGGATTTGAAAAGGAATTGGGATTTGAAATATAGAATTCAAAAGAAGATTGAAATTGGAATCAAGGGATTCAAGTGGAGTTAAATGAAGTTGAATTCATTTAAAGAAGTTTAACGTTTATATATATAAATATAATTAAAACGAACTCGCCGCAGCGCTGCAGTTCGTAAATTGGCAATTCGAACTTCAATCGAGTATACAGAACCCAATTGAAGTCGAAACTTTTTGAAACAAGAAACGTCAGGACCGATTTGATAATAGTTTTCTAATGAAAGAGAAAAATATGAATTTCGTCGTATAGATTTTGAGTTATGTCAAAATCAAATTTTCAGAAAAACAGCGCCAGAACCATTATAAAACCATAACGGTTTATTTAATGATATTAAAGGATTTTAAGCAAATAAAAATCGAAATTTCTATTTAGAAAAATCCAGATTTTTAGTTATAAAATATATGTGAACGCCAGTGGAGTAATGAGTTGATTTCTGAAACAGAAATCAGATTTTTGATTTATTAAATAGAGTTAACTAATTCGAATAGTAATTAGTTAATGAGATTTCGAATTAATATTGGGCTTTGAATAAGCGAATTCGATTTGAAAATTTATATTCGAAATAGGAAAGAGAACTAGAATTGAAATTGAAATTCAATTTGGTTAGGCAAGTTAAATATTTTATTTGAACATGTTATGTGCAACAAAGAAGCGAAATAGGCAAAATAGCTAATTAAAGAATAAATGAGCAAAAACTGAATTCAAACGATTGAATTGAGTTGAATTGAATTGAAACAGGTGAACATGTGTTAGACAGGTATGGGATAAAGTAATGAAGGTATATAATTAGTGTGCTCGACAAAAAGGTACATGTTTAATTCATATATGGGTTTTATGCGCCGTATCGGCTAGCCGCTTGGCTTTTTCTTTTTCTTTTTGAGATTAGAAGATACCGGGGTGCTATTTGAAATTTCCCGATGCTCCCGATACAGGGGAGGTTATGGCGAATTTTTCCGGGAATTTAAGGAGTTAGAATATTTTTAAGGAAATTTGACAATTAGAAATCTATATATCGATATATATAGAATTCGATAAGGAAATGAAATCAAAAAAATGGCGTAAGAGGCAAGATTGATTATTGAAATATTTGGATAACAAATATTGATAAGGAAATGGAAAAGTGATTTAATTAATGAAATATTAATTAAAGAGCCCAGTGATTTGTTTGATATGTTGATTGAACACTTGTTTTTATTCGATAGTTAAATCACAGACTATCGAAGTTTTGACCATCGTTGTCAATATGGAGAGACCGGTTGGATTATTATCCAAAGAACCACTCCGTATCGGCATAAGCGTTGCGAACCAAGTATGCTGAATATATTGAAGACGGAGTGAAGTGCAAGGGCTTTTCTATTTATAGAAATAGTGCCTTCGGTTTCGTTCAGTCCCAGAACGAACGTAATATGGACGAATGTCTGACAGAGTATTTCCAATGATCAAATGGGTTGGTCTGTATGAATATATATGGTTGCAACGGATTTATTCCCTTAGCATAATATCCAGAATATTTGTGCAAATCAATTAGTGATTAACGGATCTGACGATGTGGCATTCAAAGTGATTGTGTTATCAAGGACTGGTAAGTATGCGTAGCCTCAGGCCTCAACAACCGGGAAAGGACAAAAATCGGGCAGGCAGCATGGCTATGTGGGTCGCACCCATTAGGGTGTATAATCACCTATCTAGAGAAATTCCTTTTGTTTCTAAATCTATCGATTCTGCCCATTCGGGAAACGGTGGTTTGAGTCCAACCGTTGGTGATATACATTCGATACACTCAAGCGAAATGAGTGGTCGGTCATGTGTGGGCCGGGTTACAAGATGTTCTTGTTGAACCCAGGTGTATTTGCCTCTAGAGATACATCATCGGAAGGTGGTCCCATACCTTGTCATGTTGGAAATCCAATCTCCAATAAGCGCCATGCGGTTTTTGATTTTATAATATATATGTGGAGCGTGAGATGCAAGCGTTCTGCTATTTGGTTATTTATTTGATGTAGACATTACTATAATATCATTGGATTTGATATCAAAGTGTTTTGGGTTATAGTAAGGTAAAAACCGTCCGTGTTTATGTGTGGGCTGGTCTTACTATTACTTTTTCTTTTGAAAGAATTTTTGAAGTTAAACAAGTGGTTGGAGTTTACTCACACCAGTCCCATGACTGACCCAGAGTTTATTTTGTTTTGTTTTCCCTAAACTCTTGGGTGCCCAAATTTGTACGGGCAGTCAAGTGTTTCAGGCTTTTACAGATACACTTGGAGGAGCTTGAAGCAGGAGGCTTCAACGTTAGTTATTTAGAGTTACTTCCGCTGGATCAAATGTTATGAGTACTCTGATGATGGTATGTATATCAAGTTACTGATTTGTATTTCAAAAGTTATGTTATATAATATATTTTATTCGTTCCGCTGTGAGTTGTGATCTTCGTTTTTCTTCTATTCTAATATTTCTTTCTTTCTATTTCTCATCCTCTAACTTCTTTCTAATAATGAGTCGTATTTCTGTGTTATTTGGGTTGGACGTGTGGTGTATTTAGTCAACTCGGATAGCACGGATTTGCGGGTCGTTTCAGGCAAGGTCTAACAAATTTCCAAAATCCACTGAAGAAAGAGGAGTGATGTGTTTCTAGATTTACACATATATAGGATCAATCAGGAATTGTTCTATTGGCAATATTTCAATCAATTACTAATCAAAAGAGGAATATCAATATGTTGTGTCACGACATTTAAAAACAGGAAATCAGGGGAGAATTCTTTTTATGAGATAAATCAAGCAAATCAGTGCATGCATATCTAGGTTTCCAGAATTATGAAATCATTCTTTGGAAAGCAACTAAATATTATTGACGATTAGATAAACCATTTTGAGCAAGAGAAATCGATTATTTTCAGAAATGCAAGAGCTTCCAGTTTTGTTTCAAGGGGAATTTCGTCTAATAAGGGAAACAAACATTTTTTTTACTCAGAAATGTTCAACTCTATTTTAGGGAGAGAAGCCGTTTTGAATACTTTCCAAAAAACTCTCAAATCATATCATGGCAACATTCATTCAATCGATTTCAAAAGGGGAAACCACAAATTATCAGGCCAAGTCATATTTAATTGAAATTAGAGAGTAATTGTATGGTTACTATACCCGATAAACAACAGCGATTCATCATTGACAATGGGATCAAAACCAAGAAAACTAATCAAGCAACCAAAGAAATAAAATCAGAAATCTTACCGAGTTCGATCGCCAGAAAACCCTATATCAGTCGTGAAGCTAGGCATCGAACAATCGAAGTTCATCAAAGAACCAGATTACATCAATCTAAAGTTATTGTGATTCGATTTGGAGGAAACAATGAAAACCCTAGGAGCCGCCACCATGTTTCTCAATGCAAAGTAAACGGGAAATAAAAGAGAACAAAGGGTGGAGTCATTTACAAAGTAGCCGGCCTATTTTTCAAGTGTGAAAGGGATGACCCTTCTTTTTAATGCCTAGGTTTTTTTATCTTGTATTGTTTTGTTTTGTATTGTATTTTAATTTTGACTTCTTTGTAAACAAACAAACAGTTTCTAGGTCTGTAAAATCTAGGGATTCAGTCAGGTTGTTGACTGACAGTTGCTTGAGTCTGTAAAATCTAGGTTTCTGGTTACGAGGTCGTAATAAGGGGAAATCTGATCGAGGGGATATCAGTCAGTCTAGGGTTTTGAGCATAGAGTTAGAATAGGAGCGAGGGGTCCGCGAGTGTACATGGTCTTGCATGCGGGATCTGTTCTATCATCTAGTAGAAACCTTAGGAATGCAGCAGTTGGCAGGATTTTGCCGAAGCTGGGTATACCTTGAGTCATTTACTTTTCTGCATTTCTATTTCTGCTATATTTTGTGATTTGTGAATGTTTTAATATCCCGTAATATTTGAACTCTGCGATATTTTCCAATAAACCCTATTCACCCCCCCTCTAGAGTTAACCTAGATCCAACATTATCAACTCTGCATGTTCATATTAAACAGGTGTAAATTTTGTAGAAAAGGTCCTAAATTGATGTTTGGTTTTCCTTGATACTTACGGTTTCTTAGTAAATGAGTTGGATCTTGTGAACATTAACAAATAAACCATTTTTTCCATGTTTGCATTACTTGAATTGGAAAACAGTGCATGGGGTCTTGCATTGCGGTTCCCTGGACTTGTTAAACAGACCTTTATTGCATAGAAATGGCTCACTTACCATTGAGAAGTTGTACCTTCGAACTGTGCATACATATTTTTCTCTGTTAAAATGCTATTTGCATATGCCACTTTAGGTTACTGCTCTTATATTATATACACATAATATGTTGAAAACTGGAACTATATACCTGGTAACATGTTGCATGGTACTTTACCTCGATATGACCCATGCTGCGTGGCATACTGCACCTTCCATATGCTTAATTTCCTTGTTTAGAATAGTTACTCATACATGCATGCATGTATACCAGCAAAACTCATAATATAAAGTAGGAAATATAGATTCACTTAGTTAACCTGAGAAGAAATATATCCTGCCACTTGAATGTAAGTCATGCGTTGGTCACCCTCACCGGTTTTAGTACTAAATGGCGGCATATTTATGTATACATTGAACACATATGGATACACTGCATTTACCTCATGATCACTTTATGAAACTAGAAGTACCAGTATTACATCAAAATAATTAAAGCCCTTAATCATGGGTTAGCAGATCCTTTTTGCCATTTTATATAGGCGCCATCGCGATTTTTGTATGAACAATACACACATATATTCACTGAAAAATCGAGTTGTCTAGCTGTCTAAGCCACCTCATGCGATGTAAATACAATCACAGTCCATTTTATTTTGGTTTGCCTTTGATAATGTTTTAGCATTGTTTATTTTCCCCGGTCTTTATGCCAGTTGAGTCCTTCAGGGTGAATACTATATTATTATCTGGGTTACTCTATATATACTTACTGATATTGAAAGGGCCCCCGCACATTTCCCATTTAGAGTTTATGTAGCTATCCCTACACATGTTTCTTTGATGTGAATGTGCCTGGGCACGTATGTAACCATCCAAATGTTTCTTTGCTTTGCTATGCTCCATGACATTTCGGTAGTTCAATGTTCGTAAACTCGAACCGTTTATTTAATAAATTATTGGGATAAAAAAATTATACTTATGTGTTTATTCCGAAGTTTGCTGGCTTGAAATAAGTTCAATCCTGACTCAGGTGTTTTTGTGTATTTTGCATGGGACACTCGGGTCAGGCCCCAAGTGTTCCAGGTTTAAAGGTATCATCTCGCAAACTGGATAGGACATGGAGACGTTAAGATGCTCGCGTGCGGTAAGACTGAAAACAAGTGTAAAATTTTATTCATAAAAAATTTATGTACAAATTATTTATCTTCCGCTGCTAATTTTGTACAACTCTGATATTTATATGAAAATTTTGTTCCGCTGCAAATTAATGTACTATGTGATTCTACATTTATTCTGTTTAAACCATGTAAACCAATAATGATCTGTCATTTTGAACGTTCCGAGTTGGTTTAATTACCGACTATGGACAGGCAAAGTGCCAGGTCGTTACATCTGGTATCAGGGATTTGGTTTATACAAAGCTTGGCTTATTCTGTTTAAAGACTCATTAGAGATAAGGTGGAAATACCTTAGAATGAGTAAAATTGATGCTAGAATCAGCGAATTTTAAAAGAAAATGAATTTTGAAAAAGGTTTTGAAAATAAAATTCTTTTGAAAAAGAAAGAACAAAATACTTTTGAAATAGAATATTTTAAAAGGAAATATTTACACAATAAAGGCTTCTTTGGCCTTGCGAAAGGAAAAATAGAAAATTTCGAAAGCGAACGTCGAGTGTCCGAAATTATCAAAGGAAATAAAGGTAAGTAAACAAACGGGATTTTCCAATTGTTTTAAAATCTTCCAATTAACATTAAGTGTTTTACGGAAAAGAAAAGAAGACTTCAAGACTAAAATGGAAACTTGACGATATTCGAATGGTTCGTGAAATGAGAGCTGAAACGGGACTAGAATTGATTCAGATTGGACTAAGATTTGGTATTTATATGTTCATTTAAACCATTTTATTTAAAGGTAATCTTGTTTTACCTGTTATGTCGATCTAATACTATATGGTTCATTGTTTTACTTAAGCTATTTTACATCTAACCATTTACTCTATATGTTAAATTATTTCGACCTAGTCTTTAATTTTCTTAAATTAAGCATTAGCATTTAACTACTCCTAAATTATTTATATTTAAAAATTTTATTTGAACTAAGTGTTTAAACCTTACTTGAATTTATTTTATCAAGCTCATATTCTTACTATATTTATACTAAACATAATTCGATTTACCTGTTTTTTACTAAAAATATTCATTCTATTCAAATTAATTTTTACTGCTTTCTAAATCTTCTTATACTTAACCTATTTTTCTAAGTCATTTTGTCCTTGATTGTTTAAACTATATTATGTAAACATATTTTCTTCTCATTCAAACTTATTTTATTTCAAACTTAATATTTTACTTACTAGTTGATAAAGATCCGTACAAGTTTAGTCCGATGTGCCGATTATGAGAATTAATGAATGACATTCACAACGCGCAATCCAAACAAAATTTGAAGTCGGAAGAGTCGATTTGCAAATATGAATTTGAAAAGAAATATATGAATCAAGTTAAACTGAAATGATAACGGAGTAGCGAATCGATCTATGGGAGAACTCTTGAAATTGAGATATTTTTTTTAAGGAAATATGAGAACTTTGAATTTAAAATTATATTGATGTAAGCAAGATAAGCTGAATCGATACTGAGATTCGCTTGGATCCAATGAAATTTAGTGTTGCCTGTTTTAATATGTTCTATCTTTCTTAGAATTAAACATTTGAACTTAAATTTGTGTACCAATTGTTGAAAATTAATTGTTGCCTTATTTAAAAATTAGTTAGATTCAGCCATTTAATTCGTTTTGTACTATTGCCTTATATCTAGCCACCTACTTTATCAAAGATGTTATGATTGATCATTATATTAAAACTTATTAAATTTAACTCGTATTTTAAATTCAAAATTCCTCAAACAATTTCACCATTTTCCATAAATTTATAGAGTCTATACCAAGTTCCTAAATTTGCACTTAACTTTTGTAGAATATATTATTTGTTTTTCTTGAACTCTTTTGCTTATGCCTAACATCCTATTTTGACTTGAGTATTTGTATTTATAGTATTTTCTATCTTATTTAATCTACCTATTTAATCTACTTATTTCTTTATAAACTATTGTATACCAAAAATAAAAATAAAATATCTATATTGCCTTATTATTTTGCTTAAACAATTTTCCTAACCTATCTTATACTAAACCATTTTGGCTGATTTCAAATTGTAAAGCTTTATCTTTTATCCAACTTGTTGTTTCAACTTATGTTATTGTAAACCTTACGATTTACTCAAATTGTTTAACATAATTATTTGAGAAATGTATGTGTTTTGATCCACGCAGTTTTAGTCCAAATGATTGGATATTAAGACTTGAATGAATATCGATATTCATAAACGACGAATCAGATATGGTGTTTTGAGAACAAATCAAAATTAGAAATTTGGATTTTGGAATGACATTGAATATCGAGTCAAGTTTAGAAAACTAAAATATGGATTTCAAAGTTTTCGAGATTTATATATCGATTTACATAAGAACGACGATTAATTCGAAAACTAGTGTTGGAAGGAAATTGATATGAATATGAAAATTTATGCAAAGTAAGGTATACAAACATGATATATTTGAAAACATGATTTGGAAATCTTATGAAAATAGACACTTATATAAGTGCAATATATCGAAACGTGAAATGAAGTACTATGTATATAGTATCCCATGTTTTCAAGTTAAGATTTGGGAAGTACCTTCTTGCGAATAATAAATTTATTTGATAGGTATTTCATGTGATGATTGGGTTGTCCGGACGTAAAATTTGTATTTTCCCTTCGACTGCATAACGAAATTCGCAGGGTTGGGAGCGCCTACGGCGATAGATGTTTCCTGGGGGATCCAGGCGGAACCATTGTACCTGCTGCGATTTATGGTCAATTTGTGATGGCGTAATCCACGGAGCTGGGAGTGCCTATGGGTACAGATGTTTCCTAGGGGACGCAGACATAACCATTGTGTCTCTACGATTCATGAAGTAGTTTTGACAATTAGCATCGGTTGGAACTTCCAATATCTATTTTTGAGAATTTTTAAAGTATTTTCACTGGAAGTTGAAACAAGTGCATTCAAGTACTTAAGAGATTGTAGTTGTAAGCCTGGCCAGCGTATGACTAAAATTTGTAAAAGAGACAATAACTTATCAAACTTCGAGTTATCAAGTATTTTAAATTTCTAAATCGATAACATGAAAGTAAAACTTAATAACTATAACTTAATGAATTAAGAGAGAAGATTTTTAAATGTTTTTAGAACCCACAGCTTTGAATATATATATATATATATATAAAATCCCCGTTTTACTTATATTTTAATTTGAAATTTTAGAATTAAATTAATTGTCAAAGTTTGGGGAAAAGAAAAAAAATACGTAATCGAGCCGAAAATGACGTTACACTTAAAATTCACCGATGAGTGTTAAAATGAAAGGCAATCAAATTAAGTGTAGGGTGGAATGTAAATAATAAAAGACGATTAAGCTATTTGCTAAAAGACATGTCTTGGAAATTCAACCTCACTTAAGAAAATTTGAAGATGATTTTAAAATACCAACTTAAGTAGTCATAGAAGCGATAATAACAAATGTTTAAGTGGGGGGAGAAGAATTTTTGCCCCACTTGAATATTAATATGAATCAAATAGAAATTTCTTAATGAATAAACATTTACGAAATGGAAGTTGAATAAAATTCGAGTAACCCATGTTGAACTGCCGAGATTTTCCTATCTTTGAATACTTGAACCTGAACTATTTGACCTTGAGTGGCCCCGTTTTGGAAGCTCGACCCTCTTGACAATGGTTGCCATCTCGACACTAAACCTTTTGCTAGCATTGATTTGACTTAAGCTTGGAAATTTTTGATGTGTCCAATTTACGATCCTTGTCCATTCTCCTTTTGTTATGCATTGAGGAAACTAAAGGTCTACTTTGACTTGAATTTCGGGTAAATCAAGGTTTGATATAAAAAGCTTTACCAACTTAATTATATGAGGATTTTTTGTTTAAAATGAACTATTTGACAAATTTTCAAGTTTATTAGAAATTTAAAGTACCTTATTTCAATCAATTTATATGTAAGATTTGTTTTACTTAAGTATAAATTCTACAACTCCCCTTTTCGAGGAAGAAAAATTTTAAGTGGGGGAGGCTGTAACAAACGAGAATTTTCGACATTTAGAATATAAGTTAATATAGAATTTACGGTTAAAAATAAATATTTATAGTGGGTTTGATATTGAATTTGAAAATTTTATTTGTTTTAACATAGTCAAATATATTTAATATGTAAATTTCAATGTATAATTTGTACCTTCGATTTTGGCTTGAACATATAAAGAAAAATTTCCACTTGTAGATTTAAGTTATATTGTTAAAAGAAGCGTTATTAACATCAGTTAGATAATTCAAATTTATCAAAATACTTAATTTTGAATTAAGTTTTGTTGTTGAGGTAAATATATGAATTTGGAATTTGTATATTAAAACATAATTTGAGTTTACATCTAATTCAATCCTTTTGTAAACTTATAGACAGTTTGCACATTGAGCCTTGAATTCTTATATGAACGTCGTCAAAGTTTAAAATTGGATTTCTAAGTTAAACGATTTACGAGTTTTGATATTTAGCTATCTTCTATTTTCTACTAATTTTCTGAATTATTTCGTGTTTAACTAATATTTTAGCTTTTAATTTTGTGTTTGGTTATTTAACTTGTATTTGTGTGACTACTTGTACTTAACAATTTTACGACAAGTATAATATTAAACTTTTAATTTACTTTTATCTTGTAATGAATTATTCACATTTGCCTTGGAAGTTAATTGATTTAAACTATAAAGTTGAAATTTAAATAAAACATAATTTATCATCGGAAAATTTTATTTCAAAATATAAGCGGAAGTTTGAATTAAACTATGGATTAATTTCGTTCGATACGTTTAAAATTTATGCGGCTTTATTGGTAATACAATTTAAAGAAATAAATTATGAAACAAAATTCGCGTATTTTGCATCATCATTATTACGGATTAATCTTCGTTGAACGTATAAATGACGTCGTCCGTGTAAAGCTCATTGGTAACAATCGTTCAAACCATCTTCCTTTGGTTCAGCCTAACGTTGGCATAATGCGCTCAACCCATCGTTTGCATCCGGCAAAAATCTGATATAATCTATACTAATATTTGACTACAGTACTTAGAGATTTTATGCTGAAGCTTCCTTCCACCTATCATTGTTTTTTTGTGAACGAATTATACGAAGAGATTTTGCTGGATACTGGTCTCCTTTCTTTCTATTACAAAATGGTGCATACTCTTTTCTGTTCTTTCACCACAAATACGCTCTCTTCCTCTTGAAATTACAGCAGCCGTTGTTTTCCTCCATCAAAATCATTTTCTCCCCAAATCCACTTTCCAAAATCTAATCTTTCCCCAAATTCTCAAATAAGGTCACCGTTGTTCCCTCCCTCCAGCGTCTGCCTTCCGCTTCGAGCATCACTCACCAACGGCGTCTACACCACCATCACTCTCCCTCACCGGACTCTAGCCTCCGTCACTGCCTTCGCCTTCGATCGACCGCACCCATCGGAATGCCTAGCGCTTCCGTCGCTACCATCGCCACCACCGAATACACCTTCTTCTTATCTGTTGTTCTCTTTCCCAAACCGCTAGCTACCCTCGCTCCTCAGGTCAACGTCCTCAACTTTAAGCCCTGCTGCCTCCTCGTTCATCGCATGAGCCTTTACCTGAACCATGGCAGCTGCATCGAAGAGGCGCCGCATCATAAACTCAAAGCCACAGCCTTTGCCCTCTTCGGCGCCGCTAGTTTAAGCACTGCCACCAAGGCTCGATTTTTCTCAAATCTGGTGCCTTGGGATTTCATTTCAGCTCAGACAATCGGACCATTCCTCAGCCAGTCGAGCACTGTTTACATCAACCGTAAGTCGCTTTCAAGCCATGCCCTCTCACTATTCTCTCCTGCAATGATGTTACCAAGACTAAGTCTTTCGCCTTAAAACCAGTCATTCCCCTCTTGTTTCCCCATTTTGCCATCAGTGCAATGTAAGTCTGCTTACGATTATACCTATTTCAAGTTCGTCGACTACGGGTGTTCACTAAGTATAATTGTGTGGTCTATTCGGGTTGATTAGATCCATCCTAGTTGGTTGTTTGCTGTTACGTTTCACCTCTGTTAGCTATCTTGGTTGATTGTTTGAGTAAATGTGCGAGTTATACTCTATGAGTTTACCTGCTCTTTGTAAGTTCTATTGGTCTCAGCAAAGTAAAAGAATTTGCACATCAAGGAGTGCCCCATTTTTCCCGCATGTGTTACTGTTTTACACTAATCTGGATGTAGAGTTCATTACACATAGGACAGTAGATTTACTTAACAAAAAATCACTTATTCACTTAAAAACAACTAAGACAAAATCCGTAATAGTGGAACGAGTCTACAGGCACACATATTGGCTTTTGTTAGTCGCATAACTTGGCATGTCCATATTTATCAACTTTGCATGTTCATATTAAACAGGTGCAAATTTTGTAGAAACGGTCCTAAATTGATGTCTGGCTTTCCTTGATACTTATGGTTTCTTAGTAAATGAGTTATCCTGTGAACACTAACAAATAAACCATATGTTTGCATTACTTGAATTGGAAAACAGTGCATGGGGTCTTGCATTGCAGTTCCCTGGACTTGTTAAACAAACCTTTATTTCATAGAAATGGCCTACTTACCATTGAGAGGTTGTACCAACGAACTATGCATACATATTTTGCTCTGGAAAAATGCTATTTGCATATGTCACTTTAGGTTACTGCTCTTATATTATATACACATAATATGTTGAAAATTGGAATTATATACCTGGTAACATGTTGCATGGTACTTTACCTTGATATGATCCATGCTGCATGGCATACTGCACCTTCCATATGCTTGCTTACCTTGTTTAGAACAGTTACTCATACATGCATGCATGAATACCAGCAAAACTCATAATATAAAGCAGGAAATATAGATTCACCTAGTTAACTTGAGAAGAAATATATCCTGCTACTTGAACGTAAGTCATGCATTGGTCACCCTCACCGGTTTTGGTAATAAATGGTGGCATATTTATATATACATTGAACACATATGGATACACTCATTTACCTCATGATCACTTTACCGAAACTAGAAGTACCAGTATTACGTTAAAATAATTAAAGCCCTTAATCATGGGTTAGCAGATCCTTTTTGTCATTTTATATGGGCGCCGTCACGATTTTTGTATGAATAATACACACATATATTAACTGAAAAATTGAGTTGTCTAGCTGTCTAAGCCACCTCATGCGATGTAAATACAACCACGGTCCATTTTATTTTGGTTGGCCTTTGATAATGTTTTAGCATTATTTATTTTCCTCGGTCTTTATGCCAGTTGAGTCCTTCAGGGTGAATACTACATTATTATCTGGGTTACTCTATACATACTTACTGATATTTAAAGGGGCCCCACACATTTCCCATTTATAGTTGATGTAGCTATCCCTGCACATGTTTCTTTGATGTGAATGTGGCTAGGGACGTATGTAACCATCCATATGTTTCTTTGCTTTGCTATGCTCCATGACATTTCGGTAGTTCAACGTTCGTAAACTCGAACCGTTTATTTAATAAATTATTGGGATTAAACAATTATACTTATGTGTTTATTTCGAAGTTTGTTGACTTGAAATAAGTTGAATCCTGACTCAGGTGTTTTTTGTATTTTGCATGGGACAATCGGGTCAGGCCCTAAGTATTCCAGGTTAAATGATATCAGCTCACAAACTGGAGAGGACGTGGAGACGTGAAGGCGCTCGCGCGCGCTAAGACCGATAATAAGTGTAAAATTTTATTCGTCAAAACTTTATGTACAAATTGTTTATCTTCCGCTGCAAATTTTGTACAACTCTGATATTTATATGAAAATTTTGTTCCACTGCAAAGTAATGTACTATGTGATTCTGCATTTATTCTGTTTAAACCATGTAAACTAATAACAATCTGTCATTTTGAACGTTCCGAGTTGGTTTAATTACCGACTTTGAATGGGCAAAGTGCTAGGCTGTTACATATGCATCCATAGCCTTAACCTAGCATGCAGAATTCTAACAACGATAGTACAAGTTACAATGATGTAAGGTGACATGACATCAATGGGTCATACCGATGAAGAGTCCTGGATGGGTCGTCTTCATTCTCTCTTCCCTCTTCCACGTACAATCGTCATCATCCTCACTCCATTGCACTTTGACTAGTTTAACCGTCTTCCTCCTAAGCTGCTTCATGTCATTCCCTACAACACGAAGCTGCTTACGAGGTCTTGTAACTATAATCTCGACTTCTAGGTTTTCGTGCTGCTCTGGAGATACGACCACATTCGAATCGTGCACATACTTCCGTAGAAACGACAAATGGAAAACATTATGCACACTCGACATCTTCTTGGGTAAATCCAACCTATACGCGAGCTTCCAATCTGCTCGACTATCGGAATTGGTCCAACAAACCTTGGAGCTAACTTTTCTTTACTTCTGAACCGAACAACATGCTTCAACGGCAAAATCTTCACGAAAACCATATCACTAATGTTGAGTTACAAATATTTTCGATGCTTATCATCCTAACTCTTCTGATTATCTTAGGTTGCCTTCATTTGTTGTCAGACGATCTTGATACAATTCGAGGTCCCTCTAATCATCTTAGGCACAAGTATCAACTTATCTCCGGTTTCTAACCAACATGCCGGAGAATTACACGGTTTGCCATACAACGCCTCGTATGGTGCCATCCCAATGCTCAACTGGTAGCTATTATTATAAGCAAACCCAACTAGATGTAGATGGTATTCTCATGATACCCCCAAAATCTAATACACAGGCCTTCAGGAGATCTTTCAAAACTCGGTTAACCCTCTCGGTTTGACCATCAATCTGGGGATGATAAGCCTTACCTAAACACAACTCGGTTCCCAAAGTCCCTTGCAAACTCTTCCGAAATCCACTTCTGAACAATGGATCTCAATCACTCTTTATGCTCTTCGGGATACCATGGAATCGACCTATCCATTTAATATAAAGCTCAACCAACTTAGATGCTTCCTGGTTGATTTGACAAGAATAAACCTTGCACTTTCGGTCAAGCGATCCATAATGACCCAAATTTATTCGTTTCCATCCCTTATTCTAGGTAGTCCATCGATAAAATCATCGATATCTGCTCCATCTTCCACATGGGAATTTCCAATGGCTGAAGCAATTCACTTAACTTCTTCTGCTCAGCTTTCACTAACGGATAGTTCAAACACTTGGAAATAAAATTTCCAACATCCCTTTTCATCCCCTCCCAATATTAAGATCGCCTCATGTCCCAATACATCTTATTACCACCAGGATGAATTGTCAACTTCGAGCGATGACATTCACCCAGATCCTCACCTCTCAATCCGTCGATATTAGGAATAACCAATCGCCCTATCTTTCGAAGCCAACCTTCTTGATCGACCTCGAACCCTTTATCCTTTGTTTCCAATTTCTGGATAATTTAACAAGCTTTGCATCACGCTTCTGGCTCTCGCCAATCCTTTCAATGAGAGTAGGTATTACTCATTAGCTTGCCAACATTTCAGATTCCAACTCACACTGTGGCCTGAAATCAAATTCTGCCAAGAACTCGAGGTGTTTCCATTCCGAAAACGTCGCTCTAAAACTTGTGTGTCTTCGACTTAACGCATCTGCCACTGCGTTTCCTTTACTAAGAGTATAGGCTATACCAAAATCATACGATGCTGAAAACTCTAACCATGGTTGCTGCCGAAGATTCAAATCCTTTTGGGAGAAAAGATACTTTAACGACTTGTGATCTGTAAATAACTCAAATCGAGCTCTCAACTGGTAATGTCTCCACATCTTCAGAGAAAACACGATCGCTGCCAACTTCAAATCATGTGTTGGATAGTTACTTTCATGCGGCTTCAACTGTCGACTCGCGTAGGCCAAAACTTTAACCTTATGCATTAGTACCGCTCCAAGTCCAGTACCACATTCAACGGTGTATACCACCATCTCTTCATTCCCACTTGGAATGGTCAAAACAAGAGCACTTGTCAATCTCTCTTTCAGGATTCCAAAAGCTTACTCACACTTTACATCCCACATGAACACCTGATTCTTCTTCGTTAATTATGTCAATAGCGTGGTTTTCTTGGATAAATCCTTCATAAAACGAGGATAATATCCCACTAACCCAAGAAAACTCTGAACATCTGTCGCATTCTTAGGTCTATCCTAGTCCTGGACTTATGCCACTTTAGCGTGGTCAACCGATATCCCATTTCTAGAAACAACATGGCCTAAAAATCTCATTTCACTCTTCCAGAAGTGACACTTCGAAAACTTAGCTCTCAGTTGATGCTTTTGCAAGATTTCCAAAACAACTCACAAGTGTGTTTTATGCTCTTCCTCATTTTGGGAGTAAATCAGAATATCATCCACTAACACAAGCATGAACTTGTTCAAATGATCTTTAAAAAACCTATTCATAAGATCCACAAAATACGCAGGCGCATTAGTCAAACCAGATGGCATCACCAACCATTCGAAGAAAGTGGATGGTGTCCTAAAACCTATCTTCGGCACACTATCCGTTGCCACCCTCAACTGGTGGAATCTCGTTGCCAAATCCATTTAAGAAAACACCTTGGCTTTGTGAAGCTGATCGAACAAGTCATCAATCCTTGGCAACAAATACTTGTTCTTCTTGGTTACCTTGTTCAGCTCACGGTAGTCCACACACAATCTCAACGAGCCATCAACCTTAGATGCAGACACAACTGGTGCACCCCATTAGGACACACTTCTCCGAATGAATCCTTTTCCCAAAAGGTCACATAGTTGCATCTCTAACTCTAGTTGTTCCTTAGGCGCCATCCACCTAAGAGACGATAGGTCTAGCACCCTTGACCAAATCAATTCTGAAGTCAATCTCGCGACGCGGCGATAACCCTTAAACCTCTTCAAAGACATCATGAAAAATCTGGCGATTGACACTAATGAAAAGTCTTCTCGTGAAATCACAAGCAAATACAAATAGCCCACGAAGACAACGTCTATGGGATTACATCGAAACACAACCATTCTCCCTTCCACATTCTCAGTTGTCACTTCCAGCCTCATGCAATCCACTTTTGCCGCAAATTCTTGAGCCAGTCCATACCCAAAATAACCCTAAACCCAGTGAAGTTAAGAAATAAACAATCACACACAAAGGGGCAACCATGACTCGATAGCACTAGACCATGACAAATCTTACACATGTTGGATGAACCCCCAACTAGATTAGTCACAACAAAAGTCTATCACAAATCTCGGGTTCCAAACCCAAGCGGCACACAAGCTCATTACAAATGAATGAATGCGATGCCCCAGTATCAAATAACACACAAAGTGAAACATCTTTAACGGAAATAATACCTTGAACAATGACACTCTTCTCTTTCTCCTCTACCGTAGGAGCCCTCGAAGACGATGGCACAACTTCCAAAGCATACGCCTTTACAATCTGCTTTCTCTTAGCTTGTTCTGGACAATCCTTCTTGTCTAGTCCAGGCTTGCCACAGTTGTTTCTCTTCTTCTCAGCTTTCGGATTCTTACATTCGTTAACGTATTGGACCTTCTATTGGTAGTTGATGCAAACCACTTCGCTTTTTGGTTTCTTCTGGCCATTCTTCCCTTTCTGCTGTTGCTGCTTCCTATTTATATTATTACCACCCTGTTGTGGTTTCGGTTCTTCCTTAGATGCAACAATAGTCTCTTCCTTGGGAAACAAACTCTCTTGCCTTAGAGCTTTCTCGACAATCTTCTTATAAGTGTCATGTAGATGATCAATTAACTGATTCCCAGATATTTTCCCAAACCCAAGTCAAACTTCACGTTCTTCTGATAAGGAATATCGACATATGAATGAGCATACTTCGACAAAGCTTCAAAATCAGAAGCATACTCAAGCACCAGTCGAACGTTCTGCTTAAGCTCCACAAACACCTTAAATAGAACAGACTTCAGAATGGTATCGATAAACTTAGTCTCAAACTTGACTTGGAATTTCTCCCATGAAATCTCATCTCTCGGAGTCTCTAGAGTGGCAGAGTTCCACCGATCCATAGCTCTTCCTTGTAGCTGTCTCGATGCAAGCTTCCTCTTAGTCACATCATCAATTCCCAAGTCTCTAAAGATCCGAATGCAAGTATGAAGCCACCATTGAATCTCTACACTCGTCTCCATTACCTTAAATGACTTCCCTCCTAGAGTGGTGAAGTCTTTGCATAGCTTTGCAAAGTCCACGGCCCTATTGAACTCCTACATCTAGCGCGGCTGTCTCCTGAGCGGGTACCGTTCTCATGATCTCTGCCATCATGGCCTCGAACATAGCTGGGTAGGCTGGTATACCGCCATGACCCTCTACAGGAGCAGTCTCCTCGCTAGCAGCGTATCTCGATGGTTGACGACTCATTCAATATATGTAATATAGAATGATTGTCCATGTACGAGAAAAACTGCAAATGGAGTTCAAACACTATTATACTATATGCTAATATATAGTATACTTCCGTCAGAAATCTACAAATACGTCCCTCATACATAATTACGTCTTTGAACTTTGGCTAAAATCGATAACCAGAGCTTTGATACCAAATGTGATGACTGCCCACAAATCCTGCATTTAACAAGGGGAAATAATGCGCTGAAAGACGTGCCAGGCAGCTATGGATGGTCATCAGATTAGATAACACAAGCGGAACCTGTAGAACTCACAGCGCGAAAATAAAGTATAATAGAACATATACAACAGGCAATAATAGCAAAGCATAATTGCACATAATTTTAAACTTCCATATCATTAAGGAATATCCATAACATCGTTGAATTACATCATCGAACTCTGTACAAAAGGCCTCACTACAACACTCAGAGAATTCATCAAACAACAAAACAACAATTACCAGATAGTAGAAAATAATACGCCAGCCTCCTGCTCGTCATCGTTTAGCAGCATTGTCCTCACCAAGATCTATTACCTTCCACTTGCTACTCAGTCTACCCATCCGCAACCTAATGAACAACGTAAGGTAATAAGAGGAAGCATAAAAACTTGAGTTAGACAACAGTCTTAGTGAGCGATAAAACGACTATCTAACATCATCAATAAAGTATATGAGAATAGACAGATTAATCATCTAATCTACCAGTCATATCATTAGAGAAGAATCCAACCCATCTTCCCCACATCTGACAGTGATACCCTTTACAAAAAATCAAGAAGAAATGCAGTATATTCGTGGCAATCAGTTACCAAGCATAGACCATCCTAATCGATATCCGCCGGATATGCGAGGATCTCTCTCCTATGTTGGACTTATAGAACGAGGAATAAGGTGCCTCGGTTTCGTTCAGACCCAGAACAAACTAGTAAATGGATGTGTATCTGACATTGGATTTTATTCTGTGTGGATTTATCTCTATTAAATAAATATCTGTTTGGTGGCGGAGAATTTATTCTCTTGCTTAACACCCTTCTCTAAGACGTACGAGCTTAGAGGTTATATATTGATAGACATCAGTTGCATGGCGTGAATTGTCAGTGTGGTATGCTGAGATTTAAGTGATCAAGGCTTCTGTTGAAAAGCAGAGTCTTATGGTTGATGATCAAAGCATGGCTTTAAATAGCATAGCTTTATGTATAGCGTTAATTCGCGAGCCTCACACCTTGGTATGAGTCAAAAACGAGATAAGGGATGCAGGGAGGACATGACGTTTCCTTCTAGCTATGGGTGGTGTCGTGGTATGGAGCCCAGACATTTATATATTTTTTTACCTATGTGGATGATGGATAGCGAGGCGCCTCGGTTATATCGGTCACTATGAGGCCGATGGATAGGTCCGATAGGACCGGGAAACGTATGTTGATGAATAACTAGTCCACTAAAGTATGTGTGGGCTGACCCTGCACGAACCAATGGGTGCCCCGCGGTGTGTAATCCTGGGGCATTTGCTAGAGTGTCTTGAATCGATGAGGAGCCATCCCTAGCCTCGACTCATAGATGGAATCCAATTTCCAATATGTAACATTTCAGTTTTAATTGCAGAACTAGTATGGCGACATAGTACCATGGGATATCATGTCGTCTATGATTGATAAAAGTGATTTTGACACTATACGCTTATAGTAATATCAAAATGATTTGTTTTAAACGTACCAAGCATGTTTGGCTATTATAAGGTAAAACTCTATCCTCCGGCTTGTGTTGCATTGTGTGATGGGACCTGAGTCTTATAATAGCTTAATTTTTCGAAAAGCATTGCGTTGTTTATGAACTGTTTTAGGCACTGGTATTCTTGGGAGAAAACCCGTTCCGTATTAAACGGCGTGGTCCCTTGATTTACTCTATTTTAAAATAAAGTTTTAAATAACTGTTTTTGTTTTCACACCAGTCCCATGATTGACCAAAAGTTTATTGTTTTAACCTAAACTCTGGGTGCCCATATTTTCCACATGGGCAACTAGTAGTTTTGGTGTTGTAGATATTTCTTTTCCAGGATCCTGGATTTAAAACTGGAGCTATATTCAGAAAGCTCTGTATCCGTGTATTTCTTTCAGCTGTGTTATGTGTTATTTTCCGCTGCATCGTAATTTAAATCTCTGATATTTTCTGATGTATACTATTTATTCATACTTTGTTATATTATTGTACTCTGATGTAAATTGTTGTAACAGTAATGAAATGTTCTTCTGGTTGCGTTCCGATTATCTTGTTCTCAACTCAATCTGGTGTTTTCCGTCTCTTCGGAGATCAGGGGATTTCGGCATTACAAAGAAGAAGAACAATCGCAGAATCTCACAGCTGAAGGATAAAATATAATAATCAAATAACAGTACATGAAGCTGTTAAAATATCCATTTGATTATATTTATACAACAATTATCAAAGTTATGCATACCTAGACAAGATACAATAATACAGAGGAACAGAAATGATGTGGTAGGAATATATAATAAATAATATACCAAAACTCCGTTTTTATCCTCCAATATAATGCGGTCTTCGCTAACTGAAAAACTTAGGCTGACCCGAGCACCAATGAAAAAAACACCCAGATTAGAACTAAAATATTCTCATATCAGTCAAATCAAACCATGTAACGATATGAGTGTCACAGCGTCAGAGATGCTTACAGTAATTCACACCTCAAATCCAATGTGTCTACGAGTGCAATAATATAAGAGATGTTACGGGAATTTCCATCTCCTAAAGATCAGTCAAAATATTTACATGTAATAGTGTACTCTGTAATAGGTAATGTCTATCAATAAAATAAATATCAAAATAGGGTTAAGGCTTTACATTGACCCACCTTACGCGTTTAATTTGGCAACCAAAGTCGTAATGGGCTCGTCTAAGACAAGTATGACAAGACACATTAGAAAAAGCTCAAGGTAGGATTCTACCAGATTACCCTTTTTGGTCAGTCGTAACCATCTGTGGCCGATCGGGATTATCAATCTGATGAACAAGGTTGCGCCCATCGAATACAAAATCATAATAGAAATACGAGTCATCAACGTCGCTATAGGTAGCAAACCTCAGTGGCAAGACATAGGCTCCAATTTTAATCATTCTAATTATGACACGAATTTCAAGGCCATACATCATCGTTCTCTTACTTCATTTTAGTAACTTTTCATCAATTCAACCAATACATTCTAGATATCATCCACCATGTACATGGTTAACAAAGTGGTTCCAATATTGACAGAAAGTATGCCAATAATAATCCCTGGTCTCTTTAACAACCAATCACAAACTACACACCGGTTGATTCTTTTTCATTTCAAAATGATTCAAATTTGACATCAAAATATCATATTCATTTCAAAAAACCAAATCCATTTCGAAATCATCATATTTGTTTCAAAATATCACTTTATTCAAGATCACGTATGTACATTAGAAATATTACTTTAATTTCCAACTTATGTTATATTTCATTAACCACATTCGCATTTAAATTCACGATTTAAATATAACATTCCACCTTGCACAGTTTGAAATTCTTATAAAAATAACTTGCATAGTAATAAATAGTTTAAGATAATTTTAGTATGAAAAAAATGATTTATATACTAACATAGTATGTAAAACCAGAATGTAACGACCCAAAATTTATTAAGAAATATTTAATGGATTTTAAATATTTAAAAATGATTTATTTTAAGAATTAACACTTAGAGTTTATTTAAACGAAGTTTGAATGTATAAGTTTATATTAATTATAAAACAAACTCCTAACATCACGATAGTTCAAAATATTTAGTTTTGAATTTGAATTGAATTTACAGTACTTAATATAAGTCGGATTTCCATAAAACAAGAAACGTTAGGATATAGTGAACTATAGTTTTCTAATGGAAGTGAAAATTTGAGATTTCATGTTATAAATTGTAAGTTACGTCCAAATAAAAAATTCAAATAATCGCTATGAAATCGTTTATAAATTAAATAGATTTATTAAATAAATAAATAAAGGACTTTATAATAAAAATTGAATATCGATTTAACTTGAGTTTGAAAATATTGAGTTATAAACCCGAGAATGTTTGTTTTGGAGCTATATGATATTGTATTTGGATATACACAATAATATTAATTTATTATTATTAAATTAAATTGTTTTTGAATTTATTTATATTTTATTGGTTTTATTTAAGCCTTAAAAAATAACCAGTTTTCTGTGAAACCAACAGTTAGCCATGTGTCCCTAAAAGGTTTGGAAATTAAAACGGCATCCTCCTCAACTCTCAAATGCAATGTGGTTCCCTATTTCCAACACTTATGTGTTTTTCAAAAAAAAAAGTGCTGCCATGTAAAAAAATCGCAAATATTCCCAGAAGCATGCAGAAAAAACTTAAAAAAGTTTGTCAAAGTATGCAACTATTACCAATGTATGCATACATGTATGCATATATTCATCCAGAGTTAATACTGAAAATCTGGATGAATATATGTATATATTGGTGATAGTTGCTGAGATGTACGCATTAAAGATGAACTAATCTGCATGTGTTATGAATTGTAGCAGAAATGTATGCATTTCTTCCATATAACTGCTGAAATGTATGCAACAAAGTTAAAAAGGATGAAGGCTTATGGATATGTGTAGAAATGTACGCATTTATTCTGTATAACTACAGAAATGCAAGCAACAATGTTTAAAAATAGCGTATGCTTGAAAAACAGACCAGGATTGAATCAATACATCAAATGATGCATTTATTGTAGAATTACTGCATACATTTCTACATTTAAACTGCAATTTGATGTATAACTGAAATTTATGCAGAAATATATGCAACTATTGCAAATAAGTGCATTGTTTGATGCATAATACTGGTGATTCACTATTGTTTTTTGTTACTTTGGTTTTTGAATTGTTTTTTTAGTGGTTTTAACATCTGAATTTGATAATGATTAGTTACTGTATTTAATTATGAATTATCGTGATTTATTTTATTTTTTGATGATTTTTCAAAAAATAGGGACCTAATTTATAAAAATGTAAGGGAGGGATGTGAGCCTAATTTCGAAGCTTAACAGGACCTGAGACTAATCTTCGTTTCTTTAAAAGCAAGAAATAAGGTCATTTTTCAAATGGTCTCCAAATTCGATGAGACTAATCTTGTTAGAGCCGTATTTGTGAAATATAGCGAGATTTAAATTTTCATAATTTTTGAAGTTAGTATGTAGTCATGGCAAATTAAAACGCGTGTTGAAATTCAATATTAAACGTTATTTTGACAAATATAGTAAATCTGAGAAAAACTGATTAAAACAATCAAATTAGCTTTCGAAACCTATTCCATTGTGTCTAAAATTGGGGTATTTGGCTAGGGACGTCAGTTGTTGAGGTTCATTTGGAGTTCGGAGCGTTAAACTTCACAACTAAGTAAAGCAAGAATTAAAGATTATTTTGTACATATATAAATAATCTTAATACCCCCTCAAACCCTAATTCCTTTCAGCCATCGCCACCCTCCCTTTAATGGCCAGAAACATCCCATTTTAGTTCGTTAAAATCTAAGCATTTTCATTTGAAACTTCCAATATGAAAATTCAAGAGCGATGTGAGATCATAATTTGGTATGGATATGATCGTGTTTCATTTAATATTTCGCGAGCAATTGAAGCTCAAAGGGAATATGTTCGAAGCGGATTTTGGGGGCATGGGGACTTCGACGTCGTTAAAGGCATGGTGAGAGTTGGTGAAGCCCTTTGAGGGGGGTTCTGATCGGCCGGCAATGGCTCGTGGAGGCACGCGTTTCGAGATTGGTGGAGCAATGCGTGCGTTACGGCGTGCCTGTAGGATGAACGAAGGAAGAGGATGGTGTAACAACCCGGATTTTTACAACATGCTAAGACAAGAATCAGGGCAGAATTTAATTATAAAATCTGAATCAGGAGAAACGGGTTGCGCCATTGCGTTCGTCTCGGAAAAATACGTGAAATAGAGTCCGCGGTTTCGAAAATCAGAGTCCGTATGACCCAGTTATGGCCCGTCAAAGTTTTTAGAAAAATTCAAGTTCAAAAACAGTTCGAAATTCAAATCTGGAGCCAAACGAACTGGGCGGAAAAATTCCCGCCCAAGCCCAAGTCAACTGGGGTGTCGACTGGGGAGTCGACACGCCCAGGGGGCAGGTCGACTGCCCAGTCGACACGGGTGTCGACCTGGGTGGTCCGATCACTTGGGCCTGGGTGCACCTGCTGCTGTCTTGGCTCGGTTTTATGGGCCTGTGACGGATTTTGAGGGCTCAGATCTATCCTAGGGTTTATCCTATGGCCTAAACTACTCCTAATCTCTATAAAAACACCCTAGGACCTAACCTAAATCACTAAAAATCATTCTAGCAACTAAGTGCTGCCCAAATGCCAAGTGATCATGGCCTCCATCTCCAATTCCTAGAGACTATGCATTCAAATCGGATTCAAATCAAAAGGTGCAAGCTTTCTACACCAAATCGAGGAGAGATCAACGTTGCTACGCAAATTTCATGACGATTCTTCAACAAAGGAGCCACCTTTCTTGGTCAAGACGATTCATGATCTTTCCCTAAGCCTCGCTATGTAAGTTCTAGCTACTTCTAGATCTAAACGGTAGTTTTAATGATGGCATGGAATAAAATGAGATTAAACCAAGTATGCTAGCCTATATGAACCTTGTCATGCCTCTTTTGCTTGAGCCTATGACTTTTGGCTATGCTTAGTGACTAAATCATGCCACTTATGTTATGTTTAACTTGGTCCATCATGAAAGATTGAACCTTTACTTGCGGAATGTTGGCATGAATACTTGAAACCGCTTTGACTTGTGAAATATGCACATGAATATGACTTGGGGTTTATGCATGTAAATGAACCCAAACCCCCTTATGATATCATGCATGTTTGTGGCTAATCCGGTTGTGATATTATGCATGTTTGAGGCCAAAAACCCCTTATGATGCAATGCATATTATGAGGCCAAACCCCTTATGATACCATGCATGTTTGTGGCCAATCCCTTTTTGACATCGTACATGTTTTGAGGCCAATATGTAGCATAGTATCCTTACTATGTTGACTCGCTTTTACTTGGGTTGGAAACACGATTTGGGGTAGGTTAGACGTGCGTGATTATGACATGATAATTTGACATGGGATTTCATGAAAATATAGCACTCATGATACACCTAAATGTGGACATGACATGTGGGGGTAAACATGGGACTTGAAACTAGACACGTATGGGTTGTAAGTGTAATATGACACTAGACCAAACATGAAAGTGGCCAACTCGAGGTTGGGTTGAGTTTGTAGCATAAATCTACCCGGACCCGCCCGGCTTAACTAGTGGCTACAAACAATAGGACCCAATGTGAGTAGTTGGTCATATAGCACTTAAGACCCGAGGTTAGACTAGGTTGTGGTGTAAAGCTACCCGGACCCGCCCGGCTTAACTAGTAACCACAACAAAGTCTAATGTGAGAGGTTGGGGGTGCATTAATCTAATTAATGCCACATGAAAAGGTTAACTAATTTTGACTAATGATACTTAACCGATATGACACGAATGGGTAGGTTAAGTGGAACCGGACTTGATTTCTTAATGACACTTAACCATATAAGACAATTAGGGGATGAGGTTAAGTAATTTACACTTAACTAATCCGACTTGGTAATTAGATGAGGTTAAGTAATTTACACTTAACTAATCCGACTTGGTAATTAGATGGGGTTAAGTAATTTACACTTAACTAATCCGACTTGGTAATTAGATGGGGTTAAGTAACTTATACTTAACTAATCTAAACACGGTAATTAGATGGGGTTAAGTAACCTACACTTAACTAATCTAAACACGGTAATTCGATGGGGTTAAGTTAACACTTAACCAATCTAAACTTGGTAATTCAATGAGGTTAAGTAACCAATACTTAACCAACTTAACATGATAATTTAATGGGGTTAAGTAACTTATACTTAATCAATTATACATGATGATTTGATGAGGTTAAGCAACCATACTTAACCAATCTAATATGAGAACTTGATAGGGTTAAGTCACAAGACCGTTTAAATATACTTAACCATTCTAATACGATTAGTGGATGGGGTTAAGTTAACCTATACTTAACCAATCCGACTCGATAATCTGATGAGGTTAAGATAATCTATGCTTAACCAACCTAACACGATAATCTGATAGGGTTAAGATAAACAAATACTTAACCAATTTGAATTGATGATTGAATAGGGTTAAGTCATGAGCTTCTTGGTATACTTAACCAACTTGTAGGGCTAGGTCTTGGACTTAAATACTTAGCCAAAGCTTGACATGATTCGTAGGCGGGTTAAGTCATGAACTTGAATGACAACACTTAACCCATTAGACAAAACCCTAGCTTAGGGGACTAGGTTCAAAATCGTAGTTAACAAGGGTAGCGGGAAGAGAAGCTAAGTGGCAAACCTTAGTTAAGGATAACTAAGTAATAATTCTTAGTCAAGGAAATTGGACCAGTTCATAGATAGATGAGTAACCCGATACGGTAGGTCATCGCTTGGACACACGTGGAGGTGCGAATTATCTGACTTAGATAAAGGCTCCAATGAACTGGGTGATGAAGCGGTAGCTTCGGGGGACGTGAGGATACTCTTGGTATCCCTCTGTGAGGTTGCAGATGATCCGTCTGGGCTCACAAGAGGTTAAGGTCTGCGGTAGAAGAACCAAGAGTATGCCTTGGTTGCTATGCGAGCGACCTAAAGACGGGGATGGATTAGCGTGGAGTCGACGATTCTTGTTTTTGCCCTGGATAGCGCGTCGTCGACTACCTACCATCTTTAGTCAATCGTGTACGTACGGAAAGGCAGAGAACTCCCAACAGACCATATACTTGCTATCGAGTTATGGGTGAGGTTGGCCAATAGGTAAGTGGGGCATAGTGGGGCCGGGATGTAGTTCTCATACATGATTTTTCTTGGATTGCCTTTCAGTAGTTGAGGGAGGGGTCACGTGGGACCATAGCCACGGATACAAAAACAGACCTTGATATCTGCATCGACAGATGACTTAAAGCTCCCGACCGAGTTCCGTATTTCTTGATTTGCCCTGGCACGGAACTCGGATGGCACATTGAGATACTTGTGCGTCTAGACATGGAAAACGATTCATGATACATACGTGGGATAAAATGGCATGGTTGACGGGTGGCATAATCCCTAGTGGCCCTAGGTGGCTTGAACCCAAACCGAGACACGGAAACGTTCATTAGGTAGCATAATCCCTAGTGGTCCTAGGTGGCATAAATCCTAAGTGAACACGCAATAGTTCATGGTAAGAAAACATAACCAGATCAAGGGTAGCAGTCCAAAACAACTTCAAGGATAAAATGGTACTACGTTGAGGTGGTATAGATTTACATGGGAAAGCCCGTACGGCCTACGGCAAAGGACTGAACTTATACATGGTAAGGAACATACGAGTTGGGAAAAACCTATATATGCTACATATTAGGATGGCATGGACCATTACATGACATTGGGCAAGGGACATTCATAGTTAACACATGACGTGGGTTTGGATACTAGTACGAGAGGTGCAGGGCAAATATACATGACAAATACCGTGGGATGTTATACATGACAGATACCTTGGGATTGTATACTTGATAGAAACCTGACGATGTGATACCTTGATTTATCTTGACACCGTAGTTTATCATGATAGCTTAGTTTATCTTGCTACAGTAGTTCATCCAGTTATCTTGGTTTAGCTTATCTATCTTGTCGTCATACTTATGTTTACTTTCAGTTTATGCATGTCATGTTACCTTTACCTGTTTTTATACTGGAAGTAGATAGGAATTACCAGTCTTTATGACTGACCCTGTTCTGTTTCGCCTCTTTGTCTTCCGTTCCCCCCCCCCCCAGGTTTTCAGGGAGGAAATGATGTTGTTTAGTTCGGACCTCTTATGCTTGAAGGTCATCATGTATAGCTTGGTCTTCTCTTGGCTATGGCTGCTTCACCGCTTTATTTTGGGGAATAATTTATGAAAAGGTTTTATGCTTCTTTACTATTGCAAAACAGGTTTTGAAGTATTCTGATGTAAAAGGCTTTAGACCTTATTTTATAAGGTAATGAATTTTTTTTACTTCCGTTGTTTTGTATATGTTCTGTCTTGTAATATTTCTGTGCATGTTTACCTCGATAATGCTTCACCAAACCTAGTGCATTCCCTTTGTGAGTGACCCTAGCGGAGGTGGGATGTTACATTTGGTATCAGAGCAGAAGGTTACCAGACTAGGCAAAAGTTTTTAAAACCTTCTGAAAACTATTTGAGAAACCATTTACAAAGAAGCATTTTTCAAGGAAAGTTATTTTTTTAGGGCTATTCCCCAAAATCCATTAGCACTATCCTTTGTTTCCTTGATTGAATCTCTTTTCCTTTCTTTCCTCCATCTGTAGTCACAGTAGTTTTAACTATGACTAATCCTTGTCTAGCTACGAAGTGTTTTCCGTCAGATGGAGGTGGTTCTCGAGAGGCCTGTTACCATGTTACAAGGAAGGGTAATAAGAGCAAGGACAAAGGACACGGACGTAAGGATAAGAAACTTGTTGGTATGGATTAGTCCACGAAGGAAGGCAAGGACAAGATCAGCGAAAGGGCAATTGTATGCCCTTACTCCTAGCGTACCTAAGAGGGATGGTATCGTTTCTGTTAAAGGTTTAGCCTTTCTTTTCTATCATCCCGTCCAGACTTTGTTTTGATCATCGCATCATTTAAGTATGCTTCGATAGTTAAGTCTCTGTACCTTAGTACTAGCATGGTAGAAGATCCCACTTTTGTCCCAAAATCTGGTTGGAGAGTCGGTCCATTTATTCATGACTTGTTTGGAATTGAGAGTGTAAATGCCAAGTGTTGAGATTAGAAGCAATGCTTCTATTGTTGAGCTATGGATGGATTCTAGGGATGAAGTGGTTATCTAGTAAGGGATGCCATTCTCGGTTTTGAAAGGAGGGTAGTTAAACTCTTAACTTGCCTTGGTAATACCCTCGAAGTCTCGTGTAACCTTATGAGTTCTGTCATGGTTAGTTACCTAGAATCTCTTGATGCATTTATCGGAAATCTCTGATCCGATTGAGTAATGTTCGCCAATAAGGCGGATGGTTCATTCTGCTTAAGCATGGGCTGTAGGAATCACCCTAGTAAGTACACTGGGCAACATGGCTGGCATCGGTTGTTTTCAAGGAAAAGCTCTTCTGTGTGGAATACCTCTTAGTAGGTAAACGAGATCCAAGATTCGCTAGTGACTTGTCGGAAAGCTTGCATGAAATCATGAGTACGCAGTTATGGTTGAGCCAAGTATTTTAGAAAAGAATAAGTGAAAAAGGAACGAGAGGTGATAGTGAAATGAGTTCCGACTCATACCTTGGAAATAGGAATCAAGGAGCTACGAAATCATGAAGTCAAAGGCGGTCAAGGCACAATGGAATTAAGCTCATGGAAATGCGGCTTAGACGTGCGCATCATGTCTCTTTTTAAGAGTATATCGTTGATCCCTGGTGCTCCTGTAGAGCTTGCTTGCATGCTATCGCTTGATGGATATCCTCTCGGTCCTGTTTCTGTTGCAAACCCCGTAAGGAGTTTGTCTTGTTTATCTTCTCGATCCTATCTTGGGAACCTTAGGTAGAACTCTATGGATGTAAACATGTATTTGAAACATGTTATGATTGATATGGTTGCAAATGGTTGCAAGTGGTTGCTCGTGGATGCACGAATACACGTTAGATACTAGATCGACGCACTCACATTTTGCATTGCATATGCATGAGTATTTATACTTGTTTGAAAGTTAATGTGTTGTCATGCGGATGTTGCATATGAATGAATGTTTGTGCACGCATGTAGTACTTATATGACTAGGACTATTTGCATACATGTTGGATTCATGGCACTAAACATATTTTGCATTAGAAAGATCATTCAGGCCTGATCATTAGCATTAGCTAAGGAACATACACACACACTTTCTGCATGTGTTCATAAAGCATTAGGAGTCTTTTAAGGACCATGGTTGCCTGTGGATGATGTTTTGAGTAGATGGATGATGGATGGTAGGATACGTTCTTCCTAACTTGGAGATTTCGGGGACGAAATCCTTTAAGTTGGGGAGAATGTAACAACCCGGATTTTTACAACATGCTAAGACAAGAATCAAGGCAGAATTTAATAATAAAATCTGAATCAGGAGAAACGGGTTGCGCAATTGCGTTCATCTCGGAAAAATACGCGAAATAGAGTCCGAGTTTTCGAAAATCGCAGTCCGTATGACCCAGTTATGGCCCGTCAAAGTTTTCAGAAAAATTCAAGTTCAAAAACAGTTCGAAATTCAAATCTGGAGCCAAACGAACTGGGCGGGAAAAATTCCCGCCCAAGCCCAAGTCGACTGGGGAGTCGACACGCCCAAGGGGCAGGTCGACTGCCCAGTCGACACGGGTGTCGACCTGGGTGGTCCGACCACTTGGGCCTGGGTGCACCTGCTGCTGTCTTGGCTCGGTTTTATGGGCCTGTGACGGATTTTGAGGGCTCAGATCTATCCTAGGGTTTATCCTATGGCCTAAACTACTCCAAATCTCTATAAAAACACCCTAGGACCTAACCTAAATCACTGAAAATCATTCTAGCAACTAAGTGCTGCCCAAATGCCAAGTGATCATGGCCTCCATCTCCAATTCCTAGAGACTATGCATTCAAATGGGATTCAAATCAAAAAGTGCAAGCTTTCTACACCAAATCGAGGAGAGATCAACGTTGCTACGCAAATTTCATGACAATTCTTCAACAAAGGAGCCACCTTTCTTGGTCAAGACGATTCATGATCTTTCCCTAAGCCTCGCTATGTAAGTTCTAGCTACTTCTAGATCTAAACGGTAGTTTTAATGATGGCATGGAATAAAACGAGATTAAACCAAGTATGCTAGCCTATATGAACCTTGTCATGCCGCTTTTGCTTGAACCTGTGACTTTTGGCTATGCTTAGTGACTAAATCATGCCACTTATGTTATGTTTAACTTGGTCCATCATGAAAGATTGAACCTTTACTTGCGGAATGTTGGCATGAATACTTGAAACCACTTTGACTTGTGAAATATGCACATGAATATGACTTGGGGTTTATGCATGTAAATGAACCCAAACCCCCTTATGATATCATGCATGTTTGTGGCTAATCCCGTTGTGACATTATGCATGTTTGAGGCCAAAAACCCCTTATGATGCAATGCATATTTTGAGGCCAAACCCCTTATGATACCATGCATGTTTGTGGCCAATCCCTTTTTGACATCGTTCATGTTTTGAGGCCAATATGTAGCATAGTATCCTTACTATGTTGACTCGCTTTTACTTGGGTTGGAAACACGATTTGGGGTAGGTTAGACGTGCGTGATTATGACATGATAATTTGACATGGGATTTCATGAAAATATGGCACTCATGATACACCTAAATGTGGACATGACATGTGGGGTAAACATGGGACTTGAAACTAGACACGTATGGGTTGTAAGTGTAATATGACACTAGACCAAACATGAAAGTGGCCAACTCGAGGTTGGGTTGAGTTTGTAGCATAAATCTACCCGGACCCGCCCGGCTTAACTAGTGGCTACAAACAATAGGATCCAATGTGAGTAGTTGGTCATATAGCACTTAAGACCCGAGGTTAGACTAGGTTGTGGTGTAAAGCTACCCGGACCTGCCCGGCTTAACTAGTAACCACAACAAAGTCTAATGTGAGAGGTTGGGGTGCATTAATCTAATTAATGCCACATGAAAAGGTTAAGTAATTTTGACTAATGACACTTAACCGATATGACACGAATGGGTAGGTTAAGTGGAACCGGACTTGATTTCTTAATGACACTTAACCATATAAGACAATTAGGGGATGAGGTTAAGTAATTTACACTTAACTAATCCGACTTGGTAATTAGATGAGGTTAAGTAATTTACACTTAACTAATCCGACTTGGTAATTAGATGGGGTTAAGTAATTTACACTTAACTAACCCGACTTGGTAATTAGATAGGGTTAAGTAACTTAGACTTAACTAATCTAAACACGGTAATTAGATGGGGTTAAGTAACCTACACTTAACTAATCTAAACACGGTAATTCGATGGGGTTAAGTTAACACTTAACCAATCTAAACTTGGTAATTCAATGAGGTTAAGTAACCAATACTTAACCAACTTAACATGATAATTTAATGGGGTTAAGTAACTTATACTTAATCAATTATACATGATGATTTGATGAGGTTAAGCAACCATACTTAACCAATTTAATATGAGAACTTGATAGGGTTAAGTCACAAGACCGTTTAAATATACTTAACCATTCTAATACGATTAGTGGATGGGGTTAAGTTAACCTATACTTAACCAATCCGACTCGATAATCTGATGAGGTTAGGATAATCTATGCTTAACCAACCTAACACGATAATCTGATAGGGTTAAGATAAACAAATAATTAACCAATTTGACTTGATGACTGAATAGGATTAAGTCATGAGCTTCTTGGTATACTTAACCAACTTGTAGGGCTAGGTCTTGGACTTGAATACTTAGCCAAAGCTTGACATGATTCGTAGGCGGGTTAAGTCATGAACTTGAATGACAACACTTAACCCATTAGACAAAACCCTAGCTCAGGGGACTAGGTTGAAAATCGTAGTTAACAAGGGTAGCGGGAAGAGAAGCTAAGTGGTAAACCTTAGTTAAGGATAACTAAGTAATAATTCTTAGTCAAGGAAATTGGACCAGTTCACAGATAGATGAGTAACCCGATACGGTAGGTCATCGCTTGGACACACGTGGAGGAGCGAATTATCTGACTTAGATAAAGGCTCCAACGAACTGAGTGACGAAGCGGTAGCTTCGGGGGACGTGAGGATACTCTTGGTATCCCTCTGTGAGGTTGCAGATGATCCGCCTGGGCTCACAAGAGGTTAAGGTCTGCGGTAGAAGAACCAAGAGTATGCCTTGGTTGCTATGCGAGCGACCTAAAGACTGGGATGGATTAGCGTGGAGTCGACGATTCTTGTTTTTGCCCTGGATAGCGCGTCGTCGACTACCTACCATCTTTAGTCAATCGTGTACGTACGGAAAGGCAGAGAACTCCCAACAGACCATATACTTGCTATCGAGTTATGGGTGAGGTTGGCCAATAGGTAAGTGGGGCATAGTGGGGCCGGGATGTAGTTCTCATACATGATTTTTCTTGGATTGCCTTTCAGTAGTTGAGGGAGGGGTCACGTGGGACCATAGCCACGGATACAAAAACAGACCTTGATATCTGCATCGAGAGATGACTTAAAGCTCCCGATCGAGTTCCGTATTTCTTGATTTGCCCTGGCACGGAACTCAGATGGCACATTGAGATACTTGTGCGTCTAGACATGGAAAACGATTCATGATACATACGTGGGATAAAAGGGCGTGGTTGACGGGTGGCATAATCCCTAGTGGCCCTAGGTGGCTTGAACCCAAACCGAGACACAGAAACGTTCATTAGGTAGCATAATTCCTAGTGGTCCTAGGTGGCAGAAATCCTAAGTGAACACGCGATAGTTCATGGTAAGAAAACATAACCAGATCAAGGGTAGCAGTCCAAAACAACTTCAAGGATAAAATGGTACTACGTTGAGGTGGTATAGATTTACATGGGAAAGCCCGTACGGCCTACGGCAAAGGACTGAACTTATACATGGAAAGGAACATACGAGTTGGGAAAAACCTACATATGTTATATATTAGGTTGACATGGACCATTACATGACATTGGGCAAGGGACATTCATAGTTAACACATAACGTGGGTTGGGATACTAGTACGAGAGGTGCAGGGCAAATATACACGACAAATACCGTGGGATGTTATACATGACAGATACCTTGGGATTGTATACTTGATAGAAACCTGACGATGCGATACCTTGATTTATCTTGACACCATAGTTTATCATGATACCTTAGTTTATCTTGCTACAGTAGTTCATCCAGTTATCTTGGTTTAGCTTATCTATCTTGTCGTCATTCTTATGTTCACTTTCAATTTATGCATGTCATGTTACCTTTACCTATTTTTATATTGGAAGTAGATAGGACTTACCAGTCTTTATGACTGACCCTGTTTTGTTTCGCCTCTTTGTCTTCCGTTTCCCCCCCCCCCCCAGGTTTTCAGGGAGGAAATGATGTTGTTTAGTTCAGACCTCTTATGCTTGAAGGTCATCATGTATAGCTTGGTCTTCTCTTGGCTATGGCTGCTTCACCGCTTTATTTTGGGGAATAATTTATGAAAAGGTTTTATGCTTCTTTACTATTGCAAGACAGGTTTTGATGTATTCTGATGTAAAAGGCTTTAGTCCTTATTTTATAAGGTAATGAAATTTGTTTTACTTCCGCTGTTTTGTATATGTTCTGTCTTGTAATATTTCTGTGCATGTTTACCTCGATAATGCTTCACCAAACCTAGTGCATTCCCTTTGTGAGTGACCCTAGCGGAGGTGGGGTGTTACAGATGGGTAATTAGAGAAATTAGTTTATTTAATTATATTAAGTTAATTAATTGTGTAATAAAAAGTTTAAAAACTCATATCTTGTTCAAATGAAAACAAAATCGTGCAAAACAAGTTCTGACGAAACCACGACGATGAGAGCTTCCTAGTGAAGCCAATTTGAAGAATTTGGAGCTCATGGAAACTTTTGGTTAAAATTAAACACACAGTTTAATTTAATTAAAACAATCGTTTTATAACGATTTCGAACCGACTAAGGTGAGGACTCTCACTCAAATGAATTTTTATAAGTTATTATAATCTTGTTTGATTATATGTATTGGTTGCCTGTGATTGCAATGTTTGTTTGTGGTTGATGGATGATGTTTACAGTTATTACTACTATTATTATTAAACTATGAATATAAGCATTGACGATGGAAACGCTTATATTATAATTATTGGTTGATGGATTAGGGTTGATATGGATGTTAATGATGTGTGAAATCCATTTAAATTAAATTAAATGGTAATTGGTTGGATCTCATTCCAATTTGGGATTAATTTGAATATTTTTATTAATAAAATATTTGGTGAAAAATGACGGTTTGAATTTTAAATTCAAGTTATCTTTGAAAGACCATTTAAATGATTACAAATAAATTTCGTAAAATTTAGAATTTGATTTGACTTAATTTTCAATTTATTAAGGCATGTTTTCAGTTTTATTTTGAAATGAATAGTAATTTCAAAATGTGAATTTGAGTTAGGTATATAAACGTCATTTTTAACTCAAAAGGATTTTCCATTGATCTTATTTATTTTTATAATGGATGTCAGAAAAAATTGGATTTCAATATATTATATTTTGAAAAATATTATTATTTTAATATTATTATAATATGGAATATTTAATTTTGATTTAAAATTGAATTGGGAATTGAAATCATTTCTAAAACGAATTTATAAACGTTGTATAAAATACGTTTAAACTGAATCGACGAAGTTTATTATAAATAATAAAATAGTTAAAATAGGACGAGTTGTGCAGTGATCTTTCACGAGTTTCGTCTACTAATTTCAAATTGACGTACTGGGAGATCCGACAGTCGGATTTTCCCAAAACGGAAAACCTTTGGTTTAGAATGAAAAGTTCTTTCAAATGAGATGAAAAGTTTTAAAATCCAACGGTTAGATTTTGTGATAAATTCAAATCAAATTTGAATAAAAATAGTATTATTGTTGTTAATGACCTAAAATGGGATTTTAATAAATTGAGCAATTTTTAATTGTAACGACCTGGATTTTTCGATCATTTGAATTTGAATATTTAAATTTGTTTTAAATATTATATTTGGATTCTTAATGGAATTTCAATATTTAATTCATTTATTAAACGACAATTGAACATTTATATTTATATTAATTATAAACAAACTCGAAACATCGTGGTAGTTCATTAAATTGAATTTTGAACTTCAGTTAAATATACAGAATCTGTTATAAGTTGGAATTCTATGAAACAAGAAATGTTTAAATCCGTTGGATTATAATTTTCTAATGGAAGAGAAAAATGGAGGTTTCATGTAACGACCGGGAATTTCGCTCGATCCGAATCAGTCGCTAAACAGATCTAGACCATTTGAAACGCCTGATTGTTTTGAGAACACGACAAAATAGAACGCAGACAGAAGAACATTTCATTGTATATTTACAACAGTTCCATCAGAATACAAGAATATACAGAGTATGAATAAATATTACACAGAAATATTAAAGATTTAAATTACAATCATTTCAAATTCAAATCAAAATTGAATTTTTTCTTATAAATTCTTTTTACATTCATTTCTATTTTTTCGTGTTCTCAAAACAATCATTTCAAATTCGAATTGAAATGATTGTAATTTAAATTCAATTCAATTCAATTCAATTCGAATTTGAAATGATTGTTTTGAGAACACGACAAAATAGAAATGAATGTAAAAAGAATTTATAAGGGAAAATTCTTTTTACATTCATTTCTATTTTGTCGTGTTCTCAAAACAATCTGGCATTTCGAACGGTCTAGATCGGTTTAGCGACTGATTCAGATCGAGCGAAATTCTCAGTCGTTACATTTGGTTTGGGGAATTTATAAGGGAAAATTCAAATCAAAATTGAATTTTCCCTTATAAATTCTTTTAAACCATATTTTTATTTGAAATGACTTTTATTTTAAATTACAATCATTTCAAATTAAAAATCTGGTTTAAAAGAATTTATAAGGGAAAATTCAATTTTGATTTGAATTTTCCCTTATAAATTCTTTTAAACTAGATTTTTAATTTGAAATGATTGTAATTTAAAGCTCTGATACCAAATGTATATTTACAACAGTTCCATTTTGTCGTGTTCTCAAAACAATCATTTCATTGTATATTTACAACAGTTCTATCAGAATACAAGAATATACAGAGTATGAATAAATATTACACAGAAATACCAGAGATTTAAATTATAATTATTTCAAATTCAAATGATTGTAATTTAAATCTCTGATATTTCTGTGTAATATTTATTCATACTCTGTATATTCTTGTATTCTGATGGAACTGTTGTAAATATACAATGAAATGTTCTTCTGTTTGCGTTCTATTTTGTCGTGTTCTCAAAACAATCATTTCAATTCAATTCGAATTGAATTGAATTGAAATGATTATAATTTAAATCATTTCAAATTACAATCATTTCAAATTCAATTTTGATTTGAATTTGAAATGATTTAAATTACATTTCATCTTATGGATTGTAAGTTATGTCCAAGTTAAAATTTAAAATAGTCGTTATGGATTTGTTTATAAATTATAACGTTTATTTAATAAATTTAAATGGATTTATGTATAATTTGGATACAATTAACTCAAAAATGAAAATGTTGAGTTATATTTTCATATTGGTTTATATTTTAAGTGATATATTATTTTATTTGGATATATATATAATAATAATAATAATTATTATTCAATTTAATTGTTTTAGAATTTATTTATATTTTATTGATATTATATAAGCCGTAAGAATAGTTATTTTTCAAACAACCTTCTCTTTTGAAAAAATGAATTTTATTGGAAAACGTATCACTAGTTATTGCTAGATTTCCGGTTTGGAGCCAATCGGAGTTGTTTTGTCGGCATATGAAATTCAAATGCGAATCGATAAATATATTAAAATTAAAATAACATCCTTGTGCAAATGGAGTCAGTTTTCGATGAAATTAAAGTCATTTGGTCTGGAACGTCTAGACATAGCAGTTTGTTTAGTTTTGTTATATTTGGAGTTCGTGTGTGGGGCCATATAGAATTAAACAACGTTGAGTGATTAAGGTATATATACATATATATATATATATATATATATATATATATTTAAACTAATAAAATCTTCCCAACACCTCTTTGTTTTCTTGCCTACCAAACAATTATCATTCCTTGCTCCCTAAACCTTTTTATTTCTTGCATGCCAAAAAATTTGAGCCGTGGCCGCTAAGTTTTATTCTGGAATTCACACCCCACGTATCAGCTAACCTATTAATGTAACAACCCACTAATTTCATGATAATATATTTAAACATTTTATTTAAATATATCGTCTTATCCGATGTGTCACTCAAAAGGTCGTTTTTCACAAACGATAAAATTAGAACTCGAGACCACTTCCATTGAGTCTGGAACGTCGTTCACAACCTTTTTGACTATAAGCACAGACATGTTTGGAGTTTCGAAAATTTGGGACTTTGGTTGGGCCTTGGTTTAGCTAAACCTAGCTCACTCCATATAACTAAATCATCTCCTCTTCCTCTCATTCATTCCAAACACTTATAAGAAAATGGAAATGGGGAAGGGAATGGGAAATTAAAATTCCTAAGCCCTAGCTTGATCTTGGAGCTCCAATTCTTGAGGAAATCATGTGTAGAGACTTAGGTAAGCTTCTCCATCTTCTCCATCTTGTTTCCTCTTCAATTTATGATCTTTCCTAAACCTAATTCTTAGGAAATATTATGTATTCATGCGTAGATTGAAGATTTATGTGCTATATTGGAGGAGAGGTTGTTCTTGCTAGCTATTGGATTGATTTCTTGCTTCTATCAAGCAAAGGTGAGTTATTTTTGAACTCACATCTATGCCACAAGCCATCATCTTGTACAAGTGTAATTTAGGACCATTTCATGTTGCATTCGCTTATTGAATTAGTTAGGATAGTTAATAATTTTCAGTTCCTTAGTTTGAATTTCATTTGAAATAGAAAATTATGACATATGTCATTTACACGATCAATGCACATGATTTGAGTCGATTAAGTGGTGTTGTGAAAGTACCGTTGTCGCACGCAGCAAGTTCTAAGACTTCACAATTCGCTTATATCGCGTTTTATCATTCTAATTCGAAATTTGGTTCGTTTAGAACCTATAATTGAAATCTTTGCATTCGAGCTTTGCGAGTCGATACGGTGGATCAGAGAGGTCTCGTTGATGTCCCGAAGAAGTCACGAACCTCAACGATCGACGGCGGTCGCTCGCGGGGGTCGAATCCCCCAAGGTTTGACCTGGGCAACAGCCCAGGTTAGAACCAGTCGACATTCCCAAAATGGGGCAGTCGACTAGTTTTGTTCCTGTCTAAAAATGGTCAACCGCCCCATTTTTACTGGTTGACCAGTTTTGGGCTGTGGACCAGAGGAACCTCGGTCCATAGTCTACAACCATCCGGGCTCTTTCCTGGGCAGAATTCGTGTCGTTCGGGCTTTGTTTGTGAACTTCAACTTCATAAATTAACAGATTCCAACAGCTCGATTCATCGACTTTGATTCTCAATTGATTCTTCCAATGTTGATTCTTTTGGTCTATTCACATTGTTTAAGATGTAAATTGAATAAGTGATCATTCTAAAGCCTGTGCGCTCCATTCTGTATATCAAATTTATTAAATACTCTTGTTAATACGATTCACGCCATTAAAACGTGAATTATCGACTTGATATCCTTTGAGTCTATTCCAATATAGTTTAAAACCTTCGGGTGCTAGTTTGGGATTTTGATTCATTCGTTGATCGAAATTACAACCGCTATCCCCTTGATTTCCTGTATGTTGTTGTAATGTGAGTTTATGTTTTATGATTTTTGTGTTCCCTTCGCTACGGCGACGGTTTTTGTGAATAATTGAACCACAATGGATAATGGGGTTTTATATTGTCAACGGGCATCAAACCAGCATTTAATCAGTTTTTAAATTCAAATCCTTTTAAAATAAATTTGGCATCTAAACCCGGTTCCGATTCTATTGATTTATATACGATTCGTTATCCTATCGATCAGACGAGAAATTTAGTTTATTTACCTTAGTAAAACTGAGGACTATGACCCCTTATATGTTTAATTCGGCGAATAACTTTTGGACTCGTGCATTCTAACATGTGTGGTGATTTTCACTGTTTTGAGTATGAACCAACAACGGGTTCGTAAATATTCAAGAATAGCGAGTTGTTATGCGACATTTAACTATTTTCTTATATTAACAATCTCGGTGTAATTTATACTCACCGGATTGATGCAGTCCTTTTATAATTTATGTTTTTGTGGTCCTCGATCGTCGGAGAGGGATTTACGATTCTTGGATTTCACTTCTGGGACTTCGGTCCAACTTTTATGATTTATATTTTTGTGGTCCTCGATCGCCCTAGTGGGATTTACGATTCCTGAATTTCACTTCTGGGACTTCGGTCCAACTTTTAAGATTTATGTTTTTGTGGTCCTCGATCGCCCGAGAGGGATTTATGATTCTTGGATTTCACTTCTACGACTTCGGTCAAACTTTTATGATTTATGTTTTTGTGGTCCTCGATCGCCAGAGAGGGATTTACGATTCTTGGATTTCACTTCTGGGGCTTCGGTCCAACTTTTAGTATTTATATTTTTGTGGTCCTCGATTGCCCTAGTGGGATTTATGATTCTTGGATTTCACTTCTGGGACTTCGGTCCAACTTTTATGATTTATGTTTTCGTGGTCCTCGATCGCCCAAGAGGGATTTACGATTCTTAGATTTCACTTCTAGGACTCCGGTCCAACTTTTATGATTTATGCTTTTGCGGTCCTCGATCGCCCGAGTGGGATTACGATTCTTGGATTTCACTCTCTGGGGTCATGACTCGGCTTCGTGTGGAGCTTCGGCTCAAACCATGGGTTCGCTACCTAGAGATCGTTTCTCACCTTTGTATGATGTTTCTGGATTTCTAAAGAATTTTCGATTCTTGATTACTTTGATGTGATGCGCGTCAATTTGATTTATGTTTTACATTTATTTGTCAATTCTGATTGTTATATGCTCTTTTCTTGCCATGAGATTTATTTCCTCTGTCATTTCCTATTGTGTGCTATTATTTGAATGTTGCATTCTACATTAGTTAGGAGATTATTTAGAGATAGTTGTGTTGACATGCCATGTTTCATATTTGTTTATGATTAGGTATTATTATTAGTATCATGTTGTCCTGCGTTATATGTATTATTATCTCAGTTTGTTTGATAAGTACAGCTAGACTGATCCGTTTATTGTTTATTATCTTATAAATAATACTCGGGTCAGGCCGAGTCGTTTTAGGTGCTCCTTTGGGTCTCATCGCAGGATTGATCTTCCGCTTTCAGCTTGTTATTGTGTCTCTGCAGCTTTATATACTTTTGTACCTATGACATTATCTATCGTTGTGTGCTTATTCTTTTATTTAGATCATGGTACATGTATTAGTGGATCTTTGTTGACCACTAACTTGTTGTACACATTCTTGGCTTATTCATATCTATTCTGCCTTAATGATATGATTATTCTGTGTTTGGTTATGATATATATTATTGTTGTTGTCTATTTTATACTGCCTTCCGGATTACATATAGCCATTATGTAGTTGTCCTATGTGCCGAATGGTCATGTTGAAATTTTAATCGGTATCAGAATTCGATGTGCATTCCTCACATGGAGTAATCATACAATTGGTCGCTCTTCACAAACCTCATTCTCCGTTATGGTCTATGACATTTCTCTGAAATGAACTTGACGATAGTGGGTATAGAGTCGGGGTGCTACAGTTGGTATCAGAGCCACTTTTCGGTATAATGTAAGATAGTATGACAATAGTATTGTCTTAAGCCTCTCTTGGGAATCGTGCTTTATAGTTTTAGTTGGAGCCTTAAGACCCTTCATAGCTTATCTTCCTATACGATTTCAATTTGATTGAATTAGCGTCATTTGAATTCAACTTGAGACTAACTTCTTCCTCCTTTTTCCTTAAAGAAGCGAAATAGTTGGTCGTAGACGTGCAAGTGCCAGTTCACCCAGTGTACCTCCTACGGGAGGGGTGATTATGTCTCAAGTGGCCTATTTTTAGTCTTTTAGAATAGTTATTGACTCATCCTCTTTGGGTTTATTTCTATAGTCCATCAAGGGCCCGTGTGCTCTAGTGGTGCTTCTGTTTAATTCTTTGACTCGAGTTGCTAATCGATGTCTGTTTTTGTATAAATTACGTTATTAAAACGTAAATTTCAAGTTGTCGATCGCTTCATGTATTACTCTTATCTTGTTGATCATTTATGATCCTTGAAGTTAATTGATCATTGGATATCTTGCCCATGCGTCGTTACGCACGTCGTAAGCGTCTTTGATCCTGATATTTCTTGATTTCAAGTTAAGATTGTTTCGTACGTCGTTACGTACCTAGCATGGTCTATTGATCACTTGTTGGTCGGTATATAGATACCATGTCTTTGTGACTAAATCAACTCCCTTGTTGTCAGCTATATAGTTCTAGTTCGGTGTGAGATCACTAAGCCTTCGGGCTAAAACCACTCATTTGTTACCTCATTGTGCCAGAATGAGTCACCAAGCATTTATGCTAAATTAACTCAACAAATGTATCATTGCGTTCCAAACTCAAGATCAAGAATGAGGAAAAGCATCCCGCTTCTTGTGATCCCTCTTCTTGAGTCAAGGTACGTGTCATTAATTCCTTAATGTCATTTACCTTGTTTAGAGATTATTTTATTATGTTCTTTTGACATAAGTCGATCGTGTTCTTCGTTATCAAAAGATATCATTTGTGTTTTATTCGTAAGCTGATAAAGGAATTTTATTTCCTTTATGCCATCCCGAATGATTTGTTGAATTTTTATATTTTGCAAGATTTGCATGAATGTTTGAAATTGTGAGGACTTTCTTATGTTAACTTGTCCATGGGGTGCGTTAAGGATCTCGAACGAGATATAGGACGCCATGTTGTAGTTCGAAATTCCTAAACACCATTATGTGACAATCCGACATTCGAAATGATTCCTAAAATTAAAATTCACTTCTAATAAGTTAATCAAAATATTAATATTTCGGATTTTGCTATTTTCGTAATCGTTTGTTATTTTTCTAGATAATTTATTTCTAGATTTCCTTGGAGCAATTACAAGAATTTGAGTGGTTCAAGATTTTTAATTAGAAATTATCTTAAATCCTTTCTTTGAGCAAATTAAATAGCTCCAGGAACAACCCAAAAAGTTATTTATTTATGTCTCTTATTTCCGGATTTCAGAACTTATATTTTCGAGATTCCTAATCAATAAGAAATCACGCATTATTCCTAATCCTTGTTCTTGATTTGCTTAAAAGAATATAGCATTCTTGTAACTCCATGGATCTTCTTATTTTCTCTGGTGAACGATCACTCGAGAGAGTGGGAGTCTTGTGGAGGGCGGGAAATTTGAGTTTTTGCGATCCATGGCAAACTCAATAATTCCTTTCTTTGAATCTATGATCTAGTCGATCATCCGGAAGTTCTATAGTCAATTCACTTATGGACTTAGGCTTGCGTTGTTCTTAGAAATGAATATCGAAAGGATGAGCTCTTTTGATATTCCTCCTTTGTTTGTTCGAATCATTTGAATTGACAATTGTCTCCGCACGTTTATTAACCCTTGTCAGTCAAATTTTTGGGGATTACGACCTCTTTGGTTTAGTCTCGTCTTGTTATAGAAATTGTATATTGCTTCTTTGATTAATTGCTGATGTTTTTGCATTTTGAGATTTTTGGCGGAAAATTATCTTAAATCTTGTTATTCCGAAGTGGTAAGTTGTGCACTACTTATCCATCATTTTCTCGATGTTTCTGGTTTTCTAAAATCGATACTCAAGTTTCTGAATATTAGGAATTTCGTATAATCCCTAATGATTCGTTCTCATGGTTACTAAATGAGATTTAGTACCTAGTTAGAAATCGATTTCCCCGAATAGTTATTTACTATTCCGTTACTAACCTTGAATCATTGATATTAGAATTGATTATTCCTTCGAGAATTTCTCTCTTTAGCTAACTTCGTTGGAATCTCTGAGTTGTTCTTTTGTGGGTGTCATCCACCTTGTCGCAAGACTAAAGTGTTGAAGTTCGGTGTTCGCTACATCGTCGTGATTGAGTTTTGGGAATGGAATAGTCAACCTCCGTAGTTTCCCATCTCATATCCTATGAGAAATATCTACTATCGATGTTCTGCGTCTGTAAGACCCAGCCTTGTTGCTTCTTGAAAATTCCGAATTTGATTTGCAAGATTCCTATGTATTATACAAATTCTCATTCCTTTGATAATTGTAATAAGAGAGGAAAATCAATACGAATTCATAGCATTTATAAATTTTTCTGAAATTATTTTTCCCATTTGGAATGACTACCTTCATGGGTAATGAAGTTAGAGATTGAACCCTAGTTTTTATGATCTTGCGAGACGAAATTGGGATCTCACCTAGCCGTTGGTGTGATCTTTTCATTTCGTGTCGGTTCTTGTTATACCACTTGTGGTATAATTTTTGGTTGTTACCTATTACTTCAATCTTAAGAAATTGCGGGGACGCAATTCTTTTAAGGAGGGAAGTCTGTCACAACCCGCTCATTTCATGATAATAGATTTAAATATTTTATTTAAATTTATCGTCGTATCCGATGTGTCACTCAAAATGTCATTTTTCACAAATGATAAAATTAGGGCTCGGGACCACTTCCATTGAGTCCGGAACGTCATTCACAACTTTTTTGACTATAAGCATCGATATGTTTGGAGTTTCGGAAATTTGGGACTTTGGTTGGGTCTTGGTTTAGCTAAACCTAGCTCACTCCATATAACCAAATCAGCCTCCCTTCCTCTCATTCATTCCAAACACTTATAACAAAATGGAAATGGGGAAGGGAATGGGAAATTAAAATTCCTAAGCCCTAGCTTGATCTTGGAGCTCCAATTCTTGAGGAAATCATGTGTAGAGACTTGGGTAAGCTTCTCCATCTTCATCTCCATCTTGTTTCCTCTTCAATTTATGATCTTTTCTAAACTAATTCTTAGGAAATATTATGTATTCATGTGTAGATTGAAGATTTGGGTTGTTCTTGCTAGCTACTGGATTGATTTCTTGCTTCTAGCAAGCAAAGCTGAGTTCTTTTTGAACTCACATCTATGCCATAAGACATTGGCTTGTACAAGTGTAACTTAGGACCATTTCATGTTGCATTTGCTTGTTGAATTGGTTAGGATAGTTTACACTTTTCGGTTCCTTAGTTCGAATTTCATTTGAAATAGAAAATTATGACATATGTTATTTACACGATCAATGCACATGATTTGAGTCCACTAAGTGGTGTTGTGAAGTACCGTTGTCGCACGCGGCAAGTTCTAAGACTTCACAATTCGCTTGTATCGCATTTTATCGTTTTAGTTCGAAATTTGGTTCGTTTAGAACCTATAATCGAAATCTTTGCATTCGAGCTTGACGAGTCGATACGGTGGGTCGGAGAGGTCTTGTTGATGTCCCGAAGGAGTCACGAATCTCAACGATCGACGACGGATGCTCGCGGGGGTCGAATCCCCCTAGGTTCAACCTGGGCAACAGCCTAGGCTAGAATCGGTCGACAGGCCCAAGATGGGGCGGTCGACCGGTTTTGCTCCTATCTAAAAATGGTCGACCGCCACATTTTAACCGGTCGACCGGTTTTAGGCTGAGGACCAGAGGGACCTTGTCCACAGTCTAACCCCATCCGGGCTCTTTCCCGGCTAGAACTCTGGCCGTTCAGACTTCGTTTGTGAACTTCAGCTTCATAAATTCACATATTCCAACAGCTCGATTCATCGACTTTGATTCTCAATTGATTCTTCCAATGTTGGTACTTTTGGTCTATTCACATTGTTTAAGATGTGAATTGAATAAGTGATCATTCTAAAGCCCGTGCGCTCTATTCTGTATAACGAATTTATTCGATACTCTTGTTAATATGATTTACGCCTTTAAAATGTGAATTATCGACTCGATATCCTTCGAGCCTATTCCGATATAGTTTAAAACCTTCGGGTGCTAGTTTGGGATTTCAATTCGCTCATTGATTGAAATTACAACCGTTATCCCCTTGATTTCCTGTATGTTGTTGTAATGTGAGTTTATGTTTTATGATTTTTGTGTTCCCTTCGCTACGGCGAAGATTTTTATGAATACTTGAACCACAATGGATAACGGGGTTTTATATTGTCAATGGGCATTGAACCAACGTTTAATCAGTTTTTAAATTCAAATCCTTTGAAAATAAATTCGATTTCTAAACCCGGTTCCGATTCTATTGATTTATATACGATTCCTTATCCTATCGATCAGACGAGAATTTAGTTTATTTACCTTAGTAAAACTGAGGACTATGACCCCTTATATGTTTACTTCGGCGAATAACTCTTGGACTCGTGCATTCGAACTTGTGTGGTGATTTTCACTGTTTTGAGTATGAACCAACAATGGGTTCGTAAATATTCGAGAATAGCGAGTGGTTATAGGACATTTAACTATTTTCTTATATTAACTTTCTCGGTGTAATTTATACTCACCGGATCGATGCAGTCCTTTTATGATTTATGTTTTTATGGTCCTCGATCGCCGGAGAGGGATTTACGATTCTTGGATTTCACTTCTGGGACTTCGGTCCAACTTTTATGATTTATGTTTTTGTGGTCCTCGATCGCCCTAGTGGGATTTACGATTCTTGGATTTCACTTCTGGGACTTCGGTCCAACTTTTATGATTTATGTTTTCGTGGTCCTCAATCGCCCGAGAGGGATTTACGATTCTTGGATTACACTTCTGCGACTTCGATCCAACTTTTATGATTTATGTTTTTGTGGTCCTCGATCGCCTGAGTGGGATTTACGATTCTTGGATTTCACTTCTGGGGCTTCGGTCTAACTTTTAGTATTTATGTTTTTGTGGTCCTCGATTGCCCTAGTGGGATTTACGATTCTTGGATTTCACTTCTGGGACTTCGGTCCAACTTTAATGATTTATGTTTTTGTGGTCCTCGATCGCCCGAGGGGATTTACGATTCTTAGATTTCACTTCTAGGACTTCGGTCCAACTTTTATGACATCAATCATCAATTTGATTTATGTTTTACATTTATTTGTCAATTCTGATTGTTATATGCTCTTTTCTTGCCATGAGATTTATTTCCTCTGTCATTTCCTATTGTGTGCTACTATTTGAATGTTGCATTCTACATTAGTTAGGAGATTATTTAGAGATAGTTATGTTGACATGCCATGTTTCATATTTGTTTATGATTAGGTATTATTATTAGAATCATGTCGTCCTGCGTTATATGTCTTATTATCTCAGTTTATTTGATAAGTACAGCTAGACTGATCCGTTTATTGTTTATTATCTTATAAATAATACTCAGGTCAGGCCAAGTCATTTTAGGTGCTCCTTTGGGTCTCATCGCTGGATTGATCTTCCGCTTTCGGCTTGTTCTCTGTCTCTGAAGCTTTATATACTTTTGTACCTATGACATTATCTATCGTTGTGTGCATATTCTTTTATTTAGATCATGGTACATGTATTAGTGGATCTTGGTTGACCACTAACTTGTTGTACACATTCTTGGCTTATTCATATCTACCCCGCTTTTGTGATATGATTATTCTGTGTCTGGCTGTGATATATAATATTGTTGTTGTCTATTTTATACTGCCTTCCGGATTACATATAGCCATTGTGTAGTTGCCCTATGTGCCAAATGATCATGTCGAAATTTTAATCGGTATCAGAATTCGATGTGCATACCTCACATGGAGTAATCATACAATCGGTCGTTCTTCACAAACCTCATTCTCCGTTATGGTCTACGACATTTCTCTGAAATGAACTGGACGATAATGGGTATAGAGGCGGGGCACTATAATAAATCTCTGTAGACCTAGGACATAAAATAATACTTTATTAACCGTGCGAACCATGTAATTATCCCCTATAAATACATCATTATGTACTCTCTTTTTTTCCAGAATATAAGCTTTCCTCCTCCCAAACAAAACTGAGACTTTCCTTCTTCAATTTTTTTTTTGAAAACTCCTCTTCTTCAAAAACGTGAGCTCCAGTATGTATTAAAATCCGCACCCTTTCCTTCCACAAGCAAAACTCTATTTCACATAAAATAAAAAGTTGGAACGTTCTGTGTGGAAGCTTTGGTGGTGGCGACGGTGGGTCAGTGCATGTTGCATTCAAGTTTGCATGGGTGGAGAACTGGAGTATCAACGTTCGTGTAACACAACAGGTTAGGCGTGCACCATTCAGTGAGGGAGTAGTGACGGCTTGGGTGAATAACGAGATGGGGTGAAAAAACAGTGATGAAGGGGAAATGGGTTCGAAAGATAAGAAGCGGGGATGTGATCGCATGGTTGTGTTCAAAAGAGAAAAAAACAACGTATGTTGCTACTATGCTACATGGGGAAGAAATAGGAATGGGGGACGTGGGTTTGAACATGGTATTAGGGAGAGCATTGGGTCATTGTATATCTGGGTGAGCCCACATATATTAAATAAAGGATACGTTGGGTAAGAAGCAAAAAAGGGAATAGCAGGCTTTCGAAATTTTGGGGAAGGATAACTATGCATGTGCAGTTTCGTATTGAGAGGCGGGCTGAACGAAAATTGTAACGACCCAGGCGATTTTCGGCCCAGAAAATCGACATAAATACCTTCACCGTAACTCATGCCGATCCTCCAACACCGAAACCACTGGATAGTTATTAGAAAGAATTTAGAGGGTGAGATAAGGTAGAAAGAAATATAAGAATAGAAGAAGATGAAGAACCAATACCACAACACAGAATCAGAGTCTCACATCGCAGCGGAACAAAATATAATATGGAAATAAATCTTCGTTGAGAGCTTTCAAAATTACTTACAGTAGCAGAGTACATCAACATATCTGGACAGTTATATAACCTGTCCTCATATACAATCACACAGCGGAACAGTAGCTATATATATAACCATACGTTTGAACTCTTCCAGCTTGTCTCTGGACTTCGCAGCATCCGGTAACCTGGACCTGTACACTCCGGCCTAACCCGAGCATTTACAAAACACCGGGTCAGTCTGGTGAACCAGAGTGAGATAAACTCGCACAGTATTAAGGTATCACACAACTTGATTTTAAAGTAAAAATCTTTTCGAAAGAAAAGGATAATCGTAAGACCGAATCCACACATAAATACGGATGGTTTTTACCTTACGATAACCCAAAACAGTTTGAAATCAATAACTTGTCTGATATTATAATAGTGTCTAAACACAAGTAAATATAAATCTAGCGGAACGCTTGCATCTCACGCTCCACATATATAGTATACAATCAAAACCGCAGGCGCTTATTGGAGATTGGATTCCGACCTTGACAAGGTATGGGACCACCTGCCGATAGTGTATCTCTAGAGGCGAATACACTGGGTTCAACAAGAACGTCTTGCAACCCGGCCCTCACATGACCGACCACTCATTTCGCTTGAGTGTATCGAATGTATATCACCAACGGTTGGGCTCAAACCACCGTTTCCTGAAAAGGGACAACATCGATAGATTAAAGAAGCAAAAGGAATTTCTCTAGATAGGTGATTATACACCCTAATGGGAGCGACCCACATAGCCATGCTGCCTGCCCGATTTTTGTCATTCCCCGGTTGATGAGGCTTGAGGCTACGCTTTATCAGCACATCACATTCACTTCGAATGTCACATCGTCAGATCCATCAACAATCACTAATTGACGTCCACAACAATACATTATGTGTTAGCTGAAAGAAGTTTCCTTCTCCGCTTCCACTCTTGGTATGGTTGAAGAAATCAATGTACGTGACCTTTTCTGGAAATACTCTGTCAGACATTCATCCATACAAGTCACCCAGGAACAGGATGAACCGAAGGTACCCTCCTACTGCATTCTAGGAATCACCCTGAGAATCAATAGCAAGAAGTCCTTGCACTCCGTAGATTCCAACCACGACAGAATCACAGTATATCTCTTATTGCAAATCAGAGATTTTAAGTGATCCTTCCGCTTAGGAAGATCCACGGTCTTCAATAGCTCTATCTCGAATCAGCATCTTTAACGTATTCGTATTTGCTGGACGGAATGGTTTTCGAATATATATTCGATCCCGGTCTTTCCATACCAACAATCGTATGGGCAAATTTTGATAGTTGGTTATTTAACTATCAAATAAAACAACCATTCATCCATAAAAGAAATGGATTCACTGATATAATACTCAGTATCATTTAGCCTCTTCACAAACCGTCCGTTAATTATATTCTTCAAATTTCCCAATATCTAAACATCGCTTTTACTTCTTATTATAAAATAAGAATATTCTCCAAATTTATCTTATTCAACTCATAAAGTTCCAAAGCAGTTTATAATATCATTCCCGGAAATCATAACTTTGTTTCCCTTAACTGTCCTTATTTATAAACTAATATCATTCTTAGATAATCGTGAAGTCGTTCAAGTTGGGGTATTTTAATTACCTCCCAGACCTTGACCAACTACATTCATGTCTTCAGAATAAATAGAAGTTTATTAATCACATGTTCCTTTGAAAATCCGATTTAAATCTCGACAAAGCTTCAATTCTAATTAGAATTCTTATGAAAATTCCTTAATATCTCATTATTATGATGTTACAAATTATTTCAACAATTCAAACCATTTGTTCAAAACCACATAAATAAAACTTTTATAAATCTCATATTAATACCTTATACAATTTTTATATTGATATACTTTTCAAATCCTTATATTGGCATTTCTCAAGATGATTCAACTTGTTAATTGTGCCAAACATTACAAACTTCATTTCAAAACTATTTCACTTATCACGTTCTCTTTAACTCGTACTCGACCACTTATTCGTCGTCTGCAACATATGATAATCCCTTTAAGAAAAATCTCATATCTTATTTCATTTGTAACCCATGTTATAAACACATTCACAACCCTTAATTTTATTTACTCACTCGATTTCATTTTCAAAACTTTAAATTTCCATTTACAAAACCTTTGTAAATTAACTACGATACTTACCATTCGTTTTCATTTACGCATCTTAAATTTTGTTTACAAATCTCATTTGTAATTCATCATCGACAACTAATATTCGTTGTCGTTATTCACATTCTTAACCTTATTTAAAATTCTGCCTTCAGTTAACATTCCGAACTTCGGAATATCACATTCCGAACATCGGAATAGGACTCACTTCGATTAATCATTCCGAACTTCGGAATACCACATTCCGAACCTCGGAATAAACTCACTTCCATTTATTTAACCAAATCTCATTTATAAATTCATAATCATACTTTCAACTTCGATTTCATTCAAAATATGAAACCCCATTTCCAAATCACCACTCATTTCCAACCCATTGATTATTTAATCTCATACACGAAATGTTATCACATTTCGTATTTGTTTGAAATGTCGTTTGCCAAAAATGATCATTTATTACAAAACATTTCTCTTTGAACTCTTTTACCCGTTCTCGTATACCCATGATTTAACTATTCCATTTTTCTATTTTGAAATCAGTTTAAAACTTCTTTTACGACCGTAAGGTCTTCACAAAACCATTTCAATATTTGAATAATCAACACGATCGTTTAACCGTTCATTTAATACATCTTGCATCCCTACTAGTTATATTTATATAAAATTGATAAATTTAACTTCGACTATTATTTTTACAATAAAAATCGTATTTCAAAACCATATAAAAATATATTTATATCTTTGAAAACATTCAAAATCTATTTACTACTGATTTCGAAAAGTCATTCCTTTTAGTCGACGGTATTAAAGAGGCAAATGGTTACTACAGTACCAAACGTGAAATATAAATTAATTTCACATTACCTAACAAACAATATAATCATATTGATAACGTTATTCAGTTCAAAATGGCCAATCAATATTTGGTTTCCATCTAAATAGATGACATGAACAGTTTAATAATAACGGTCAATAATAAATGTAACAGTCAATACTGGGATAATAACAGAAGTTCAAGCATTCAACCATTTATGTATAACGTTTATAGTGTTATAAACGTAACCACTGAGGTAAGTTACCTCACTTGGATTCAACCGTTAGAAATAACGATTAATTAAATTATACGAACGTTTAATTTAACTGTTTCAGTCCATATAAAATCAACAATGAACAACAAACAAACAACCATTAACAACCATAGCACACAATTATAAAACCCAACTTATATAAAATATAAGTAGAGGAAAAACTGAGTGAGTTTAACTCACCTTGGATTTGGTCATTGAATGGTTCGGTTATAATTAAATTAAACAGTCGTTTAATTCAATTACAAACTCCCGCTGTCTCTTGCACCGCCCATATCAATCCAGAAAGTAGTGTTCGAAAATATAATTTCAGCGTCGCTAATCCTGTTCCATTCGTCACTTGGATGAAAACAGTTTTGACCTCATGCAGCTGCTACACGCATCAAGCCTCTCCGCGCTGTACTCCACCCTCTTCCAGTTCCACTGTCCTGCACCTGCGCGTGCTTCCTTTCTCACGCATTTTTTTTTTTAAATGCGAAACCCATACCAAAAGAACAGCTCACCCCATTTCTGCCAACATATAGCACCTCCTCTCTGTTCAACAACAGACTGCATGTTTCCCCTTCCATTCTCTAATATTGCTTACTGCTCACTTTATACTCAAGCCCGTGGCCACCTTTGTTTCCCTCTCCGCCGAACTGCTGTGCACCGCTACTCCCACTTCTTCTTCTTCTTCCTTTTTTTTTTCTTCTCAATCTGCAGTTTGGGTTTTGTAAAAAATGGGAGAGATGCTTTCAGTTTAGTTTGGAAGAGGAGGAGCTGCGTTTTCTTTTTGCAAGAGAAAGTAAAAACTTGGTTTCCATGAACAATGAAAATGGACAGCAGTCTTTTATAGTGAGGCAGTACCGTAGCGGCCACGTTTTGGAGAAAATAGGTTTGTAGGAGAGACGTAGATTAGCTGGTGAGAAAAGACTGAAGACAAACTTTGTCGGCAAGCTATAGGAAATTTGGTCGGCAAGTAATCGATGTTGTGCGTAGCAAGGCATCGTGTTAATTAATATATATACATATATTTGGTTTGTTTAGTTTTCATTCGCAGTACAGTGTTTGCATATGACATCTCCAGGATTGCGTATAGGGTTCATTTGTTTGGGTTGCAAAGTATATTTGGATTTTCATGCATGTTTTGATTTGCACGCACCTAGTACTGTAGCATTTGGCTTGCATGCACGTTGTTTTTTTTTTTTTTTTGAATGCCATAATTTCGCTGTATGTAACGCGCACTGTATAGTACCATACGCCAAACAAAGCAACGTCCCCTCTAAATATATAATGCATGAATGCATGGTATGATTTTAATATTATTTTATTATTATGAAATGTGCATGGAGTTTTTCGTAAAATTAACATCCCATTTGACTTCTAATTCAAGAAGTGATACCTAATTCTAGCATAAAAAACTATTCCGGACTCAATGGGACAGGTTTCGTTGAATTCCGACACCGTTTGCGAAAATCCTTTAGAAAATATCGATGAAAAACACCGAGCATTAATTTCTTAAAATTACAGAAAAAATCCTAAAAATATGAGGCTTGACGTTTCACTAGACTTCTTCCTAAGGTTTCGTATGAAACTTGTTTCGTTGAATTTGAAGTCCGTTTGACCAGTTAACCATTCAAATAAAGTTACCTACACCACTATGTATTCATATATGAGCGTTGCAGACTGAAATAAAAATACAGTCGTGTTCAGTGAGGTGTCGCGATCCCAAAAATATAATAATACCGGTAGTTTAACTTATATTGTGAAATCCCAAAATGTTGTCACAGGGTGTAAAATACTCCAAATAAAAAGTTGCTTATTTAATTAATTAAAAATTACAGTAAAATTCTAAAAATTAAATTATCACTATGTCCCAAAAGAACCTTGGCTAAATTCGAAACCGGTATCTAGTTATATCGAATAAACCGTTACGGTCGATAAACGATTATGCCGCTGTTTTTCTGCCAAATTGATTTGGGCATAACTTCCAATCTACACGATGAAAACTCGATTTTTCTCTGCCGTTAGAAAGATATCATTCAACCGGTCCCGATATTTCTTGTTTCGAGGAAATCCGACTTATTTTGAACCCGGTACGACCCCTTGAAGTTTAAAACTCTATTTTACGAACTACCGCGCTGCTCTGAGCTCGTTTTATTTTATATATGAATATATATCGTTCAACTTCGTTTAAATAGCGATTAAAATCCATTTATATTCCCGATAAAATATTTAAAACCAATTTTAATTATTCAGATTCAACTGGTCAAATCACGGGTCGTTACATTCTTCCCCCCTTAAAATAATTTCGTCCTCGAAATTGCTAAGGTAAGAAATATGCTATAAATCCCGTTAATTTCCCAATCCAATTTTATTTTAAATCAACCAATTCGTTACTGTAAATAAATAATTTTAAAAATATCAAAAATTTTCTAACACTCTAAATTCCTGGAGAAATTCGGCAGAGTCTCCCCTGCACGGAGTGACATCTGCGATATCGCAGGAACACATAATATATACATCGACCAACGGTCGGGAAACAAAAATCAAAACCCCAAAATTTTATATTTTCGCGTAGGCGTACCTTTTCGAGTGCTATTGAGCATATTTGCTCAATGTATATGCGATTTATTCAACCGATATCAATCTGCCTAGTCCTTTGGCACCTATACTTAACTCAATTCACATATCAGTAATAGATATATGAAATTATGAGATAATATTTCACAGGTCAACGAGTATAACTGCACTAAATTCCAAAATCAAACAAATAGCATTGATTCATTATCAATTACGGGGTTAAACCATAAGTTCCAATCCATATGCAGTTTCATCCCAGTTAAATTATACTGGAATTTATTTCCCATATCTTCGTTAACCCATTGAATGAATTCTATTCAACTACTTGTCATCCAATAACAACCAATTCACAACCATCGACCAATACACAACCAAATAAACAAAATTTATTGAATTCACATTCAATATTAATATTTATTTTGGTTTCACACATTTGATTATTATTCATTCATTTAATTTCCAATTAAATTTAATTACAATATCATTCTGAAATTAATTACACTTAATCAAGTTAAGTAACAATTCAACTTTTTAATTTGATTTGAATCCCATTCAAATCGATCAAACACACTAATATCTCAATAATTTAATAAAAATTTTCTTTTCTATACAAAAATATAATTTGGGTAAAATTATTCTATTTACCCTCTTTTCAAAACAATACTGTGTTAATGGTCAGTTCAAAGCTTCTCAACACTTGAACCGATCAACAAACACAATACAAAACATTTGTATATAAAATTTACAAATACGCTCTCATATATATACACTCAACCTCGATCTAGGGTATTACTAACCCTATCTCTATCGAGTTACGCCACAGAGCCAAGGTTTTTACTAAACCAATTGCTCTGATACCACTGTAACGACCCAGGAATTCGAGTAGGCTTTTCAACCATCCTCTCCTCCCCCAAGGCAGAGGGCTAACCTCCCCCCGTGGCTTACAGAGGTACCTCAGAACTGCTTTTACGGCCAGCCTCGCGACTCGACCAACCCACATTGTCGAGAGATGTAGGGGTAAGAGTCTCCCGTTCGCCACCAAACGCGAAGCGAGGACCCCCTATCATCCGTACCAATTAAGCAACCAGCTCTGATACCACTGTAACGACCCAGGCGATTTTCGGCCCAGAAAATCGACATAAATACCTTCACCGTAACTCATGCCGATCCTCCAACACCGAAACCACTGGATAGTTATTAGAAAGAATTTAGAGGGTGAGATAAGGAAGAAAGAAATATAAGAATAGAAGAAGAAGAAGAAGAACCAATACCACAACACAGAATCAGAGTCTCACATCGCAGCGGAACAAAATATAATATGGAAATAAATCTTCGTTGAGAGCTTTCAAAATTACTTACAGTATCAGAGTACATCAACATATCTGGACAGTTATATAACCTGTCCTCATATACAATCACACAACGGAATAGTAGCTATATATATAACCATATGTTTGAACTCTTCCAGCTTGTCTCTGGACTTCGCAGCATCCGGTAACCTGGACCTGTACACTCCGGCCTAACCCGAGCATTTACAAAACACCGGATCAGTCTGGTGAACCAGAGTGAGATAAACTCGCACAGTATTAAGGTATCACACAACTTGATTTTAAAGTAAAAATCTTTTCGAAAGAAAAGGATAATCGTAAGACCGAATCCACACATAAATACGGATGGTTTTTACCTTACGATAACCCAAAACAGTTTGAAATCAATAACTTGTCTGATATTATAATAGTGTCTAAACACAAGTAAATATAAATCTAGCGGAACGCTTGCATCTCACGCTCCACATATATAGTATACAATCAAAACCGCAGGCGCTTATTGGAGATTGGATTCCGACCTTGACAAGGTATGGGACCACCTGCCGATAGTGTATCTCTAGAGGCGAATACACTGGGTTCAACAAGAACGTCTTGCAACCCGGCCCTCACATGACCGACCACTCATTTCACTTGAGTGTATCGAATGTATATCACCAACGGTTGGGCTCAAACCACCGTTTCCCGAAAAGGGACAGCATCGATAGATTAAAGAAGCAAAAGGAATTTCTCTAGATAGGTTATTATACACCCTAATGGGAGCGACCCACATAGCCATGCTGCCTGCCCGATTTTTGTCATTCCCCGGTTGATGAGGCTTGAGGCTACGCTTTATCAGCACATCACATTCACTTCGAATGTCACATCGTCAGATCCATCAACAATCACTAATTGACGTCCACAACAATACATTATGTGTTAGCTGAAAGAAGTTTCCTTCTCCGCTTCCACTCTTGGTATGGTTGAAGAAATCAATGTACGTGACCTTTTCTGGAAATACTCTGTCAGACATTCATCCATACAAGTCACCCAGGAACAGGATGAACCGAAGGTACCCTCCTACTGCATTCTAGGAATCACCCTGAGAATCAATAGCAAGAAGTCCTTGCACTCCGTAGATTCCAACCACGACAGAATCACAGTATATCTCTTATTGCAAATCACAGATTTTAAGTGATCCTTCCGCTAAAGAAGATCCACGGTCTTCAATAGCTCTATCTCGAATCAGCATCTTTAACGTATTCGTATTTGCTGGATGGAATGGTTTTCGAATATATATTCGATCCCGGTCTTTCCATACCAACAATCGTATGGGCAAATTTTGATAGTTGGTTATTTAACTATCAAATAAAACAACCATTCATCCATAAAAGAAATGGATTCACTGATATAATACTCAGTATCATTTAGCCTCTTCACAAACCGTCCGTTAATTATATTCTTCAAATTTCCCAATATCTAAACATCGCTTTTACTTCTTATTATAAAATAAGAATATTCTCCAAATTTATCTTATTCAACTCATAAAGTTCCAAAGCAGTTTATAATATCATTCCCGGAAATCATAACTTTGTTTCCCTTAACTGTCCTTATTTATAAACTAATATCATTCTTAGATAATCGTGAAGTCGTTCAAGTTGGGGTATTTTAATTACCTCTCAGACCTTGACCAACTACATTCATGTCTTCAGAATAAATAGAAGTTTATTAATCACATGTTCCTTTGAAAATCCGATTTAAATCTCGACAAAGCTTCAATTCTAATTAGAATTCTTATGAAAATTCCTTAATATCTCATTATTATGATGTTACAAATTATTTCAACAATTCAAACCATTTGTTCAAAACCACATAAATAAAACTTTTATAAATCTCATATTAATACCTTATACAATTTTTATATTGATATACTTTTCAAATCCTTATATTGGCATTTCTCAAGATGATTCAACTTGTTAATTGTGCCAAACATTACAAACTTCATTTCAAAACTATTTCACTTATCACATTCTCTTTAACTCGTACTCGACCACTTATTCGTCGTCTGCAACATATGATAATCCCTTTAAGAAAAATCTCATATCTTATTTCATTTGTAACCCATGTTATAAACACATTCACAACCCTTAATTTTATTTACTCACTCGATTTCATTTTCAAAACTTTAAATTTCCATTTACAAAACCTTTGTAAATTAACTACGATACTTACCATTCGTTTTCATTTGCGCATCTTAAATTTTGTTTACAAATCTCATTTGTAATTCATCATCGACAACTAATATTCGTTGTCGTTATTCACATTCTTAACCTTATTTAAAATTCTGCCTTCAGTTAACATTCCGAACTTCGGAATATCACATTCCGAACATCGGAATAGGACTCACTTCGATTAATCATTCCGAACTTCGGAATACCACATTCCGAACCTCGGAATAAACTCACTTCCATTTATTTAACCAAATCTCGTTTATAAATTCATAATCATACTTTCAACTTCGATTTCATTCAAAATATGAAACCCCATTTCCAAATGACCACTCATTTCCAACCCATTGATTTGTTAATCTCATACACGAAATGTTATCACATTTCGTATTTGTTTGAAATGTCGTTTGCCAAAAATGATCATTTATTACAAAACATTTCTCTTTGAACTCTTTTACCCGTTCTCGTATACCCATGATTTAACTATTCCATTTTTCTATTTTGAAATCAGTTTAAAACTTCTTTTACGACCGTAAGGTCTTCACCAAACCATTTCAATATTTGAATAATCAACACGATCGTTTAACCGTTCATTTAATACATCTTGCATCCCTACTAGTTATATTTATATAAAATTGATAAATTTAACTTCGACTATTATTTTTACAATAAAAATCGTATTTCAAAACCATATAAAAATATATTTATATCTTTGAAAACATTCAAAATCTATTTACTACTGATTTCGAAAAGTCATTCCTTTTAGTCGACGGTATTAAAGAGGCAAATGGTTACTACAGTACCAAACGTGAAATATAAATTAATTTCACATTACCTAACAAACAATATAATCATATTGATAACGTTATTCAGTTCAAAATGGCCAATCAATATTTGGTTTCCATCTAAATAGATGACATGAACAGTTTAATAATAACGGTCAATAATAAATGTAACAGACAATACTGGGATAATAACAGAAGTTCAAGCATTCAACCATTTATGTATAACGTTTATAGTGTTATAAACGTAACCACTGAGGTAAGTTACCTCACTTGGATTCAACCGTTAGAAATAACGATTAATTAAATTATACGAACGTTTAATTTAACTGTTTCAGTCCATATAAAATCAACAATGAACAACAAACAAACAACCATTAACAACCATAGCACACGATTATAAAACCCAACTTATATAAAATATAAGTAGAGGAAAAACTGAGTGAGTTTAACTCACCTTGGATTTGGTCGTTGAATGGTTCGGTTATAATTAAATTAAACAGTCGTTTAATTCAATTACAAACTCCCGTTGTCTCTTGCACCGCCCATATCAATCCAGAAAGTAGTGTTCGAAAATATAATTTCAGCGTCGCTAATCCTGTTCCATTCGTCACTTGGATGAAAACAGTTTTGACCTCATGCAGCTGCTACACGCATCAAGCCTCTCCGCGCTGTACTCCACCCTCTTCCAGTTCCACTGTCCTGCACCTGCGCGTGCTTCCTTTCTCACGCATTTTTTTTTTTTAAAATGCGAAACCCATACCAAAAGAACAACTCACCCCATTTCTGCCAACATATAGCACCTCCTCTCTGTTCAACAACAGACTGCATGTTTCCCCTTCCATTCTCTAATATTGCTTACTGCTCACTTTATACTCAAGCCCGTGGCCACCTTTGTTTCCCTCTCCGCCGAACTGCTGTGCACCGCTACTCCCACTTCTTCTTCTTCTTCCTTTTTTTTTTCTTCTCAATCTGCAGTTTGGGTTTTGTAAAAAAATGGGAGAGATGCTTTCAGTTTAGTTTGGAAGAGGAGGAGCTGCGTTTTCTTTTTGCAAGAGAAAGTAAAAACTTGGTTTCCATGAACAATGAAAATGGACAGCAGTCTTTTATAGTGAGGCAGTACCATAGCGGCCACGTTTTGGAGAAAATAGGTTTGTAGGAGAGACGTAGATTAGCTGGTGAGAAAAGACTGAAGACAAACTTTGTCGGCAAGCTATAGGAAATTTGGTCGGCAAGTAATCGATGTTGTGCGTAGCAAGGCATCATGTTAATTAATATATATACATATATTTGGTTTGTTTAGTTTTCATTCGCAGTACAGTGTTTGCATATGACATCTCCAGGATTGCGTATAGGGTTCATTTGTTTGGGTTGCAAAGTATATTTGGATTTTCACGCATGTTTTGATTTGCACGCACCTAGTACTGTAGCATTTGGCTTGCATGCACGTTGTATATATTTTTTTTTTTTTTGAATGCCATAATTTCGCTGTATGTAACGCGCACTGTATAGTACCATACGCCAAACAAAGCAACGTCCCCTCTAAATATATAATGCATGAATGCATGGTATGATTTTAATATTATTTTATTATTATGAAATGTGCATGGAGTTTTTCGTAAAATTAACATCCCATTTGACTTCTAATTCAAGAAGTGATACCTAATTCTAGCATAAAAAAATATTCCGGACTCAATGGGACAGGTTTCGTCGAATTCCGACACCGTTTGCGAAAATCCTTTAGAAAATATCGATGAAAAACACCGAGCATTAATTTCTTAAAATTACAGAAAAAATCCTAAAAATATGAGGCTTGACGTTTCACTAGACTTCTTCCTAAGTTTTCGTATGAAACTTGTTTCGTTGAATTTGAAGTCCGTTTGACCAGTTAACCATTCAAATAAAGTTACCTACACCACTATGTATTCATATATGAGCGTTGCAGACTGAAATAAAAATACAGTCGTGTTCAGTGAGGTGTCGCGATCCCAAAAATATAATAATACCGGTAGTTTAACTTATATTGTGAAATCCCAAAATGTTGTCACAGGGTGTAAAATACTCCAAATAAAAAGTTGCTTATTTAATTAATTAAAAATTACAGTAAAATTCTAAAAATTAAATTATCACTATGTCCCAAAAGAACCTTGGCTAAATTCGAAACCGGTATCTAGTTATATCGAATAAACCGTTACGGTCGATAAACGATTACGCCGCTGTTTTTCTGCCAAATTGATTTGGGCATAACTTCCAATCTACACGATGAAAACTCGATTTTTCTCTGTCGTTAGAAAGATATCGTTCAACCGGTCCCGATATTTCTTGTTTCGAGGAAATCCGACTTATTTTGAACCCGGTACGACCCCTTGAAGTTTAAAACTCTATTTTACGAACTACCGCGCTGCTCTGAGCTCGTTTTATTTTATATATGAATATATATCGTTCAACTTCGTTTAAATAGCGATTAAAATCCATTTATATTCCCGATAAAATATTTAAAACCAATTTTAATTATTCAGATTCAACTGGTCAAATCACGGGTCGTTACAAAAATGGTCTTCGGCCCTGTAGAAGAAAAAAGAAATATGAATAGAAAGAAAATAAAAGCAGCAGGGGTCAAATGAATTATGGAGAGAAGCAGAACGTCTTGCGCTGGAGTTCCAAGTGCTTTCTTTTCACCTTTAAAAGAAAGTTCCTGGGTAAATCATGAATTAGGTAATAACAGTTTAAACCTATTTCATGTCCAATAGCATATCACATTATGCCTAAACTATGCCAAAGTATAATGTATAACGTTCCCAAATATACTGACATGGCCAGTTTACGTTAATCATAACTTAAGGATTTATAGCTGCCTAACCTTATAAAAATGGCCTAATCATTTGAACAACGTACCGGTTATATTTATGTACGTGAATAACGGTTAATCATGTTATTTTAATTAAGGAATAATTAACTAATATTTAATTAAGTTGTTAATGAATTTTAATTTAAATAGTATAACTTATAATAATTATTACTTACTAGCACGCTAACAAAATAGGACCAAACTAGAGACATTGGAACCGTGTCGACGAGCATTTCATGTGGAGCTGGTTTGGACGGAGATGGAAGCAGCTAAGATTTTTAATTAAATTAAGCACATTGTTTAATTTAATTAAAATGAACAGTTTCAACGTCAAACGAGAATCAAAGTGAGTTATTCTCACTCAGTTCTCCTACTTATAATTATTTTAAGTCGAGTTAATATTTGTGTGTTATGTTTGCTAATTGTTGGTTGATTTGATGATTCTTTCAATGTGTATTAAATATTTTTATATCTATTATTTAAATTAAACATTTGTTCAATTTAAATTAAATGAAATCATTATTTTAACGATTATTTTCAATCGAGGTAATTTATCTTGTTGGTTACGTTTATCTCTACTGCTAATAAGGTAAATTCTTTTCACTAAATTACTTACGTCTTATTGAACTTCCCAAAGTACCCTTAACGTTTCCCATTATTCACCCTTCGCCCAAAGACTACCTCATGTGATGTCTCATCTTCCGCAATATTTTTCATCTCGTTGTGCTATCCCATTTTACCATTTTCCTCAAAATTTCGACCTACAATCGCCCAAAAGTTTCGTCTTCTCTGGTGCGATCTCAGATCAGCTTCTGCCTCAACAGCCATCCGCTTCTAAATCTAGAATCTCTTAAATGTTTTTTGGTTATCTCACGGAAATCGCCTACGTCTCCTCGCTCTCCCTCTCGCAAGCACATCGCCATTCATTTTGCGCGAGCTGGATTCAAGGTGAAATTCATCCTACTGTTTAGAAATATACGCTGTTTATGAATAAATTTACAGCCTAACTTAATATTTAAAGCTACTCTAACTTTGTCGCAACAATTTCCCTAAAATGATTGCATGTATGCTGGTTACGCCTGTTATTAGTGATCTACCTTTTAATTGTTCGGTTTCTTTTTTTTTCTTTAAGCAAGAGCAGTCACGGTAGAATGCTTGATTGTTTGCTTTCAGCGTAGAACCCTGATTTCTCTCTGATTTGTTTTACCAAATAACTGCTACATGTAATATAACGGGAAAAGGCTTTACCATTTAGATAGGTACATTAATTACATTATCAAGTGCAAGAAATGCAATAGAACTTAGGTTTGCCTGGAGGTGGAGCAAGTCTTTCAGTGGTGTGGTTCAATGAACACCTCATTATGATAGAAAAATAATTATCAGGCTTTATATTTTACCTTCTTTCATGGAGTATTCACTTATCTTAAACTAAACCTGAATTCTAAAGATGCAATTGGGAAGATTTGTATAGAACATTGATAATATCTAGAATTGTAAGAAAACAGATAGGTTCTCATTATTGAAGAAAGAAATAAGTTTGATGGACGGACCAAATGAGTGCAAAACAAACATTTTTTCTTTCTTTCTCCTTTATCATCTGGCCTATTGTTTATATTCATACTTCTCCATCCTATTGACTTTAAAACGTCTCATTGTCTTTTAGTATAAAAATGTTGCATATTCAGCATGTGTCAGTGCTTCCTGCTTCCTATCTTATTTGTTTTCAGATTTTGGATGTATGTTAATTTCTTATCCTGGATCTGTTAAAGCTTATAACGCACAAACTGTATATTCATTAACCATGACAGTTAATGATATTGAAATATTAAGATGTATATTTCATATTTGGACATATATTCTGCTGAATTTCTCTTGGCATCCATTCTAGAAATGCAATCTACAATGTTTTGTTCCATGCAAAGCTTCTTTATCAGCATAATCAGATTATTTTGTCCTTTGTTTTCCTATGTGTATCTAATGTATGCCTGGATTTCAATTGTGGGATATTCAGACAAAAAAACTAAAGCAAGATCTACTTGGACATGCAGATGAGGTATTCACTCTAGAATTCTTTCAAAGGAAATTACCATCTGGCCTTTGATTATATGCAAGTATCTTTTATGATTATAGAAGAAAAACAGAATAGACTGCTTACTATTTGGATAATAACATTTCTGTTTTTTATAACTGCTGATTTTCAGAAGAATAGGTTGCTGATTTTTCAACATGTTATTGAAAATAAAAGCATTCTATTCCACTGTATTTGATTTAATGATTTAATGAGGGTGATTTAGTAATTTAGTGAGGGTGAGGTTACAGTTTCAACTCGCTATTTGATGGCGTGGAAGTTGAATTTCAGGTTGGCAATGAAAAGGATGGAAGCAGCAGACTTGGTTGTGGTTAAAGTAGTACTTAAGATGACTGCGTGAAGTGTGTATTAGATTAGGGTTTGTTATGGAACACATTGAATGGAGTGTAGATTGAGGATGAGACTTAAGTGGAACTGTGGAAGGAAGGAAGGTAGGGCAGGTGATGGTGAGTTCGTGTACAGGTGGTAATGACGCTGGTTAGTTGATGTGGTGATGGTGATCACTAAGCCTTCGGGCTAAAACCACTCTTTTGTTACCTCATTGTGCCAGAATGAGTCACCAAGCATTTGTGCTAAATTAACTCAACAAATGTATCATTGCGTTCCAAACTCAAGATCAAGAACGAGGAAAAGCATCCCGCTTCTTGTGATCCCTCTTCTTGAGTCAAGGTATGTGTCATTAATTCCTTAATGTCATTTACCTTGTTTAGAGATTATTTTATTATGTTCTTTTGACATAAGTCGATCGTGTTCTTCGTTATCAAAAGATATCATTTGTGTTTTATTCGTAAGCTGATAAAGGAATTTTATTTCCTTTATGCCATCCCGAATGATTTGTTGAATTTTTATATTTTGCAAGATTTGCATGAATGTTAGAAATTGTGAGGACTTTCTTATGTTAACTTTTCCATGGGGTGCGTTAAGGATCTCGAACGAGATATAGGACGCCATGTTGTAGTTCGAAATTCCTAAACACCATTATGTGACAATCCGACATTCGAAATGATTCCTAAAATTAAAATTCACTTCTAATAAGTTAATCAAAATATTAATATTTTGGATTTTGCTATTTTCGTAATCGTTTGTTATTTTTCTAGATAATTTATTTCTAGATTTCCTTGGAGCAATTACAAGAATTTGAGTGGTTCAAGATTTTTAATTAGAAATTATCTTAAATCCTTTCTTTGAGCAAATTAAATAGCTCCAGGAACAACCCAAAAAGTTATTTATTTATGTCTCTTATTTCCGGATTTCAGAACTTATATTTTCGAGATTCCTAATCAATAAGAAATCTCGCATTATTCCTAATCCTTGTTCTTGATTTGCTTAAAAGAATATAGTATTCTTGTAACTCCATGGATCTTCTTATTTTCTCTGGTGAACGATCACTCGAGAGAGTGGGAGTCTTGTGGAGGGCGGGAAATTTGAGTTTTTGCGATCCATGGCAAACTCAATAATTCCTTTCTTTGAATCTATGATCTAGTCGATCATCCGGAAGTTCTATAGTCAATTCACTTATGGACTTAGGCTTGCGTTGTTCTTAGAAATGAATATCGAAAGGATGAGCTCTTTTGATATTCCTCCTTTGTTTGTTCGAATCATTTGAATTGACAATTGTCTCCGCACGTTTATTAACCCTTGTCAGTCAAATTTTTGAGGATTACGACCTCTTTGGTTTAGTCTCGTCTTGTTATAGAAATTGTATATTGCTTCTTTGATTAATTGCTGATGTTTTTGCATTTTGAGATTTTTGGCGGAAAATTATCTTAAATCTTGTTATTCCGAAGTGGTAAGTTGTGCACTACTTATCCATCATTTTCTCGATGTTTCTGGTTTTCTAAAATCGATACTCAAGTTTCTGAATATTAGGAATTTCGTATAATCCCTAATGATTCGTCCTCATGGTTATTAAATGAGATTTAGTACCTAGTTAGAAATCGATTTCCCCGAATAGTTATTTACTATTCCGTTACTAACCTTGAATCATTGATATTAGAATTGATTATTCCTTCGAGAATTTCTCTCTTTAGCTAACTTCGTTGGAATCTCTGAGTTGTTCTTTTGTGGGTGTCATCCACCTTGTCGCAAGACTAAAGTGTTGAAGTTCGGTGTTCGCTACATCGTCGTGATTGAGTTTTGGGAATGGAATAGTCAACCTCCGTAATTTCCCATCTCATATCCTATGAGAAATATCTACTATCGATGTTCTGCGTCTGTAAGACCCAGCCTTGTTGCTTCTTGAAAATTCCGAATTTGATTTGCAAGATTCCTATGTATTATACAAATTCTCATTCCTTTGATAATTGTAATAAGAGAGGAAAATCAATACGAATTCATAGCATTTATAAATTTTTCTGAAATTATTTTTCCCATTTGGAATGACTACCTTCATGGGTAATGAAGTTAGAGATTGAACCCTAGTTTTTATGATCTTGCGAGACGAAATTGGGATCTCACCTAGCCGTTGGTGTGATCTTTTCATTTCGTGTCGGTTCTTGTTATACCACTTGTGGTATAATTTTTGGTTGTTACCTATTACTTCAATCTTAAGAAATTGCGGGGACGCAATTCTTTTAAGGAGGGAAGTCTGTCACAACCCGCTCATTTCATGATAATAGATTTAAATATTTTATTTAAATTTATCGTCGTATCCGATGTGTCACTCAAAATGTCATTTTTCACAAATGATAAAATTAGGGCTCGGGACCACTTCCATTGAGTCCGGAACGTCATTCACAACTTTTTTGACTATAAGCATCGATATGTTTGGAGTTTCGGAAATTTGGGACTTTGGTTGGGTCTTGGTTTAGCTAAACCTAGCTCACTCCATATAACCAAATCAGCCTCCCTTCCTCTCATTCATTCCAAACACTTATAACAAAATGGAAATGGGGAAGGGAATGGGAAATTAAAATTCCTAAGCCCTAGCTTGATCTTGGAGCTCCAATTCTTGAGGAAATCATGTGTAGAGACTTGGGTAAGCTTCTCCATCTTCATCTCCATCTTGTTTCCTCTTCAATTTATGATCTTTTCTAAACTAATTCTTAGGAAATATTATGTATTCATGTGTAGATTGAAGATTTGGGTTGTTCTTGCTAGCTACTGGATTGATTTCTTGCTTCTAGCAAGAAAAGCTGAGTTCTTTTTGAACTCGCATCTATGCCATAAGACATTGGCTTGTACAAGTGTAACTTAGGACCATTTCATGTTGCATTTGCTTGTTGAATTGGTTAGGATAGTTTACACTTTTCGGTTCCTTAGTTCGAATTTCATTTGAAATAGAAAATTATGACATATGTTATTTACACGATCAATGCACATGATTTGAGTCCACTAAGTGGTGTTGTGAAGTACCGTTGTCGCATGCGGCAAGTTCTAAGACTTCACAATTCGCTTGTATCGCATTTATCGTTTTAGTTCGAAATTTGGTTCGTTTAGAACCTATAATCGAAATCTTTGCATTCGAGCTTGACGAGTCGATACGGTGGGTCGGAGAGGTCTTGTTGATGTCCCGAAGGAGTTACGAATCTCAACGATCGACGACGGATGCTCGCAGGGGTCGAATCCCCCTAGGTTCAACCTGGGCAACAGCCTAGGCTAGAATCGGTCGACAGGCCCAAAATGGGGCGGTCGACCGGTTTTGCTCCTATCTAAAAATGGTCGACCGCCACATTTTAACCGGTCGACCGGTTTTAGGCTGAGGACCAGAGGGACCTTGTCCACAGTCTAACCCCATCCGGGCTCTTTCCCGGCTAGAACTCTGGCCGTTCAGACTTCGTTTGTGAACTTCAGCTTCATAAATTCACATATTCCAACAGCTCGATTCATCGACTTTGATTCTCAATTGATTCTTCCAATGTTGGTACTTTTGGTCTATTCACATTGTTTAAGATGTGAATTGAATAAGTGATCATTCTAAAGCCCGTGCGCTCTATTTTGTATACCGAATTTATTCGATACTCTTGTTAATACGATTTACGCCATTAAAATGTGAATTATCGACTCGATATCCTTCGAGTCTATTCCGATATATTTTAAAACCTTCGGGTGCTAGTTTGGGATTTCGATTCGCTCATTGATTGAAATTACAACCGTTATCCCCTTGATTTCCTGTATGTTGTTGTAATGTGAGTTTATGTTTTATGATTTTTGTGTTCCCTTCGCTACGGCGAAGATTTTTATGAATACTTGAACCACAATGGATAACGGGGTTTTATATTGTCAATGGGCATTGAACCAACGTTTAATCAGTTTTTAAATTCAAATCCTTTGAAAATAAATTCGATTTCTAAACCCGGTTCCGATTCTATTGATTTATATACGATTCCTAATCCTATCGATCAGACGAGAATTTAGTTTATTTACCTTAGTAAAACTGAGGACTATGACCCCTTATATGTTTACTTCGGCAAATAACTCTTGGACTCGTGCATTCGAACTTGTGTGGTGATTTTCACTGTTTTGAGTATGAACCAACAATGGGTTCGTAAATATTCGAGAATAGCGAGTGGTTATAGGACATTTAACTATTTTCTTATATTAACTTTCTCGGTGTAATTTATACTCACCGGATCGATGCAGTCCTTTTATGATTTATGTTTTTATGGTCCTCGATCGCCGGAGAGGGATTTACGATTCTTGGATTTCACTTCTGGGACTTCGGTCCAACTTTTATGATTTATGTTTTTGTGGTCCTCGATCGCCCTAGTGGGATTTACGATTCTTGGATTTCACTTCTGGGACTTCGGTCCAACTTTTATGATTTATGTTTTCGTGGTCCTTAATCGCCCGAGAGGGATTTACGATTCTTGGATTACACTTCTGCGACTTCGATCCAACTTTTATGATTTATGTTTTTGTGGTCCTCGATCGCCTGAGAGGGATTTACGATTCTTGTATTTCACTTCTGGGGCTTCGGTCTAACTTTTAGTATTTATGTTTTTGTGGTCCTCGATTGCCCTAGTGGGATTTACGATTCTTGGATTTCACTTCTGGGACTTCGGTCCAGCTTTAATGATTTATGTTTTTGTGGTCCTCGATCGCCCGAGAGGGATTTACGATTCTTAGATTTCACTTCTAGGACTTCGGTCCAACTTTTATGATTTATTCTTTTGCGGTCCTCGATCGCCCGAGTGGGATTACGATTCTTGGATTTCACTCTCCGGGGTCATGACTCGGCTTCGTGCGGAGCTTCGGCTCAAACCATGGGTTCGCTACCTAGAGATCGTTTCTCACCTTTGTATGATGTTTCTGGATTTCTAAAGAATTTTCGATTCTTGATTACTTTGATGTGATGCGCATCAATCATCAATTCGATTTATGTTTTACATTTATTTGTCAATTCTGATTGTTATATGCTCTTTTCTTGCCATGAGATTTATTTCCTCTGTCATTTCCTATTGTGTGCTACTATTTGAATGTTGCATTCTACATTAGTTAGGAGATTATTTAGAGATAGTTATGTTAACATGCCATGTTTCATATTTGTTTATGATTAGGTATTATTATTAGAATCATGTCGTCCTGCGTTATATGTCTTATTATCTCAGTTTATTTGATAAGTACAGCTAGACTGATCCGTTTATTGTTTATTATCTTATAAATAATACTCAGGTCAGGCCAAGTCATTTTAGGTGCTCCTTTGGGTCTCATCGCAGGATTGATCTTCCGCTTTCGGCTTGTTACTCTGTCTCTGAAGCTTTATATACTTTTGTACCTATGACATTATCTATCGTTATGTGAATATTCTTTTATTTAGATCATGGTACATGTATTAGTGGATCTTGGTTGACCACTAACTTGTTGTACACATTCTTGGCTTATTCATATCTACCCCGCTTTTGTGATATGATTATTCTGTGTCTGGCTGTGATATATAATATTGTTGTTGTCTATTTTATACTGCCTTCCGGATTACATATAGCCATTGTGTAGTTGCCCTATGTGCCAAATGATCATGTCGAAATTTTAATCGGTATCAGAATTCGATGTGCATACCTCACATGGAGTAATCATACAATCGGTCGTTCTTCACAAACCTCATTCTCCGTTATGGTCTACGACATTTCTCTGAAATGAACTGGACGATAATGGGTATAGAGGCGGGGCACTATAATAAATCTCTGTAGACCTAGGACATAAAATAATACTTTATTAACCGTGCGAACCATGTAATTATCCCCTATAAATACATCATTATGTACTCTTTTTTTTTTCCAGAATATAAGCTTTCCTCCTCCCAAACAAAACTGAGACTTTCCTTCTTCAATTTTTTTTTTTTGAAAACTCCTCTTCTTCAAAAACGTGAGCTCCATTATGTATTAAAATCCGCACCCTTTCCTTCCACAAGCAAAACTCCATTTCACATAAAATAAAAAGTTGGAACGTTCTGTGTGGAAGCTTTGGTGGTGGCGACGGCGGGTCAGTGCATGTTGCATTCAAGTTTGCATGGGTGGAGAACTGGAGTATCAGCGTTCGTGTAACACAACAGGTTAGGCGTGCACCATTCAGTGAGGGAGTAGTGACGGCTTGGGTGAATAACGAGATGGGGTGAAAAAACAGTGATGAAGGGGAAATGGGTTCGAAAGATAAGAAGCGGGGATGTGATCGCATGGTTGTGTTCAAAAGAGAAAAAAAACAACGTATGTTGCTACTATGCTACATGGGGAAGAAATAGGAATGGGGGACGTGGGTTTGAACATGGTATTAGGGAGAGCATTGGGTCGTTGTATATCTGGGTGAGCCCACATATATTAAATAAAGGATACGTTGGGTAAGAAGCACAAAAGGGAATAGCAGGCTTTCGAAATTTTGGGGAAGGATAACTATGCATGTGCAGTTTCGCATTGAGAGGCGGGCTGAACGAAAATGGTCTTCGACCCTGTAGAAGAAAAAAGAAATATGAATAGAAAGAAAATAAAAGCAGCAGGGGTCAAATGAATTATGGAGAGAAGCAGAATGTCTTGCGCTGGAGTTCCAAGTGCTTTCTTTTCACCTTTAAAAGAAAGTTCCTGGGTAAATCATGAATTAGGTAATAACAGTTTAAACCTATTTCATGTCCAATAGCATATCACATTATGCCTAAACTATGCCAAAGTATAATGTATAACGTTCCCAAATATACTGACATGGCCAGTTTACGTTAATCATAACTTAAGGATTTATAAATGCCTAACCTTATAAAAATGGCCTAATCATTTGAACAACGTACCGGTTATATTTATGTACGTGAATAACGGTTAATCATGTTATTTTAATAATTAACTAATATTTAATTAAGTTGTTAATGAATTTTAATTTAAATAGTATAACTTATAATAATTATTACTTACTCGCACGCTAACAAAATAGGACCAAACCAGAGACATTGGAACCGTGTCGACGAGCATTTCATGTGGAGCTGGTTTGGACGGAGATGGAAGCAGCTAAGATTTTTAATTAAATTAAGCACATTGTTTAATTTAATTAAAATGAACAGTTTCAACGTCAAACTAGAATCAAAGTGACTTATTCTCACTCAGTTCTCCTACTTATAATTATTTTAAGTCGAGTTAATATTTGTGTGTTATGTTTGCTAATTGTTGGTTGATTTGATGATTCTTTCAATGTGTATTAAATATTTTTATATCTATTATTTAAATTAAACATTTGTTCAATTTAAATTAAATGAAATCATTATTTTAACGATTATTTTCAATCGAGGTAATTTACCTTGTTGGTTACGTTTATCTCTACTGCTAATAAGGTAAATTCTTTTCACTAAATTACTTACGTCTTATTGAACTTCCCAAAGTACCCTTAACGTTTCCCATTATTCACCCTTCGCCCAAAGACTACCTCATGTGATGTCTCATCTTCCGCAATATTTTTCATCTCGTTGTGCTATCCCATTTTACCATTTTCCTCAAAATTTCGACCTACAATCGCCCAAAAGTTTCGTCTTCTCTGGTGCGATCTCAGATCAGCTTCTGCCTCAACAGCCATCCGCTTCTAAATCTAGAATCTCTTAAATGTTTTTTGGTTATCTCATGGAAATCGCCTACGTCTCCTCGCTCTCCCTCTCGCAAGCACATCGCCATTCATTTTGCGCGAGCTGGATTCAAGGTGAAATTCATCCTACTGTTTAGAAATATACGCTGTTTATGAATAAATTTACAGCCTAACTTAATATTTAAAGCTACTCTAACTTTGTCGCAACAATTGCCCTAAAATGATTGCATGTATGCTGGTTACGCCTGTTATTAGTGATCTACCTTTTAATTGTTCGGTTTCTTTTTTTTTTCTTTAAGCAAGAGCAGTCACGGTAGAATGCTTGATTGTTTGCTTTCAGCGTAGAACCCTGATTTCTCTCTGATTTGTTTTACCAAATAACTACTACATGTAATATAACGGGAAAAGGCTTTACCATTTAGATAGGTACATTAATTACATTATCAAGTGCAAGAAATGCAATAGAACTTAGGTTTGCCTGGAGGTGGAGCAAGTCTTTCAGTGGGGTGGTTCAATGAACACCTCATTATGATAGAAAAATAATTATCAGGCTTTATATTTTACCTTCTTTCATGGAGTATTCACTTATCTTAAACTAAACCTGAATTCTAAAGATGCAATTGGGAAGATATGTATAGAACATTGATAATATCTAGAATTGTAAGAAAACAGATAGGTTCTCATTATTGAAGAAAGAAATAAGTTTGATGGACGGACCAAATGAGTGCAAAACAAACATTTTTTCTTTCTTTCTCCTTTATCATCTGGCCTATTGTTTATATTCATACTTCTCCATCCTATTGACTTTAAAACGACTCATTGTCTTTTAGTATAAAAATGTTGCATATTCAGCATGTGTCAGTGCTTCCTGCTTCCTATCTTATTTGTTTTCAGATTTTGGATGTATGTTAATTTCTTATCCTGGATCTGTTAAAGCTTATAATGCACAAACTGTATATTCATTAACCATGACAGTTAATGATATTGAAATATTAAGATGTATATTTCATATTTGGACATATATTCTGCTGAATTTCTGATGTATATTTCATATTTGGACATATATTCTGCTGAATTTCTCTTGGCATCCATTCTAGAAATGCAATCTACAATGTTTTGTTCCATGCAAAGCTTCTTTATCAGCATAATCAGATTATTTTGTCCTTTGTTTTCCCATGTGTATCTAATGTATGCCTGGATTTCAATTGTGGGATATTCAGACAAAAAAACTAAAGCAAGATCTACTTGGACATGCAGATGAGGTATTCACTCTAGAATTCTTTCAAAGGAAATTACCATCTGGCCTTTGATTATATGCAAGTATCTTTTATGATTATAGAAGAAAAACAGAATAGACTGCTTACTATTTGGATAATAACATTTCTGTTTTTTATAACTGCTGATTTTCAGAAGAATAGGTTGCTGATTTTTCAACATGTTATTGAAAATAAAAGCATTCTATTCCACTGTATTTGATTTAATGATTTAATGAGGGTGATTTAGTAATTTAGTGAGGGTGAGGTTACAGTTTCAACTCGCTATTTGATGGCGTGGAAGTTGAATTTCAGGTTGGCAATGAAAAGGATGGAAGCAGCGGACTTGGTTGTGGTTAAAGTAGTACTTAAGATGACTGCGTGAAGTGTGTATTAGATTAGGGTTTGTTATGGAACACATTGAATGGAGTGTAGATTGAGGATGAGACTTAAGTGGAACTGTGGAAGGAAGGAAGGTAGGGCAGGTGATGGTGAGTTCGTGTACACGTGGTAATGACGCTGGTTAGTTGATGTGGTGATGGTGATCACTAAGCCTTCGGGCTAAAACCACTCATTTGTTACCTCATTGTGCCAGAATGAGTCACCAAGCATTTGTGCTAAATTAACTCAACAAATGTATCATTGCGTTCCAAACTCAAGATCAAGAACGAGGAAAAGCATCCCGCTTCTTGTGATCCCTCTTCTTGAGTCAAGGTACGTGTCATTAATTCCTTAATGTCATTTACCTTGTTTAGAGATTATTTTATTATGTTCTTTTGACATAAGTCGATCGTGTTCTTCGTTATCAAAAGATATCATTTGTGTTTTATTCGTAAGCTGATAAAGGAATTTTATTTCCTTTATGCCATCCCGAATGATTTGTTGAATTTTTATATTTTGCAAGATTTGCATGAATGTTAGAAATTGTGAGGACTTTCTTATGTTAACTTGTCCATGGGGTGCGTTAAGGATCTCGAACGAGATATAGGACGCCATGTTGTAGTTCGAAATTCCTAAACACCATTATTTGACAATCCGACATTCGAAATGATTCCTAAAATTAAAATTCACTTCTAATAAGTTAATCAAAATATTAATATTTTGGATTTTGCTATTTTCGTAATCGTTTGTTATTTTTCTAGATAATTTATTTCTAGATTTCCTTGGAGCAATTACAAGAATTTGAGTGGTTCAAGATTTTTAATTAGAAATTATCTTAAATCCTTTCTTTGAGCAAATTAAATAGCTCCAGGAACAACCCAAAAAGTTATTTATTTATGTCTCTTATTTCCGGATTTCAGAACTTATATTTTCGAGATTCCTAATCAATAAGAAATCTCGCATTATTCCTAATCCTTGTTCTTGATTTGCTTAAAAGAATATAGTATTCTTGTAACTCCATGGATCTTCTTATTTTCTCTGGTGAACGATTACTCGAGAGAGTGGGAGTCTTGTGGAGGGCGGGAAATTTGAGTTTTTGCGATCCATGGCAAACTCAATAATTCCTTTCTTTGAATCTATGATCTAGTCGATCATCCGGAAGTTCTATAGTCAATTCACTTATGGACTTAGGCTTGCGTTGTTCTTAGAAATGAATATCGAAAGGATGAGCTCTTTTGATATTCCTCCTTTGTTTGTTCGAATCGTTTGAATTGACAATTGTCTCCGCATGTTTATTAACCCTTGTCAGTCAAATTTTTGGGGATTACGACCTCTTTGGTTTAGTCTCGTCTTGTTATAGAAATTGTATATTGCTTCTTTGATTAATTGCTGATGTTTTTGCATTTTGAGATTTTTGGCGGAAAATTATCTTAAATCTTGTTATTCCGAAGTGGTAAGTTGTGCACTACTTATCCATCATTTTCTCGATGTTTCTGGTTTTCTAAAATCGATACTCAAGTTTCTGAATATTAGGAATTTCGTATAATCCCTAATGATTCGTCCTCATGGTTATTAAATGAGATTTAGTACCTAGTTAGAAATCAATTTCCCCGAATAGTTATTTACTATTCCGTTACTAACCTTGAATCATTGATATTAGAATTGATTATTCCTTCGAGAATTTCTCTCTTTAGCTAACTTCGTTGAAATCTCTGAGTTGTTCTTTTGTGGGTGTCATCCACCTTGTCGCAAGACTAAAGTGTTGAAGTTCGGTGTTCGCTACATCGTCGTGATTGAGTTTTGGGAATGGAATAGTCAACCTCCGTAATTTCCCATCTCATATCCTATGAGAAATATCTACTATCGATGTTCTGCGTCTGTAAGACCCAGCCTTGTTGCTTCTTGAAAATTCCGAATTTGATTTGCAAGATTCCTATGTATTATACAAATTCTCATTCCTTTGATAATTGTAATAAGAGAGGAAAATCAATACGAATTCATAGCATTTATAAATTTTTCTGAAATTATTTTTCCCATTTGGAATGACTACCTTCATGGGTAATGAAGTTAGAGATTGAACCCTAGTTTTTATGATCTTGCGAGACGAAATTGGGATCTCACCTAGCCGTTGGTGTGATCTTTTCATTTCGTGTCGGTTCTTGTTATACCACTTGTGGTATAATTTTTGGTTGTTACCTATTACTTCAATCTTAAGAAATTGCGGGGACGCAATTCTTTTAAGGAGGGAAGTCTGTCACAACCCGCTCATTTCATGATAATAGATTTAAATATTTTATTTAAATTTATCGTCGTATCCGATGTGTCACTCAAAATGTCATTTTTCACAAATGATAAAATTAGGGCTCGGGACCACTTCCATTGAGTCCGGAACGTCATTCACAACTTTTTTGACTATAAGCATCGATATGTTTGGAGTTTCGGAAATTTGGGACTTTGGTTGGGTCTTGGTTTAGCTAAACCTAGCTCACTCCATATAACCAAATCAGCCTCCCTTCCTCTCATTCATTCCAAACACTTATAACAAAATGGAAATGGGGAAGGGAATGGGAAATTAAAATTCCTAAGCCCTAGCTTGATCTTGGAGCTCCAATTCTTGAGGAAATCATGTGTAGAGACTTGGGTAAGCTTCTCCATCTTCATCTCCATCTTGTTTCCTCTTCAATTTATGATCTTTTCTAAACTAATTCTTAGGAAATATTATGTATTCATGTGTAGATTGAAGATTTGGGTTGTTCTTGCTAGCTACTGGATTGATTTCTTGCTTCTAGCAAGCAAAGCTGAGTTCTTTTTGAACTCACATCTATGCCATAAGACATTGGCTTGTACAAGTGTAACTTAGGACCATTTCATGTTGCATTTGCTTGTTGAATTGGTTAGGATAGTTTACACTTTTCGGTTCCTTAGTTCGAATTTCATTTGAAATAGAAAATTATGACATATGTTATTTACACGATCAATGCACATGATTTGAGTCCATTAAGTGGTGTTGTGAAGTACCGTTGTCGCACGCGGCAAGTTCTAAGACTTCACAATTCGCTTGTATCGCATTTTATCGTTTTAGTTCGAAATTTGGTTCGTTTAGAACCTATAATCGAAATCTTTGCATTCGAGCTTGACGAGTCGATACGGTGGGTCGGAGAGGTCTTGTTGATGTCCCGAAGGAGTCACGAATCTCAACGATCGACGACGGATGCTCGCAGGGGTCGAATCCCCCTAGGTTCAACCTGGGCAACAGCCTAGGCTAGAATCGGTCGACAGGCCCAAAATGGGGCGGTCGACCGGTTTTGCTCCTATCTAAAAATGGTCGACCGCCACATTTTAACCGGTCGACCGGTTTTAGGCTGAGGACCAGAGGGACCTTGTCCACAGTCTAACCCCATCCGGGCTCTTTCCCGGCTAGAACTCTGGCCGTTCAGACTTCGTTTGTGAACTTCAGCTTCATAAATTCACATATTCCAACAGCTCGATTCATCGACTTTGATTCTCAATTGATTCTTCCAATGTTGGTACTTTTGGTCTATTCACATTGTTTAAGATGTGAATTGAATAAGTGATCATTCTAAAGCCCGTGCGCTCTATTCTGTATACCGAATTTATTCGATACTCTTGTTAATACGATTTACGCCATTAAAATGTGAATTATCGACTCGATATCCTTCGAGTCTATTCCGATATATTTTAAAACCTTCGGGTGCTAGTTTGGGATTTCGATTCGCTCATTGATTGAAATTACAACCGTTATCCCCTTGATTTCCTGTATGTTGTTGTAATGTGAGTTTATGTTTTATGATTTTTGTGTTCCCTTCGCTACGGCGAAGATTTTTATGAATACTTGAACCACAATGGATAACGGGGTTTTATATTGTCAATGGGCATTGAACCAACGTTTAATCAGTTTTTAAATTCAAATCCTTTGAAAATAAATTCGATTTCTAAACCCGGTTCCGATTCTATTGATTTATATACGATTCCTTATCCTATCGATCAGACGAGAATTTAGTTTATTTACCTTAGTAAAACTGAGGACTATGACCCCTTATATGTTTACTTCGGCGAATAACTCTTGGACTCGTGCATTCGAACTTGTGTGGTGATTTTCACTATTTTGAGTATGAACCAACAATGGGTTCGTAAATATTCGAGAATAGCGAGTGGTTATAGGACATTTAACTATTTTCTTATATTAACTTTCTCGGTGTAATTTATACTCACCGGATCGATGCAGTCCTTTTATGATTTATGTTTTTATGTTCCTCGATCGCCGGAGAGGGATTTACGATTCTTGGATTTCACTTCTGGGACTTCGGTCCAACTTTTATGATTTATGTTTTTGTGGTCCTCGATCGCCCTAGTGGGATTTACGATTCTTGGATTTCACTTCTGGGACTTCGGTCCAACTTTTATGATTTATGTTTTCGTGGTCCTCAATCGCCCGAGAGGGATTTACGATTCTTGGATTACACTTCTGCGACTTCGATCCAACTTTTATGATTTATGTTTTTGTGGTCCTCGATCGCCTGAGAGGGATTTACGATTCTTGGATTTCACTTCTGGGGCTTCGGTCTAACTTTTAGTATTTATGTTTTTGTGGTCCTCGATTGCCCTAGTGGGATTTACGATTCTTGGATTTCACTTCTGGGACTTCGGTCCAACTTTAATGATTTATGTTTTTGTGGTCCTCGATGCCCGAGAGGGATTTACGATTCTTAGATTTCACTTCTAGGACTTCGGTCCAACTTTTATGATTTATGCTTTTGCGGTCCTCGATCGCCCGAGTGGGATTACGATTCTTGGATTTCACTCTCCGGGGTCATGACTCGGCTTCGTGCGGAGCTTCGGCTCAAACCATGGGTTCACTACCTAGAGATCGTTTCTCACCTTTGTATGATGTTTCTGGATTTCTAAAGAATTTTCGATTCTTGATTACTTTGATGTGATGCGCATCAATCATCAATTTGATTTATGTTTTACATTTATTTGTCAATTCTGATTGTTATATGCTCTTTTCTTGCCATGAGATTTATTTCCTCTGTCATTTCCTATTGTGTGCTACTATTTGAATGTTGCATTCTACATTAGTTAGGAGATTATTTAGAGATAGTTATGTTGACATGCCATGTTTCATATTTGTTTATGATTATGTATTATTATTAGAATCATGTCGTCCTGCGTTATGTCTTATTATCTCAGTTTATTTGATAAGTACAGCTAGACTGATCCGTTTATTGTTTATTATCTTATAAATAATACTCAGGTCAGGCCAAGTCATTTTAGGTGCTCCTTTGGGTCTCATCGCAGGATTGATCTTCCGCTTTCGGCTTGTTACTCTGTCTCTGAAGCTTTATATACTTTTGTACCTATGACATTATCTATCGTTATGTGCATATTCTTTTATTTAGATCATGGTACATGTATTAGTGGATCTTGGTTGACCACTAACTTGTTGTACACATTCTTGGCTTATTCATATCTACCCCGCTTTTGTGATATGATTATTCTGTGTCTGGCTGTGATATATAATATTGTTGTTGTCTATTTTATACTGCCTTCCGGATTACATATAGCCATTGTGTAGTTGCCCTATGTGCCAAATGATCATGTTGAAATTTTAATCGGTATCAGAATTCGATGTGCATACCTCACATGGAGTAATCATACAATCGGTCGTTCTTCACAAACCTCATTCTCCGTTATGGTCTACGACATTTCTCTGAAATGAACTGGACGATAATGGGTATAGAGGCGGGGCACTATAATAAATCTCTGTAGACCTAGGACATAAAATAATACTTTATTAACCGTGCGAACCATGTAATTATCCCCTATAAATACATCATTATGTACTCTCTTTTTTTTCCAGAATATAAGCTTTCCTCCTCCCAAACAAAACTGAGACTTTCCTTCTTCAAATTTTTTTTTTGAAAACTCCTCTTCTTCAAAAACGTGAGCTCCATTATGTATTAAAATCCGCACCCTTTCCTTCCACAAGCAAAACTCCATTTCACATAAAAAAAAAAGTTGGAACGTTCTGTGTGGAAGCTTTGGTGGTGGCGACGGCGGGTCAGTGCATGTTGCATTCAAGTTTGCATGGGTGGAGAACTGGAGTATCAGCGTTCGTGTAACACAACAGGTTAGGCGTGCACCATTCAGTGAGGGAGTAGTGACGGCTTGGGTGAATAACGAGATGGGGTGAAAAAACAGTGATGAAGGGGAAATGGGTTCGAAAGATAAGAAGCGGGGATGTGATCGCATGGTTGTGTTCAAAAGAGAAAAAAACAACGTATGTTGCTACTATGCTACATGGGGAAGAAATAGGAATGGGGGACGTGGGTTTGAACATGGTATTAGGGAGAGCATTGGGTCGTTGTATATCTGGGTGAGCCCACATATATTAAATAAAGGATACGTTGGGTAAGAAGCACAAAAGGGAATAGCAGGCTTTTGAAATTTTGGGGAAGGATAACTATGCATGTGCAGTTTCGTATTGAGAGGCGGGCTGAACGAAAATGGTCTTCGGCCCTGTAGAAGAAAAAAGAAATATGAATAGAAAGAAAATAAAAGCAGCAGGGGTCAAATGAATTATGGAGAGAAGCAGAACGTCTTGCGCTGGAGTTCCAAGTGCTTTCTTTTCACCTTTAAAAGAAAGTTCCTGGGTAAATCATGAATTAGGTAATAACAGTTTAAACCTATTTCATGTCCAATAGCATATCACATTATGCCTAAACTATGCCAAAGTATAATGTATAACGTTCCCAAATATACTGACATGGCCAGTTTACGTTAATCATAACTTAAGGATTTATAGCTGCCTAACCTTATAAAAATGGCCTAATCATTTGAACAACGTACCGGTTATATTTATGTACGTGAATAACGGTTAATCATGTTATTTTAATTAAGGAATAATTAACTAATATTTAATTAAGTTGTTAATGAATTTTAATTTAAATAGTATAACTTATAATAATTATTACTTACTCGCACGCTAACAAAATAGGACCAAACCAGAGACATTGGAACCGTGTCGACGAGCATTTCATGTGGAGCTGGTTTGGACGGAGATGGAAGCAGCTAAGATTTTTAATTAAATTAAGCACATTGTTTAATTTAATTAAAATGAACAGTTTCAACGTCAAACGAGAATCAAAGTGAGTTATTCTCACTCAGTTCTCCTACTTATAATTATTTTAAGTCGAGTTAATATTTGTGTGTTATGTTTGCTAATTGTTGGTTGATTTGATGATTCTTTCAATGTGTATTAAATATTTTTATATCTATTATTTAAATTAAACATTTGTTCAATTTAAATTAAATGAAATCATTATTTTAACGATTACTTTCAATCGAGGTAATTTACCTTGTTGGTTACGTTTATCTCTACTGCTAATAAGGTAAATTCTTTTCACTAAATTACTTACGTCTTATTGAACTTCCCAAAGTACCCTTAACGTTTCCCATTATTCACCCTTCGCCCAAAGACTACCTCATGTGATGTCTCATCTTCCGCAATATTTTTCATCTCGTTGTGCTATCCCATTTTACCATTTTCCTCAAAATTTCGACCTACAATCGCCCAAAAGTTTCGTCTTCTCTGGTGCGATCTCAGATCAGCTTCTGCCTCAACAGCCATCCGCTTCTAAATCTAGAATCTCTTAAATGTTTTTTGGTTATCTCACGGAAATCGCCTACGTCTCCTCGCTCTCCCTCTCGCAAGCACATCGCCATTCATTTTGCGCGAGCTGGATTCAAGGTGAAATTCATCCTACTGTTTAGAAATATACGCTGTTTATGAATAAATTTACAGCCTAACTTAATATTTAAAGCTACTCTAACTTTGTCGCAACAATTGCCCTAAAATGATTGCATGTATGCTGGTTACGCCTGTTATTAGTGATCTACCTTTTAATTGTTCGGTTTCTTTTTTTTTCTTTAAGCAAGAGCAGTCACGGTAGAATGCTTGATTGTTTGCTTTCAGCGTAGAACCCTGATTTCTCTCTGATTTGTTTTACCAAATAACTGCTACATGTAATATAACGGGAAAAGGCTTTACCATTTAGATAGGTACATTAATTACATTATCAAGTGCAAGAAATGCAATAGAACTTAGGTTTGCCTGGAGGTGGAGCAAGTCTTTCAGTGGGGTGGTTCAATGAACACCTCATTATGATAGAAAAATAATTATCAGGCTTTATATTTTACCTTCTTTCATGGAGTATTCACTTATCTTAAACTAAACCTGAATTCTAAAGATGCAATTGGGAAGATATGTATAGAACATTGATAATATCTAGAATTGTAAGAAAACAGATAGGTTCTCATTATTGAAGAAAGAAATAAGTTTGATGGACGGACCAAATGAGTGCAAAACAAACATTTTTTCTTTCTTTCTCCTTTATCATCTGGCCTATTGTTTATATTCATACTTCTCCATCCTATTGACTATAAAACGACTCATTGTCTTTTAGTATAAAAATGTTGCATATTCAGCATGTGTCAGTGCTTCCTGCTTCCTATCTTATTTGTTTTCAGATTTTGGATGTATGTTAATTTCTTATCCTGGATCTGTTAAAGCTTATAACGCACAAACTGTATATTCATTAACCATGACAGTTAATGATATTGAAATATTAAGATGTATATTTCATATTTGGACATATATTCTGCTGAATTTCTGATGTATATTTCATATTTGGACATATATTCTGCTGAATTTCTCTTGGCATCCATTCTAGAAATGCAATCTACAATGTTTTGTTCCATGCAAAGCTTCTTTATCAGCATAATCAGATTATTTTGTCCTTTGTTTTCCCATGTGTATCTAATGTATGCCTGGATTTCAATTGTGGGATATTCAGACAAAAAAACTAAAGCAAGATCTACTTGGACATGCAGATGAGGTATTCACTCTAGAATTCTTTCAAAGGAAATTACCATCTGGCCTTTGATTATATGCAAGTATCTTTTATGATTATAGAAGAAAAACAGAATAGACTGCTTACTATTTGGATAATAACATTTCTGTTTTTTATAACTGCTGATTTTCAGAAGAATAGGTTGCTGATTTTTCAACATGTTATTGAAAATAAAAGCATTCTATTCCACTGTATTTGATTTAATGATTTAATGAGGGTGATTTAGTAATTTAGTGAGGGCGAGGTTACAGTTTCAACTCGCTATTTGATGGCGTGGAAGTTGAATTTCAGGTTGGCAATGAAAAGGATGGAAGCAGCGGACTTGGTTGTGGTTAAAGTAGTACTTAAGATGACTGCGTGAAGTGTGTATTAGATTAGGGTTTGTTATGGAACACATTGAATGGAGTGTAGATTGAGGATGAGACTTAAGTGGAACTGTGGAAGGAAGGAAGGTAGGGCAGGTGATGGTGAGTTCGTGTACAGGTGGTAATGACGCTGGTTAGTTGATGTGGTGACGGTGATTTGGTAGTGTGAATGTGTTTGCAGGTTGGGAGAAGTCTAATGTAGGTGCTGTAATGATAAGTGAAACTGGTTATTTATGTTTAGGGGAGAAAAAGTGAAGAATGCTCTGCAAAACGAAAAGGCTACTAAACCTGAAAATCAGGCTGTCATTTTGTGCGAAAATGATATTAGCCTCAGGATTTTGCACCCTCCCTGAATTATACCCCTCCAATTTGAGATCCACGTCTTTTGACTTATAAATGTCTGGAAGAGTAGCATCTCCCTTTGCAAAATCCAAGATGTAACAGTGGTAGAAAATGAAATGGATAGAATTGGAGCTATGTAACAAAGAATGGAGATCGTAGGGATGTTAACCAATGCAATGTAAAACCTGCCAGTAGAAATGAAATGTAAACAAGTCTGAATTGAAATGCAGAAATGAAATCTATTTTTAGTAAAACTCTTGCAGTAGAAACAAAATGAAGACATCTTGCTTCTAATGGTGCAAAACTTGAAAACGAGATTTGTTGCTTAATAAAAAATATTAAAATAAAAATTAAAACAATAGAAATCAAGTGTTATTTGGTTTTCCCGGTTTGTAGCATAACACTACAATTTTTTAGAAAATAAAATTAAAACAATAGAAATCACAGTTTTATCAATGTAAAATCAAGTGTTATTTGGTTTTTCGGACGGAGTGATTCATTAGCTTATTTTAGTCTTGGCTCTTGCGCAGTGGTAATTTTTTCCTGTTTAGAAAATTTTATGTTTATGCTAAAACCAAATCTATGGTTGTCCTTTTCAAATGGATTTGCACTCACATATACATTGATTTTTTTTTTTCATTAATTCATGTAAACGGTTTCATAAATTTATTTATAGATTAATAAAAAACTATTGTACATGAGCAGAAATCCAAAATTTGCATAGATTATAAATGGTCTTTGTTTATTCATTTATAAATGATTTTTTTTTTCTTTGGTTTACAAATTCACGTCTAAGAAAATAATGTGTTTGAGTTATCTTTTCTCATTTGTCATACGTAGATTGACATTGTTGTAGTGTAAGAACATAAGAAAACAATTGTGTTGTTTCAAACTGATGTGTGAATTATCAAATATGTTGTGTTATGATTTCTTTAAATGTCTACACAACCTTATATTTAAACAAGAAAACCATAATATGGAAACAAGAGCATCTTAGTATGATAATAAATGTCGTATTGCAGATCAGTTTTTGTTTTGGCTTCAACCTTTGCTAAAAGCATAGCAAAAGACGTAGAATCTGTATCAAGCAAAGAAACTGAGAAATTCGAAGACCGTGAAGTTGTTGAAAGCTCTGTATGTTTTAACCGTCCCTACTTTACATAGGTTCAAATATTCGTGGCCATTTATATCATGTTATGATTAATATGTCCACTGATGTATATAATACAATGTTATAATAATCATTGGTTTTCCAGCCTAATGTGGCCAATGATCAGGTAAGAACCCCTAAAATATACCCTTTCTCCTTCTCTTTCTTCCTTTTTTTTAATCGTATCCAAATAAAACATACTCTTTGAATATCCTACACTCAATTACAGTGAGACATCCTCTTTCGTTAGCAAATATGTGATGCCTTACCAAACGTTAAATCACTGACCAAAGTGTAGAAGAATCATCGATTTGATTGACATGGAATGCCAATTGAACTTGATGTATAACCAATGAACTAATTGGGTAATAAATAATGCTCAGTTTAATCTCTTTTTTTTTTTTGTTGGAGAGAAGTTTGATTTCGACTAAATGTCACAGTTTCACGTAAAAGGTTATGCCTCAATATACAAATATCAAACTGCAAGTTATCGCTCTTTGGATTTTGTTATACTTATACATACATATCACACGCGCGAGCACATGGATTTGATTTTCTTAATGTACAATAGTTTTGACTGCAACAATTTGATTTTTTGTCATCTTTTAAGGTTGAGATCGTATTTGATTTCCTTCTTCTGATTTTGGTAATATTTGAGGATTTGGAAAAGAGGTGAATATGTAATAATGTAATAGTTTTTACAAACAACAAATGGATAGCTGTTGAGCTCAGCTGAAATAAGCTAGGCATTATGCAAGCGTATCTTTTTTCTTTTATCTTTGTATTATTGGTTTAAATTCAACTTCTTATTTGAAACTTTTAGTTACTATGATTATTGTATGGTATTATGTTTATTAAATATTTCATACCATAAGCAATGTAATACGTGTGTTTTATGGATCTGTGTCTGCATAAAATAAGAACATGAAAGATGTAAAACTTACACCTAATTAATGCACATTTTATTTCTCTTTATTTTGCTGGAATGTTACTCCTTCTAAATATAACTTAATTAATGGCACCTAATTCATAACATTGCATTACATACTGTTCTCTTGATTTTGACCAGAAGTCCTTCCAAACAATGTCTGTATAACTATCTTTTACTACTGTTGAATTAATTTGAAATGCTAATCTATAATCTGCCATTCGATCGGTGATTTTGCTATTTTATTACTACCAGCATGTATGAGCATCTATAAGATGTTTTAAATATAAAAAAGCATCATTTGGGAGAACATAACAAATGCTTAGATGTCTTAAATATAGAAAAGAATCATTTGGGAGAACATAAAAAATCCTTACTTAGCATTCACACAATCGTAAAGCATAAAATAGTAACATCCATTCAGCTAAAATAATGGTTGTATATCATATTAGTTTCCAAACTTATGAACATTCATGTCATGCGTTTACATTTTCAAATATATAATAAATATGAAATTTCAGAACATATAGGAGATGTTATGAATATTCATGACACGCTATGCTAAGCTATGTCCTAACATGAAAGTGTAATTGTGATGTTGTATGCATGCAATATCCTGGACAATAAAATTTATTGTAAAAAAAAAATAGTTAGATCATGGACAATAAAAATATAAAATTTGCCTTGCATTTTGAAATTACCACCAAATGGCATAGTGTATTTAAGTTAATATTAGAGCTATAACCAATAGTATAGTATGGTATGATTTGAATTTACTTTGGTCTTAAGTATGTTAAAATAATTTTTAAAATCATATGATTAGTCACTCTGTTTTATCAGCGCATTTGTTGTTCTTTGAAAACAATATATTTAACTACCTCAAGGCCTATAGACTTACCAATCAAATCAATGTAGTGACATTTATTTAATGCATTTCGAAGAAAAAACAGGTATGCATCAATAAATGAACGATTTCGGCATCATCAATGCATATTATTTAAATAATTCTTTATTTAAATAATGTATTGTTTGTGTACCTATGTTCTTTTTTAACAGTAATAACTTATGCATTCGAATTGTAACTCATTTCTTTTTCTGTAGAAAACCCATGAATGGTGAATGCAAAGGAGAGCATGTGACATGGATTGACATGAATTTGGTAAAATAGAGGTGAAGAAATTTACTTCATATTTCAGTCATGTCCTTTTAAATTTTCAATAGATTGCTCTTGACTTTTACAGCTATTATTCAAGTAACAATCTGGTCAGCTTATAGCAGTGACATGCTCATCAAATTTTTTTTTTTTTTTAATTTAAATACCTTTTGTTATTTGAATATCCAAGTTTAATACCTAACATTCCCTTTTCGTTGCACCTGGTAGTCAATGTTAAAAATTACTTCTTAAAGCTAATGCTTTCCATGCAAGTTTGTTTGCATCTTTATTATTCCAAAGACCTTGAATCAAGTTCCTAAATATTCTGTAACATTCAAGTATGTCCATATTTTACAGAGTCATGTAATGTTATATACCTATGCTTTTACCTCAGAAGATACCTATGCTTTTACCAAATTAGCTTGAATCATCACTTTTGTTGTACCATTATTACTTGAATTAATACTGAGTTGTCAACAGACCATGTAGATATAACCCACTACCAAATATGAAATAAAGTGAGGAAATAATTAAATCTACTTTCATTGAATAAATAACAATTCATTACATGTCAACATTACTACTGCACAACAACAAAAGAGGTTAAAAGTAAGACCTCCATTCATTTCTTCTATTACCTAATTTAAATTCAAAAGGAAATGATTTTCCTAATATTTGTATTTCATCTTTCTAGAAAAAAGTTAATGACTAAATTCAATTAACCATAGTATCAGATCCCATGTACAAATAGCTTCCAATTCCCTCCTTGATTTATTCATTCAGTGAAAGAAAGTGGTGGTCATTCAGTTGAGGAAGCACTGTTCAATGAAAGAAGGTTTAATTTGCAATTTTGATTGCTGTTGATTCCAGTAGGCATGGGCTGCGATGACCAAGTCCAGTAATTCTTAAGGAACAGGCTTGCCCCGCCTTTGTGGAGGTGATATTTTCGCTGTATGTACCAAAATTTTCCATTTTTCCTATCAGATTATACATATCGGATTTTTGAGAAATGTGGTGGTCATTTACTATTGTCCATCTAACAGTTGAATACAATCGAATGTAATGTTATTTTACAGAATCGTGTATTGTTCAGTTCGGTAATGGTTTGTGGTGATGTAACTCGTGACCATCAATCGCAGACCAGGAAAGCATTGGGCATTAGGCAATATTAGAGGCGTGGAAGAAGCTGAACGACCATGAAGCAAAATGAGGACACTGGAATGGCAAAATTTGAAAATTTGACGAAACATTATGTGATTTTTTTTTTTTTTTTTTTTTTTTTTACATTACTATGAAAGATATCATGCCCTAAGGCACAAAGTTGTTGTTAAATTTGATACTTAATAATTGTGTTCTTTTTGTTATGTGTATCTTTTTACCATAATTTGATATGATTTCTCCAAATAAAATTTTAATATAAAATCAACTGTTTCTGTATGCAGTCAGGGTAAGTCTCTCTAGATCTCTTATATCTGTAATAATTAGTAGTTGTCAACTGCTCACCGTTTTGCCATGAATACAAAATCATATGCTCTTCTACCCCTGCAAGTGATCATCAGAAGTAAAAAAATTAAACAACAATCAAATGTTACATATTATGGTTTATTTTTTAAATGGATGCAGCACAGCCTATTTATGCGCAACTATGATTCACATCAGTTATTGTTATATGTACTACTAATAAAATGGTAAATTTTAGTATAATAACTATTTTACCCATTTCAGAGACGTTGCTGAAAAAGCTACATATGTTTAGGCTGCATGTCTATCCTTTGTTTGAAAGTTAGTTTTGTGGTCAATAAACTTAAGTTGCTGTCAGATCATTTGAATATTTGTATTCTCTTCCTCTACTCATTTCTTTTCCATATGCTCTTGCTTGGCAAAAACATGAACTGGATATTGAGCTTGAAAATTGCCATGAGTCGCAGGCTTCTCAAAGCTCAAGATCAGACAAGTGGGATATGAAATATGTGCACATGATAAGCATGTACCCTTGAAACGACAACTAAGGAAAACTTCTTTTTTTTTTTTTTTTTTTTTTTTTTTTTAAGGGGTATATATTGCAAACAAAAGGGAGAATCTAACCATTCTCCAAAGGCTCACAAAAACGGTTCTGCTAACAGCTGAAACCGTGCACACACGAAGAAGAAAAAAGTACAAAAAATGACAACACAAACAAAAGATGTCCAGAAGGAGTGGTCCGCCGATGAAGGCTCCGCTCTGATCCTAGTAGATGACACGGATCCCATAACCTGGGTGGAAGGAGCTGGTAAAGAGCTCAAAAAATATCCAAGGTCCCGAGTAGCCACCGAAGCTCCGGCTGATCCAGCGCTCCCACCAAGAAGAAGAGAAACAACCTGCAAGAGCACCTAACAGATCCTGCTCAGCAACCTGTACAACAAGACCTGAACAACTAACAAACAAAGTCAGTACGGTTGGGGGGAGGGGGGGGGGGGGGAAGAGAAGGTAAGGAAAAGAAAAGCATACTACCCACACAAAACCAAAATCAGCCTATACCTTGTCTCGGGTGGAAATTAGCGTTGATACATCAAAGTAAGTAGCCAACCTCCTAGATCGGGATCCTATAACACCTCTGAACAGCGTACCCCGAAACGCGATGAAAGCATCATTCCTAATTTTCCGGATGATGGTCGGAGGGTCCATAGCCTCTTCGTCAAAGATTGCCTTGTTCCGCGCACACCAGATGTGCCAACAAATCAAACAAGGAATTAGACGAAAGAGGCTCGCTCGTAGACTTTTATCTGAGATGCTAGTCCACCAAAATCTCAGGAAGTCTTCAAACGAGTTTGCATTACAGCGACAACCTAGCAGGTTCCCAAAGTAATTCCAAACATACCTAGCACAAGCCCTAGACATCAACAAGTGAAAAGAGGTTTCGGTGTTGCCAGCTCTGCAACATCTGGAAACGAACGGGATGCCGATTCTCTGAATATTCTCATCCAGTGGCAAACCATTATGCATGGTTTTCCACATAAAAAGAGATACCTTCGGTGGAATACGGACATTCCAAATAAAGGAGAAAAGAGGAAGCTCAGGCGTCGGATACCGCACAGAGTTCCATGCAGCAGAAAGCGAGAAAGGATTACCGTCCCAAGAGGTACCCCCGCCATGAGCATCTGATAAGGCCTTCACGGATTGCATCTGTTTCCACGTCTCACTAGCATAGGACGGGACACCAGCGTAATGCGTACTTGCCAACCTTCGGTACTTGGCGTGAAGGAACGTAGCCCAAAGGGAGTTGTCCGCTTCAAACCTTACCCAAAGCTTGCAAGCAAAGGCCACACAGACGTCTTTAGGATTTCGGAGGCCAAGGCCTCCCTCGCTTTTGGGACGACAGATAATGTTCCAAGAGATCCATTGATGATGAGAACTGTTATCCTTGGATCCCCAGAAGAAAGAAGACACTAGAGAACGGTACGAGCGGAAAAAAGAATCCGTGGGAGTCATAGTTGCAAAGACATGAGATCCCATGGATTCTAGGACTGACTTAATGAGAACAAGCCTACCAGCCTGAGAAAGTAGGGTAGCATTCCATTTAAGGATCTTTCCCCCAACTTTATCAGTGATAGGATCGAAAACGGCGTTGAGCTTCCTTCCTTGATATAAAACAATGCCGAGGTAAGGAAGTGGAAGCAAAGCCTTCTTAAATCCAGAATAAGACTCGATCCAAGCAGCTCTAGCAGCCGTAAGATCTTTCGCGGGAACAAAGCAGCTTTTGGAAGAGTTAACGAGTTACCCCGAGCATCTCTCATACTGCCGAATGAGGCCGAAGAGGCCTTGAAAAGACTGACGACTCCATTAGTAAAAATGATTATGTCATCAGCAAAGGATAGAGAAGAGATTAGAGGACAACCACTAGGGATGCCGAATCTGTGAACCCGCCCAGCAATCATAAGGCAGTGCAATCCCCGAATAAAAGCCTCAGCGACAAGGACGAACGGAGTAGGGGAGAGTGGGTCTCCTTGACGAAGTCCTCTCTCAGCCCTGAAGAAACCGGTGGTCGATCCGTTGATGAGAACGGAGAACCAACAGTTGAATATAAGCCTCCAAACAACATCTATAAGGGGCTCCGGAAAACCGAAAGCCCGAAGGATCTTAATGATGAAGTACCAAGACATGAGATCATAGGCCTTAGCCATATCCAGCTTGACAACAACATTAGACCCGCGAACTTCCTATCGATTTGGGAAATCAGCTCCTGCGCTAAAAGGACGTTATCAGTGATTAAACGTCTTTAACAAAACCAGCTTGGGAGGAAGAGATAAGACACTCAAGAAACGGAGCTAACCTAGAGGTTAGAACCTTCGAAATGACTTTGTTGGAAAAATTACACAAACTAATAGGCCTAAAGTCAAAGCAAGAAGTAGGGTGGTCACATCTGGGGATGAGTATCAGGTTGGTTGAAGTCCACCCCACGGGGAGTTCTTCATCGGAGAAGAAGGACTGAATGGCAAGACAGAAGTCCTGCTGGATGATAGGCCAAACACTTCTGTAGAAAATCCCGTTGTAGCCATCGGGCCTGGGCGCACTGTCCTTGCTAAGAGCAAATACGCAAGCGCGTATTTCATCTGAGGTCGGAGGAGTAGCAAGGTCCGAGTTATCAGACGGGAGGATAAGCCGAGGAATGAAGGCAAAAAGGGAAGGATCAGACACAGAGACGGAAGGAGCGCCGAGGAAGGACTGGAAGTGTGATAGAATAGTATCTTTGACCTTAGTAGGGGAGGAGGTTAAAGATAAATCCGGGTGGAGAATCTGAGAAATGGCGAGACGCCTATTCTTCTTACGAATCGAAGAGTGAAAAAAACTTGAGTTCGAATCGCCTTCAACAATCCATTTGATCCTGGCTTTTTGGCGCAGATGGTCTTGCTCAATGCGAAGCTCAGACGAGTAGGCTAGTTAGGTTGTTGCCCACGCCTCCTTATTGGCGAAAGAGGGTGCATCATCAAAAGCCGCTTCCGCAAGAACTAGGGTTTCTTCAGAAGCTCTGAAACGATCAAAGATGTTCTTGAAAACAAGTGATTCCACGTCTTAAGACAAGTCTTCAGACGCTTCAGCTTGTGAGAAAACACAACACAAGGGGCACCGCTCAACGGGGAGTTCCAAGATTCTTCCACAAGGCTGTGAAAGGAGTGATGAGATCTCCACATACTCTGGAATCTAAAGGAGGAAGGGCCGGAAAGCGAAAGGGAGGAGCAGGACAGAAGCATAGGGGCGTAGTCGGAGAAGGTGCGGTGAAGGTGAGCGACAGAGTACGAGAAAGGCAGACAGAACCAGCCTTCCGAAGCGAAGACCCTGTCAAGCCTTGAGAAGATCCGGCTAGAACCTTCCTGGTTGTTACACCAGGTGAAGGCCGAGCCGGTAAAGGATGCTTCCGCAAGACCCGAGTTGATAATGAAATCGTTGAAATCCGCTATCGCCAGACGGTTAACCACGATTCCTCTTCGTTTCTCTGCTTGGCTAGCTACTATGTTGAAGTCGCCACCTACTACAGATACAGAGAAACCTAAAACGGATAGAGAGAGATAAACGGCCCAATGGGTTTGTCTATCAAATCTGTCGCACTTAGCATAAACCGTGGAGAACAAGAAAGACGAGGCGAGGGAGGAGGACGAACAAGCTACGATAGAAGCTGATCCGAGTCGAACAGAGGCTGAACAACAAGATCTTTGGACCATAGGATCCAAATCTTGTCGGACACATTAGCTTTGGCACCGCCAAAGCCTAGGGACAATATAGACTTGGTCAACTTTTCTGGCCCCATCATAGGTTCCAGAAGTGCTACCAACCAAACAAAATGCTTCTTGACAATGCGCTTAAGTCTCGCCAGAGACTCGTCATTGCCAATACCACGAACATTCCAGAAGAGAAAGTTCGCCATCAAAACCCGGAAGAAAAGCGGAAAAGGCAATCAGAGGGGAGGGAGACTACACCCACCCCCAGCCTCAACAACGATAAAGAGTGTGTCGAGTAGATCTAACGATCTGCTCGGACGCCGCTATAGAGCATGTGTGAATGGTGCGAGGGGTGCACGGGGCCGTACGCCTCCGACGCCCGGATGGACGGCAAGTCGGACCAGGTGAAGAAACACCGGCCGAGGCGACAACATCAGACGAGGATAAGCGGTGACGAGACGGACATGAATTCATAGTAAGACAAGATAGTCGGCCGTTGATGGTCGCTATTTCTGCCTTACTAAGCAAAGGGTAAGAGATAAGGGGGGTGACAGACTAGAGGACGACACAGCAGAAAAAGTGTCGAAACTGGAAACAAAAGCGGGAAAAGAGAAGTAGCCTAAATATCGATAGATCGGACACCAGCAGACTAAAGAGGTAGAAGGTAGAGTAAGGAGGCCACTGCCCAGGTTAGACGAATAGTGGGCCGACGAAGGCACCGCTATTCGCCTACAAAAAGGGTGCCACCCACACCACTCGCATACCTCGGAGGTAAGTTGCCAGTAAAACCCACTGGGCAACGCGAATAAAAACCTCAAGAGATGAAACACAAATGACACTAAAAAGGCCACATAGAGACTCAAAAAGACAGCCTGGTCGAAAACCCAAGCGATGCTCCGCAGCCAAAAAGAGACAAAAACCAAACGAAGAAGGAACGGTCCGAAAAACCGTAACCGACCCAACAACGAAAGCCGTCGGTCCACAAACGGCCCAAAACGCCAACCAAACCCAGCCAAGATCAAAAGCAAAACAACAAGGCCAACCGAGCCAGCCAATACTGAACTGATCCAAGTGAGGAGGCACAACAAGCACACCCGCACATGACCACACACACACATGACCCGACCTGCTCACATCTGAAGATGGATGAGGAAAGGTGGGGAGCACACACAACAGTGTGACAACGCTCACAGACACACACAAACCACAGTCCAACCACCAAAGACCAAAGCATGGAATAACTGCTGAAAACGGCAGTAAACCAGAGGCTCAGCAAAACTAGAAGAGCAAAACCCAAAGAAACAATCACGGTTTGAAACAGAAACCATGCTGGATGAAACGCAGGGGACATAAGGCACAAGAACTGCCACATAAAAATCAATTGCGGTAAGAAGACAAGAGTTGAGAGCCATACCTCCCTGCTAATGATTGCACCAAGATTGATGCAAAGATTACCAAACAATACCGCTCCAGGACCAACAACCAAGCATGAAGAGCCTGCATCCTTTACCTGACCACACAAGACCAAACCATCCCAGAGTACCGAAGATCCCGGCACATCAACTAGATGAACTGCCACCGAGCAGTAAGAGAGATCCCTAACTGACGAAGAGGCTTCACCAATGTCACAAGCCGAGCAAGAAGCGAGTTGGTCCAACTCCATTGCCCCGCGTTGAGCTCCGCGCAACCCCGAAGGTAGAACTGAATCACTGGCAGAAGGAAGAGAACCGGAGACAATCCTGTCACATCCTACCCAGAGCTCCTCTTCCCCTAAAGCCGAGAAAGCAATGCTGGTGATGATCACCCGGGAAGGTACCGCGTCACCCACAGAACCAGAACATGCAACTACAGTCTTTTTCTTAACTCTCTTGCCTCGCTGGCGATTACGACGACGACGAGCAACCTTTGCCACCCAAGGGAAAGTTATAGGAGGCTCAAAAATCTCTGTCGGTTGATTGAAATTGAATGAGGAGGTCAATCCCCAATCCCCAATCGAATCAGCAGCGATAAGATTGCCAAAACCGGGCCCAAACGAACCACCACAAAGCAGAGATCCAACAAAGAAGCCCTGAACTGCCACAATTGGTGCTGCGCCCGAGGACCTGAAGCTTAATCGAGGGGAGAAGGGGGTGGTCAAATCCCGCCTTCGTCGAATAGCTTCAAATCTAGGCAGAACAACCGCTGTCACCGAAGAATAAAGGTCAGGTGTGCCGCGGGGTGACAGCGAACCCACCACACCAGAATACAAAGGAGAAAGCTCCAGAAACCGCTCTTCAACAACCAAGAACCGATGGCGCAATAGTACAGAAAACGAAGACAGTGAGAAAAGCCGTACTTCAAACGAATGTTCACCAGTGAACACGAGAGAAATAGGACCTTCCACCACGCCTTAATCGCTGTCGCCAGCGCATCAAAGCTCGGGCAAGCCTGAAAGCAAGATCTAACAACCATGAAAGCACCGGAAAGGGGGACCGAGGTCATGCCCTAAACCAGAGCGCAACGATGTAGCAGAAAAAGAAACACAGAAGAAGCAAATAAAAGCTGCAGAGAGATGAGCGCAGCTTGAGAGAAAAAGAAACAGGAGGAAAGAGCAATCAGGAGACAGTCGCCATTAAAGTTACCGTTATTTTTTTGTCTTATAGATTGTGCTTTTTCGATAAACGGGAGGAAAACTTCTTTTATCAATGTACAGTCTCCAAGTTTTACCATTCATGAAGTACTGGAAGTTTTACCACTCATGAACTACTGGATTTATTGTAATCTAATATATTCTTCACATTGTAAATGAATCATTAAGGACTAAGACCACTGGAAGTGTTTTAGCATTTCTGGAGATTGACATTACTTTGAACATTTGTACCTACTATAATGATTTTACTTGGATTCTTCTAATTTCGCTTCTTTGTCATATTCTCATGTATTGCTTCTATAAACTACGCTATTGGGTTAATTTTTTGGATACATGTAAAAAAGAAAATTTTCAACTTTATTACTGGAATACAACGACAATTAACGTAAAATTTCCTTTACAAAACGTTTTAATTTCGTTAACGACTTATTTACTGACTTCGGTCTCAAGTCTGAAACAAACAGGAGAGAAAACGATTACCACAAATGCACTTAGTACTCGCAAATTATTTTCAGGCTATTATTATTGTTGTCAACTAATAAAATGTTCCATTATATTTTGTAACAATATTACAGTGTCGATTTAAAGTTTATACACTAGCTTCAAGTAGTTTTATACCTCAACAAGTGTTGGGTTCGTTAGGTGTTACTGAGTAAGAAAATATGAGGAGAGGTACAATCTTTATAGTTGAAAAGAAATTTTCCTTATATATTAATAATTGATTTATTACTTTTTAAAAATAAAGACGATGCCACTTTCTAAATTCCAAATGATTAAAAATGATAATTTTAATATTTATTACATTTCTCTATATGTGGATGTAATGTTTGCCCAATTTTTTTTTTTTTTTAAATAACCTAGCCTTATTCATATGTTGACAAGTGGATTATTTATGCATGTATGTACATAGAAAATATGATTATTCATACACATCAAGTCATTTTATAAGATTAAACCAAATTTAGAAAAGTGTTTTTCAACATCAACTCCTTCTGCGCATGTGCATCGCACGTACCAAAGTACTGGGATGACCTCCTCCATATCTCGATTTGGAAATTATTAGGATGATATATTTTCTAAATTATATTTCTGACAAAAGGCGTCTATTCAGTTGTAATTTAGTCATGTAGGTTGACGAATGAACACTAAAATTACAATTTGTAAACACCTTTATTTTAAATTTATTAATAACTACAAGTACGGAGTTTGTGTGTGTACATTACAAGCAACAAGGATATTTTCATGACGTATGAAGTTATTATATGATGGAACTGAAGTGTGCATTGAGTTATTATATGATGGAAGATTCTTAGATATTTATATTTAAATCTTTTTTCTAATAGACCATTTGGAACGTTAACATCAGCTTTCTACATACAAAATTGAATATGAATTTTGCTTTATGGAGTAATGCCTTCTTTTAAGATTTTTTTTCTGTAGGAAGCAACAGTTGAAGGGTATGGGTTTGAAATAAACAATGGTGGCAAAAAGAAAGGAAAAAAAAAACTAGACACCATCGAAATGATAAATCTAATATCAAGGACAAGGAGCTTCTTTCAAAACGTAATTTTACATATATGTTTCCACACTGATATATAAAAAAAAAGTTATAAATATTCTCCATTATATGCGAATATCATAATCAATGTAGATTATGCCATTAGGTGAAAGCTCTAAAATTCAGGGACAATATAAAACCTAATAAGGTAGAAAAAGAAACGTTATCACTTTCACACGATTATCATTTATTTAAATGTTTAACTACATAATAAATGTATTTACACTGGTATTAATATAATTTCAAAATACGTAGAGAAAACATCGATAAATTAACTTGATATAAGCTCATAACAAAGTAGTTGACCAAATAATTGGTTTAAACTAAAATTGGTACATAAAACATTATTATTTGTTATAAGTTGGATTTGACTATTCTATACGTTGGACAAATTCATAAGGCAATTCAACTGCGTTGGTTATATCTGAATGTGTTGATATGGTAAGCGATCATTTCACCAATTTTATTGTCATCTTTTTTAAATAGTTATGCCATAAAATATGGCTTGACAATAAAATGCAGGTCCACTTGGACGTGCATATATACTCGTAATAATATAAATGCATTAAATTAAATTGGATGCCTGGATTGTTGTTATTAGTTGACCGTCATCAACTGAATTGATTATTTATGTTGATTATAGCAGATAATATATTATTGAATTGAATAGTATTATTGAGTTAACCTATTTGGATGCAGGGAAAAACAGGTTGGAGGGATCCAACTGGATTCCTCAAATTTATTGTTATTTTCATATGATCATTATATGAATGTTAACCAATGTGATTGGATTATTGACTTGGTGATTAATTATTGAATCTAAATTCAACGGTTATCTTGTTATTAACCAATGGGTAGTAATTGTTGGGAAATTAATAGCAGATGGCCTAAATATACATCATTTTATAAGATTGATTTATCGTTAGGAGAATCAATAGAAAATGAAGTTATAAATTTTAGTTTATAGCTGAAGACGAATTTTGAAATCTATTATTTGAAAATGGGAGTTTACAAAAGGAAATAAATATTTATTATTTAAGTTTAAAAGAAATTTTTTTAAATGATTTTTAAAGCTAATTCTTATATAAATAAGATTGAGAAGCAAGTGAGCAGAAATTAACGTGACAGTTAATAATCGAGATTTATTGTTTTTAAGAAACAACGAAAATGGAATTATTTTGAAATAGATTATTATTTAGTAAAAATAAAAGTAAATGGGATTATTTAAATTAATTATTGTATTAATTTATTTAAATGGACAGACTAATCGAAATTGATTTACAGTTAATTATGTTAGAGTTGGCCAACTCAACTTCATTAACGAAATTTGATTATTAAATTAGTTACTGATTTAATGGAAATAGTTAATGGTGAAGTAAACCAGTTTTTAACTTTTTTGTAAAAATGTTGGTATTCGATTATTATTTTTATAATAATCAAAGTGGTATTCTTATAATTTAAGGTTTGTTAGTGGAGATTTATGGAGTTTTAAAGCCTGTTTATAGTTTAATGCAGTTTTAAGCGATCTGATGAAAATACTAATATTAGTGAGTTTTAAATGGAAGTTTAAGTAAATTTCTTATTGAGATTCTATTTAATTAGATTTATAAAAATCCAGGATTTTAATGAAGTTTAAAACCCAAGTTTTATTGAACATTATCGGAACGAGTTATTTGAAATGACTTATGAACAGAATAAAAGTCCAAGATATGAAACTAAGGAATTGGAACCTAACTGGAGATCAATTGAGTTAAGTGATCTTCTATGTATTGATCAGATGTTGGTTTCGGCCTTCGAGGTTGATATTTAGGGAATTATTTTCTTACTGATTTATGGTTAAGGACTAATGAAGCTTTGAAATGGAAATCGAAACGGAAATCGAAACGGAAATCGAAACGGAAACCCAAATTTGAATAAAAACGGTTAGGCGAGTTAAGTGATAAAGATGGGATTTATATTCGTTGTATTAAGTGAGGAATGAGGTTTTATCGATATGTAATTAAATTGCTTTTGAAATAAACTTATCTGAAGTTTATTAAATTGTTCTATTTAAAATAAAATCAAGGCTTGTATTTATAATGTTTTAAAAGATTGTTAAAGTTAATATAAAAAGGTTTGAATAATAATTTGTGTAATATTTTAATTAAGCAAATGTGGTTAAGATATAAATAAGGTTTCAAAAGATAGTATGGTATTATAAAATATAATTCGAAAGGTTTTTTTAAATTGAATAGAAGCGGTTGAGTATAATATTATTTTGAAAGGAAGTAAAAAGCTGTATTTTCAAATATTGGAAGATTTAAAGATTTTATTTAACGAATGGAAAAATTAAAAGGCCAAGTGAAACTGTATAATAAACCAGTGGATACATTTTATTTTATGGTTGTTTATTTTGATAGTTAAATAACCGACTATCGAAAATCTGGCCTAACGCTTTGTTGATACGGAAAGACCAGGATAGAATTTATATTCGAAAACCATTTTGAACCGACGAATACGTAAAGGAAGAAGACATCTGTTGTTGATCGAGATGGAGCAATTGAAGACTATAAATCTTAATGAGCGAGTGTTAAATTTCTCTAGCTGATCTCTAGAGATATATATTTGACAGTGGGTTTTCATGATTGGAATCTACGGATTGCAAGGACTACTCGCTACTGATTTATAGGGTGATTGGTAGGATGTGGTAGAAGACTGCCTTTGGTTTGTCCAGTCCCAAGACAACTTACATGGACGAATGTATGATAAAGCATTTCCAAAGGATCTCATACATTGGTTTCTACAAACGTACTTCTATTGGTGGAAGAGGAATTCGTTCTTACTACTTAGGCACCCAAGGTATTTTTGTAGATGTCAATTAGTGATTTGATGGATCTGATGATGTGGCATTCAAAGTGAATAATGGCTAGATGTTCTAAAAGAAGATTTAAACCTCAAGCTCCATCAACCGGGAAATGACAAAATCGGGCAGGCAGCATGGCTAAGTGTGTTGCTTCCAATTAGGGTGTATAATCACTTACCCAGAGAAAATTCATTTCCTTCTTTATTCTATTCGATGTTCTCCCTTTCGGGAAATGGTGGTTTGAGCCCAACCATTAGTGATATACATTTGATACACTCAAGCAAAATGAGTGGTCGGTCATTTGTGGCCGGGTTGCAAGATGTTCTGGTTGAACCCGGTGTATTCCCCATCTTGTTATAGTTGGAATCAAATCTACAATAAGCGCCCGCGGTTTTGATCGTATACTATATATGTGGAGAGTGAGATGCAAGCGTTCTGCTAAATTGATAATTATTTGTGTCAGACACTATTATAATATCGGAATAAGATATGATTTCAAAATGTTTTGGGTTGTCGTAAGTTAAAAACCGTTTGTGTTCATGCGTGGATTGGTCTTACGATTATCCTTTTCTTTCAGAAAAGATTTGTTTAACTTTAAAATCAACTTGGATGATACCTATAAACTTAGTGAGTTTCTCACTCTAGTTCACCAGACTGATCCACGTTTGAAATGCTCGGGTTAGACTAAGTTTTACAGGTTCATGTCATCGGATGCTGTGAAGAGACGAGCTGGAAGAGTTCAGACGTATGACGTTATATAGATATTATTCCTCTGTGTGTTATATATGAGGACATGTTGTTATAACTGTCCAGGTGTATTGATGTACTCTGATGTTGTAAGTATTTTTTTCATGCTCTCAATAAAGATCATTTCTATATTATATTTTGTTTCGCTACGATGTGAGACTCTGTGTTGTGTTGGTTCTTCTTCTTCTTCTATTCTAATATTACTTTCTTTTTTATCTCACCCTCTAATTTCTTTTTATAAACTATCTGGTGTTTTCGATACTTGGGTTTTGGTAGGTGATACAGGTTTTATGTATTATTATCGAAATTGGAGAATAGAATTTGCCAGGTCATTACATAAATCATAATAAATGATTAAAAAGTGATTTGAACTAAATATATTTAGTTCTGGATAGTAGAAAGCTATTTTGTAAAAATTAGCTATTCTGACAAAAGGAATTGAAACAGTTTGAAGTTAATGAATAATTAACCAAGTTAAGTTTTTTTCAATGTATGAATGTTGGGTTTAAATGGAAATAATTTTCGAATATTTCAATATTGGATTCCGTAATAATACAGATACTATTTATAGGAATTTGGAAGATAGAGATATTGTTATTCCCTATACGGTATCTGTTGGTTTTAGAATTTATATCGAATATAAGTTGATACGATCTTTATTCAAAGCCTTATATTTGATATCAAATTGGATTTGGGTTTGTTGTGAATGGTTTCTTAAATAACACTTTTCTTAAACCCAGTTGTAAATGAAGTTTATGAAATAAATCTTTAATTAAGATTTAATGGAATTTTCCAAAGTGAAGTTTTCCAATTAATAAATTTAATTGGAATTGAATGGAAATCGATTTAGTAATAGTCGAGACAAACCTCCATGGAGGAAGACCTTTATTATTTAAGGAATTTAAAAGGCTTTGTCATTATTCCTCTTATAGTATTAGTCTGATACATAAATTTATATCGATTGTGAACTAATATAATTTCCTTGAAAATTTCATTTCTAATGGAAGTTTGATTTTGGGTTTATCGTGAAGGATGTCTTAAATAACATTTGTTCTTTAACCCATTAAAATGAAAGACAATTTCTCAAGTTTGAGTTGTTATAAATCTTTCAACAAAGATTTGAATGAATGAAATGGATATTAAAACTAAGTTTGAGTTGTAATAAATCTTTCAACAAAAGATTTGAACGAAGTAAATGGATATTAAAACTACGGTAGAGTTTTAATTAATCTTTAATTAGATTTGAAATGAAAGAAGGTAATTAAATTTACCAAAACCCGAGGGATGTTAATATGGAGTACCACCAGTATTGCTTCGTGGGATGAATAGATTGGGAATGGGACAATGATATGAGAAATTCCATTCCCGATAAGGCTTATAAACCTTAATTTGAAGTAAGTTTATGAAAAGATATTATATAATCTTTTGAAATGATTTCCAAGGAAAGATTTAAACAAGAAGTTTAAATGAAGTAAATCTTTGATAAGATTTACCGGAGTAAGTCCCAATGTAAAGAATATTTGAATAAAAGAATATTCTGATTTAGAATGAGATCTACAATATATATCGCTTGATTTTATTGATGCGATAGTTATTCGGAAAGACCGGGTTTTAACCCATTTGTGAATAACTAATACGACGATTATTGAAGATATTGAAGAGGGTGGTTGAATACCGGAGATCTTCACTTTGTTTGGATTATTGTTGATGCCTTGGGTAGCTCACGTTAGAAGGTTAAAATGGAGGTCGTCCAGGCGTACTTGGAGATTGACCAGATAGGCAAGGGTCTCCCTCCCTTAGGGGACGAGGAATAAGGTGCCTTCGGTTTCATTCAGACCGAGAACGAAATTGTAAATGGATGTGTGTCTGAAGTTGTATTTCATAACATAACTGATTAGTTGCTATTGATGATATATTTATGGTGGAAGAGAATTTATTCTCTTAGCTTAACACCCTTCTTTGAGACGCATGAGCTCAAAGGTTATATTATTAATAGAAACTGACCATATGTGTAAATTGACAATGTAGCATGCTAAGTTGTTGATTGATCAAAGCTTTTGTTGAAAAGCAGAGCTTTGTGGATGATGATCAAAGCACGGCTCATATGGATTAGCTTTGCGTCGAAACGTGACTTCGAAAAGCCTTACATCCCGTGAATCTCCTAAAATAGAATGAAAGACAGCAGAGTAAGGGCATATGTAACAATCCGCACCTCCATTTACGCAAGATATTGTCCCCAACTTAGCCACCGTATAGATGTGGGATTTTGTTCCTTAAAAGGCCTTGGCGTTAGTAAGAGATGGGCTCTACTATATAAGTACCCACTTCACACAGGCTTCCACGATGTGGGACTTAGGGGTGTTACATTCTCCCCTCCTACAGAGCCTAACGTCCCCGTTGGCTCACAAACACCTCACCCAGGCGTTGTGGTCCACGTAGGAGCCACAATTCCGGTTGGGTATTGGCTCTGATACCACTGTAACAACCACACCTCCGTTCACGCAAGATATTGTCCTCAACTTAGCCACCGTATAGGTGTGGTGTTTTGTTCTTCAAAAGGCTTCTGCGTTAGTAAGAGATGGGCTCTACTATATAAGTACCCACTTCACACAGGCTTCCACGATGTGGGACTTACGGGTGTTACAGCATACATTTTCTTCTAGCTGAAAGTGATGTCATGGTATGAAGCCCAGACAATTTACTTATGTGGATGTTGAAATTGAGGCATCTCGGATGATGGTCGAACAACCGACTATATTGTAGCTCCGATAGGACCAGGGAACGTATTGTTCAGGTATTTATCTAACTCACCGGGTCAGCTTTGTCGATCAGAGGACGCATGTGTGTAATTCATGCGCATCTCGCTAAAGATGGCCCAAATCGGATAAGGAAAGCTCCTTCTCCTTGGTTATTGATGGAAATCCAACTTCGAGTATGAACCTTGCAGTTTCAGTTGTAAACCTATATGGAGACATAATAGGATGGGGTATTATGCCGTCTAAGATTAATACATTTATTTTCGAAATGGTTTTCAACACTTAGACATTGATAAAAACATTTTCAAATAAATTTCGCGTATTAAGCATGTTTGGCTATTATAAGGTAAAACTCTATCCTTTGGTTTGTGCTTGCATTGTGTGATGGGACTTGAGTCTTATTGTAACGAACCGACAAATGCCTGATCCTGGTCATCAATATATAATACCACATCGACTAACCAGACCTCGGAATTTACCGAATCATTAATAGAAAGAAGTTAGAAGGTGAGAAAAGATAAGATAGAAAATTAGAATAAAAGAAAAAGAACCAACAACAACACAACATAGAGTCTCACACTCACAACGGAAAAAATATAATATAGAAATAAATAATTTTATTGAGAGATTAAAATAATACTTACAATCATAAGAATACAGTAAATATCACAATCTGGACAGTTATAACAATCTGTCCTCATATACAAAACAAACCAAAATAAATACTATAAACTCATATGTCTGGACTCCTCCATCTCATCTCTTCACATCATCCAATAGCTTAAACCTGAAATATTGGGGTCTGTCCCAAGCATCATATAAATATAACGTAGGGGTCAGTTTGGTGAACCAGATGTGAGCAACCCACTTAAACATTGAGTAACATCCAAATTAATTTCATGGTTTCTGGAATCAGATTTTCTTTTAAATAAAGAAAAAATAATCGTAAGACTAATCCACAAGTATGGAAGAGGTTTTACCTTACAATAACCAAAAATATATGTTTTGTATAATAAAACTATTATGATATTATAATAGTGTTTATTCAAACAAATAATCATCTAGCAGAATGCTTGCATCTCACACTCTACATATATAGTATATAATCGAAAACCACGGGGCACTTATTGGAGAATGGATTCCAACTATGACAAGGTATGGGAGCACCTTCCGCCAGTGTACCTCAGGAGACGAATACACTTGGTTCAACAAGAACGTCTTGCAACTCGGCTAAACATGACCAGACACTCGTTTACTCTTGAGTGTACCGCATATATCTTCACCCCGGTGGAGGCCATCCAACCACACTTAAAGCGTACCAAAAACAATTTAAGGGACAACCGATAGCAAATATTTTTCTCTCTAGATCAGGTAATGATATACCCTAATGGGTGCGACCTACTTAGCCATGCAACCTACCCGATTTCTGTCATTTCCTGGTTGATGAGGCTTGAGGCTACGCTTTACCTTTACGATCAATACCTTATATTCACTTTGAATGCCACATTGTCAGATCCATCAAAATCACTAATTGACGTCCACAACAATACTTTATGTGTTAGCTAAAGAAGTTTCCTTCTCCATCTCCACTCTTGGTACGGTTGAAGAAATCAACGTACGTGACCTTTCTGAAAATACTCTGTCAGACATCCATCCATACAAGTCATCCAGGAACAGGATGAACTGAAGGCAACCTCCTACGGCATATTAGGAATCACCCTAAGGATCAATAACGAGTAGTCCTTACAAAACTGTCGATTCCAACCACGACAAAATCACTGTCAAATAACTCTACTTGCAAGTCAGAGAGATTCGACAAGCAGTCCTTCCGCTTATGAAGATCAACAGTCCTCAATAGCTCCATCTTGAATCAGCATCTTTAACGTATTCGTATTTATTGGACGTAATGGTTTTCGAATATAAATTCAATCCCGGTCTTCTGTACCAACAATCGTATGAGCCAGATTTGATAGTTGGTTATTTAACTATCAAATAAAACAACCATTCATCCATATTAAAAAAATTGGATTCACTGATTTGGTACTTGGTATTATTTAGCCTCTTTAATTAACCATCTGTTAATTATATTCTTTGAATCATCCAATATTTGGAATACGGCTTTCTGCTTCTTATTATAACATAAAAATGTTCTTGAATCATTTTATTTAACTTATAAACCTTTCAATACAGTTTATAATATCATTTACGGAAATAATAACTTATTTCCCTCAACTCCTCTCGTTTATAAACTAATACCATCCACGGATAATCATGAAGTCATTCAAGTTGGGGTATTCTGTAACACCCCGTATTTTTAATGTAATTAAAAATGTATATATATCCACAGATAGGATTAATATGGTGATGTATAATGAAAATTAATTAATATATGAAAAAAAAAGATTGGTTGCATGCGATGTAAATATGTTGCATGCACTGATTTGCAAACATAATGCATTAACATTAAAAGAAAAAGATTCATGCATTGGTTTAATTTAAGTATTGTAACTAACATGAAAAAGAGAAGTAAGGAAAGAACAATAATTATCATTGTTCTAAGACTTGTTAACAAAAGACTTTGTAGCTCAGTTGGTTAAGGCATTGGATTTGTAAATACATGAGAATATATATATATATATATATATATATGCAGAAATATATGTATACGAAAGATAAAATTTAAGATAAGGCTATAGTAAATGAAATATGGCAAGAATTAAATAATGGTGCAACATCGTTTGAATTTTGAAAATAAAATGAAAGTTGTGCGTATATATATACGCGTAAAATGGTCGTTAAAGGAATTGTATACATATAAGAATATTTCAAGTGAATAAAACAGTTAAATAAATTCCAGGAATTCAAAAGTTCGAAATTCAAATTTCTGCGCCAAAACAGCTTGTGGGACCCAATGCTGACTTAGCACTGCATGTACGATAAGATTTGGCTAGATTCATCTGCGAACCTGGACTATTTTCTTAACTAGGTTCAATGCTGACTCAGCGCTGCGTGTACGATAAGGTCTTGAGCAACTATATAAACAGCCCTGGTCTTCTTCTCTATTCACAATTCTTCTCTACCCTTATGCTGCAAAGATTCTTAGTAAACATGGCTTCCTCTCCTCCTCTTAATCAAATAATAAATAAAATAATATGTATAAAATAAATCAAGACGAGGAGGTGCTGCTCAAAGACTTTCAAAGAGGAGATTCAAGCTAGAATTCAAGTGAAGATTCGAACGACTACAATGACCGTTTTTCTACGAATCATAGCAACTCCATCTTTCTATTCTAATCTAATCTCTGTAAGTCAGTTATTTCTAGATTTGAACGTTTCTCTTTTCGTGACATGAAATTAAAGGAATAAAAGAGTATGTGAATTCTTTCTATTGAATCAGTGCCTATTTCTTTGGACCAAATTAAGAACTGTTATGATTTCGAGGACAAATAAGACTGTAACTATGAAACTATGGACCTTAGAACCATATGCCTCTTTGACTATGAACATTACCTAAGACTATGAACATTGCCTAAGACTATGAACATTGCCTATGACTATGAACATTGCCTATGACTATGGACATTGCCTATGACTGTGACTGTGACCATGAGAATTATTTCCATGACTATAGCCTATACCTTTGATTAGGAAGCAAAACTATTGTCTATGACATAAATGGGACAACTGTGATTAAGCACCTATGGTTCATGACTAGGAAAGTGTTTAAAATTTTGTGACTGTGAACCCGATTATCTATCTTGTCTGTTCTTTGGTTTTAGACCTTGGGAATTTACCTATTAAGTTAGGTCTACCCATGTTCTTGAACCTACGCCTTTATTCTGTCTATTCTTGGTTTTAGACCTTGGGAATTTACCTATTAAGTTAGGTCTACCCATGTTCTTGAACCGACGTCGTTATTCAACCCTTTTTATGCCAGTTAGTATGTCTATCTTTTGCATAGCATCTTTGGTTCATTCCCTATTTTCTACTAGCCTAGCTTTATTTATAATCTAGACTGAATCACGATTATACGAACGGTGGGAATGCGGTTTGGGCAAAATATGAAATATACTAGAAACATAGTTATAAACTAGGAAATTGGCATAAATTGGGAACATATATTATGGCATGTTCATAGAAATGCAAATTGGATAAATTTGACATGAATTATAAAATGTGTAATTTGAATCTATTATTGACATGTAAATCTAGCATTTACATGAATAGTGAACTAGAGTAATAAGTCTAGTTTGACGTAAATTAGAATGTTGAATCGGAAATAGATTAGCTAATTTGGCACGATAAGTATATTGGCATAAATGTGAAATTGGCCATAATTGAGAATAACTGTCAGGATTAGAAAAATCATGGTTAGTGACACTTAATTTGGTAAAATCCACATACCAAAAAGCATAAATATGATTTAGAAGGGGAAATGGGCCATAAGAATAAATGTTGACAATTTACATTAAAAGAGTAATTGGGAAATAAGTAAATTAGGATTAATTTACTTATAGAATTTGTCCTAAAAGAGGAAATGTAAATTTAGACAAAATTAAAGGTTTATTAACGGCATCTCTTTTAATGACACACCAAAAAGTTCTAGGGTGACAGAGAGGATAGTGTCTAGGCTTGAGTTTGGAAAATACAAGTTTCCTGCTCCCCCTGGCTATCCCTAACTGATCCGACGAACGGGATGGTTACTTTCAAAACTTGATTTGAAAATAAGTTGAAACCCTTTGAACTTAGAAAACACGAATATGCCTAACCCGAGGTTAGACTGAGTTGCGATGTAAACCTGCCCGGAACCAACCGGCACATCCAGTATTCACAACAATGCCTGTCTAATGTGAGTGGTAGTGGCTTTAATTTATTTAGTTAAAGCTAGAACAAGAATAGTAGGGTTAAGTTAACTAAGACACTTAACCAGTTCAACATGATAACTAGACTGATGGGTGGGGTTAGGTTCAGACTGACACTTAACCATTAATAATAACATGATAGTTAAAACAGATGGGCCAGGTTAAGTTAAAATGAATACTTAACCAACAAAGAGTAAATGGGTAGGGTTAAGAAATAAATACTTAACCAATATAACTTGGTTTGTGGTAGGGTTAAGTCAACATGAGTTACTGACAACACTTAACCAGTTTAACAGGGTAAATGAAGAGGGTTAAGTTGACTTGAATTGACTAATGACACTTAACCAATCCAAATTGACGGGAAAGGGAACTAAGTAGAAAACCTTAGTTAAGAAAACAACGATTCTGGAAACTAAGTGGTAAATCTTAGTTAGTAAAACTAAGTAGTAATTCTTAGTATAACACGGGAAGGAGTGAATGTCCGTCTGAATAGAAAGAAGGGTCCAACGAATTAGGTTACGAAGCCCGAGGCTTCGAGGGGACGTGAGGGTACTCTTGGTATCCCTCTGTGAGGCTGCAGATGATCCGCATGGGCCCACGGAGGTTAAGGTCTGCGTAGAAGAACTAGGGGTATGCCTTGGTTGCAATACATGGCAACCTAAAGACTAGGATGGACCGGCGTGATTCGGCGAGCAAACGGTAGCCCTGTGATAGCGACTCGTCGTCTACCATCCATCTTCAGTCAATCGAGATACGTGAAGCGGAATGGCGGAGAACTCCAAAAGACCATATACTTGCTATCTAGTTATGGGTGAGGATGGCCATAGGATAGTGGGGCACCGGGGGCCGGCATATAGTTCTCATTTTACAAGGTGTGCCTTTCATTAGTTGAGGGAGGGGTCAAGTGGGACCATAGCCACTGAAATAAAAACAGACCTTAGCATCTGCATCGGTAGATATCTGAAAGCTCCCGACCGAGTTCTGTATTCCTTGATTTTCCCTGACACAGGACTCGGACCGCACATTACAGGACATGTGCATCTAGACAAGCGATAACGATTCACGATACATGCGTGGGAAAGTATAGGAACATATACCACTCAAGGTATTGTGTCCTAGACTTGGGGCATCGTTCGACAAGTAGCATAATTCCTAGTTGAACTAGGTGGCATAAATCCTGAATCCGAGAAGCATTCAGCAGACAGCATAAACTCTAGTTAAATCTAGAAAGCACTTGATAGAAAACCCTAGATTAGATCTAGGTAATAAATAATAAATGTATGCCTGAAGGCAATGGAAATTTCAGGGGTTGGGATCACGTTATTGATACTAGTTGGAACACTAGTTAGGTGGTGCAGAGATAATAGAAATCCGTATAACAAGGAAATGGCGAAGCGACGAAAGTATTAGAGAACATCCAGTTTATCTTATCTTAGCATATCTTGTGTTGATCTCGTCTAATCTTGCTGACCCTATCATCATGGTGTTATCTTGTATTCAGTTAATTCATGTCGTTTTGTTTTCCATGTTCACATGCTAGAAGTTACTGAACTTACTCAGGCTTTATGTCTGACTCTGTGTTTCTTTCGTCTTCTTTTCTTCCGTCCCCCCCCTAGGTAGTAAAGGAGGGAATAGTTTAGCTCAGGTTAAGTTGGACTGTCACCCTTTCCAGCTTGAAGATTTGTCGAAATTTGCTTGGATTCTCTTTTCAGATGCTATGGCTGGCTCTTGCAAAATCGGGGAATATAAATGTTGTTTTTATGCTTCTTTATTTTGTAAGACAGATGATACTCTGATATTGTAAAGAAACCATTGTACAGACTATTTTATCAATAAAGCAAAGTTTTATTTTCCGCTGTTTAATTTCTGTCTGTCTTGTAATTTATCTGCATCTTTTACCCTAAATGCTCCACAGAACTTAGTGCATTCCCTTTTTGAGTGACACTAATGGACGTCGGGTGTTACACGTGGTATCAGAGCTGAAGGTTACCAGATCAGATAAAGGATTTGAAAAATTATTTTCAAACGGTTTTAAAAGAAGCATTTTCAAAAGAAGAGATTTGTTTTAAAGGCATATTCCCCAAAGCCATACGCACTATCTTCTCTTCCTCTGTTTAAATTCTTGTCTCCTTCTTTCTTGAGTCTTTGGGGCTCCTGGCTTTCTGGGAGGTAACCTCATCGAAGGGCAAAGTAGTGCCCGGCTTCCATCCATAGCCGTAGTTGTTTCATCTACGGGCAGTTTTCTTTCAAAGCTTATAAGGTTTTCCGGACGATGGAGGCAGTTTTTGAGAGATTTGTCAACATGACTACACACGGAAGGGGATGAGGAGTTTGGCTAAGGAGCATAACCCTAGGATGAGGAATTCATGGATGTAGACTTAGCACACGAAGGAGGAAGAAATTATAAAACCTAAGACAAGAGGAAGTATCTTTACTAGGGTATGATAAGGCATATACTTAAGGACAAGGGCAAGAACGAGGACGAGATTTTCAGAAGGACAAGTACATGCTTTCGCCACCAAGCGTACCTAGGAGAAAGGTAGTCCGGTTGGAAGAGTCTAGTTTTCTGTTCGTGCTATTTCCTTAGGTTCTAGTGCTTCTCATTTGTTCATATCCACTTCCATAGTTGGGTCTCTGCACCATAGTACTTGTATAGTAGAAAGATCCCACTAGAGTCTCAAATCCAATTGGTGGTTCGACCAGTTTATTTTTTTGTTAGTAGGGATTTGAGAATAGCTATCGAGTTTGCTTATATCATCTCACGTAGATCGTCTAAATTCGGGGGAGATATTCCTTGGGTGCTTGTCTGATATTGGTTTAGGCCTTTGGGGCTTGTACTTGAGGAATGTCGAGTTCGGTTTAGATGGTTTGCGGGAGAGATGAATAGTTGTGGTAGGCACTCCAAAGAGCACGTAGTGACCTTTCGACTCTTATAGTTATGGCATGACGGATAAGAGGGAAACCTCTAATCATCTTAGTACGTATACTTGGTACCGTGATTGACATCTGTTTATTTTGGAATTGGAGGTCGAAAACTTCACAATCGTGAAGTTAAATTAGTTAAGATACAGTGGAGTAAAGCTCAAGATGGCAAGATACTAGCGTCATACCCTTTTTCTTAAGGGTGTATCCTTGATTTCTTTGTTTAGGAGCTTTGCGCATAATTGTTTCTCTCTTTCCAAAGTATATCACCTAGGTCGTATCTTCGATCCTTAGGTAGAAGCCAATGGATGTAAACATGTATTTGAAACATGTTATGGTTGATGGTTGCAAGTGGTTGCTAATGGTTGCTTGTGAATGCATATGCATACGTATTAGACACTAGATCAGTTCGGACGTTTTCATATTGCATTTACAGATATGTATTTAAGTTGAGCCTGATATGTTATTGTTAGATCAAAATTTGGACCTAACACCCAAATTATTCTGAATCTTATAGAGTTTCAACTGAAGAATGAGGAAAAAGAAAATAACACACAGAATTTATAGTGGTTCGGCGTTAACGAGCCTACGTCCACTTTATATATTATTGATTATACTTTGAAAGTCAATACAATCAATGATTTCTCTTATACTCTAGTAATTTGACAATAATGGCGGATTCAGTACTCAATATTGCCAAAAAGATCCCAAAAAATGCCAAACTCCGGGCTATTTATAGCTGATTTTGTCAGGTGGGTCGTGATAACACGTGGCACGAATCCCGAGAACATCGGATCGCATCGCCACCGTTGAAGAAATAGTCAAATTAGCCGTTGTGGACAGGTGTCGCGATCCCCTTGAAAATCGGATCGTGCAAATGGGGAGAATCGGTCAACATGACGGTTTGGGACACGTGTCGCTGGATCCTTACGTCTCGGATCGCTGAAGACTAGCTCGTGTTTGAACGAGTCAGAGGCTCCGCCATGCATCAGGGGATCAGATCGATCTACTGTGGGCAATACTACATGTACGGATCGAATCGCATAGAGATGTTGTTTCGCTGATGAAGTGGGGGCGATCCGATGGTGCGATCCAATGAGGGGCGATCCGATCGTGCGATCCAATGAGGGGCGATCCGATGGTGCGATCCAATGAGGGGCGATCCGATCGTGCGATCCAATGAGGGGCGATCCGATCGTGCGATCCAATGAGGGGCGATCCAATCCTTCATGCTTTTAGGGAATGCAGTTTCATACTTTCTTCTTACGAATGAACCTGGATGGCTTGGTCAAAAAGCTAGCCAAAATTTTCCCCCCTCGAAGTATGATTTATCGATGATGGAACATGCTTCGAATGCTTTAGGATCATCTTTTCACAACGAGTCACCAATCAGTGAACGATTCCTTTTCTGGGACTTTTCAGAATCTTCATCACTGAATTTGCTGGTGATTTATCGATTCGTATCGCATACTCGAGTCACGGTCCTTTAGCAAGCCATTCGAGCCGTTCGTCTCGTTCTTTGGTGAGCGCTTGAGCTTCTTTACGGAACGGAACGAAATGGGCTTCTCTCCGAGACGTGGTGGGCTTTTGGTTCGCGGCCCGCCTATTTTCGCGGATCGAATAAAACAAAAAAGGGAAGACAAACGGTCGCCCTTTTTCCTATATAACTCGACCCTCCTCTTCACTTTCTTCCTTCTTCCTTCTTTCGTATCGTATCGCCTGCGTCACTGAGGAAACACCCGAGTTTTTCAAACCTCCAATAATCTGACTGTTCTCCCAACTTTTATAAAGGTAATCTATCGAAAGAATCCTTATGCGATGTCGCTCTCAATTCTATGAGTTTTTTCGACTGGTTTGAGGGAGAAACGATGGGATTTTGTGATTTTTTGAGGGAACCAGCGAGGCGCCATGGCTGATAGGTTCAGAGGTTGAAGTTCGGAAACGAGAAGGAGAGGAGGAAAACGGAGGAGGAAGGAGAAGAAAGAAGGTTGGTTCGGATCGTGGGCAAGGAGAGGAAAGGAAGAAGATGAAGGCCAGTGGCGAGTCGGAAGGTCGTGGTGGCGGCAGTGGCGCGCTTTGTGGGGGACTGCAACGATCCAGCAAAGACCCCGATAACTCAATTTCACGATTCGTGAGGGGGGGGGGGGCGATCCCTCTGCCCTGCGATCCAAAGGAGGGCGATCCCTCTACCCTGCGATCCGAAGGAGGGCGATCCCTCTACCCTGCGATCCGAACCAATTTTTGAACCTTAGACGATGCCTTGTCACCATAAAACTCTGAACAGTTAGGCTAGGGCCTTGATTTGGACTTTCTGGACTGAATGACCACATAATTTTAACTGCATATGACGACTAATACTTTGATGATCTTGATAGCTTTTACGCTTTATCTTTAATGCACGCACAAGCACACACACCGGCACTTGCACACACGGGGGACGAGTAGCTTTAATCTCACTTTTCATGTTTTCTCGCCTAGTAGTAATGTCGGATAATCTATCTTCTTCAAGATCTGCTACAGAAACGGAGTCCGAGGTTCCTGAGCAATACAACCCTGAGGTCCCTCCAATTAACCCAGGAGGTAAAGATTCTGGCTCCGAATACGAGGCAACGGAATCAAATCCGTCTGAAAGTACTTCATCTAGTGAAGAATCTGAGCTAGACAGGGGAGCTCCTGTTGAGATTCCTGGCGCGCTCGGAATAGATAAATTTTCTGATTCTTTAGCATCTAAGCTCGATGATATAAAGCTTAAAAGAATCTGCTTGAGACATGGGATTCCTTGGGATGATGTTTTGACACCCGGTAGCGAAGATAGACCCCACTTAGCTCCGGAAGGATATATGGCAATCAGTCGAACCATGTGCTTGGTAGGAGCTATTCCTCCGTTTCCTTCGATCGCCATCGAGACTTTAAAACGACTGGGTATTGCTCCGATGCAGCTTCATCCTAACGCCTACGCATCTCTATACACCCTATATGTTGCATACGCGGAGATCCTACACGCCGAACTTAAATTCAGAGATTTGACATTCTTCTTTCTTTTCAAGCATCGTTCTTCGGCAACTCCAAATTTCTCTTTCTTTGAATCGGTGGCGAATAGGAAGGTTCTGTACGACGGATATAGCAATATAGGGGATCCTAAGTCTGATTGGTTTTATATAAAGAAACAGGCCGGATGCTCAAGAAGATGGCTCAAATCAAGTAAACTTTAAGCTTTTAATTGAATATCTTGTTCAAGAAGTCTAGGCGTTAACATTCTCCCCCCTTTTTCTTTGTCTTAAACAGATCACGTCTTCCCGAAAACGGAGGGTCCGCTATACAACAATCGATTGTCCATTCTTCTACAAAGCAGATCCGACTTTCTAAGGATCAAAAAATGCATTACTGATGAAAATCTTCATAAGCATCATCTTCTGGATAGAAGATTTGGACTTGGCGCTGGCGGCAAACCTTATAAGTACGTGCCCCCAACGGAGGGAGAGGGAACTTCGCAAGCGGTAGAAACAACCAAGTTTCGCAAGAGTCCTTCCCCGATAGTCATCCAAGACGATGAGGACCTGAACATATACAGAGGGGATGAGGTCCGCGGTGACAAGTCCAAGGAAATCCCAATTTCTACTCCAATCGAAACCGCTGCTCCCGATGATTTGACAGAAGAGCAGTTATTCGACGAGCTGAGCAAAATTCCTCTACCCGATGATGTATATACAGAGAAGGACTTTGAAGGGGGGCCATTCTTCCCTAATCTTGAGGAGGCCATCGCTCCAACTAGAGAACAAGAAACTAGCCAGATGAGTCTGTCTTCAGGCCCGGGTCTGTTAGGGGGAATTATATGGGATGCACAATTCACACACACTATCTGGCCTCGCACTCTTATATCGTCAATATTCAAAGGTTTTAATATGCTCTTTTCTTTTTTGCAGGAAAGATGTCCCGTAGACGATCTTACTCTTATCGTTCTCTTCGTGAGGGCACACCCAGTCTTCATCCGGGTACTGAGCGTTCTCGCGGCCCTTCTCACAAGCCGACTTCCTCGCAACCCCGGTCTCCACCAAAATCGAACTCTACCAAGCCTTCCAGTTATCCGATAGCTCATGCAGGGGGAAAGAAACTTCCTAAAGAGTTAACTCCTCCAAAGAGTGCACCTTCCCACAGCAGGTCGTCAAAAAGGCATCACGAATCTAAAGATAAGGACAAGGATCCATTAAAAGAGTCTGAAAAGGAGAGGAGTGACATCGTCCCTTCCAGCCAGCCAGAGTTGGCTGCCCCCGGGTCACGGGATTACATGCATGGTCCCGAGATTCAAGGTAGGCTGGAAAAGCTGCAGGAACAATTCCCAGACATATTTTTCGACAGGATGACATTTGTTCCAGCCTTGGAACCGGTCCCTAAGAACTGGGATAATGAAGTCGTCGGGCACATCCGCCACGTTGCCAGGCAGTATGAGATGATGAAGAAACATGCAGTTAACCTTTCAGAAGTCATACGAACGCTCGAAATAGAAGCACATAGATCTAAAGCGAAACTTGAAAACAACGAAAGGGCCAGGACAGAGATGGAGAAGGACCTGGAAGATGCTCAATCCCAACTTGCTTTAGCGCGGAGAGATGCTGAAAATTATAAGATTGAATTAGAGAATGCTAAGCAGCGCTTTCATTCGGAACTTGACTCCAATAGCCAAGAGAAAATGGCCTTAAAGAAGGAGGTTGAAGATCTCAAAATGGCCAATATCGAGTTGAAAACAGCACAAAGCCATTTTGAAGCTGAGAGAGCTGCTTGGGAGGCAGAAAAAGCAAGTTTAAAAGAAAGTCTGGCTTTGGCTAAAGCAGAAAAGGTGATTTTAAATGATCAGGTCGCGGATGCGGAGAGACGGGCAGCTCTCACTGAAAAGAATGTTGAAAGTGCCATCGAATTGGCCACTGCTTCAAACAACAAGCTCCTCGAGAGAGAGAAGGATATCGAGGGGTTTGAAGAGATGATTTTTGACTTCCTTGGCCAAGTCCTCAAAACCCGAAACATTTCGTGGATCCCGGATTACCATGTTACTTTAGCCAATTTATGGATGCGATTGTTGAGGGTGAAAAGCAGAGGTTGGGAGTCGAAGAAATTGATGAGGATGAGTTGATGAAGAGCATCTTGAGGGATAATGAGCCTAAGGACCTGGCAGAGGGTCGTCGTCTGATTCTAGCGGAGATGGAAAAGGAGAGGGCCCTAGCTAAGGGTAAAGGGAAAGCAGACGAGGGTTCGAGTTCAGCCGTGGAGCCCAAGGCCTCCGGAGTTGAGGAATACCATCCCGATGATCCACTAATCCCTTTGGGCCTAACTCCCGTGGTTGTTGGAGCTCCTGCAGCTACTCAAGAAGGAGGATCTGCGGAAGGTATCTCCCTTTTTTCTCCACAATTCGCCAAAGCAATTGCGAATTGTCGTCGTCTGGTAGAATAACCACTTGAATTAGTAATGTGTGTTCCACATGATACAGGTGGCGAGCCCGTCGACAAGGGTGCTGAAAAAGAAAAAGAAGTGGAGAAGGAGGCTGTCTCGCCAGGTGCCGGTATTGATATATCAAAGCAGGTTGAGGTCACAACAGCAGAAAGAAGCATCCCGGTACCTAATACTGATGTTCCCAAGGATGCTGAGACCATCGAGGCCTTGAAAGACATGGATGGGCGCCATGTAGAGGATGAGGAAGACATTATCGGCGCCAAAAAAGCCGACGACGATGACGACGAAACCTTGGCCAGCCGAAAGGCTAGGCAGGAGAAAGAGATGGCTTCGAAGAAGGTGGCAGATGAGGCTTTGGACGTAGTCCCTCTTGCAGAATTTGATCCCAAAACTGGGATGATTGTGAAAATCCAGCCCAAATCCATCAGCCGACAGCTTCATTTTGCAAATCCCGATGACTTCCCGGCTTCCCTTTCTGATAGAAGGAAGAAAAAAGAGGTGGAAGAGGAATCTTCAGAAGAGTCGGATGTTCCTCTCATAGACAAAAGGAAGAGGAAGAAAGGGGATCAGTCCGATGTCGACAAGGCGAAGCTGGAGGGACAGAAGCAGGAGAAGAGGCCAAAGCGTAAATAGGATATTGTTGCTTGTTGATATTTTGTCTTTAGGTTTTCCACTGGCCAGGAAGTGTAATTGTGAGACTGGCCCTCACTTTCCTTTCTAGGTTGTTTTTCACTTAGTAGGTTTGCGGTACATAAATGAAAGTTTATCTCTTTTTGCATCATTGTGTACCTGTATTCAAATAAACTTTCCATGTTTAGTAACAGACGATCTAATTATATCTACAAATCAATCAAACAACAGAAAGAAAATTTTCGTGCTGTATTGCTGCATTAAAGTTCGTGTGTATATGGCCCCCAATCAATTGTTAATGTGGCGCTTAACTAGGGCTTATTAAAGATTAATTAGCATTATTCGCATGTTGCCCCCTACTTCTGAATATGGGGGACTTAGAAAATTTCATAAGATAACTGTTCTTATGGTACTGAATCTCTTGTGTTGGGCTGTGTTGGCAAATTGAAGGCTGTTTGCCTAGTTGAGATAGGGCTGAAAGCTAAACTTAGCTAGGGTAGCCGCTTTTTTCAGACCCTTTGTTCAAATTCAATAATTCAGTCGGCTCCCGTTCCTCTAGCAGTGAAGAAGATCTTTCTCAGCGCTCAATCGAAGACGCTTTTATACTCTCTCTCTCTCTCTGGAGAGTTAAAGTTCGAGCTCAGCGATTCATTCGCTCCCCGATCCTTCAGCGGGGAAGGATCTCTTTCTCAGCGCTCAATCGGAGACGCTTTTATACTCTCTCTCTCTCTCTGGAGAGTTAGAGTTCGAGCTCAGCGATTCATTCGCTCCCCGATCCTTCAGCGGGGAAGGAGCTCTTTCTCAGCGCTCAATCGGAGACGCTTTTATACTCTCTCTCTCTCTCTGGAGAGTTAGAGTTCGAGCTCAGCGATTCATTCGCTCCCCGATCCTTCAGCGGGGAAGGAGCTCTTTCTCAGCGCTCAATCGGAGACGCTTTTATACTCTCTCTCTCTCTCTGGAGAGTTAGAGTTCGAGCTCAGCGATTCATTCGCTCCCCGATCCTTCAGCAGGGGAGGAGCTCTTTCTCAACGCTCAATCGGAGACGCTTTTATACTCTCTCTCTCTGGAGAGTTAGAGTTCGAGCTTAGTGATTCATTCGCTCCTCGATCCTTCAGCGGGGAAGGAGCTCTTTCTCAGCGCTCAGTCGGAGACGCTTTTATACTCTCTCTCTCTCTCTGGAGAGTTAGAGTGCTATCAACGATATAATTTACTTTATTGTATCCTCAGAATCTTGACTTGTGATTTCATTCCATTTTGATGGAAGGCGTTTATGATTATATGCTTCTGGGATCGTTGGATTATTCACAACGATTTTTATAACAAATAAACAGGCGGATAAATAAAGGTACAATAAAGGTAAATGACACACAATATTTTTATAGTGGTTCGATCGAATCATGACCTACGTCCACTTTATAATTTTTTTGCTTTAAGGAATCAGAATATTCTAGGCAAGTCGTGCCTTGTACATGGTTTTCGACAAAGCAAAAGAATAGATTTGAAACTTTTATGTTAAGTATGGCCGTAAATGTTGGGCATTCCACACTCTGGGGATTTCCTTTCCATCTACGGTTGCCAGCTTGAAGGTTCCATTATCAAGCTTGCTCAGAATGGAGTACGGTCCTTCCCACTTCGCTCCCATATGAGTTGGGGGTGGGAAGACACGTTTCAGAACCAAGTCTCCGGGTTGCCAGGTTCGGGCTCGAACCTTTTTGTTGTAATATCGAGCGACCTGTTGTTTGCATCTCAAGGCACGCAGGTCTGATTCATCCCTCTTTTCTTCGATCATATCTAGGGACTCAAGGAGCAATTCATTATTGGTCATTGGATCATAATAAGTCACCCGGTGAGAAGGTACCTTTATCTCAACCGGGATGATTGCTTCCGTTCCAAAAGCAAGGGAGAACGGGGTATGTCCTGTTGCCGATTTATATGTTGTCCTGTAGGCCCATAGTGCCAAGGGCAATTCATCAGCCCACATGGCTCTAGCCCACTTCAGTCTTCTTTTCAGAATGGACTTAATCACTTTATTCGCCGGTTCGACTTGTCCGTTCGATTGCGGGTGCGCCACAGAGGTATACCGATTCTTAATGTGGTATTTTTGGCAGAAATTTCTGAATTCAGCGCTATCGAACTGAGTTCCGTTATCCGTTATCACAATCTTTGGAATCCCAAACCGACAGATGATGTTTCTAACGGTAAAGTTGATCACTCGTTTGGTTGTGATTGTAGTTAGTGGTTCAGCCTCGACCCACTTAGTGAAATAATCCATGGCCACAATAGCGAACTTTGCTCCGCCTCTTGCTATGGGGAGACTTCCAATGATATCAATTCCCCACATAGCGAAAGGCCATGGACTCATCATTGTTTTTAACTGATTAGGAGGTGCTCTAGGTATTTTCGAAAATCTCTGGCACGCATCACATCGTCGTGCGTATCTTGCTGCATCCTTGTTTATGGTAGGCCAGAAATAACCATGCCGCAACACCTTTTTTGCCAAAGTTTGCCCTCCAGTGTGGTCGCCGCATTCGCCTTCGTGTACCTCCTGAAGCACACGCTTGATGTCATCGTGAGCTATACACCGGAGGAGGGGCATTGAAAACCCTTGTCTGTAAAGAACTCTGCCTTGTAGAACGTATCGGGCGGCTTTACGAATTACTTTACGCCTCTCGCTTTTCTTGGTCGGAAGCGCTCCATTCATCAGGAAATTCTTTAGAGGGGTCATACAGGACTCCCTTTCTGGTTCCGTCTCTAGTATTAGGTCGATTTCCATTTGATCTATGCTAGGGGACCGAAGTACTTCAACGGGGGCTAGCCCAGTCACTTCAGGATCGTCGGAACTAGCCATCTTTGCCAACTTATCCGCCTGCTGATTCTCTGACCGCAGAATATGAGATATGCTGTAGTGATCAAAATCGTTCAGCGACTCTTTCACTTTCTTTAAGTATAAAATCAATCTTGCACTTTTAGCTTGGAATTTTCCAGTAACTTGGTTCACAACTAACTTGGAGTCGCAGAAGATGTTCAGCTTTGTGACTTCTAATTCCTTTGCAATCCTTAATCCGGCTATCAGGGCTTCGTATTCGGAATCGTTGTTAGTGGCGTGAAACTCCATCCGGATAGCATAGGATATAAATCGTTTCTCTGGAGTTTCAAGCACTATTCCAGCGCCGGATCTTTCGTCATTCCTAGCGCCATCAGTATACAATCCCCAGGCATTGGGATCGAGAAGTAACTTTGAAGGATCAACTTCTTCGTTTGCTATATCTTCCTCAGGGACAGTGAACTCTGCTATGAAGTCGGCTATCACTTGCCCCCGAATTGACCGTCTGGGCTGAAAGTTCAAATCAAATTGACTTAACTCAATATTCCATTTGAGTAACCTTCCAGATGCCTCTGGTCTCTGTAGGACTTGCTTGAGCGGGTGATCGGTGTATACGGTAATAGGATGCGCCTGAAAATAATGTCGAAGCTTTCTAGAGGCGATCAGTAAACTATACGCCAACTTTTCTATCCTTGGGTAATTACGCTCTGCTGCCGTTAATTTTTTGCTCACGTAATACACAGGTCTTTGGACCTTATCCTCTTCTCTTACCAACGCTGAGCTGATCGCATGGGATGACACTGCCAGATACACGAATAAGTCCTTGTGATCCATTGGCTTAGATAATATCGGAGGTTTCTCCAGGTGCCTGAGTAAATTCTGAAACGCTTCTATGCAGTCGGGCGTCCATTTGAAGTGGCGTTTCCCCCGCTTTATTAATTCGAAGAATGGGATGCACTTATCCGTAGCCCTGGAGATAAATCTGCTTAGTGCGGCCACTTTTCCTGCAAGGCTTTGCACATCCCTAATTTGCCTAGGTTCTTGAATGTCTCTGATTGCCGCGATCTGGTCTGGATTAATCTCAATCCCAAGGGAACTGACGATGAATCCCAAGAATTTTCCGGAGGCAACACCGAATGAACATTTGGTTGGGTTGAGTTTCATTCCGTACTTTCGAAGAATGCCGAACATCTCCGCCAAGTCAGTAGTGTGTTGAGAAGATTGCTTGGACTTAACCAACATATCGTCGACGTATACTTCCATTGTTTTCCCGATCTGGTTATAAAACATTCTGTTGACTAAACGTTGATATGTAGCGCCCGCATTCTTCAAGCCAAAGGGTATCACCACATAACAATATAATCCCAGATCCGTGATAAAACTAGTGTGTTCTTGATCTGGAACATGCATCGGAATCTGGTTATATCCTGAATAAGCATCCATAAATGAGAGAAGCTCATGACCCGCCGTCGAGTCTACCAACTGGTCAATCCGGGGTAACGGGAAACTATCTTTTGGACAGGCTTTGTTCAAATCCGAGAAGTCGATACACGTTCGCCACTTCCCGTTGGCCTTCTTTACCAGGACTGGATTCGAAATCCAGTCTGGGTAGGTCGAGTCTCTGATAAATCCATTACTCTTTAGCTTTCCAACTTCTTCTTTCAAGGCAGCGGACCTCTCTGGGCCCAACATTCGCCTTTTTTGCTTTACCGGAGGATGTTTAGGGTCAATGCTTAATGAATGGCTCATGATTGATGGGGATATCCCACACATGTCCGCGTGGGTCCAAGCAAATACATCCAAGTTGTTTTTTAAGAAATCCGTCAATTCTTTAGCGAGATTCGGATTTAACTGGGATCCAATCTTAAGGACCTTCTCTGGGTCACTGTCATCGATCGGTACATCCACAGTTGTCTCGTTGGGAGTCGCCATTCTGCCCCCGGGTTCTTGATCCTCTCTGGGATCTATATCCTCGGGCAACTCTCTGGGCGACTCTCCAACGACTATCCTCTTTAGTTGCTATAAGGTCTCCGCCCCCGTAGGGGGAGAAGCGCCTTTGGTTTCTATGTCCCCTCCATTGCGAAGTAACTTTAGCTCGGCAACATAACATGCTCGCGCAGCAACCTGATCTCCTCTGACGATACCAATGCCAGCTTCTGTGGGGAATTTCAATAACAAGCACCAGGGGGCTATACAGGCTCTAAACTTTGCGAGGGCCGGTCGGCCCAAGAAGGCATTGTAGGGCGATTCAACGTCCAAAACCACGAAGGGAAGGATTCTCACTCTCTGGCGTTCTCCTTCCCCAAGCGTAACCGGTAACTCTACATAACCCATTGGAGCGGTGGATGCTCCGTTAAATCCACGGATCCATCCTTGACAGGGCTTCAAGTATTTTATTTCGAGGTTCATCTGGTTAAATGTCCTTTTAAAAAGAATGTTGACGGAACTCCCGTTGTCCACTAAAACCTTATGAACAGTGGCTGGTCCAATAGGTACTGTAATTACAAATGGATCTTCAGTCGGAGCATGGACTCCAATGCTTTCTCGTTCTCGAAAAACGACATCGTCGGTCATCATCTTTTGTTGCTTTACCGGGATATTATTCTCAGGGTTGCTACACTCCCCTACCTCGAGGTGTTGCTTGGCTGCATTGACATATTGATCTAATGCCTTGGAACTATGCCCGGCAAGATAAAGTCCTCCAATTACGGTATTGATAATAATGTTCTTTCCCTTTTGCTGGGCAGTCGGCCTAGCAGCAAGTTGATTCTGGTTCTGATTTGGGGCCTATACTGCTTGCCCCCTGTCTCTGGGCGTTACTCTGCATTCATCTAACTTTCCTTCTCAAAGCAGCCTTTCGACTACATCTCTTAGGTGATGGCATTCATTTGTCGAATTGCCGTGAATCTGATGAAAGAGACAAAACTTCCTCGTTTCACGTTCTTTCTCCGTCGACTCTCTGGGAGGTGGCCTCTTATTCTGGAGCACTTCATACGCATCCATGAAGATATTTTCCAGAGTATCATTTATTGGTGTATAACTTTCAAAGGCCCTGGGACGAGTCCTTCTCTGGGAGTCGTTCCGTCGGTTCCTCTTCCGGTTGTTGCCGTTACCATTATTATTGTTGTTCCCTGACTGACGACCACCCTGATTCCGATTTCCGACATTAACCTCGACTTTCCCCGAGCTGTCTCCTGTCTGCTTAATGGCGACATTGCTCTGGATTTCCTCCTTATCAGCTGTTTTTGCCTTTCGGTTAGCATATACTTCTTCCCGGCGCAAGTGTACGTTGGCTTTTTCGTAGAATAATTCTCTAGTATGGGGTGGCTTGCCTGCCAGGTATCTCCCGAATTCAGTGTCTTTATCTACTCCGTCAATCAGTGTTGCGACAACGGTTGGTTCATGGGGATCTTTAACTGCAGTAGCGGCCAAATTGAAACGGTCTAGGTACACCCTCAAACTCTCGCCTGGTCGCTGCTTGACAAGGAACAAATCAATCACACTCTTTGTCTTTTGTGCATAGATACGGAATTGTTCTACGAACTTCTCACTCAACTCCCTGAAGCTAGAAATCGATCTTGCTGGCAAGCGAGTAAACCATAACAATGCTACATCCTCCAGGAATATGGGAAATGCTTTGCACTTGACAGCGTCAGAAGCTGCGGCAGCGGTCATTGACCAAGAGTATCTCATCAGATGCTGGACAGGATCAGAGCTACCCGCATATCGGTTCATCTGTGGCATGTTGAAACGCCTCGGGAAAGTCGCATCCAAGATATCATCAGTGAAAGGGGTGTGACTGCGGTCGATTCCCCAATCTTCGTTCCATTGTCCACGGCTATCTGCCAGAATCTGATGGATCATGGGTGCAACATTTGCACTGGTCAGCGGAGGTTCAGGGTCAGTGCCTCTGGCTCGGCGGGGTTCTCTAATCTCTCTTCCGGGAGCAGTCACAAAATCCGGGGCTCGGATAGGGCTTCGTTGCCCCTTGTTACCATGAGCATGTGCGCGACGACGGGGCTGAGGTAGTCTGTTATGTACAGAACTGTCCACATCTTGAGTCCCGGGAGTTGCGGCTTGATCGTTCACATTACGGTTTGAGGGCCCCGCCTCCAGTGCTTCTTCTTCCCGTGATGGCAGGGTTCCGAACCGAAGCTGCTCTATGTTTTCGGCTCTCTCATACGGTCGCCGCGGAGGTCTCGACGATTCCTCAGACGAAGAAGAAAATCCTAGAGTGAGTGGACGAACTGGCGGCGTTCTTTGCCTTGCGAGCTCATCAAGCCTTCTATCCATAGCAGTCAAATTTTGTCGCAGGACGGAGCTTTCCTGCCTTTGGGCAGCCAATTCATCAAACAGTCTCTCCCACATTTCGGAAAAGCGAGAGAGATCCCCCTCAGTAACGGGAGCAGCAGGATCATATTGGTCATCATCACTTTCTCTCGTGCACAAAGAGCTTGAGCCAGGTCGAGCGGAGGGGCCAGGACGGTAGGAGCGAGCCATAGGCTCCTTTCCAGGTCGAGTTGTAGTCTGATCATCAATTCGAATCGCTGTGGTTCGAGGATGGCAGCTCGCAATGCCCCCTGAGATCGATTCGCGGTCGCGGTGCGCGGCGGATTCGAGACGTCACCTCGGGATCGAGTAACAACCCCTTCAGCAGTCCGGATCGCCTCGTTCTCGTCGACTCGGAGCGTGGCGTCTTCATCGGATCGGTTCGCCCCCTGCGCTCCGCGATCCAGAGTCTCCTCATTGCCTAGCTCGTGCACACTTTCTTCAATTGTTTCATTGGTTTGCGAAGCTCGTGCTTCCTTAGATCTTTTTCCAGACATGATATCCGAATCGCTGGAATCTTCAAAGAACTGAATAGTGAAACTTTAGGACTGTTTTCTCAGTGAAAGCACCAAAATGTTAGATCAAAATTTGGACCTAACACCCAAATTATTCTGAATCTTATAGAGTTTCAACTGAAGAATGAGGAAAAAGAAAATAACACACATAATTTATAGTGGTTCGGCGTTAACGAGCCTATGTCCACTTTATATATTATTGGTTATACTTTGAAAGTCAATACAATCAATGATTTCTCTTATACTCTAGTAATTTGACAATAATGGCGGATTCAGTACTCAATATTGCCAAAAAGATCCCAAAAAATGCCAAGCTCCGGGCTATTTATAGCTGATTTTGTCAGGTGGGTCGTGATAACACGTGGCACGAATCTCGAGAACATCGGATCGCATCGCCACCGTTGAAGAAATAGTCAAATTAGCCGTTGTGGACAGGTGTCGCGATCCCCTTGAAAATCGGATCGTGCAAATGGGGAGAATCGGTCAACATGACGGTTTGGGACACGTGTCGCTGGATCCGTACGTCTCGGATCGCTGAAGACTAGCTCGTGTTTGAACGAGTCAGAGGCTCCGCCATGCATCAGGGGATCAGATCGATCTACTCTGGGCAATACTACATGTACGGATCGAATCGCATAGAGATGTTGTTTCGCTGATGAAGTGGGGGCGATCCGATGGTGCGATCCAATGAGGGGCGATCCGATCGTGCGATCCAATGAGGGGCGATCCGATCCTTCATGCTTTTAGGGAATGCAGTTTCATACTTTCTTCTTACGAATGAACCTGGATGGCTTAGTCAAAAAGCTAGCTAACAGTTATCATATGGATGTTGCATATGTATGAATGGCCGTGCACGCATGTAGTATTTACGTAACTAGGGATTCTTGCATACATGATTGGACGCATGGCACCAACATGATTCGCATTAAGGAGGTCGACTGAATCAGTAGACCACCTAATTTTACAGTAGATAAAGACATATACACACACTATGCATATGAACATGAAAGCATTAGAAATCTTTTAAGGACAATGGATGTCTGTGATTGGATGGTTGAGTAGATGGGTGATTGGATGGTAGGACACATTCTTCCTAACTAGAAGATTTCGGGGACGAAATCCTTTTAAGTGGGGGAGAATGTAACACCCTGTATTTTTAATGTAATTAAAAATGTATATATATCCACAGATAGGATTAATATGGTAATGTATAATGAAAATTAATTAATATATGAAAAAAAAAAGATTGGTTGCATGCGATGTAAATATGTTGCATGCACTGATTTGCAAACATAATGCATTAACATTAAAAGAAAAAGATTCATGCATTGGTTTAATTTAAGTATTGTAACTAACATGAAAAAGAGAAGTAAGGAAAGAACAATAATTATCATTGTTCTAAGACTTATTAACAAAAGACTTTGTAGCTCAGTTGGTTAAGGCATTGGATTTGTAACATGGAGGTCGGGGGTTCGAACCCCGGCGGCAGCATAATTTTTATCTCTGTTTTAAAGAGGGCCAACTGAACATGCAAATATATGTACATATACAAATTCAAATTTTGAAAGGATAAGAACGTACATATAAGGAAATAAAGAAAATATATGTATATACATGAGAATATATATATGCAGAAATATATGTATACGAAAGATAAAATTTAAGATAAGGCTATAGTAAATGAAATATGGCAAGAATTAAATAACGGTGCAACATCGTTTGAATGTTGAAAATAAAATGAAAGTTGTGCGTATATATATATATATATATATATATATATATATATATATAAACGTAAAATGGTCGTTAAAGGAATTGTGAACATATAAGAATATTTCATGTGAATAAAACAGTTAAATAAATTCCAGGAATTCAAAAGTTCGAAATTCAAATTTCTGCGCCAAAACAGCTTGTGGGACCCAATGCTGACTTAGCACTGCATGTATGATAAGATTTGGCTAGATTCATATGCGAACCTGGACTATTTTCTTAACTAGGTTCAATGCTAACTCAGCGCTTCATGTCCGATAAGGTCTTGAGCAACTATATAAACAACCCTGGTCTTCTTCTCTATTCACAGTTCTTCTCTACCCTTATGCTGCAAAGATTCTTAGTAAACATGGCTTCCTCTCCTCCTCTTAATCAAATAATAAATAAAATAATATATATAAAATAAATCAAGACGAGGAGGTGCTGCTCAAAGACTTTCAAAGAGGAGATTCAAGCTAGAATTCAAGTGAAGATTCGAACGATTGCAACGACCGTTTTTCTACGAATCATAGCAACGCCATCTTTCTATTCTATTCTAATCTCTGTAAGTCAGTTATTTCTAGATTTGAACGTTTCTCTTTTCGTGACATGAAATTAAAGGAATAAAAGAGTATGCCAATTCTTTCTATTGAATCAGTGCCTATTTCGTTGGACCAAATTAAGAACTGTTATGATTTCGAGGACAAATAAGACTGTAACTATGAAACTATGGACCTTAGAACCATATGCCTCTTTGACTATGAACATTGCCTAAGACTATGAACATTGCCTAAGACTATGAACATTGCCTAAGACTATGAACATTGCCTAAGACTATGAACATTGCCTATGACTATGGACATTGCCTATGACTATGGACATTGCCTATGACTGTGACTGTGACCATGAGAATTATTTCCATGACTATAGCCTATACCTTTGATTAGGAAGCAAAACTATTGTCTATGACATAAATGGGACAACTGTGATTAAGCACCTATGGTTCATGACTAGGAAAGTGTTTAAAATTTTGTGACTGTGAACCCGATTATCTATCTTGTCTGTTCTTTGGTTTTAGACCTTGGGAATTTACCTATTAAGTTAGGCCTACCCATGTTCTTGAACCTACGCCTTTATTCTGTCTATTCTTGGTTTTAGACCTTGGGAATTTACCTATTAAGTTAGGTCTACCCATGTTCTTGAACCGACGTCGTTATTCAACCCTTTTTATGCCAGTTAGTATGTCTATCTTTTGCATAGCATCTTTGGTTCATTCCCTATTTTCTACGAGCCTAGCTTTATTTATAATCTAGACTGAATCACGATTATACGAACGGTGGGAATGCGGTTTGGGCAAAATATGAAATTTACTAGAAACATAGTTATAAACTAGGAAATTGGCATAAATTGGGAACATATATTATGGCATGTTCATAGAAATGCAAATTGGATAAATTTGACATGAATTATAAGATGTGTAATTTGAATCTAGTATTGACATGTAAATCTAGCATTTACATGAATAGTGAACTAGAGTAATAAGTCTAGTTTGATGTAAATTAGAATGTTGAATCGGAATTAAATTAGCTAATTTGGCACGATAAGTATATTGGCATAAATGTGAAATTGGCCATAATTGAGAATAACTGTCAGGATTAGAAAAATCATGGTTAGTGACACTTAATTTGGTAAAATCCACATACCAAAAAGCATAAATATGATTTAGAAGGGGAAATGGGCCATAAGAATAAATGTTGACAATTTACATTAAAAGAGTAATTGGGAAATAAGTAAATTAGGATTAATTTACTTATAGAATTTGTCCTAAAAGAGGAAATGTAAATTTAGACAAAATTAAAGGTTTATTAACGGCATCTCTTTTAATGACACACCAAAAAGTTCTAGGGTGACAGAGAGGATAGTGTCTAGGCTTGAGTTTGGAAAATACAAGTTTCCTGCTCTCCCTGGCTATCCCTAACTGATCCGGCGAACGGGATGGTTACTTTCAAAACTTGATTTGAAAATAAGTTGAAACCCTTTGAACTTAGAAAACACGAATATGCCTAACCCGAGGTTAGACTGAGTTGCGATGTAAACCTGCCCGGAACCAACCGGCACATCCAGTATTCGCAACAATACCTGTCTAATGTGAGTGGTAGTGGCTTTAATTTATTTAGTTAAAGCTAGAACAAGAATAGTAGGGTTAAGTTAACTAAGACACTTAACCAGTTCAACATGATAACTAGACTGATGGGTGGGGTTAGGTTCAGACTGACACTTAACCATTAATAATAACATGATAGTTAAAACAGACGGGCCAGGTTAAGTTAAAAAGGAATACTTAACCAACACAGAGTAAATGGGTAGGGTTAAGAAATAAATACTTAACCAATATAACTTGGTTTGTGGTAGGGTTAAGTCAACATGAGTTATTGACAACACTTAACCAGTTTAACAGGGTAAATGGAGAGGGTTAAGTTGGCTTGAATTGACTAATGACACTTAACCAATCCAAATTGACGGGAAAGGGAACTAAGTAGAAAACCTTAGTTAAGAAAACAACGATTCTGGAAACTAAGTGGTAAATCTTAGTTAGTAAAACTAAGTAGTAATTCTTAGTATAATACGGGAAGGAGTGAATGTCCGTCTGAATAGAAAGAAGGCTCCAACGAATTGGGTTACGAACCCCGAGGCTTCGAGGGGACGTGAGGGTACTCTTGGTACCCCTCTGTGAGGCAGTAGATGATCCGCATGGGCCCACGGAGGTTAAGGTCTGCGTAGAAGAACCAGGGGTATGCCTTGGTTGCAATACATGACAACCTAAAGACTAGGATGGACCGGCGTGATTCGGCGAGCAAACGGTAGCCATGTGATAGCGACTCGTCGTCTACCATCCATCTTCAGTCAATCGAGATACGTGAAGCGGAAAGGCGGAGAACTTCAAAAGACCATATACTTGCTATCTAGTTATGGGTGAGGATGGCCATAGGATAGTGGGGCACCGGGGGTCGGCGTATAGTTCTCATTTTACAAGGTGTGCCTTTCATTAGTTGAGGGAGGGGTCAAGTGGGACCATAGCCACTGAAATAAAAACAGACCTTAGCATCTGCATCGGCAGATATCTGAAAGCTCCCGACCGAGTTCTGTATTCCTTGATTTGCCCTGACACAGGACTCGGACCGCACATTACAGGACATGTGCATCTAGACAAGCGATAACGATTCACGATACATGCGTGGGAAAGTATAGAACATATACCACTCAAGGTAGTGTGTCCTAGACTTGGGGCATCGTTCGACAGGTAGCATAATTCCTAGTTGAACTAGGTGGCATAAATCCTGAATCCGATAAGCATTCAGCAGACAGCATAAACTCTAGTTAAATCTAGAAAGCACTTGATAGAAAACCCTAGATTAGATCTAGGTAATAAATAATAAATGTATGCCTGAAGGCAATGGAAATTTCAGGGGTTGGGATCACGTTATTGATACTAGTTGGAACACTAGTTAGGTGGTGTAGAGATAATAGAAATCCGTATAACAAGGAAATGGCGAAGCGGCGAAAGTATTAGAGAACATCCAGTTTATCTTATCTTAGCATATCTTGTGTTGATCTCGTCTAATCTTGCTGACCCTATCATCATGGTGTTATCTTGTATTCAGTTAATTCATGTCGTTTTGTTTTCCATGTTCACATGCTAGAAGTTACTGAACTTACTCAGGCTTTATGTCTGACTCTGTGTTTCTTTCGTCTTCTTTTCTTCCGTTCCCCCCCTAGGTAGTAAAGGAGGGAATAGTTTAGCTCAGGTTAAGTTGGACTGTCACCCTTTCCAACTTGAAGATTTGTCGAAGTTTGCTTGGATTCTCTTTTCAGATGCTATGGCTGGCTCTTGCAAAATCAGGGAATATAAATGTTGTTTTTATGCTTCTTTATTTTGTAAGACAGATGATACTCTGGTATTGTAAAGAAACCATTGTACAGACTATTTTATCAATAAAGCAAAGTTCTATTTTCTGCTGTTTAATTTCTGTCTGTCTTGTAATTTATCTGCATCTTTTACCCTAAATGCTCCACAGAACTTAGTGCATTCCCTTTGTGAGTGACACTAATGGACGTGGGGTGTTACATATTCTATTTACCTCTCAGACCTTGATCAACAACATTCTCATCTTCAGTAGATAGAAGTTTATTAACCCATCCGTTTTCCTTTGAAAACTTTACTTAATTAATTCTTAAGTAAACTCTTATTTTACTTTATTAATCCTTTACAACATTTCATACTGGCTTCGATTCTATAAATAGAATCCTTTATAAATCTGTTAAAATATCCTTATATATATATACACACACACACATTTCAAATCATACGTAAATATCGTTTACAATTCTTATATAAATATCTTTACCATTCTTATATAATTATTCTTTCCAAATCTTATATTCTATTAATACGAATCAATCCATTTAACGTCTGTAACAACGTTAAAGATTTTATGTAACAAACCAGAATTTCTGAACTAATTAAAAAAAATTATTTCCGCTATTTTAATGAGTTTTGAATATTTTAAATAATAACGACTTAAAATTTATTTAAATCAGAGTTAGAACGTATAAATTTAAAATTTAATTAAAACGAACTTGAAATGGTGCGGTAGTTTGAAAATTCGATTTTCAATTTCAAATGAATATACATAATTCAAAATAAATCGGATTTAAGTAAAACCAGAAACGTTAGAATTGGTTGAATAATATCTTTCTACTAAATGTGAAAAATTGAGATTTCATTTTATAAATTGTAAGTTATGTCTAGTTTAAAATTCAGAATAGTCGCTATGGAATTTATATATATTTTAAATTATATATATAGCCCTTAAAAATAATGTTTTTGCAAATGGTATCGGAATTCTTTGAAACTAGATTTTTTGAGTCCGTAATATTATAACAAAGCAGATTGTCAAATTTCATCGCATTTGGGTTTGTTATGAAGTCGTGCAAGCTTAAAATGCTTAACCGAATATAAATGTAAAATATCCTAAAAATGTCTACCAAAAATATCTAAAGCTTATTTCCTTATAAATACCCCTTCCCTCTCTTATAACCTAAATCACCTTTTCTATAAATCAAAATAAGAGAGGTCGCCATCTTCCTAAACCTTCAGGCAATTAAATCTCGTTTGATACTTAGAAAAATCACTCATCGTCAGATTTGTTGCCTTTGTATGGCGGAGAGCTTTGACTGAGTGCACATGGTTTTTGGGGCGAGGGCATGTGGACTGGCTCAACTCAGCAACAGCCGTGTTTGGGGTTGAGGCGCAAGTGAATGAGGTGAGGCCGGAGGCTGGACTGATGGTGTGGTTGAACTCATGGTCGGGAAATGAGTTGGAGGAGGTTGGTTTGGTGAATTTCGCTGGTAATGGGTGTCACTACCTATAGCGCTAGCTATAGGGAGGAAGAAGGAAAGAATTTGAGTGGGGGCACCGGAGTGGTGAGGAGGTGACCGACAGGTGCGGAACGATGCGCTGAGTTGAATGAGGGGGTCGACGACGCTGATTGGTGGTCGAGGTTATGGCACGCGGTGGTTAAGGGTCGGTCAACTCTGAGTTGGGTTTACAGGAACAATTGGTCGGAATTTTCCAGGGCACGTTGGAGCAGGGTTCGTGGTGACTGACATGGGCGAATTCAGGTGGCGAGTTGAATGGTGGTGGTTGTGGCATGAATAGATGGCCGTGGTGGAGGGTGTAACGACAAGGATTTTGCCCGGACTTAATCGATCGCAAAATCGACCAAGACCGTTCAAAACTCGCATACGTTAACTTTGGGAATACAATACATTAGAACAAATAACAGAAGACTTTTATTCCATTACAATAATGTTACATCAGAGTACAAAATTTTACAGCGGAAGATAAATTACAAAAGATTTAATACATTGCAGCGGAAAAATAAACTGATACAGCGGAGGGCTTCCTATGCTCTGGACACAGCTTTAAGCTTCGATCCAGGATCCTGCTAAAGAAATAAAGATCTGCAAAAACCTACTCGACTGCCCGTGTGGAAAATTATGGGCACCCGAGTTTGCCAGTGAAACAAACTACAGGTCAGTCATGGGACTGGTGTGAGAAATCTAACTTAACTAATCTAATAAATAGGCTAATCACAGGACCATGCTGCTAACGCGGAACGGGTTTACTCCATTGGATTGCCAGTGCATAAAATAAAGTAAATCGTTAAACAACGCAATGCTTTTTAGAAAAATGAAACCATTATAAGACCCAAGTCCCATCACACAATGCAACGCACACCAGAGGATAGGGTTTTACCTTATAATGGTCAAAAGATGCTTGATACGTAAAAACAATATTATTATTAGTGTGTATATATATATATTTAAAACATTTCAACATAAATGTATTAATCTTAGATGGCATAGGTACCATATACTATGTCGCCATATTAAGTTTACAATCAAAATCGTAATGTCGTATTGGAAATTGGTTTTCTGTCATGAAATCGAGGCTAGGGATCGTCCTCTTCCGATTCGAGACACTCTAGCAGATGTCTCAGGATCTCCCGCAGTGAACCCTTGGAACGGTAGGGCCAGTCCCCACCTAACGGTAGTGGATTGGCAATTCCTGAACATACGTTTCCCGGCCCCTTTGGACCTATAATGTGACCACTTCCGGCCTATAAAAACGAGGTACCTCAATCCAAAATCCACATAGTAAAATGCCGGGCCATGTTAAAGCCCAAACACCACTCTAGCTAGAAAGAAACGTATGCACTCCCTACGGTCCATATCCCGTTCTTGACTCATACCGGGGTGTGAGGCTCGCGAAGTCACGATATACACAAAGCTATGTCTAAAGAGACTGTGCTTTGATCATCAACCTCAAGGCTCTGCTTTTCAACAAAAGCCTTGGTCCATGCATCTTGGCATGCCACATTGTCAATCCATACCATACCATTGATTTCTACAAATATAAAACCTCCAAGCTCGTACGTCTTAGAGAAGGGTGTTAACCACCAAACATATATATATTTAGCAGAGACCAACGAATACAATATAAAGGAATACAACGTCAGACATACAATCCATTTACAAGTCCGTTCTGGGTCTGAACGAAACTGGAGGCACCTTATTCCTCGCATATCCGGACAATCAACAATACGTCCAGACAATTACTACTTCAACCCTGTCCTGGGAGCGACCCAGTCCACTGCATCAGTAGTCCTTATCCATTCGATGTGAAGATCGCCGGTCTTCAACCACCGTCTTCATCTTCGACTCTTGATCGTCGTAGTAATTATTCAGAATGGGTTAAACCCGGTCTTTCTGAATAATTCGCGTATTTATAATTAGAAACAAGTGCTATAAAAACACATCATATGCCACATTCCAACTCAGTATATTCTTTTAAATAAAATATTCACATTATCTTATCAAAGATAAATCCTTTATTCTTTAATCTTCTTTTTACCTCATTCCATTTCAATCAAATTAGGAATTCATTAAAACTCAAGTCTGGTTTTAATCACATAAATCATTCTTAATGATTATTCAAATTTAAGAAATTAACCTTAACTTTAATTGGGTTAAAGAACTAATGTCATTTAAAACACATTTCACGATAAACCCAAAATCATCTTCCATTAAATATGGAATTTTACAGAAATCAAATCAATACATAAGCGATATAACTTTCTGTATCCGACAAATAATATAAATGGAATAACGGCAAAGCCTTTAAATTCCATATATAGTAACGGTCTTCTTCTACAGAATCTCATCTCGATTATTATTAAATCGAATTCTCTTCAATTCCAATTTAATATATTAAATTGGAAAACTTTACTTTTGGAAATTTTCCATTAAATCTTAATAAAAGATTTATAAACTCCAAATTATATTTTCACTGTAAATTGAGTTAAAGAACAAATGTCGTTAAAAACACCATTCACGATAAACCCAATTCACATTTCATTTTATTTCAATTATCAAATATAATTGAAAACTATAATAATCTTAATTAAAAGATTTATTCTTTTCTCAACTGGGTTTAAGAACAGTGTTATTTAAGACACCGTTCACGACAAACCCAACAATCCAATTTATCTTATTTTAATTCCAATTAAATAAGAATTAATGGAAAACTTCATTAAATCTTAATTTAAACACGTTCGAGTTAAAATGGCATTGCTATTTAAAATAGATTAAATAGCCTAATTCGTTATCTTATTCATTTATATATTATACTGGGCCAGACCTCCCACATTAAGCCTACGACTTGTGGATGCTGGATATGCCGGTTGGTTCCGGGCAGACTTATCCCACAAGTTGGGCTTAACCTCGTGTCATGGCCCGTTTCGTATTTGCGCACTTGGACCACTCACATTAGGCCCAACACCTGTGGCTGCTGGATATGCCGGTTGGGTCCGGGCAGACTTCCGCCACAAATGTAGCCTAACCTCGTATCCACGTACAATTGTAATTCCTAATAGAAATTAATTAGCATACTGAAAAAAAATATTTATTAGTTTGAAATATTCTTTATTCTAAGATATCATTGATTCCAAAAAAAATATTTACCTCTTTATTCCAAAATATTTCTTTATTTTAAAATGTTCTTTATTACTAATTATAAGTTTCATTGCTTTAAATAAAATATTCCTTATTATACTAAAATAAAATATTCCTTATTGTATGAAAATACTCTTTAATTCTTAATTGGAATGCGACTCAATCAACTTCCATATAAATTAAGTTATATGGATTTCCAAACATAGCATATAAACGATAAATAACCATTAACCACCAAATAACAGCCAGAGTGCATTTATAATTAATCACAAGGGAGACGTGTGTTAGAATATCATTCCAAGACCCGTGTGGGGTTTCAACCAACACATAATTTTGTGCACTTGGGCAATGTGTGAAAATAATCGTCCCAATCAACATCAACAAGTCAGGTAACTTGTTAATGGCAGTGTAACATCATTTTAAATTATCATAAATAATAAACCATTATTTTAACGTTTGAATATTTCAATCTCAAACATAGAATGACATGATTCTAACATAAATGATATTTCTTTGTCTAATATAACATTCCTTAAACAAATGACATTTCTAATCTAATATAACATGTCTTAACAAAAGTGTTATTTTTAATCTCAATACGCATTTCTAAAAAAAAAATGTTATTTTTATTCACAATATACATTTCTGAGTAAAATGTATTTTTTTTATCTCGATATACATTTTTAAGCAAAATATTATTTTTAATTTTAATGTACATTTCTAAGCAAAATGTTATTTTTAATTTTAATGTACATTGTATACAAAGAAATGTATTTATATACTAATGATCATTCTTATAACAAAAATGTTGATTTCTTCTAATGTAACATTTATAATAAAAAAATGTTGAACTTTTAATCTAATCAAACATTTCAACAAAAATATGATTTTTAATCTATATAAATATTTTAACTAAAAATGTTATTATTTCTCTAATGCGACATTCTTGACTAAAAACATTATTTTCTCTAATGCAACATTTAATCTTCTAAATGATTCATCTATACATAAAAATGTAATTTCAATGTTAAACTTATTTTGATAACCTTTTTACAAAAAAAATGGACCTTTTATTTTGATAACTCTTTATATAACAAAAATGGACTTTTTGTTTTGCTAACTTTTATATAACAAAAACGATTATTTTTGTTATGCTAACTTTCTATATAACAAAAATGAACTTTTTGTTTTGCTAACTTTTTATATAACAAAAATGATTATTTTTGTTATGCTAACTTTCTATATAACAAAAATGAACCTTTTGTTTTGCTAACTTTTTATATAACAAAAATGATTATTTTTGTTATGCTAACTTTCTATTCAAATAAAATGAATCTATTACTATGTTAACATTTCTTTCAAATAAAATGAACCTTTAATTGTGTTCACATTTTATACGATAAAAAAAATGAATCTTTTTATTTTAATTTACATTACACTTTCCTAACTTAAATGGCATTTTTACTCCTAACATAATTGACATTTAATTCTAATGTAATTGACAATTTAATTCTAATGTAAATTTTTTTCCTAACTAAAGTGACATATCAAATCTAGTATAATACTTTTCGCCAAAGTGACATTTTTATTTCTAACCAAAATGACAATTTCATTTTAGTGTAACCATTTCTAATAAAATGAATCTCTTTTATTTTATGGTAACATTTTCTAATGAAATGACAAGTTCTATGTGAACAAGAACATATAATTCAGCAAATAAACATCATCACAACAAATCAGTAAATCTAACTTTTATACAGACGGTGCATCAATATACAATCACAATCAAAATAAATAAATAAATATTTTTAATTTAATTTTAAATCTAGAAATCTCACCATCTTATTTGTAGATAGCTCCTTTTCTGTGCTAGTCTTTTCCACGTCGTCGATCTCGCTGTCATGATTTCAAGGCAACTGACGGTTCGTAAAACGGTTCTCGTATCAAAAAATATTGATTTATAAACATTGATTACCCTTTTAACATAAATTAATAAATAAATTCATTAAATTTTTAATTACCCTTAATCTCATTTTTAAGTCATCGTCTTCTTCTTTCCACCGTGGTTTCCTGGAACCCCAAAACCGTGCTTTTTGCTCCCAAAACGCACCACCACTGAAGGCCTTAACCGCCGATCTACATAGCCTATGTCGACGCCCCGAGCTTCAACTCTTACCACCATGAATTGTTCCCAATTCGAAGTCCCCTTTGCTGTTGAAACCCGCCTCGAACGCGTTGGGTTTGGAGCCCAAATTCCAGCAACTCCTTTCACCAAACTTGATCTTGTCCGTATGATTATGAAGATCTCGATTAGCTCTTGCTTTTTCGTTCATTAAGTTTTGATTGTTCATGATTGGATTGAAAGAATTTGGAGGAGAAAGATTTGAAGAGTTTAGGCCATGAAAACTGTAGATGACGGCAGCTAGGGTATAGAATGAATTAGGATTTGTTTTATGAGGGAATATATATATATATATAATATTATATTATTAATTTTCCAAATTTCAGAATAAAAAGGTTAGTGAATGACAATTTTTAGAAAATACATTGGAATCTTTCTAGATTTAGTTAATTCAACTCCAACACCAATTAAGAATAATGGCATTTATTTCCGCCTATATTCATTTCCACCCATATCCATATTTGGTTGATTTTTTTTAATATATCTTATTAAATTCCTTATTTATGCCTTTCATTTGCTTTCCATGTCTAATCACAACATGTACAAATTAATATCTTGTTCCTTAATATATTTGGAATATTTTTGAATCGTCCAAATTTATCATTTACATTTTTCCTATGAAATAGTGTGTATATTTGCTTTAATATAAAGCTATTATGTAACAACTTATATACTCAAGAATATATTCCATAATTAAATAAATTTTACCTATACTAGATTAAGACCATTTAAAACATATCAATTTTAATTATTTATCTTTCTGTAACACCTCTCTTTTTTTTTATGCAAAGAAATTCAGCAAGTCTATTATTTGGCGAGTGTGTGTGTGTATATATCTATACTATTAATACAAATACCCCTCCTTGGTGAAGATTTTTTGAATGGTCAGAAAAGTCCTTTTCTCCCACTCCAATTGAACTTAAGGGCAACGTTTATGGGCAGGGACCATTTTGTCATTGGAAAAACACATTTCCCAAAAGCACGCCGGTTACCCTTGGTCAAAGTATGTCGGCAGTTTTTTTTTTCTCCACTTTTCCACTCCGTTCTTTCCATCTTCTTCCTTCTTCTTTTGTAAAAAATAATGGCGTCTGCTGTTCAAACGTACTGGACTACCGACTTATTTTTCGTAGTTTTCACATCTCCTGTTAACACCCAACTCCGCCTGCTTTGTTCCGTCTTCACGGCCAGTTATTTGTGGTTTCTGGGTTCCTTATCGTTCCATACTGAATTGTTGTCCAGATCTGGATGTTTACGCCGTACTGCTATGCAGATCTGCTTCTGTACACCGGCGACAACGTTTTTTCCGTCGCTGACGTCTTCAGTGCTTTGTTCCCTATTCACGGCCAGTTATTTGTGGTTTCTGCCTTCCTTATCCTTCCATACTGAACTGCTGTCCAGATCTGGAAGGTTACGCCCTACTGCTGTGCAGATCTGCTTCTGTACACCCGCGACAATGTTTTTTCCGTCGCTGACGTGTTCAGCTCAGGTAAACTCCGACTGTAGTACACTAAGTTCACTTTATTGCTCTTCCCTAACGTTATTTTCACCAACCCTGCAGGTAGACGCGTTTGACCAGCTCAAAATTGATTTCTGTCCTGTACCACCGAGGTCCATATGAACTTTATACCATCTATATTACTACGATTGCTGCTTATTTTTTTACCACTGACATCACCAACAACTTTTCATACCTCAATCTGTTGTCTGATATGGTTAAGGATATTATACCCATAAAGTTTGCTACCTTCATGTGTTTGTAGACCTCCGGTTTCTGTATTTACGCAAATTTATTACCGATTATTTATGAACTGATAATTATTTCATTAAACTGATATTTAGCACATACGAAAATTGGATTACACAAACTGATGTTAAATTATATTGCCTGATTTAAATTTTTTAGTAAGCAAATATTACGTGTCATTATGTCCCATACTACTCTTTGTCACACACTGCTGTTTGTGATTATGTCACATACTGCTAGGTAACACATGTTTTTCTTTTTTGACAGCACGTATAATCAGTTCACCCTACTTCTCTTCCATAATGGTATTCTCTCCAAACCACCAGTTATCCATGTTTGTACACCTGGACATCCATTCGTCCGATGTATCATCGACGTACGTACCAAATTTGAATGACCTATATTAGTACTAATTATTACGTGCTTAACTTTGAAACACTCACATGGTAGCTCACGTCACTAATGCTTTTGCTGATGCTATATTCACTGTTCGTGCGTATTATTGCGCCTCCCGTCATTCTTTTCATAGCAGAATATGGTGTTTTCATACGTGCATCTGTTGTGTGCTATACTTAACCATATTATATTGATAAATTTTATACCACAATACAATACATTCATACATTGTCAACTGCTTCACATGTATACATGGTATATTAACTAATATTCTGAGTACAAACAACTTTTGTTCAAATGTTTTACCACTCGATACGGTCGGACTAAATTATCCACCTGTACTGTTTAATTGTACAAAATATTCATGGATATTTGTCTTTACATTTTACAAACAATTTGCTAACCGTAGCTGATAAGTCTGACCACTGATATACGTCCTTTTCAGTATAAATTAGATGATGAAATTTTCATACGCTGTTTAGCACTTACCTTCAGCCTTCATACACTTTTGGGTATTTGTAATGCTTTAATCTCACAACTCCTTGCTATGGTACACAGTAGTAAATCCTTTATCCAAAATTATGTTTATACATTTGCGCTATTTTTTTTCCCGCATACTATATCATTATGACGGCATGGAGGAGGTACCCAGTTTGACAGATTTCAAAGATAATGCAGGATGTTTTATAACATGCGATGTATAAATTGATAAAAGAATGGATCAAACAAAAAAAGGCAAGAACAATTTTTTTACTCATTTTCCGCTACATTATATGTATGTCTTTTTATCTTTTGTTATGTTGTTCTCTTTTATCCGAGTTATTACTATACTTTTATCTTACTTTATTTTTGTTTTAAATTGTTACTTATTACCTTAATCACTCTTACCCCATCACCCGTATTGCCATTGACTTTCCACCGACAAATAATTCAAACGAGTTTCAAATTCCTTATTTGCAAAATATAACTCCCAACATGTTATGTGTTCATTTGGTTTAACTTTTGGCCTAAATTGTTATTTTTAACTTGCGTTAATTCCATGTACCGTATTATTAGTATGATATGCCAAACAGTTTGTAACTGCTTTGTTCCAAAGGTACATTTAAGTGCCAACATGTTCACTGTTAACGTGCTATTCTTTGCTGTCAAAAATTATAACTTAAATCTGTCGTACGTCCAAGTATTGTTCTACTATTATACTACATAAAACCGTATTCTTAGCAATTAAATAGTACTGTATAAATAATAACCATTTGTTTGCCAAATGTCTTTACATAATTCATGAGATTTCATTGTTTAAACGTACACCATTGTCCGTTTAAAAACTGAATTTTTTTGGGTTGTGTAGAGTTGTTTTGCAAACGCGGTTACATTTGGTACACCTGCACTATTGTTTTACACAACTGCTATTATACTTATGTTCTCCTCAGCAGTTATTTTCTCACCTTACACTTTTTATTCTAACCGTGTTCTGTACGTTAACACTTTTGGAATTTTTTTTTAATCGTTCCTTTTGCTTGATCGAGTTTTCGGAATATAGTCCTGCTGTTTTTTTTTTCCTCTGCATCTTTAACCGTCACAGAGTTCTACCAACACTTGAATACGGTTTGCATAAACAAGTATCATAAAAATTTTCTGTCAACTATCATTAACTCTTCTGTCCCTCCTTTTGCATTCTTTGACAATGGATGTAGAAAGGAGTGACACATGCTGTCGTAAGCAGCAACCTTCGGTTAACTTACTCATAACTTTTAATCATGCATGTTATCATATTTATTTACACAACTGATTGTACTGTCATATTATTTATCTTGCTTTGTCTTATAATCGACAGTCAGTATAATTTTGTGCATTACGGATATTTGTATGCAAGGTAAAATGGAGGGCAGAAGATGTACGACCAAGTGAAAGATAGTGAGAACAACATGCACTATGACGGAGTACGAATATGCACAAATTTGTGTGAAATACAAAGAACTTGACCTAAATGGCCATGAAGCGGCAATAAGTATGGCTTGCTGTACTAATATGGTTGAAAGACAGAAGTAGACGACAAGACGGGGAAGGTAAATTGTACTGCATTTTATTGAAAAAAAGTTAATCATGAAGGTGATCATAATTATTTAACCAACTGCTATTATACTTATGTACTCTCAATTTAACAGATTACGCATGTTTTCTGCTGCCCGTCCGATGTTGAACAAACTGATGCAGCCATCGTTAATGGCGAGGCACAGTTTGTCATCTATGAGGACAAGTGTGACCTGAATTCATTACGACTGATTTTCTTCTGCCAGTCAGATGTTGAAGAAACTGCTGCAGCCGTTGTACTTGGCGAGGCACGGTTTCTCAACTACGACGACACGGCTCAGATGAAGAAATTACCGGTGAAATTCGGCCTTCTCCTCGGTTGTTCTACAAAATGTTGCATCCAGTTTGTTATGTGAAAGCTGGATCAGCATGCGGACCAGAATCGATATGCACTTATATTTGCATTGTACATTTATTCAACCAGTTTAATTCCCGAAGCATATTTCTTCTCTTTTCTTTACTTGGCGCATTTGCGGCACCACCGACACAACTACCAAAAGGTATGGATCAAATGCCTGCATTTACTTTCATCGTAATACCGTCGACACTTATTGCATAACATTTGTAAAGTACTAATGTCGTCACATTGCATTCACATTCAACTTATGTTGTATGTTTATGTACAAAACTCACATTTGACATTACATTGCGTCCGTACGTATTTCCTGAACCTACACTGAGCCTTTACATCTTTGTTATACGATTCTTATACTCAGCTTTGTACAACCGAACATACAAAAGCTTATCTTCTGACTTTGCTACGTTGACCTATATTTATCTCATTTATGATGGACGAATGTGATTTCAGCATAATTTACGCACATATTTCCACTAAATATATATGTCAAAAAGTATGAGTAATTCATATTTCAGTTTTTTCGAATATTATGAGTACACAATCATTTGGATTTTATGTAATAATCTATTATACTTATTCACATTTCTATCATTTACCTGCTGCATTATTATCCTATATTTACTACTAAGGTATTAAAAAAACAACGGTTATTTTCAACTTTGCTCGGTCCTCCTTGAATTATTCCATTATTTTTAAAACTTGCATTTTTTCCTCCTTATTTTATGCAGTTTTTTTGCCAGCTGAAAAAATATTTACACAACTATACCAACTTCTCTTTTCCTCTTCGTATCTTTACCTTCCTTCATTCACACTCTCTCTATAATACCTGCTGCCATATTTTTACCTGTACTCTTCTGCTCATACGCTTATACTCTTTCAACTTTGTTCATTACCCCGATGGATAGTGAACAGCGAGAAAATAGACGTCTTGCTCAGCGAGCTCGACGTGCTAGGCTGTCTGACGATGAACATGAACAACAGCTGGCTAACCGTAGACAACGACGTCGTTCACAACGACTTCAGTCTACCGCACAACAAAATGGACCTGTCAATGGTACTATTTCATATAATATTCATAAATTCTGCTGCATTCATCCCGTACGTTGCATTTATATTTGATTTTAACTTATTTTTCACTCTTATTCAACCAGCTGATAATAATGTTGTTCCGCTTGAAACATTGAGAACATCTGTTAACTGTGCACGAAATTTTGTAGCCAACCGTGCCTTTCGCAAGTATGTCCTCCCACAACCAACAACCTGTACCTTATGCACAGCAAAAAAATTTGCTTTTGAAACTTCAGGTTCCTGCTGTTCAAATGGTAGGCTTCGTATTTCTCTACCTTCTGCACCGCCTCAGTTGCTTGCTCTGTTTACTGATCAAACCGAAGTTGGCACGCACTTCCGAACTAATATAAGATCGTACAACAATGCGTTTGCTTTCACATCAATGGGTGCCGAAATTGACCAAAATTTGGCTAACGGAATGGATGGAGTTTACTCATATCGTGCTCATGGTTCCATCTACCACCGTATTGGCAGTGTGCTACCTGCTGATGGAACCAGACCACGATATTTACAGCTATACATTTATGACACAGAACATGAAACTGAAAATCGACAGCTGGATAACGTAGTTTTACGACATGAGCTACTTCAAATTATAACTGCTGTTATGAATTCAGTTAACCCATTTGTTTCTGTTCTACGTCTGCTGGGACAACGTCCTGATATGCACCTTTGCAGAATTAAAATTAAAGAGATCACAATTGATCGACATGTTCATGAGATGCCTACTGCATCACAAGTTGCCGCCATAATTGTAGGCGACGAAAGCGATGATTTACAAGGTAGGGACATAATTGTCACAACACAGTCTGGACATCTACAACGGGTTCCACAGCTGGATATTATGATCCACTTCAGTACCCACTATTGCTTCCCTACGGTCACCATGGTTGGGATTTGAGCTTACACGATAGTGGAGACAATGAAATTAGTTGTGCATCTTATTACTCACACCTTATACAGGTATGTTTATGGTAATTGAAAATGATATGTGAACACGTGATGATCTTAAATCTATTTTTACAAACGTCGATGTAAATGATTATCTCTCACCTTTAAACACTTATTTTACCTTATGTTGACATTATGTTGTGCCCCACGTATATCATGCTACGTTTGTTCACAATTGTTTCACAGTACATACTTATAATTTCATATGCATCTTACTATTACTACTATTAATTTTATATCTTCTGGATTCAGGATACTTCCCATTTCATACCTTATTTCATGTAATGCTTTAATTCTGTTTGATTACCTCACTCTGCACATTCATTTTTTTTTTACCTGACCTTTACACTCCGTACTACATTCGTTTTCTCGCAGATAAGACCTGGAGACACATCACTTCTCTTGCTTGCAGGCCGGCTTTTTCAACAATATGTCGTAGATATGTATGTTAAAATTGAAACGATGAGACTGAGATATGTTCGTACTCATCAAGATAAAATAAGGGCTGATTTGTATCAAGGCCTGCAGGATGCACTGATTGCAGGCGAAACGTCTACCGGTACTTTACATTTTCAAACGCTTCCTTCCTTACTTATTTTATGTCCGCTTCATACATTCTTATCTTACATGTACTTCTGCAATGTCAATGGAAGCTAATGTAGGAATGAAAAAAATTCTTCCGTCATCTCATATTGGTAGTCCACGAGATATGCTTCAACGCTATCAAGATGCAATGGCTGTAGTGCAAAGGTATGGAAAACCTGATTTTTTTCTTACGATGACATGTAATGCTAAATGGCCTGAAATACTAAACGAACTGCTTCCCGGGCAACTACCGCAAGATAGACCTGACCTAACAACTAGAATTTTCCGTGCTAAATTAGAACAATTAAAACATGATTTATTTGACATAGGTGTTTTAGGCAGGGTTATCGCACATGTACACGTTGTTGAATTTCAAAAACGAGGACTGCCACACGCACATGTTTTAATAATTGTAGCTGACAACGATAAGATTAGTAATCCCGATGAGTATGACTCCGTTGTTAGAGCTGAAATTCCGTGTAAAGAATTAGAACGTGATTTACATGCGGCTGTTATAAAAAACATGATTCATCATCCGTGCGGACATTTTAACACTAATGCCACATGCATGAAAAATGGTGAATGCAAAAAAGGTTTCCCAAAACCATTTGCTCCTCTTACCGTACAAGGAAACGACTCATACCCAATATATAGGAGACGCGATAACATGACACAAAATAACTCAAACAATAACACAATTGACAATCGTTGGGTAGTGCCATATAACCCTTATTTACTACTAAAATATGACTGTCATTTAAATGTTGAAATATGTTCAAGTATTAAATCCGTCAAGTATCTTTACAAGTATGTGTACAAAGGGTCTGACCGTGTTTCCGTGGGTGTTTCAGCCTCAGCAGTCGATAACAACGATGAAATATCTAAATTTGCTAACGCTCGCTGGGTTTGTCCACCTGAGTCGTTATGGAGAATCTTTAAGTTCCAGCTTAACAGCATTGTACCTTCTGTTATTGGTCTGCAAATTCATTTGCCAAATAGGCAGCAATTGCATTTTTCTTCATCCGAACAATTAACTGATATACTAAACGATGACAGTAGAACAAAAACTATGCTTACTGAATATTTTAGTACAAACGTTATCGACGAAGAGGCAAGACAGTTATTTTACCACGAGTTCCCACAAAGATATTGGTGGGACAATAAACATAAGTTATGGATTCGTAGACAAAACAATCGTAGGGTTATAGGTAGAATTTATACCGTTTCACCCACTGACGGTGATCGATATTTCTTGAGATTACTCCTTACACACGTTAGAGGCGCACTATCTTTTACTGATTTACGTACAGTTCAAGGAACAGAATACCGCACATTCAAAGAATCTGCTGAACGTAGAGGCTTATTAGAAAATGATGATGATATTTATGACTGTTTACGAGATGCTTCTAACACACATATGCCAACTGCACTTAGAAGATTATTTGTTACAATTTTAGTTTATTGCGAACCAACTCATGTGCGTAAAATGTGGGATTTTTTGTTTGAATACATGATTGAAGACTATCGACATACTTCTTCAATTACCGACATTACATATTTCACTCATGTTTGTCTCTCAGACCTTAACAAGTTGCTACAGCAGTACAACAAATCAGTTTTTGACTATGATTTTCCAAATTATTCTGTTGATTTCGAGTCTGCCAATAATATTTGCACTGATGTCTTCATTGAAAATTCTGTCCATGTACCACAAGAAGACATCGAGTCTATTAACTCCTTAAATTCTGAACAAAGACATGCATTTGATGTTATCATGAACTCTATTGTTGATAATATAAATTCTGTTTTTTTCATAGATGGGCCGGGGGGTACAGGGAAAACATTTTTGTATAAGTCTATTTTAGCTCACTCACGAAGTAGAGGTTTAATTGCACTTGCAGTTGCAACATCGGGAATTGCTGCTTTAGCATTGCCCGGTGGACGTACTGCCCATTCAAGATTTAAAATACCAATACTGCTTGACTCTTCATCTACCTGTTACATTCCTAAACAATCTGATCTTGCAAAACTTATTTATGAAACCACAATCATTCTATGGGATGAAGCTACAATGGCTCATCGACATGCTTTTGAGGCTGTAGACAAAACACTTAGAGATATATGTAATTCAGATAAACCATTCGGTGGCAAAATTGTTATTTTAGGTGGTGACTTTCGACAAGTTTTGCCTATTGTACAAAATGGTACTAGAGCTGAAACTGTTGATGCATGTATTACACAATCATACATATGGTCACACGTACACGTTTTCCACTTGACACAAAATATGCGTGCTATACATGATCCTTCATATGCTACCTTTGTTTTACGTATTGGAAACGGAGATGAACCATATGTGCATGATGACATGATAAAACTCCCTGATGATATTATTATATCGTCGAACAATGCAAATCCTATTTATTCATTAGTTGATCATGTTTTCCCAGCGATTAGTGATACGATATACGACGCTACTTCTATTTTGAATAGAGCCATTTTAGCCCCCACAAATGATACTGTTGATGCTATTAACACTACTGTGATTGACATGTTTCCCGGTACGGAATTTACATACTACTCCTTCGACTCCGTTGAAGAGGACACACATAATTTGTACCAACATGAATTCTTAAATTCTCTTGCCCCAAGCGGATTACCGCCACATAAACTTTCTCTTAAAATTGGTTGTCCAATTATGCTTCTTCGCAATATTGACCCTAAGATAGGTTTATGTAATGGAACAAGGTTAATATGCCGTGTTTTCCATAGAAATCTTATTGATGCAGAAATTGCGGTTGGTCATTTCCGTGGTACAAGAGTATTTATTCCCCGAATACCATTAAAGCCTTCGGAAAATGTTAGCATGCCTTTCACACTTATTAGAAAACAATTTCCTATTAAACTGGCATTTGCTCTTACGATCAACAAATCGCAAGGACAAACCATTCGTACTGTAGGTATCTACCTACAGCAACATGTTTTCACCCACGGTCAGCTATATGTAGCCTTATTTAGAGGTATTGCACGACAAACAACAAAAATTTTAGTTCAAAATGGAAACATTCCACGAAAAGATGGTACGCATACGAGAAATGTTGTTTACAAGGATGTTTTACTAACATGTACTTCAAACATGAGTTAGGCATTTTTTTATCATACTCTCTTTACGTCACACAAAGTAATAACTATTGTTAACGACATCTTATCTATTTGCACTTTTGCATTTACATGTCTGCTACATCCAATGTTCACACTTTTTTACCTGCCATTAACATGACTAATGTTTTCCCCACCTTATCCCCCCCATTCACAACCATTAACGACTATAAACATGTCGCAATAACACCAGGAAAAAAAAACCCCCCACCCCCCCATTTTTAACTCCGCCATCAAATGTTAATTCATTTGATGCCGGTCTCAAGCCCGGAAAAGGAGGAGAGGAAATGTAAATTTCTCAGACTTTTTACTCTATTTGCAATTCATTTTGCTTTTACAAAGCTGTCGTCTGTACTATCTCAGGTTATTCATCCCAGCAATTTCCATTGGACAGCATTCAATCCTTCCCGGCAGGTGGAATAAGATAACAAGGGTTTTCACAACTCACTTCCATTCTAATCAGTATAATACATTTAGCAGTATGGTTACATCAACATTACGCTCTCTACTCTATAATTTTTAACTCATTTACTCTGTCGTTTCGTTCAAAAATTTAATACTTTTTCCCCCCTGCAGTGCTGACCGCATTCATCAACACCTCAAATCGTCGATTGGAGGAATGACATAACCACCCTTCTAATTACTTACGGCCCGTCTACTCAACACAAAACAAATTAAGGTATACTTTAACTTACTCTCTTCTTTCTACATGCTCTACATTCTCTACTTTATCAATTAGTTCTGAATCATTTACTCTATTCTTGACCTCTACACAATTTCTACGTTTCATTCGGCTTACATTTCTGCGGTTGAATTCTCCAAATTTTAAAAACTACTTGCCGTCGACGTCCTATTTGTTCAGTTTTGTATTTGTTTAACATTTATTTTTATTTTTTTTCCTGTATACTGAGGATTGATGTGAGCTGACCACAAAAGGGAAGGAATGCAATTCAGGTCTACCATTTACCTACCGTAAACATTCCGATAAAACAGAGGTATTTTTATATCTTAAATTTTTAAACTTTCTGTCTGAAAATGATACAATATTTTACGCACGTCATTATCTGACGTTGACGGAAAATTTGTTGGCATGTACATTAAACGATATTTAGGTTACCAAATGTACCTTTATTTTCATATTTAATAGCAAAATGAAACATATGTTTGTTTAATCCTCAGATTTATCAACATCCAACATAAATGCACTGACTGAAAACGGGACTGTTGCACTCAATGTTTCTTTTATCAGTGAAGATAGGAAGTACTAATCTTGGGTAACTATTAACATGACTAGGGTCGATGACTGCTGCACACAGATTGCGTAACTATTCAGATGATGAGGGTTGAGGACAAGAAACTGGAACCAGATGCTTTATCTTGGGTGAGCATTAATGATATATTTTTCATACTCTTATGGTATTAGTAATTATAAATTACAGTGCGTTAAATATCCGTTGCTATGCCTACGAGACTGTGTTCATTAATACAGGCCAATAATATGTGCATATATAATGTTAAGACGAGTGGAATGTTATCTGTATGGTGTCAGCAATTTAATTACATTACGGACATTGAATGCACACTCATTTCAGTTGGGTATATTTTGAATTTCAAAATAGTGGCTAACCAGATATATGCATATATCAATGCAATTTCAGTTTTTCTATCCCTTATTTACCTGTCCCCTGTCCCCAGCTGATCCTAACCATTCAATCTTTACACCAAATCATCGATGAATATTATAATGCGATCAAATTAGTTATTACATCATGTGATGCTGAGATTAATTTGGATATTGAACACGTGAGTACACTGAATATGACGACAAAGAAATTGATCTATATAACTGCTAGCATGGATCTAAATATACTTTATTGTATTAGGAATTCTTCTTATGTATGATATTCATTTTGAACATCGATTCGATCATAGTAGTTTGATGGTGATTACGTACCCCTGTCCTACAATATGTTTACTTAAATGCCATAAATAGCAAACATCACTTCGTATATTGATTTGTTAATCCGCCTAAATTTCTATTTTTTTTCCCTTTGCATGCAAATACTTTAAATGCTAATACTATTTATGTAATTTCCACAGGTAATACAATGATTCCAATGGTACTAAACATGATGTATACAGAGATATATACCCAATTAAGGTGCTCTTTTTCAGTACTGTTTTTTTTTAACTCCATTTTCATTGCTATTTACCTGCTACTCCATAAACTACAATTTTCACATTCAAAAATCATTTACATTCAATCTTTACGTCATCATACCGACGGACATTAAACACAAACAGAAAACAAATAACTAGAGAATGTTAACGGATCAGTATCTGTAATTACTTATTTTCCTGATTTTATCCTTATTTTAATTTACTACCACTTTTTTAAAACATTCATTACTTTGCTGTTTGGAACTTACAAGTCGACATTTTACAAGTTTTAACTCCTCCATTATTTATTTTCTAACACATTTCTGCCCTGTACTCAACACGTATTACAGACAGACAAATAAATCTCATTTTTCCATTCATTCCTCTTCACCAACTTTTCATGCTAGCTTCTCTCCAGTATTTACCAATTCATAACCTCTTCCCATTTAGATCACCTGTTTTTTCTCCTTTCTACTGCCCCTTTTTCATACACGTGTTAACCAGCATTCCCACTAGCATGTTTTACTTCTATATAAACCTCCCCACATACACTACTTCATTGTCATCTTCCCTACTCATCTTTATTTTTACTGCAAACTACTACACTTTCATAAGCAAGATATGCCAAGGGTACTACACCCCTACCAGTACCATTACTATATTTACGATTTACCTTTTTTTCCTTTTTTTTTGCACACTTCTACAACAGCCGACTAATACTGTTATACACAGGCCAAAAATTCTGCCAAAGGTAAGGCCGTGTCACCGCCAACTGAAGAAAGGGTGACACGTAGGAGCTCGCGTAACAGAAAACATGATGCGTCTACAAGCTATGACACTCCAGCAGAAATCCCGGATGAGTTGAACCAGAACAACGGTCATTCTCACGAACGTACCCATGACCAGGTCACACACGATCATGCCACTTCACACAACTCACTTCACACTGTCCAGGCTGACAATGATGATGACATCGACTGGCACGACCCGGCAGTGGTCAGTTCTTCTTTTAACTTCATTACTTTTTTTCATTTCTATGGTACTGACAGTTTGTAAACCCAACTGTTAACTCTTCTCTTTTATTCCTTCCAGATTGCGGAAGTTGATACACTTTTTGCTGAGCTTGAAAGCCGTTCACGTTCCCGATCACATTCACATTAATGCTACTGCTCCTGCTTTTCCTATGCAGTTTTTTGGTCATCATATTTGTTCTGTTTTTTTTAAAACTGTTGTCCTTTCTCAGGTTTCTTCCGGCAAATAAGTTGTAACTGATGATGATAACTGCGTTATAAACAGTTCTTCCATTTGTTTTGCTTCCTTTGTTACTTCACGCTTATTTAACATTCAGCCTTTGGCTTCTTTATACAGCCATTATGTTCAGTCCTTTTTTTTTGATTATTCTGTCTTCACACTCAGCTGATCCTGAGATAGCTACTGACGTTGTTGTATGACGTTTTTATCTGCACAAACAGTGTGCTGTTGTGTTCATTTACTGTTCCATATTTTCTGTATAACAGCACGCATGAGTTTACTGCTTATTCTACACTTCTTTTCCATCTTTGGTCAAATGCATCTATGCACACGCCCATCGGGCGTGCATATGTACTGGTATATATATATATATATATATATATATATATATCAACCATTTTCAGCATGTAACCAACAAGGCAATGTTTTCAGGAATAAATCATTTCCAGAAATACATGTGAGATTTCAAGGTAACTACAAATTCGACAGTGGGACAAAGTTTTGTTTTTATTCCAGAAATCATGCTTGTGCATTATGAATAAATATGTTTTATGTTTTAATTGTGTTTTATAAATGTTTCCTTAAATCCCCTTTTGATTACACGCTATAATGACACATTTACTTTTTTATTTTATTTTCAAATTTCAAAAGTAGATAACAATGAAAGAGAGAGAGAGAGAGGATAAAACGGAAAGAATGAATGCTAGATTAATACTATTTATTAGAAATTCGAACTAACACTACAGCATTGAATATTATTGTCAGAAATGAATGCTCGCAACTTTTCTTATTTTAAAATTGACTAATTAATGAAGGTTTTGAACATGTAATATACGTTTTGAATTCCTAAAAGTTACATTTTGAATTGACAGGGGAAATATTTAAGAGGACAACCAAAGATATATATATATACATATATTGTCAGAATTTAATTTATTGTTAACTTTTTTTTTACTTTAATAATGAAAATTTTAAATTCTGACGCATTTTCATAAATAATTTCCTTAAAATAAAATTTTAAATTGGCCCCAAAATTCCGGGTTGTTACAATCTCCCCCACTTAAAATCTTTTCGTCCTCGAAAAGGAACGAAGCCAAAAGTTGTTTAATTAATTAACTCAATTTTATTATTTTATTGGTTTCAAAAATTTTCACTAAGTGATTAACTTGTCAAATATATAACTTTTATATATTTAAAAACCATATTTCCTAAGATTCGATTAAATATAATCATAAATACGTTAATCATAAGCTTGGCACTCTCAACTCATTCTAGGGCATTACTAACCCTATCTCTAATGAGTTTTTTCTCATTCTAGGATACTGCTGATCATTTCTCTAATGAGTATTCTTATTGGATATTACTAATCCTATCTCTGATGAGTCTTCTGTTCAGTTCTAACGAGTTGTACCCCAAAGATTTGAGCTAACCAGAGCTCTGATACCAACTGTAACGACAAGGATTTTGCCCGGACTTAATCGATCGCAAAATCGACCAAGACCGTTCAAAACTCGCATACGTTAACTTTGGGAATACAATACATTAGAACAAATAACAGAAGACTTTTATTCCATTACAATAATGTTACATCAGAGTATAAAATTTTTCAGCGGAAGATAAATTACAAAAGATTTAATACATTGCAGCGGAAAAATAAACTGATACAGCGGAAGGCTTCCTATGCTCTGGACACAGCTTTAAGCTTTGATCCAGGATCCTGCTAAAGAAATAAAGATCTGCAAAAACCTACATGACTGCCCATATGGAAAATTATGGGCACCCGAGTTTGCCAGTGAAACAAACTACAGGTCAGTCATGGGACTGGTGTGAGAAATCTAACTTAACTAATCTAATAAATAGGCTAATCATAGGACCACGCTGCTAACCCGGAACGGGTTTACTCCATTGGATTTCCAGTGCATAAAATAAAGTAAATCGTTAAACAACGCAATGCTTTTTAGAATAATGAAACCATTATAAGACCCAAGTCCCATCACACAATGCAACGCACACCAGAGGATAGGGTTATACCTTATAATGGTCAAAAGATGCTTGATACGTAAAAACAATATTATTATTAGTGTGTATATATATATTTAAAACATTTCAACATAAATGTATAAATCTTAGACGACATAGGTACCATATACTATGTCGCCATATATAAGTTTACAATCAAAATCGTAATGTCGTATTGGAAATTGGTTTTCTGTCATGAAATCGAGGCTAGGGATCATCCTCTTCCGATTCGAGACACTCTAGCAGATGTCTCAGGATCCCCCGCAGTGAACCCTTGGAATGGTAGGGCCGATCCCTACCTAACGGTAGTGGATTGGCAATTCCTGAACATACGTTTCCCGGCCCCTTTGGACCTATAATGTGACCACTTCCGGCCTATAAAAACGAGGTACCTCAATCCAAAATCCACATAGTAAAATCACGGGCCGTGTTAAAGCCCAAACACCACTCTAGCTAGAAAGAAACATATGCACTCCCTACGGTCCATATCCCGTTCTTGACTCATACCGGGGTGTGAGGCTCGCGAAGTCACGATATACACAAAGCTATGTCTAAAGAGACTGTGCTTTGATCATCAACCACAAGGCTCTGCTTTTCAACAAAAGCCTTGATCCATGCATCTTGGCATGCCACATTGTCAATCCATACCATACCATTAATTTCTGTAAATATATAACCTCCAAGCTCGTACGTCTTAGAGAAGGGTGTTAGCCACCAAACAGATATATATTTAGCAGAGACCAACGAATACAATATAAAGGAATACAACGTCAGACATACAATCCATTTACAAGTCCGTTCTGGGTCTGAACGAAACCGGAGGCACCTTATTCCTGCATATCTGGACAATCAACAATACGTCCGGACAATTACTACTTCAACCCTGTCCTGGGAGCGACCCAGTCCACTGCATCAGTAGTCCTTATCCATTCGATGTGAAGATCGCCGGTCTTCAACCACCGTCTTCATCTTCGACTCTTGATCGTCGTAGTAATTATTCAGAATGGGTTAAACCCGGTCTTTCTGAATAATTCGCGTATTTATAATTAAAAACAAGTGCTATAAAAACACATCATAAGCCACATTCCAACTCAGAATATTCTTTTAAATAAAATATTCACATTATCTTATCAAAGATAAATCCTTTATTCTTTTATCTTCTTTTTACCTCATTCCATTTCAATCTAATTAGGAATTCATTAAAACTCAAGTCTGGTTTTAATCACATAAATCATTACTTAATGATTATTCAAATTTAAGAAATTAACCTTAACTTTAATTGGGTTAAAGAACTAATGTCATTTAAAACACAGTTCACGATAAACCCAAAATCATCTTCCATTAAATATGGAATTTTACAGAAATCAAATCAATACATAACCGATATAACTTTCTGTATCCGACCAATAATATAAATGAAATAACGGCAAAGCCTTTAAATTCCATATATAGTAACGGTCTTCTTCTACAGAACCTCATCTCGATTATTATTAAATCGAATTCTCTTCAATTCCAATTTAATATATTAAATTGGAAAACTTTACTTTTGGAAATTTTCCATTAAATCTTAAGAAAAGATTTATAAACTCCAAATTATATTTTCACTGTAAATTGAGTTAAAGAACAAATGTCGTTAAAAACATCGTTCACGATAAACCCAATTCACATTTCATTTTATTTCAATTATCAAATATAATTGAAAACTATAATAATCTTAATTAAAAGATTTATTCTTTTCTCAACTGGGTTTAAGAACAGTGTTATTTAAGACACCGTTCACGACAAACCCAAGAATCCAATTTATCTTATTTTAATTCCAATTAAATATGAATTAATGGAAAACTTCATTAAATCTTAATTTAAACACGTTCGGGTTAAAATGGCATTGCTATTTAAAATAAATTAAATAGCCTAATTCGTTGTCTTATTCATTTATATATTATACTGGGCCAGACCTCCCACATTAAGCCTGCGACTTGTGGATGCTGGATATGCCGGTTGGTTCCGGGCAGACTTATCCCACAAGTTGGGCTTAACCTCGTGTCATGACCCGTTTCGTATTTGCGCACTTGGACCACTCACATTAGGCCCAACACCTGTGGCTGCTGGATATGCCGGTTGGGTCCGGGCAGACTTCCGCCACAAATGTAGCCTAACCTCGTGTCCACGTACAATTGTAATTCCTAATAGAAATTAGCATACTGAAAAAAAATATTTATTAGTTTGAAATATTCTTTATTCTAAGATATCCTTGATTCTAAAAAATATAATTACCTCTTTATTCCAAAATATTTCTTTATCTTAAAATGTTCTTTATTACTAATTATAAGTTACATTGCTTTAAATAAAATATTCCTTATTATACTAAAATAAAATATTCCTTATTGTATGAAAATACTCTTTAATTCTTAATTGGAATGCGACTCAATCAACTTCCATATAAATTAAGTTATATGGATTTCCAAACATAGCATATAAACGATAAATAACCATTAACCACCAAATAACAGCCAGAGTGCATTTATAATTAATCACAAGGGAGACGTGTGTTAGAATATCATTCCAAGACCCGTGTGGGGTTTCAACCAACACATAATTTTGTGCACTTGGGCGATGTGTGAAAATAATCGTCCCAATCAACATCAACAAGTCAGGTAACTTGTTAATGGCAGTGTAACATCATTTTAAATTATCATAAATAATAAACCATTATGTTAACGTATTGAATATTTCAATCTCAAAAATAGAATGACATGATTCTAACATAAATGATATTTCTTTGTCTAATATAACATTCCTTAAACAAATGACATTTCTAATCTAATATAACATGTCTTAACAAAAGTGTTATTTTTAATCTCAATATGCATTTCTAAAAAAAAATGTTATTTTTATTCACAATATACATTTCTGAGCAAAATGTATTTTTTTTATCTCGATATACATTTTTAAGCAAAATGTTATTTTTAATTTTAATGTACATTTCTAAGCAAAATGTTATTTTTAATTTTAGTGTACATTGTATACAAAGAAATGTATTTATATACTAATGATCATTCTTATAACAAAATTGTTGATTTCTTCTAATGTAACATTTATAATAAAAAAATGTTGAACTTTTAATCTAATCAAACATTTCAACAAAAATATGATTTTTAATCTATATAAATATTTTAACTAAAAATGTTATTATTTCTCTAATGCGACATTCTTGACTAAAAACGTTATTTTCTCTAATGCTACATTTAATCTTCTAAATGATTCATCTATACATAAAAATATAATTTCAATGTTAAACTTATTTTGATAACCTTTTTACAAAAAAAAATGGACCTTTTATTTTGATAACTCTTTATATAACAAAAATGGACTTTTTGTTTTGCTAACTTTTATATAACAAAAACGATTATTTTTGTTATGCTAACTTTCTATATAACAAAAATGAACTTTTTGTTTTGCTAACTTTTTATATAACAAAAATGATTATTTTTGTTATGCTAACTTTCTATATAACAAAAATGAACTTTTTGTTTTGCTAACTTTTTATATAACAAAAATGATTATTTTTGTTATGCTAACTTTCTATTCAAATAAAATGAATCTATTACAATGTTAACATTTCTGTCAAATAAAATGAACCTTTAATTGTGTTCACACTTTATACGATAAAAAAATGAATCTTTTTATTTTAATTTACATTACACTTTCCTAACTTAAATGGCATTTTTACTCCTAACATAATTGACATTTAATTCTAATGTAATTGACAATTTAATTCTAATGTAATTTTTTTTCCTAACTAAAGTGACATATCAAATCTAGTATTATACTTTTCGCCAAAGTGACATTTTTATTTCTAACCAAAATGACAATTTCATTTTAGTGTAAACATTTCTAATAAAATGAATCTCTTTTACTTTATGGTAACATTTTCTAATGAAATGACAAGTTCTATGTGAACAAGAACATATGATTCAGCAAATAAACATCATCACAACAAATCAGTAAATCTAACTTTTATACAGACGGTGCATCAATATACAATCACAATCAAAATAAATAAATAAATAAATATTTTTAATTTAATTTTAAATCTAGAAATTTCACCATCTTATTTGTAGATAGCTCCTTTTCTGTGCTAGTCTTTTCCATGTCGTAGATCTCGCTGTCATGATTTCAACGCAACTGACGGTTCGTAAAACGGTCCTCGTATCAAAAAGATATTGATTTATAAACATTGATTACCCTTTTAACATAAATTAATAAATAAATTCATTAAATTTTTAATTACCCTTAGTCTCATTTTTAAGTCATCGTCTTCTTCTTTCTACCGTGGTTTCCTGGAACCCCAAAACCGTGCTTTTTGCTCCCAAAACGCACCACCACTGAAGGCCTTAACCGCCGATCTACATAGCCTATGTCGACGCCCCCGAGCTTCAACTCTTACCACCATGAATCGCTCCTAATTCGAAGTCCCCTTTGCTGTTGAAACCCGCCTCGAACGCGTTGGGTTTGGAGCCCAAATTCAAGCAACTCCTTTCACCAAACTTGATCTTGTCCGTATGATTATGAAGATCTCGATTAGCTCTTGCTTTTTCGTTCATTAAGTTTTGATTGTTCATGATTGGATTGAAAGAATTTGGAGGAGAAAGATTTGAAGAGTTTAGGCCATGAAAACTGTAGATGACGGTTGCTAGGGTATAGAATGAATCAGGATTTGTTTTATGAGGGAATATATATAATATTATATTATTAATTTTCCAAATTTCAGAATAAAAAGGGTAGTGAATGACAATTTTTAGAAAATACATTGGAATCTTTCTAGATTTAGTTGATTCAACTCCAACACCAATTAAGAATAATGGCATTTATTTCCGCCTATATTCATTTCCACCCATATCCATATTTGTTTGATTTTTTTTTAATATATCTTATTAAATTCATTATTTATGCCTTTCGTTTGCTTTCCATGTCTAATCACAACATGTACAAATTAATATCTTGTTCCTTAATATATTTGGAATATTTTTGAATCGTCCAAATTTATCATTTACATTTTTCCTATGAAATAGTGTGTATATTTGCTTTAATATAAAGCTATTATGTAATAACTTATATACTCAAGAATATATTCCATAATTAAATAAATTTTACCTATACTAGATTAAGACCATTTAAAACATATCAATTTTAATTATTTATCTTTCTGTAACACCTCTCTTCTTTTTTTTATGCAAAGAAATTCAGCAAGTCTATTATTTGGTGAGTGCGTATATATATATATATATATATCAACCATTTTCAGCATGTAACCAATAAGGCAATGTTTTCAGGAATAAATCATTTCCAGAAATACATGTGAGAATTCAAGGTAACTACAAATTCGACAGTGGGACAAAGTTTTGTTTTTATTCCAGAAATCATGCATGTGCATTATGAATAAATATGTTTTATGTTTTAATTGTGTTTTATAAATGTTTCCTTAAATCCCTTTTTGATTACACGCTATAATGACACATTTATTTTTTTATTTTCTTTTCAAATTTCAAAAGTAGATAATAATGAAAGAGAGAGAGAGAGGATAAATTGGAAAGAATGAATGCTAGATTAATACTATTTATTAGCAATTCGAACTAACACTACAACATTGAATATTATTGTCAGAAATGAATGCTCGCAACTTTTCTCATTTTAAAATTGACTAATTAATGAAGGTTTTGAACATGTAATATACGTTTTGAATTCCTAAAAGTTACATTTTGAATTGACAGGGGAAATATTTAAGAGGACAACCAAAGATATATATATATATACATATACATATATTGTCAGAATTTAATTTATTGTTAACTTTTTTTTTACTTTAATAATTTAATTTAATAATGAAAATTTTAAATTCTGACGCATTTTCATAAATAATTTCCTTAAAATAAAATTTTAAATTGGCCCCAAAATTCCGGGTTGTTACAATCTCCCCCACTTAAAATCTTTTCGTCCTAAAAAAGGAACGAAGCTAAAAGTTGTTTAATTAATTAACTCAATTTTATTATTTTATTAGTTTCAAAAAAATTCATTAAGTGATTAACTTATCAAATATATAACTTTTATATATTTAAAAACCATATTTCCTAAGATTCGATTAAATATAATCATAAATACGTTAATCATAAGCTTGGCACTCTCAACTCATTCTAGGGCATTACTAACCCTATCTTTAATGAGTTTTTCTCATTCTAGGATACTGCTGATCATATCTCTAATGAGTATTCTTATTGGATATTACTAATCCAATCTCTGATGAGTCTTCTGTTCAGTTCTAACGAGTTGTACCCCAAAGATTTGAGCCAACCAGAGCTCTAATACCAACTGTAACGACAAGGATTTTTCCCGGACTTAATCGATCGCAAAATTTACCAAGACCGTCCAAAACTCGCATACGTTAACTTTGGGAATACAATACATTAACACAAATAACAGAAGACTTTTATTCCATTACAATAATGTTACATCAGAGTACAAAATTTTACAGCGGAAGATAAATTACAAAAGATTTAATACATTGCAGCGGAAAAATAAACTGATACAGCAGAAGGCTTCCTATGCTCTGGACACAGCTTTAAGCTTCGATCCAGGATCCTGCTAAAGAAATAAAGATCTGCAAAAACCTACTCGACTGCCCGTGTGGAAAATTATGGGCACCCGAGTTTGCCAGTGAAACAAACTACAGGTCAGTCATGGGACTGGTGTGAGAAATCTAACTTACCTAATCTAATAAATAGGCTAATCACAGGACCACGCTGCTAACGCGGAACGGGTTTACTCCATTGGATTTCCAGTGCATAAAATAAAGTAAATCGTTAAACAACGCAATGCTTTTTAGAAAAATGAAACCATTATAAGACCCAAGTCCCATCACACAATGCAACGCACACCAGAGGATAGGGTTTTACCTTATAATGGTCAAAAGATGCTTGATACGTAAAAACAATATTATTATTAGTGTGTGTATATATATATTTAAAACATTTCAACATAAATGTATTAATCTTAGATGGCATAAGTACCATATACTATGTCGCCATATATAAGTTTACAATCAAAATCGTAATGTCGTATTGGAAATTGGTTTTCTGTCATGAAATCGAGGCTAGGGATCATCCTCTTCCGATTCGAGACACTCTAGCAGATGTCTCAGGATCCCCCGCAGTGAACCCTTGGAACGGTAGGGTCGGTCCCCACCTAACGGTAGTGGATTGGCAATTCCTGAACATACGTTTCCCGGCCCCTTTGGACCTATAATGTGACCACTTCCGACCTATAAAAACGAGGTACCTCAATCCAAAATCCACATAGTAAAATGTCGGGCCGTGTTAAAGCCCAAACACCACTCTAGCTAGAAAGAAACGTATGCACTCCCTACGGTCCATATCCCGTTTTGGACTCATACCGGGGTGTGAGGCTCGCGAAGTCACGATATACACAAAGCTATGTCTAAAGAGACTGTGCTTTGATCATCAACCACAAGGCTCTGCTTTTCAACAAAAGCCTTAATCCATGCATCTTGGCATGCCACATTGTCAATCCATACCATACCATTGATTTCTGTAAATATATAACCTCCAAGCTCGTACGTCTTAGAGAAGGGTGTTAACCACCAAACAGATATATATTTAGCAGAGACCAACAAATACAATATAAAGGAATACAACGTCAGACATACAATCCATTTACAAGTCCGTTCTGGGTCTGAACGAAACTGGAGGCACCTTATTCCTCGCATATCCGGACAATCAACAATACGTCCGGAAAATTACTACTTCAACCCTATCCTGGGAGCGACCCAGTCCACTGCATCAGTAGTCCTTATCCATTCGATGTGAAGATCGCCAATCTTCAACCACCGCCTTCATCTTCGACTCTTGATCGTCGTAGTAATTATTCAGAATGGGTTAAACCCAGTCTTTCTGAATAATTCACGTATTTATAATTAAAAATAAGTGCTATAAAAACACATCATACGCCACATTCCAACTCAGAATATTCTTTTAAATAAAATATTCACATTATCTTATCAAAGATAAATCCTTTATTCTTTTATCTTCTTTTTACCTCATTCCATTTCAATCTAATTAGGAATTCATTAAAACTCAAGTCTGGTTTTAATCACATAAATCATTACTTAATGATTATTCAAATTTAAGAAATTAACCTTAACTTTAATTGGGTTAAAGAACTAATGTCATTTAAAACACAGTTCACGATAAACCCAAAATCATCTTCCATTAAATATGGAATTTTACAGAAATCAAATCAATACATAACCGATATAACATTCTGTATCCGACCAATGATATAAATGGAATAACGGCAAGGCCTTTAAATTCCATATATAGTAACGGTCTTCTTCTACAAAATCTCATCTCGATTGTTATTAAATCGAATTCTCTTCAATTCCAATTTAATATATTAAATTGGAAAACTTTACTTTTGGAAATTTTCCATTAAATCTTAATAAAAGATTTATAAACTCCAAATTATATTTTCACTTAAAAACACCGTTCACGATAAACCCAATTCACATTTCATTTTATTTCAATTATCAAATATAATTGAAAACTATAATAATCTTAATTAAAAGATTTATTCTTTTCTCAACTGGGTTTAAGAACAGTGATATTTAAGACATCGTTCACGACAAACCCAAGAATCCAATTTATCTTATTTTAATTCCAATTAAATATGAATTAATGGAAAACTTCATTAAATCTTAATTTAAACACGTTCGGGTTAAAATGGCATTGCTATTTAAAATAGATTAAATAGCCTAATTTGTTATGTTATTCATTTATATATTATACTGGGCCAGACCTCCCACATTAAGCCTTCGGCTTGTGGATGCTGGATATGCCGGTTGGTTCCGGGCAGACTTATCCCACAAGTTGGGCTTAACCTCGTGTCATGGCCCGTTTCGTATTTGTGCACTTGGACCACTCACATTAGGCCCAACACCTGTGGCTGCTGGATATGCCGGTTGGGTCCGGGCAGACTTCCGCTACAAATGTAGCCTAAACTCGTGTCCACATACAATTGTAATTCCTAATAGAAATTAGCATACTGAAAAAAAATATTTATTAGTTTGAAATATTCTTTATTCTAAGATATCCTTGATTCCAAAAAATATAATTACCTCTTTATTCCAAAATATTTCTTTATCTTAAAATGTTCTTTATGACTAATTATAAGTTTCATTGCTTTAAATAAAATATTCCTTATTATACAAAAATAAAATATTCCTTAATGTACGAAAATACTCTTTAATTCTTAATTGGAATGCGACTCAATCGACTTCCATATAAATTAAGTTATATGGATTTCCAAACATAGCATATAAACGATAAATAACCATTAACCACCAAATAACAGCCAGAGTGCATTTATAATTAACAGCCAGAGTGCATTTATAATTAATCACAAGGGAGACGTGTGTTAGAATATCATCCCAAGACCCGTGTGGGGTTTCAACCAACACATAATTTTGTGCACTTGGGCGATGTGTGAAAATAATCGTCCCAATCAACATCAACAAGTCAGGTAACTTGTTAATGGCAGTGTAACATCATTTTAAATTATCATAAATAATAAACCATTGTTTTAACTATTGAATATTTCAATCTCAAACATAGAATGACATGATTCTAACATAAATGATATTTCTTTGTCTAATATAGCATTCCTTAAACAAATGACATTTCTAATCTAATATAACATGTCTTAACAAAAGTGTTATTTTTAATCTCAATATGCATTTATAAAAAAAAAAAAATTTTATTCACAATATACATTTCTGAGCAAAATGTATTTTTTTAATCTTGTCTTATTACAAAAATGTTGATTTCTTCTAATGTAACATTTATAATAAAAAAATGTTGAACTTTTAATCTAATCAAACATTTCAACAAAAATATGATTTTTAATCTATATAAATATTATAACTAAAAATGTTATTATTTCTCTAATGCGACATTCTTGACTAAAAACGTTATTTTCTCTAATGCAACATTTAATCTTCTAAATGATTCATCTATACATAAAAATGTAATTTCAATGTTAAACTTATTTTGATAACCTTTTTACAAAAAAAAATGGACCTTTTATTTTGATAACTCTTTATATAACAAAAATGGACCTTTTGTTTTGCTAACTTTTATATAACAAAAACGATTATTTTTGTTATGCTAACTTTCTATATAACAAAAATGAACTTTTTGTTTTGCTAACTTTTTATATAACAAAAATGATATTTTTGTTATGTTAACTTTCTATATAACAAAAATGAACTTTTTGTTTTGCTAACTTTTTATATAACAAAAATGATTATTTTTGTTATGCTAACTTTCTATTCAAATAAAATGAATCTATTTCTATGTTAACATTTCTTTCAAATAAAATGAACCTTTAATTGTGTTCACATTTTATACGATAAAAAAAATGAATCTTTTTATTTTAATTTACATTACACTTTCCTAACTTAAATGGCATTTTTACTCCTAACATAATTGACATTTAATTCTAATGTAATTGACAATTTAATTCTAATGTAATTTTTTTTCCTAACTAAAGTGACATATCAAATCTAGTATAATACTTTTCGCCAAAGTGACATTTTTATTTCTAACCAAAATAACAATTTCATTTTAGTGTAACCATTTCTAATAAAATAAATCTCTTTTATTTTATGGTAACATTTTCTAATGAAATGACAAGTTCTATGTGAACAAGAACATATGATTCAGCAAATAAACATCATCACAACAAATCAGTAAATCTAACTTTTATACAGACGGTGCATCAATATACAATCACAATCAAAATAAATAAATAGACAAATATTTTTAATTTAATTTTAAATCTAGAAATCTCACCATCTTATTTGTAGATAGCTCCTTTTCTGTGCTAGTCTTTTCCATGTCGTAGATCTCACTGTCATGATTTCAACGCAACTGACGGTTCGTAAAACGGTCCTCGTATCAAAAAGATATTGATTTATAAACATTGATTACCCTTTAACATAAATTAATAAATAAATTCATTAAATTTTTAATTACCCTTAATCTTATTTTTAAGTCATCGTCTTCTTCTTTCTACCGTGGTTTCCTGGAACCCCAAAACCGTGCTTTTTGCTCCCAAAACGCACCACCACTGAAGGCCTTAACCGCCGATCTACATAGCCTATGTCGACTCCCCAAGCTTCAACTCTTACCACCATGAATCGTTCCCAATTCGAAGTCGCTTTAATATTGAAACCCGCCTCGAACGCGTTGGGTTTGGAGCCCAAATTCAAGCAACTCCTTTCACCAAACTTGATCTTGTCCGTATGATTATGAAGATTTCGATTAGCTCTTGCTTTTTCATTCATTAAGTTTTGATTGTTCATGATTGGATTGAAAGAATTTGGAGGAGAAAGATTTGAAGAGTTTAGGCCATGAAAACTGTAGATGACGGCGGCTAGGGTATAGAATGAATTAGGATTTGTATTATGAGGGAATATATATATAATATTATACTATTAATTTTCCAAATTTCAGAATAAAAAGGGTAGTGAATGACAATTTTTAGAAAATACATTGGAATCTTTCTAGATTTAGTTGATTCAACTCCAACACCAATTAAGAATAATGGCATTTATTTCCGCCTATATTCATTTCCACCCATATCCATATTTGGTTGATTTTTTTTAATATATCTTATTAAATTCATTATTTATGCCTTTCATTTTCTTTCCATGTCTAATCACAACATGTACAAATTAATATCTTGTTCCTTAATATATTTGGAATATTTTTGAATCGTCCAAATTTATCATTTACATTTTTCCTATGAAATAGTGTGTATATTTGCTTTAATATAAAGCTATTATGTAACAACTTATATACTCAAGAATATATTCCATAATTAAATAAATTTTACCTATACTAGATTAGGACCATTTAAAACATATCAATTTTAATTATTTATCTTTCTGTAAGACCTCTCTTTTTTTTATACAAAGAAATTCAGCAAGTCTATTATTTGGCGAGTGTATATATATATATATATATATATATATATATATATATCAACCATTTCCAGCATGTAACCAACAAGGCAATGTTTTCAGGAATAAATCATTTCCAGAAATACATGTGAGATTTCAAGGTAACAACAAATTCGACAGTGGGACAAAGTTTTGTTTTTATTCCAGAAATCATGCATGTGCATTATGAATAAATATGTTTTATGTTTTAATTGTGTTTTATAAATGTTTCCTTAAATCCCCTTTTGATTACACGCTATAATGACACATTTATTTTTTTTTATTTTTTTTTTAAAATTCAAAAGTAGATAACAATGAAAGAGAGAGAGAGGATAAAATGGAAAGAATGAATGCTAGATTAATACTATTTATTAGAAATTCGAACTAATACTACAGCATTGAATATTATTTTAGAAATGAATGCTCGCAACTTTTCTCATTTTAGAATTGACTAATTAATGAAGGTTTTGAACATGTAATATACGTTTTGAATTCCTAAAAGTTACATTTTGAATTGACAGGGGAAATATTTAAGAGGACAGCCAAAGATATATATATATATATACATATATTGTCAGAATTTAATTTATTGTTAACTTTTTTTACTTTAATGATTTAATTTAATAATGAAAATTTTAAATTCTGACGCATTTCATAAATAATTTCCTTAAAATAAAATTTTAAATTGGCCCCAAAATTCCGGGTTGTTACAGAGGGTGTGGCCAATCAAAGGTGTGGTCAATGGGTCTGGGTGAATGGTGGGATACGGTGTTTAATTTGGGGAAGAAAGGGGGTGTGCTGTGTCATGTGAGATAGGGGTGAGAATTGTTTTAATTGAATGATTTTAATTGTATTCAAAGCATGTGTTAACTTGTAAATGTCATATCTTTTTAATACGAGATCGGAATCTGACGATTTCAGTTGCATTGCGATTGTGGCGATGAACTCTACAACGTGGAACTAACCAGAACAGAAAAGGAGCAAGTTACATTTTTTGATAAAATTAAACGTTCAATTTAATTTTATTAAAATCATTGCTAAATAAAAGAATGACGGAGTGGAACCCAATGTGAACTCTCTCACTCAAATCATTTTGGTTATGTAATTTATTTTTAGAGTTCAACACATGAACTCTACACAAATCATTTGAAATAGAAGCAATGCATGGATTTTAGCAACATTCGCATTTCATACTCCGCTAATGGACCTTTATGGTGCTGTAAATGGCATTTGGTTGTTGAGTATTTATTTATATGGATGGTTTGGTGATTTATGTATTGTGATTGTGATATTGAAATGGAGTAAATAAAATATATATGCGTTGTGAAAAATATACATATGCAATGCGAAAAATATATATGTGTTGCATAAAATATATATGCGATGTGAAAAATATATATGCGTTGTGAAAATATGTATATGCGACGTAAAAAACATATATGTGTTGTATAAAATATATATATATATGCGTTGTATAGAATTGAAATGCGATAAAATTGATTGTGTGATTTGGAAAAATTGTCATATAATGGAATATTCAATTTTAATTTAAAATTGAAATGGAAGTTGGAATCATTTTAAAATGAATTTATAACGATTTATAAAATATGTTTTAAATGGAAATGGACAATATATATATTATATGTATTTAATGGCTTGAATAGAACGCGCCGCTCAGCGACCATTCGCGAATTTCAACCATTAACTTCAAATTGATGTAACGGGAGATCCGACTGTCCGATTCTCCTAAAATCTGAACCATTGGGTTTGTATCAAAAATATCTTACCAATGAATATAAGAGATTTAAATTTGAATGGTTATATATTAAGATATGTTCAAATCAATTTTGGAAAAGGTTGTTATGGATGCAGTTCGGTGGCCGTTATTGGAAACCGACTATAAGAGCCTCAATAAAATTATTAAAAATGTGGAAAAATCATGTAAAATCATAATAAATGGTTTGGAAAGATTTTGAATGAAAAATTCCAAGTGTTGAAAAAATAAAAATATATTTTTATCAAAATGAACTAGTTAATAACTAGAATAATAATCCAATTATTTTTAGAAATAATAAATTGGAGTGAAAAAGGGACTTTAAAACTAACACGAATTTTCCATTGAATAAATTGGAATGGAAATAAACTTTGGAATATTTTGATGTTGGATTCTATGATTATACGGATATTGTTGAGGAATTTGAAAGATATAGATATCTTTATTCCCAATACGATACCTATTGGTTACAAAATTTGATATTGAATATAAGCCGATATTATTCTACTCAGAGCCTTAAATTTAATATTAAATTGGATTTTGGGGTTTATAATGAACAATGTTTTAAATAAGAGTCATTCTTTAACCTAATTAATAGTGAAGATATGATTTGGAATTTATAACCATTTAAATAAGATTAATGGAAATTTTCCAGAGTAAAGTTTTCCAATTTAATATATCAAATTGGAATTGAATGGAATTCGATTTGGTAATAATCGAGATGAGCTTCGGTAAAGGAAGACCGTTACTATATATGGAATTTAAAATCTTTACCATTATTCCATTTATAATAATAGTTTGATACAGAAATTTATATTGAATATATATTGTAACACCCCGTATATTCTATAACAGTGAAATTCATAAATTAAAGTATAATTAATTCTAATGAAAGAATTAAGGGAAATGGCTTACGCCATTGCATTCGTCTCGGAATTCTGGTTGAGATAGAGTCCGAGTTTGCGTGAAACGGACTTCGTATGATGGAGTTATGATCTCCGGAAGTTTCAGAATAAATTTGAAATTCAAAAACAGCTCAGAACAGGTTTAAAATTCGAATTCAAGTTCAAACTGGGTTGGGCGGGAAAATTCCCGCCCAGTGACCAGGTCGACACTAGTGTCGACTGGGCAGTCGACCTGGCCCCCCCAAGTCGACTGCGCAGTCGACTTGGGTGTCGACCTGTAGGTCGACTTGCCTGACCAGGTGGGTCTGACCTTGGTTCGACTCTGGTGTGCTGTACGGTCTGATTTCCCTCCCTGTTTGCATCTGACGGCTCAAATTAACTTGAAAACTCTATAAATACACACTAAGACTCAACTAATTCACATAAGAAAATAAGAGAGGAGTCGTCATGCTGTCTGGAAGGAGTTGATCGTAGCTGCCAAGAATCAAACTAAGAAGCAAATTAAGGTCTAATCAAATCAATCAACAAATTGCTACCCAAAGGAGAGCATCTCCAAATTCAGAAAACAGAAATCACAAAACAAGATCTCGTCACACGTTGTAAGTATAGTGGTCTTTCAGAATTTGAATAAAATTATGATGTGATACGATGTAATTGGGAATAGAATTGTGTCATTATAATGATGTAGATCTTGTGTATTGTAATGTTTCTATCGTGATTGTTTTTGGTGTATTGATTTGTGGCATAAATGGATCGATGCAAGTTTATTATACGTTTGTATATGAAAGTAACGGTAGTTGCAAGTTTGTGGCAAAGTCTATGATTAGATCCCTCTCATGTTTATGTGAATATCCCCTCTATGTTTATGTTGATATCATGGGCCATATACTTATGTAAACACACCCTAGACCCGAGATCCTTTATGCTACATGACTCAGAACTTATGTATACATCTTAGATCCATTACAAGTATGATTAGAACTATGTTAAATGCAGTTTGGGCTACATAAACTATGCAAGTTCATGTGGAAATAGAGTATATATTAGATTTGGACATTTTGGGTTAATTTACAACATGCTAGTTTTGTGTTCGGCGTTATGCCAAATTAATATGTTAAAACCCAAGTTTGTATAAGTCTACATATGCCATCCTATGTGACACCCATTTAGTTGTATGCCAATTTTGAATGCAAGTTCACATGCTCCAATGTTTATGTTAACGCCAATTTGCAAGTTCATGCGCTACACCTTCTATGTATCATAGAAATATTATATGTTTTGAATTTCCCCTTTCCTCACGTTTATCAAGTTGGGCTGAATTGTGTCGAGCCCAGTGTTAGTACGTACAAACGGGGGTAATAGCGTTGGGTGTAAAACATGATATAAATAAATATGTTGGCATGTTTGGCGCGTGCCAACGACTGTGACATTTTTGCGGTATAAATTGTTATACCCAAATTAAAAGACAACATGACATTTACATAAATAATGAAATATGTAAACCTAGAAAAGACGACATGTTTGACCCGAGGTTGGATTGAGTTGTGACATAAACCTGCCCGGACCCGCCCGGCTGTCCAGTAGTCACAACAATACCTATCCAATGTGGGTGGTTAAACATTGAGCCCAATAAAGACCCGAGGTTAGACTGAACTACGGTGTAAACCTGCCCGGAACCAACCGGCACATCTAGTAACCGTAGTGATATCTGTCTAATGTGAGTGGTCGGTGCTCTAGAAGGCTAAGGACAGGTGGTAGGGTTAAGTCAACTGAAAACATTTAACCAAAGATTCAACATGTTAATAAATACTGATGGGTGGGGGTTAGGTATATACACACACTTAACCACTTAACATGTTTGACTAGAAAACCCTGGTAACGTAGGGACCCGTTTCAGCAGTAACCCAATTTAGGTATCAACTGTACCCTGAAACTAGGCAGGGTGGGGCACGATTACTGGGCTGATTGTAAGCGGTCAAATAACGGCAATGTTAGGTGCACAGTGTAGCTCTAACGGTGTGCGGACGTGCACGCACTTCGGAGCAGACAAGCAGGGCACTGGGGGCACCCGTAGTATATCCTATGCCTTCTAGTAATTGTGTCGGGGCCGCCACCATGGGTCTTGATACACCCCATGGTGGGACCAACATAGGTATCTACACTTCTTGGGGTAGCCGTAAGACACACGTACGAGTAGGAGCCGATCTTTAGAAAACAAAAAGGATCACTTCACCCTCAACATGGGGTGCCGGTAAGAGTAATACTAGTAAATGCAGAGATATGGTGTGGGTTCGATAGTATATTCGATTCTAGACTACACTCCCTTAGTTATGATACTATCCTGTTTTCAGCTTATGTCTATCATATCCTTTTCTTATTCACATACTGAAAAGTCACTAGATTTACTCAGGCTTTATGTCTGACTCCGTTTTTATTTTCGCCTTCTTTTCTTTCGTCCCTCCCCAGGTCCACAGGGAGGAAACAACTCAACCTAGTCAGACTCTTTTGCAAGCTTGAAGACAGTAGATGTACGGTTTGGATCTCTTTGGCTTGGATCATGGCTTTGGATATCATTATGGGGATTTTGTTGCTTTACTTTATGTTTTATGCTTCTTTGTTAATCAAGACAGTTATGGAAATGTAATGTTTTTGGAAGCATTGTAAGACAATTATGGTGTGGTTTGTGTAACACGTATTTTGATGAAATAAAAGTTGCTGTTGTTTCCGCTGTTTAAAAATATGTGTATTTATATCTGTCTTGTATATCTGTGACTTATACTTATAAACCTCCACCAAAATTAGGGCATTCCCTTTGTGAGTGACCCTAACAGAGGTGGGGTGTTTCACTTGGTATCAGAGCATAGGTTTACCAGATAAGATAAAGTTTTTGATATTATTTTCAAAAGAAAGTTTAAAGAAGCATTTTTTTTAGAAAAAGTGTTATATTTTAAAAGGCATGATCCCCCAAATCCATGTGTACTATCTCTCTCTATCCTTCGTTTTGAATCTTTCCTTTCTGTTTCAACATGTCTGGAGACCTTAACATTCCTAAAGGAGTACCGATACCCGGTTGGTTTAGAAGGTTCTTAGAAGCTAGGGCCGCAAATGGCGCTGGCCCGGCAGATATCCTTCCTCCCCCAGTAGCACCAGTTCCTCCTCCTGCTCCTCCCCTTGGAAATGCTTTTGCCAAAACATGTAGAGACTTCAAGTCTGCGGGTGGAAAAGACTTCCATGGAACTGAACCCTTTGTAGGAGCAAGAAATTGGCTAAAGGAGACCGAGGATCTGATTGACATCTTCGGAGTTGATGATAGGCAATAGATACAGCTAGCAGCGTGGTTGCTCAAAGATGAAGCTTCCTATTGGTGGGAGATCACTAATGCTCAGAGGGTAGTGGAAAATTGGGATGATTTTAGGACAAGGTTTGAACTGAAATTCCTCTCCCAAGCTGAAAGGAGCCTGCAAATAGAGAAGTTCTTGAATCTTAAACAGGGAAGCATGACGGTCAGGGAGTACGTCAATCAGTTTAATCAGCTGGCCAGATTTGGGCTGGACTTAGTAAATACCCAACATAAGAAGGCGCTTCGCTTCGTCAAAGGTCTAAATGAGCCTATACACAGCCTTGTCATGACCCATGTGTCCACGGGAGCGACTTATGAAAGCTTGGTGGACATGGCGTTGCTACATGTGGAAGACCACGGCAAGAATGAGACTAAGGCTGAGGAAAAGAAAGAAGGTTTACAGGCTAAGAAGACAGACTTTAAGAAAGGAGGAAAGAACAAGAAGTCCCGTGAGAAGAGAAAGTGCCATTTCTGTGGCATAGTTGGACATATAGAGAAAGACTGTCGGAAGAAGAAGGCAAAGATGGGTGGTTGCTTTCATTGCGGAGAGACTGGGCACCACGCTAAGGACTGCCCAAAGAAGAAAGGACAGGGACAGAAAGCTGGATCTACTTCAGGGGGTCAAGTTCATGCTCTGACAGCACCTTCACAGGAGTGAGGTAGTAATATTTCTGTAGAAAGTGTAGTCTATCTTTATGATCATCCAGTTCGCACACTTTTTGACTCTGGTGCATCACACTCCTTTATTTCATCTGCTTTAGTAGAATCTCTGCATCTAGACACTAGTATGGGTGAGGATCCCTTAGTAGTTTCAAATCCAATTAGGGGCTCTGCTTGCTTGTCAATGGTTTGTTTGGGTTTGAAAATCTATATTCTCAGTGTTGAGTTTAGTTGTAATGCCTTTGTTCTAGGCTTCTCGGGATATGGTTTGATCTTAGGCATGGACTGGTTATCCAGTAACGGTGCCATTCTTGATTGTGAGAAAAGAGTAGTTAGACTCTTGACTCGGCTTGGTAACACTCTAGAAATTTCCTGTAATCCTTTGAATGCTGTTATGCTTAGTTATCTAGAGTCGCTTGATGCTTCTGACGAGAATTTGCAGTTAGTTAGAGTAGTCCGGGAATATTCGGATGTCTTCGAGGAGGTGAAAGGCTTACCTCCGAAGCGGGAAATAGACTTTCGAATCTATCTTGTGGATAACGCAAAGCCCGTAGCTTTACCTGTCAGACATATGGCTCCAAAAGAGAGAAAGGAGCTCAGTAAGCAGGTTAAAGAACTTCTTGAGAATGGGTTCATTCGAAGGAGCATTTCAGAATGGGGTGCTCCAGTGGTGTTCGCATCCAAAGCAGACAGTTCGCTTCGCCTCTGTGTTGACTATAGGGAGTTAAACAAGTTGACCAAGAAAAATTGGCACCCTCTTCCCCGAATCGACGATTTATTTGATCAGCTTGTAGGCGCGTCGGTTTTCTCCCAACTTGATCTAGCAACTGGGTTTCATCAGCTAAGAGTGGCTGAAGATAGTATTGATAAAACGGCGTTCAGAACCCCAGACGGTTTCTTTGAGTGGCTTATCATGCCTTTCGGCCTGACAAATGCACCCGCTTATTTCGTGGACCTAATGAGCAGAGTGTTTAGAGAATTCCTCAACAAGTTTGTGGTTGTCTTCGTGGACGATATCTTGATCTTTTCAAAGAGTGAGGAAGAGCATGCTCAACATCTGAAGGAAATCATGGATACTCTCCGAGCACATCAGCTAAAGGCAAAATTTTCAAAATGCCACTTTTGGAGAGAAGAAGTAAGGTTTCTTGGGCATGTAGTATCTAAAGAAGGGCTGGCCGTAGACCCCGCGAAGGTAGTTGCGGTGCAAGACTGGAAGGCACCAAAGAATGCAACTGAGGTCCGAAGTTTTCTAGGACTAGCAGGCTTCTATCGGAAATTCATAAGGGATTTTGTGAAAATCTCAGCTCCACTCACAAGGCTGACAAAGAAGAATTTAGTGTTCAATTGGGACTTGGATTGCGAGTTGGCTTTCCAACGCCTAAAAAGGGCTCTTACAACAGCCCCAGTCCTGACTCTGCCAAACGGAAGCAAGATGTTCACATTTATACAGATGCATGTGGGACAGGGCTAGGCGATGTCTTGATGCAAGAAGGGAGGGTAGTAGCTTATGGTGGAAGGCAATTGAAAGTTCATGAAAAGAACTACCCGACCCACGATCTTGAGTTAGCCGCCATCGTCTTTGCACTTAAGTCTTGGCGACATTATCTCCTAGGTGAGAAGTTCGAACTTTACACTGACCATAAATCGTTGAAATATCTTTTCTCGTAGAAAGATCTTAACTTGAGGCAACAGAGATGGATGGAGTTTCTTGCCTCGTATGACTTTGAGATTTCCTATACTCCGGGCAAGGGCAATGTGGTGGCAGACGCCTTGAGTAGAAAGAAACTGACCCTAAGCCCACTCTTTGTAGAAAGGCAAAGCCTAGAGTATATAGCCAGTTTTAACTTTAGGCCCTCCTCTGATTTCGTACCGGGTTTGTTAGCATCTCTTGAGGTGCGCCCTACTCTTTTGGGCACAATAGGGATGGCACAACGTGAGGACCCTCAGCTAGTCGAAGTGGTTGATAAACTAATTAGGGGTGAGACTTCTAGTCACCTCAGTAGATACTCTATTGATGATAAAGGCTGGCTGAGACGCGACAGAAGACTATGCATTCCACAAGAAAAGGAGTCGATAAAGAAGGTTCTCGAGGAAGCACATCGTTCCAAGATGACAATACATCCAGGCGGAGACAAAATGTACAAGGACATGAAAAGAGTTTTCTTTTGGAACGGCATGAAGAAGGATGTGGCAGATTTTGTTTCTAAGTGTATGGTATGCCAACAAGTTAAAGCGGAACAGAAAAAGCCTGGAGGACTGCTTCATCCCCTAGAGGTCCCACAGTGGAAGTGGGATAGCATTTCAATGGACTTCGTTGATGGGCTTCCTAGGTCGAGAAGGGGCAATACTAGCATTTGGGTAATAGTGGATAGGCTTACAAAGAGCGCCCACTTTTTACCTGTCAAGAGTAGAAGGACCGCCTCATCCCTAGCGTCTCTTTACATCAAGGAGATAGTTCGACTCCATGGGATACCCTCCAGCATTGTTAGTGACCGAGACCTTATCTTCACAAGCGAGTTTTGGCAAAGTTTGCAAGAAGCTATAGGCACACAGTTATGTTTGAGCACGGCCTATCACCCCCAGACCGATGGACAGACGGAAAGAGTGAATAGAGTTTTAGAGGATCTTTTGAGACTTTGCGTTCTAGACTTTGGAGGGACATGGGAGGATCACCTTCCCTTAGTGGAGTTTGCTTACAACAATAGCTTCCAAGCTACCCTAGGCATGGCACTCTTCGAAGCATTGTATGGAAGACCGTGCAAGTCACCAACTTGTTGGTGGGAGTCTACAGATAAGGTTATTCTTGGTCCAGACATGATCAGAGAAACTTCAGAAAAAGTGGACTTGATTCGAAGAAGGATGAAGACGGCCCAAGATAGACAGAAATCCTACGCCGACAAGAGGACCGACCTTGAGTTTGAGGTTGGGGACAAAGTTTTTCTTAAGGTATCTCCTCTAAGGAACGTTGTTCGTTTTGGATCCACTGGAAAGCTAGCACCGAGATTTGTAGGACCATTTCCTATCATCGAGAAGGTTGGGAAGATGGCCTATAGATTAGAGCTACCCGAAAAACTGGTCGGAGTTCACAACGTCTTTCATGTTTCTCACCTCCGGAAGTGTTTACACGAGTCTGCTGAAATAGTAGAGCCTAGCATTCTAGAAGAAGCCGAAGTGGAACGTGAAGCAACTGTGAGAAGAGTTCCAACACGCATCTTAGGAACTGAAGTGAAAAAGCTATGCAACCGTGAAGTCAAGCTCATCAAAGTTCAGTGGAGCGACGTCGAGGAAGACGCGACTTGGGAAACTGAGGCTAGAATACGCGCAGCCTACCCTTTTCTTTTCGAGGGTACATCTTTGATCTCTCTTTTTCCTTAAGTTATGCTTTATCTATCTTTTAGGCACATTTCCTTGACCCTTTTCCCTTAACTCATTAGGTAGAAAACCAATGGATGCAAACATGTATTTGAAAACATGTTATGGATTATGGCTGCAAGTGGTTGCAAGTGATTGCTAGTGGTTGCTCGTGGATGCATATACACACACACCCTAGGTTTTAGATCGGCTCGGTCACTTCATACTGCATATGCATATATGTATTCTCGTTCATATGTGGTTGAAATTTTATATGTTATCATATGGTTATCGCATTTGTATGAATTATTGTGCACTCATGTAGAATTATGAGTAGGAAAAAAATTGCATACATAATGGATTCATGACACTTACATGATTCGCATTTAGGAGGTCAACTGAATCAGTCGACCGCCTGATTTCTGCATTAGATAGGGACATTTACACACACTATGCATATGATCATAAAGCATTAGAAGTCTTTAAGGACAACGGAAACCTGTGTTTGTTGTTTGAGTAGATGGACGATTGGATGGTAGGATATACATTCTTCCTAAAACTTGAAGATTTCGGGGACGAAATCCTTTTAAGTGGGGGAGAATGTAACACCCCGTATATTCTATAACAGTGAAATTCATAAATTAAAGTATAATTAATTATAATGAAAGAATTACGAGAAATGGCTTACGCCATAGTGTTCGTCTCGGAATTCTGGTTGAGATAGAGTCCGAGTTTGCGTGAAACGGACTTCGTATGATGGAGTTATGATCTCCGGAAGTTTCAGAATAAATTTGAAATTCAAAAACAGCTCAGAACAGGTTTAAAATTCGAATTCGAGTTCAAACTGGGTTGGGCGGGAAAATTCCCGCCCAGTGACCAGGTCGACACTAGTGTCGACTGGGCAGTCGACCTGGACCCAACAAGTCGACTACGCAGTCGACTTGGGTGTCGACCTGCAGGTCGACTTGCCTGGTCGGCTGACCAGGTGGGTCCGACCTTGGTTCGACTCTGGTGTGTTGTACGGTCTGATTTCCCTCCCTATTTGCATCTGACGGCTCAAATTAACTTGAAAACTCTATAAATACACACTAAGACTCAACTAATTCACATAAGAAAATAAGAGAGGAGTCGTCATGCTGTCTGGAAGGAGTTGATCGTAGCCGCCAAGAATCAAACTAAGAAGCAAATTAAGGTCTAATCAAATCAATCAACAAATTGCCACCCAAAGGAGAGCATCTCCAAATTCAGAAAACAGAAATCAGAAAACAAGATCTCGTCACACGTTGTAAGTATAGTGGTCTTTCAGAATTTGAATAAAATTATGATGTGATACGATGTAATTGGGAATAGAATTGTGTCATTATAATGATGTAGATCTTGTGTATTGTAATGTTTCTATCGTGATTGTTTTTGGTGTATTGATTTGTGGCATAAATGGATCGATGCAAGTTTATTATACGTTTGTATATGAAAGTAATGGTAGTTGCAAGTTTGTGGAAAAGTCTATGATTAGATCCCTCTCATGTTCATGTGAATATCCCCTCTATGTTTATGTTGATATCATGGGCCATATACTTATGTAAACACACCCTAGATCTGAGATCCTTTATGCTACATGACTCAGAACTTGTGTATACATCTTAGATCCATTACAAGTATGATTAGAACTATGTTAAATGTAGTTTGGGCTACATAAACTATGCAAGTTCATGTGGAAATAGACTATATATTAGATTTGGACATTCTGGGTTAATTTACAACATGCTAGTTTTGTGTTCGGCGTTATGCCAAGTTAATATGTTAAAACCCAAGTTTGTATAAGTCTACATATGCCATCCTATGTGACACCCATTTAGTTGTATGCCAATTTTAAATGCAAGTTCACATGCTCCAATGTTTATGTTAACGCCAATTTGCAAGTTCATGCGCTACACCTTCTATGTATCATAGAAATATTATATGTTCTGAATTTCCCCTTTCCTCATGTTTATCAAGTTGTGCTGAATTGTGTCGAGCCCAGCGTTAGTATGTACAAATGGGGGTAATAGCGTTGGGTGTAAAACATGATATAAATAAATATGTTGGCATGTTTGGCGCGTGCCAACGACTGTGACATTTTTGCGGTATAAATTGTTATACCCAAATTAAAATACGACATGACATTTACATAAATAATGAAATATGTAAACCTAGAAAAGACGACATGTTTGACCCGAGGTTGGATTGAGTTGTGACATAAACCTGCCCGAACCTGCCCGGCTGTCCAATAGTCACAACAATACCTATCCAATGTGGGTGGTTAAACATTGAGCCCAATAAAGACTCGAGGTTAGACTAAACTACGGTGTAAACCTACCCGGAACCAACCTGCATATCCAGTAACCGTAGTGATATCTGTCTAATGTGAGTGATCGGTGCTCTAAAAGGCTAAGGGTAGGTGGTAGGGTTAAGTCAACTGAAAACACTTAACCAAAGATTCAACATGTTAACAAATACTGATGGGTGGGGGTTAGGTATATACACACACTTAACCACTTAACATGTTTGACTAGAAAACTCTGGTAACGTAGGGACCCGTTTCAGCAGTAACCCAATTAAGGTATCAACGGTACCCTGAAACTAGGCAGGGTGGGGCACGATTACTGGGCTGATTGTAAGCGGTCAAATAACGGCAATGTTAGGTGCACAGTGTAGCTCTAACGGTGTGCGGTCGTGCACGCACTCCGGAGCAGACAAGTAGGGCACTGGGGGCACCAGTAGTATATCCTATGCCTTCTAGTAATTGTGTTGGGGCCGCCACCATGGGTCTTGATACACCCCATGGTGGGACCAACATAGGTATCTACACTTTTTGGGGTAGCCGTAAGACACACGTACGAGTAGGAGCCGATCTTTAGAAAACATAAAGGATCACTTCACCCTCAACATGGGGTGCCGGTTAGAGTAATACTAGTAAATGCAGAGATATGGTGTGGGTTCGATAGTATATTCGATTCTAGACTACACTCCCTTAGTTATGATACTATCCTGTTTTCAGCTTATGTCTATCATATCCTTTTCTTATTCACATACCGAAAAGTCACTAGATTTACTCAGGCTTTATGTCTGACTCCGTTTTTCTTTTCGTCTTCTTTTCTTTCGTCCCCTCCCCCCCAGGTCCACAGGGAGGAAACAACTCAGCCTAGTCAGACTCTTTTGCAAGCTTGAAGACAGTAGATGTACGGTTTGGATCTCTTTGGCTTGGATCATGGCTTTGGATATCATTATGGGGATTTTGTTGCTTTACTTTATGTTTTATGCTTCTTTGTTAATCAAGACAGTTATGGAAATGTAATGTTTTTGGAAGCATTGTAAGACAATTATGGTGTGGTTTGTGTAACACGTATTTTGATGAAATAAAAGTTGCTGTTGTTTCCGTTGTTTAAAAATATGTGTATTTATATATGTCTTGTATATCTGTGACTTATACTTATAAACCTCCACCAAAATTAGGGCATTCCCTTTGTGAGTGACCCTAACGGAGGTGGGGTGTTTCATATATTGATTTGTTATGATTTCCGTGAAGATTCCATTTTGATGGAAGATGATTTTGAGTTTATCGTGAACTTTGTTTTAAAGGACATTGGTTCTTTAACCCAGTTAAAGACAGGATAAAATTTCCTAAAATTTGAATAATCATTAATTAATGATTTTTGAGATTAAAAACAAGTTAAAGTTTCAATAAATCTTTAATTAGATTGTAATATTAACGTGGTAATTAAATTTGCCAAATTTGAGAAGTGTTCAAAAATGGAGTATCACCATTTTTACTTCATGCAATAGTTAAATGTTTAATTAGATTTTGAATGAATAAATGGTGATTACATTTACCAAAACATGAGATGTGGTATAAACCAAATATACTTGGTTGTTGATATTGATTGATTGTCTGGATTGTGCTCGACTAGTTTATGAGCAAAATATGCTTTTACATTTAGCATTGGGTTGGGTAGAAATATTTGGATGCTAACATCTTGTGAATCACTTCACGATTTGACTATGAGATGTCTAGTGATGTTGTTGAGCTCATTTCAAATTTAATGAATGATTTTGAAATGATATTTTTCTTAAGTGAAAAGAAATGTATTCCCGATTTTGTACAGGGAATGTTTTATAAAAAAAATTTATAAAACAGAAAGGATTTCGAGGCCTAAACCAAATGCTGTCGAAATGATTTCGAAATGTATTATTTGTTTGACATTGTAGTTCACCACATAACCGATTAGTTGTTATTGATGATATATCTATTTGGTGGCAGAGAATTCATTCTCCATCTTAACACCCTTCTTTGAGACGTACGAGCTCAAAGGTTATGTGGTTAATAGTGACTTATCATATGTGTGAATTGCTAATGTAAACTATTGTAGTTTGAAAGTACTTGTGATTATTATGTTGTGAAATGATTCTCCCTACTTGGGGATATGAAATGATTTGGTATGTGGCTAAAGATTTAGGTAACCCTGGATAACTAAAAGTGTGAGGGCGGTGTACCCCGAGGGCGTGGGATGTTTCACCGTCAGTGTAGCCTGCTCCATAGTAGGAGGTGCATATATATATATATATATCAAGTTGGTGAGGCACGTACAACCTTGTCTAAAGGCTGAATACCTCCCGATATTTGGTTGCATATCTTTTTGTATGCATTGTGATGTTTTGGAATTCATATTTCCAAATGATTTTGGTTTGAGATCTCGAAGTGAAATCTACTTTGATATAAAAGTTAGATATGTATTTCAAAATGATTTGAAATAAGAAATCGGGAAATAAAGTCCAAAGAAATAATTTCTGTAAAATGAATAGGATTTCGAAAAAAATCTAAATTTGGGATTAGGCCTAAATGGGTAGATTGAGGAATTGCATGTTGTATGATGCATTGTAGATCCATATGACTGTTATTAGTTGTTGTTTATGCAATGGTATTCATGGGGGTGAACCCGTTCCGTGACATACGGCATGGTCCCGTGATTTACTTTATTTCAAAGTAAAGTTTAATAACTGTTTTGAGTTCTCACACCAGTCCCACGACTAACTCAGAGTTTATTGTTTCTACCTAAACTTTGGGTGCCCATATTTTATACACAGACAGCTTGTAGTTTTGGTTTTGCAGATTATTTCATTTAGCAGGATTCTGGATCGAAGCTTAAAGTTGTGTCCAGAGCATTCATAGTCTTCCGCGGTGTTAGTTTATTTGTTTCTGCTACATTATATTACATTTATTGTAAATTTATTTTCCGCTATATATTATTTTCGATACTCTGATATTCTGTACTATGATGTAACATTATTATGATGTTTATAAAAGTCTTCTGTTGTTTGTTCTGATGTTTTGTGCGCCCAAAGTTAGTGTATCCACATTTTTTCGATTTAAGTCGGTTTAACGATCGATTTGGATCGACCGAGAGGGAGGGTCACTACATTTTATTTTCAAAACCCTTAATCTTTATTTATCATATCCTTTCGAAATCAATTCCAACAACTTATTCGTTGTATATTTCATATAATGATCTTTTATAAAGATCTTCTATTTATTAATCAAACCGTTCAATTTATTAGTATTTGTAACAAATGTACAAATATTATTTCAAAACCTTTAATTTCATTTACAAATATCATTTTAAATCATTAGCGACGACTAATATTCGATCCCATTCCAAAACTCTTAACTTGATTTGAAAATCCCATTTGCAATTCATTGTCGACAACTAATATTCGTTGTCATTTTCAGACCTTTAACTTAACTTATATTATCAACTTCGATTAACATTCCCAACTTCAGAATATCACATTCCAAACCTCGAAATAAACCTCACTTCGATAAACATTCCGAACTCCGGAATACAACATTCTGAACCTCAGAATAAAAATCATCTTAGCCATTTCATATCGTTTTTCAATTTATAATTATCCAATTCCTCTATCCTAGGAGTTTATTTTACAATTCGTTCATGTATAAATCAACTCATATTCATATATCCAGTTATATTATATTTTGGAAAAATCTTGATTTAACAATCTATTTCAACTGTCGGATATAAATCTAATTATAAATCCATATTTGTCATTCAACTCCAATCCCATTTATAAATTCAAATCCCATTTATAAATTCAAATCCCATTTATAAATTCAGTTCTAGTTATAAATCCATATTCATATCTTCAATACTGATTTCATTTAAAAATCTGAAATCCCATTCCCAAATCATTACTCATCTCCGATTCCATTCATTCGTTAATCTTATTCACGAAACGTTTTTTAATCACATTTCGTATATTTAAAAACAACATTTGTTAAAAACGATCATTTATTACAAAAATATCACTCCTCAATCTCATATATACAATCTCGTATATCCATGATTCAATTATTCCATTTCAACTATTTGAAATCAATTTAAACTTCTTTTATGGACGTTAAGGCCCTTACGTCTCATTTCAATATTTTAAAATCTTAAATCTTCTTTTACGACCCTCAAGGTGCTTACAAAACCATTTCAACATTTGATGATCAATACAATATGTTTATATCGTTTAAACTATTTATTTTAACCATATCTTAAATCTCTATTAGTTTTACTTTAAATAATTATAAGAACTATACAACTGACTGTGACATTTTTCTTTAAAAATTAAAATCATATTTCAAAACTGTATATGAACACATCTTTGAAAAACATTTGAAATCAATTTAACATCGATTTCAAAAATCATTTCTTTATCGATGGTACTAAAGAGGAAAATGTCTACTATAGAACCAAACGTGAAATATCAACCAATTTCACATCCAATATCAACATATATAATCACATTGTTTAACATTATCAATATTGGTGGGGGTAGTTCAGTATTCGACATATATAACCATATATGAAAATTTACATAACTACTAGTGAGGAAACCAGTTGGATTCCTCCAACCTGTTATTCCATGCAAAAAATGGGTTACCTCAATTCAATTAAATCATTTCACAATGGCCAATCAATACTCATTTTCCATCTAAATAGATGAAGTAAACTGTTTAATAATAACAGTCAATCATAATCTGTAACACTCAAAAATCAGCTAACAAGAATAGTTTAAGCAACCAAGTATTCATTTATAACATTTATATTATTTTAAACGTGATCAATAAGGTAAATTATCTCAATAGGTCTTGATCATTAAAAATAACGATTTAATTTTAGTTAAATTAAACGAATGTTTAATTTAACTATTCAGTCAATATGTGCAAATATGTTCAGCAATCATAAAATAAAAATCATCCATAGCACACAACAAATAAACCCAACGTATATAAAATATAGGTGGTACAGACAGAGTAAGTTGTACTCACCTTAAATTGTGTCGTTGCAATAACGACTGATTTTACATAAATTAAATAGACATTTAATTTAAGTAGAAATTCCAGTTGCCTCCAGCCCTATCCAAAAATGTTCCATTGCGTAGTGCTCGTCGATGAGAGTCCAACGCAACTTGAATTGTCCAATTCTGGTCATGCATCTAAGAGTTATCAATACTTGAAGTTATACGATATAAATTTACAGTTTAATCCTTAATTAACTATAAAATTAGCCTAATCATTTTAATAATTACATTTGATTAAAAGGACCGTGTGTTATGGAACATCCAACCAGTGAATGTTTCTTCTCATTCGTGAGCGTCTTCGTTTCCAGGGATAGTACACTGCATATACAACCATGTTAAAGTTAATATACTAATTAATTACACAAATCCTTAATTATTTTAACTAACTCAAAAAAATTACCCCTAATAATGTTTTAAAATCTGTACCTTGTATAGTCGCTCCTTTCAGTATTGTCTCTTGAACCCACTTCATCTTTATTTGTCTGAGGACCACATCGCGACTTCATCTTCTCGGATTGCCACTGCCTCGTCTCTGCTCCACTATCAGGCGATCTAATCACGCCAAGCCTCCACTTAGTTTCGTTGACCCCAACTCGAACCTTGAGCTTGTCTACTGCTCTATACAATCGAAGGAACCTACTGCCTTTTTTGTTGAACCCATCACTGAAGACTATGGCACCACGCCTCGTCACCTTCACCGGAGATTGATCTGAGATGACCGAGACATCCCGCTACACACCAACTCCCACTGGCCAAAGTATTGCTCAACTTAACAGCCTCCTTCCCCTTGAAATCGCCAGCAAATGTTACGCTCTTCGGGCTTGAATCTAGTCAGTCCAGGTCGAGATAATCAATCATCATCGCGGGATTGAAAGAGCTCGTCAAGCTCTTGCATTTTGAAGTTGAACGCTTATGCTATAAAGGCAAGGATCAGAAGAAATTTAAGGAAGAAGGTTTCGAACTTTAAGTCGTTCGTTTATTGAAGATGATGGCGGCGCGATTTCTTCCAGCTTGACCATATGCTGAACGAAATAGGGTTTATGACTTTGGAGATAGGCTTATATATAGAAGGCTAAATCACTCTTTGTTAGGGACTGCGGAATGGATCGTTCAGGAAAAGAAAACAACAGAGAGGGGTGAATAATGTTTGTAAAAATTTAAACAAAACTTAAAACTAAAGAGAATTATGGAATGAATCAAACACCACAAACACAATCACAGACATTGATTCAAACACAAATGCAAAATAAACAAAAAAAAGTTGCATAAAAAGGAAATAACACACCGGATTTTATACTGGTTCGGGTCACTCCTACGTCTAGTCCCCCACAACGCTGAATTGTGCAGAGTTTTATTACTATTTACAATAGTCAAATACAACCTCCTTGATTTCACAGCTCAACAAGGAGACACCGACTCCTATCCCTTGATTTAATGGCTCAACAAGGGCACACTGACTCTTATTCCGTGATTTCACGGCTACAAGGATACACCGATTCCTCTTTGACTTACAAACAGGGTTTATTCAACCCAAGCAATTACAAAACAGCTCTATAACTCTTCAATAGCACTTGATTCAGAGAGTAAAGAGTGTAGAGAGAAGAAGTTTGATCAAAACAGAAGTGAATTCTGCAGAGTATAAATGTAAAAATCATAAAAATGATTAAGAACAATGGTGGGATGAAAGAGTATGAAGTCAGAGAAGAAGATTTAAAAAATTCGGTTTTAACCTCTTTTATAGAGCATGAAGGGTTGCAATGGTTCTAAAGCATTTCAAATAGTGAAAAGACACTTCCCTTCAAAATTAGAAAAAGTAGCAGTTATATGTTGACATACACTTTTTGCTATGTCGACATACTCATGTGTATTTTCGATTTTCAAAGCATTTTTCAAGTGTTTTGATATAAAACTAATTCTGGAAATTTTTGAGTAAAACTCTAGTCTTGTAAATTAATATTATATGATAGAAATGTTGGATCTAGATTAACCCTAGAGGGGGGGTGAATAGGGTTTATCACAGTTTTTAACTGAATTAAAAATCTAATGGGATATAATATAATAAACAAATCACAGAACGCAGCAGAAATAAAAGAGCAGAAAGGAAATAACACACAGAGATACCCAGCTTCGGCAAAACCCTACCTACTGCTGCATTCCTAAGGTTTCTACTAGGTGATAGAACAGATCCCGCATACAAGACCATGTACACTCGCGACTCTCGCTCCTATTCTAACCCTACGCTCAAAACCGTAGACTGACCGATATTCCCTCGATCAGATTTCCCCTGATTACAACCACGTAACCAGTAACCCAGATTCTACAGACTCTGTCAACTGTCAGTCAACACCCTGACTGAATCCCCTAGAAATTTTACAGACCTCTAGAAAAAATGTTCGTTTGTTTTTACAAAAGAAATTAAACAAAAACAATAAAAAAAAAAGAATTAGAAACCCAAATTCTAGCCCAAAATAAAAACAGTTAAAAATAGAGGCTAGGTCCAAAAGGAAGTGCGCCGGCCCATTTGTTTGCGTCCATTCTCATTTGCTTTGCCCCGATTTTGTTTCTCTGGAGAAAATTAATGGCGGCTAGGGTTTCTCCTTTTGTCCCCAAATCGAATTGATGCGTGATGAATTTGATAATCTCTGAAGCTTGAAAACTTTGCGGCTTGCTGGTTCTTCGATTTGAGATGTTGCTTGATCGAAAACAATGGAAAAATTATGAGTGTTTTCTGAGTTTTTCTTTTCGATTTATTCTCTGAATTTTTTTGATGCTTGGGTTTTCGATTTTCTATATATTTCCTGTGATGAAAATGGTGTTGTTATATAGGATAAAATAAAATCCTAAATCACACTCTGATTTCGCTGAATATGACTTAGCCTGATTTTGTGTTTGTTTCCACTTTTGACATTCTTGATAACGTCGGCTTTGAATGAGATTTGGAAGAAAAACAATACGGTTTCTGGTCTCTGTTTTTATGTCGACCGTTTCTGGAAACCAAATTGAAATGAAAATTGTTTGTTTCCCAAAATGACTCATTTCTGAATTCATGACACTTGCGTGATTGATGCTCTGGAATCCTTGCACAAAAATTTGGACGCACCATTTCAATTTGTTCCTTGCCAAAAATAATTTTCTGAAATCTGGAAAAAATTGATTAGCAATAAATAATTGCCAATATATATAGTGTTAAATTTATGCCAAAAATTAACTCATCCATATCAGAGAAAAACAAAATTGCTGGAGATTGATTTTTATCCCAAAAATGGATTGCCAATATATTTGCATTGCTTCTTGATATTGCCCTGTGTCACACCTGTGTACATTTGCATGTATACTAGCACCATGCTGACATGTCATGCATGCTTGACCACTTTGACACTGCTGAACCATATATATGTGCATGCTATATTTGTGCACATGCTTTGTGCTTCCACCATGTTTAAAAGTTTTCACCACTCATGGCTGCAAGTGAACAGTCTCGATTATACTCACCTGTATATGTATACTCGTACGTAGTTGTGCACCCCTAAACTTCACACTGATTTTGAAACCTATTTTGCCATGATTTAAGCTGGTTTCCTTATATGCTTCACTCAGAAAACAAAATTGAATTTCTCCCTTTGATTTGTGGATTTAAACACTTGCGTGAATATTGCATTTGCTATGAGACCTGATATTTCCTTTGACCCTGAACCTGACTTGCCACCCATGCTTGATCATTTTGGAACTGTCATGTTTCACTTGTACTTGTTGCACCTCAAACATTTCTTCTTGAAAAACATGCTTATCCAGTTTGCACCATTAAATTCCATGCATGATTAGCTCGGCAATTTCTGAGTCTTGCATTCACCTTCCATGAATATGAACTGCCATGTTTAGATGCTTCAGTATACACATGTACATGCTTACTAGTACATCCAAGTGTTGTCTCAACCATGCATACTGACTGTGTCCTTGAGTTCCTGATGGTCTGTGTATACATCTTCATGTTGTGCACTTCATGTACATGCCATTTGAATTTGCTGTACCAATATGAAACTGCACTTGAGTACTTCAATTTGCACTTTACTGATCTGTTGTTCCAACATGCACCATTTTCATGTACTCATGTAGCTGCACTTATATTAATGTCCATGCTTCTGTTTCACCCATGAATGCTTGTACATTTTGTGACCATTGTACATTGTTTGTATTGATGCTGCTCGACCATTTGCATATTTTTGTGTTGACTGTCATGATTATCTCACCATGCTTGCTCGACATATCTTCTCCATGATCACTTGTGTGCATGTATGTTGGCTCGCCCTTGTGCTGATATGTTTTTGGGCTGATTTGCAAACTGTCTTGATTTCGACCATTTCCATTTATATGTTGAGTTGTTTTTCATGAATGCACTGAGTTGAGCAGGTCCACGTGGCTACTCCTCAGTTGCTCGCTGATTGGCGAGGCAGTGCACATGTGTATATATACGCACGTGTGTATTTGCAGCCATCAGTAGAGTTGTCCCTGTCCCTGCACTGTTATATGTGTATATACATACACATGTGTGTGTATACATGTATGTGCGTTCTATATTCAGATCAAGTCATGAAAAATGATGAGAAACACACCAGAAAACTGAGGCAAATAAATTTTTTTTTAAAAATAAAATTTATATTTGCGTGCATTAGAATATATTTCTGTTCTGGATACTGTGTGTGTGTTTCTGTGAATGACAGGTATGAAGACTGGACTGACTGGATAACTGGACTGGATTGACTGAGCAGTGAAGACTGGACTGGACTGGCAGAAGACTATGTATATGTGTATATGAGTATATGAATGAAAATGTATATCGAGTGTGAATGTTGTAGTGAGTCAGTAGTAAAGGAGCTCTGTATATGAAAGAGATTGTACTGTTTATTTGTAATAAACAAATTTGTCTGAAATAAAATATCATTTTATTGATGTCAAACAAAAACTTGTCTATTATATTCTGTTTATATACAAGTACAATATACAGTGATTGTTTAAATAGTGGAGTTATAAAAAGTTGTACTGTTTGAATGTTTGAAATATAATATTCAATTCAAATATTATATTCCTATCTATGTTGTATATATATAAAACAGTACAATAACAAACACATTTATAATAATATATATTTGTTTGTTATCATCAAACAAAAATCATATAATTGTGTATACAACTGCGTTATATACAACAATCTTCCCCTTTTGATGATGACAAACAAATAAAAGATTTTGATTACAATAAGTGTGTTTGACAGTGAATTCTGAACTCCCACTATTTATTAGCTCCCCCTACAACAGAAACTCCCCCTATAACTGTGCATGAGTGAAAAGAATGTAAAAAGATTCAGAATTCTCAAAATTAAAATATTTATAAAATATTCACTCATAAATCAAAATCTAATCCATTCTCCCCCTTTTGTTATCATCAAAAGGATATAGAATTTAAAATATCGATGAAAAATAACTAAAAAATATAATTTCTGCTTAAGAGGAGGAATGGTCATCATAAATCTCAATTAGTCAAACAAAAATCATAATAAACTAAGAACTGGTGGCATATTTCACATTGTAGAGAATGACGGATTTACGATGAATTTTATAAAAATGGAGAGAGTTTACAAATATGAATATTTTCCGATTACTTCCAAAAGAATTTTATAAAATTGAGCTCAAAAAATAGTGATGGATTTGGACTATAATTGTAACGATCTAAGATTTTTGAAAATCAAATTTGAATTTAATATGAATTTTTAATAAAGTTTAGATGGTTTAAATAAATGTTGAATCAAATTCTAAGGCGATAATAGTATTTTAAATGATTACAAATTTAAAATTTTATTGTGAAATTTAGTTAAACCAATGTTGTTTCGATAGAGCGTTCCGTCGCTAGGTGAATTATTAAAGCGAGTTGTAATTTAGTTGTCGAAACGATTAGAATTTTGAAATTAAATTATAATTAAATATTCGTTTCAAATTTTTGTTCAGTTTCAGTTTGCGTCGTCTTAAAATATTTTATAAAATTTTACTGTAATTTTTATTTCGTAAAAAAAGCATATATTTTTTTCTAGCGTATTTTGGGGTAACTGTGGTCCCTTTTGACACTTTACCGAATCAGTCAACCGGTCTGTTTTATTACTGTTCTGGGATCATGACACATTATTATACACGATTATATTGTTAGTTTGGTGTTTTTGCTTATTGATAATTAAAGACAAAGAAAATTGGAAAGGAGGAAAGTTTGGTACACAAAAAATGAAAAAGAAAGAAAAGACATGTCCAAATATAGGTTCCAAACGTGGCAGCAAATGAAGTATAGTTTGACAAATGGAACAATTGTTTTACACGTGCCTCTCATTCCATCTCTCCACTATTTTAAATTTCTGTACAAGTTTTCCTCCCCAACTTCATTCTCCTTCCACCGATTACTTTTCTCTCCAATCTTTTCCTGTAAGCCATCCGCCATTTATTCAAGAAAAAAAAAACTTTTGTGCGTCTAAGTTCTCAAGCGCAACCCTCCCCCTTGCGTGACCATCCTCCTCTCTCCCTTAGTTCCGCCATTCCAAGAAAATACAAAACGAGAGGCCTTGCATGTATGTTTTTGCCCAACTTTCCAGCTCCAGGAAGCCACTCACGCGCCGATAGCCTCCAGGTGCAACCCCCTTCGCATGCAAAGACCAGATCGAGTCTCGAGTAGCATGAAAATGCTTGCGGAATTTTTCTTCTTGTGATTAAAGCCTTGTGCTAAAAGAAAAAAAAAATTCGCGAAGTCCTCGAAGTCCTGCATGCACTTCTCCTCCGACGTTGCATGCATGCGCAAGTCCTCTGTTCCAGTTAAAAGCTTTGAAAAAGAATGGGAAAAGAGACAGAAAGGAGAACGAGGAAAGAGAGGCTACAAGAGAGAGAAAGGCTAGAAGAAAGAAGGAGAGCACGCCGGAATGCCGGAGTATGGAAACAGAGAAGCAGCGAATTCTCTGGAAAACTAATTTGGTGAGAACATTTAATAAAATTTTATTTTAGAAATGGTTAATTATAATTAGCTGATAATGAAAATTTGTTAACGCTATTAATGGCTATTGAATGTTGATTGTTTGTGTGATGTTTGGGTGAATATGTATGTTGTTAGAACGCACCGGCCACAGCGTTATTATACATGACGCTTGCGCACAATAAATTGGATGTTTAATGGTTGTTTACAATGAATGAGGTATGTCTGTCGATTTAGATGGTTGATTTTAATTGTATGAAACACACGCACTGTAGTTGTGGATTTATGTGGATCATCGGTTAAATCCTCCTCCCCATGAACGACATTTTAAATATTAAAATATTTGGAGATTTAGCTGAATTTAGTTTGAATGGAAATAAGTTTTGAAATTTAAAAACACTAACGCAATATTGAAATAAATATATATTGGTTTCATTATTTTATGATATGCTTTGAAATAATTAGACAAGTTGGAAATAACGTATTGCGTTTGATTAAATGAATTTGTTTATGCAAATAGAGTTGTTTTCTATTATTTGAGAACCTACAAGGATCAACAAATGTTCATATAAATGATTTTTTTGAAATTAAAGAGGCTTGTAATATAGATCGGATAATGATCAGAATATGTTTTCAGCATTTAACAATTGGACGAGATTTGTAGAATTATCATTTTTAAAATTTCGAGGCAATTGGGAAATATTTTGAATTTGAAATAATGACTTTTGAAGCGATTTGGAGCTCGAATGCAATTATAAAATATTATTCGGAAATGGTTTTAAAGTTAAGTTACGAAATTTGGTTATATAAATCGTTATATGATTTGAATTGAACGCGTCGTGTAACGACAGTTCATTTATATCGATAGTATTTTCAAACGACCATACTTGAACATTTAAATCAAATTTACATGATCAAGAAGCGTTGAGTTCTATTTACAATGACTTTTGAATAGAAAGAAATTTTCAGATTGCGGCATATGCTTTCAAGTTATGTTTTTAAAAAAGGCTATATTTATAGTTTAACGACCGTAATAAGGAATCGATTAAAATGGATTATAAGTTGTTGGGAATTCGGAAAAATTGATTTAAACCATTTTATGACTTGAGTTGAAGGATATGAAATTAATGATTTGCAATTTTTCTATAGTGCCTTACATTTTCGTTTAAATGGTTTGAGTTTGAAGTTTGTAAGTCATTAACCATGAGTTGAAACCAAAATGGATTTGTGAAGTATTTTGGAAGGTTTAAAGGAATTATAGAAATGATAATCAACATAAAGGAATTATGTTTTAAGTTTAAGGTTGGCAACGAATATGGAATTTCTAAAGACAATTAAGTTGGTAACAGGATTTAAAGAACTTGAAATGAATCCAACCTTAAATGCATTGAGTACGATTGGGTAGGAGATTGAATTGAAAATCCCGTATGATCCATGACTATTGATTTAAGAATACGCTGATTACTTGGAAAGACCGAGATCGGATTTAAGTTCGAAAACCATTCCAAGTAATAATACGACGCATGAAGCAGAAGCAAGACTTGGAATTGACGAATGAAGACCGTGGTTCTTCACATCGAACGGACTGATTGCCGATTGGTTTCTTTACTGATAGCTACAGTAGAGAGATGCCCCTATTTCCGGAGTGGTAGGAAGTCCGAACGTATGGGGAGAACTTTCGGATTTTTGTTCCGTTCAGACCCAGAACGGACTTGTATGGATGGTATGTCTGACATTGAAATTGACCGCATAGCACTGATCTCCGTTAATATATATCGGATTTGTGGCAAATATTTTATCCTCATCTCTAAGTCATATGAACTTAGAGGGTATGCATTGATTGAAATCAGTGACATGTTGTGAATTGTCAATGTGGCATACCCGAGTTATGAAAGAGCTAGTGATGATCAAGGCATTGCTTTTCTAAGTATGTTTTGTGTATGACGTGACATCGACAAACCTCACACCCCGGATGATGAGAAACTGGCGGTTAGGTTGTGTATATATATATGTGATGATGATGACCGCTGCAGCAGTGGGAAACCACTTGTGACTTATGGAATAGGGTATGTTCGGGGGGCCGTGTCTGGTCGAAAACCGTTGATCTGCCTTGCGATTTGTATTGGTGTCCGCGTCTGGATGAAAAACCCGTGATTACATTTCGTTTGTGTTCCGATTGATTTTTCGTGCCAGGAATCATCAAGTTGGAAACCCAAATCTCCAATACGAGTCATACGATTTTGAGTGTACATATATATATGGCGACATAATATTATGGGATATTATGCCGTCTAGGATTAATACATTTATTTGTGAAATGTCTTCCACACTATATATATATATATATATGTATGTATTATAGTATTGAAAGAGGATTTTCCGTATGAAAGCATGTTTGGTTATCATAAGACAAACCTCGCCCATCTAGTGTGCGCTTGCATTGTGTGATGTGGGACGAGCTTATGATAGCTTCATTTTAAAAATATCATTGCGTATTTATATGCACGGGCATTCACATGGAGTAAACCCGTTCCGCGTCAGCGGCGTGGTCCGGTGAATTTCCCAACTTTAAAATGAATCCTAAAAAAAAAAAAAAAAAAAACTGTTTTATGTTCTCACACCAGTCCCATGACTGACTTGGAGTTTATTGTTCCTTCCTAAACTCTGGGTGCCCATTAATTTTCACGCGGGCAGCTAGTAGTTTAGTTTTACAGTTATAGATCGTTGGAGCAAGATTCGAAGCGCTTTCTGGATTGGAGTTCACGGTAGAGCTTGGAGCTTCCGCTATATCATGCTGTTTCTTCCACTGAGAATATATTTACTTTTCTTCCGCTGTATATGTTGTAACTCTGATATTCTATGTAACTCTGATGTAATATTGTATTATGCAATAAAAAGTTCTGTTATTTTGTTCAATATATGTATGTACCCATAACAAATTCGTCTTTGTGAACGGTTTAAATCGGTTTAATTACCGGCGAGAACCGGGCAAAATGGCGGGTCGTTACAGTTGGTATCAGAGCTTTGGTTTATACAAAGCTTTAGGGTACGACATATTTTGAACAAAAGATAGGACTCCTCAGAGTTATAATATCTCATTAGAGATAGGGTTAGAAATGCCCTAGAATGAGATTTTGGAATATCCCGTCGAAAGAGCGTATTTTGAAATCCATATAAATTACTTTGAAACTCGTAAATCATTTTGAAAATGACAATTATTTTGAAATATAATTGAAGAGGAGGGTTCTTGAGTATTGTATTCGACGTCACGACTGGACTATCGAGTATGTAAGGATTTTAAATATACGTCTGATCAACGTATATACGAAGTCTAGTATATACTAGATAGATATAGAATCACACTCTAGTCGCTCGGGGATGATTATGTTGATGACTGCAGCACCATCGACATTCATTTTCAAGTTTCGAAAGTGTGATGACTATATAATTCCAGTTTAAACGTCGAGGAATACTTAAAATCATCAGACTAAGTGTTTTAATGAATCAACCTTAATAAAGGGTTTGGTGAATTAATCTAGGATTTTGATTGGGAAAAAGCAAAACTAGAAGTTTGAAAGGGAAACTGAGATTAGCCTAAAATACTTCAAGAACTTTGAACCCTTAAAACCTTGAGTGTGATAAACAATAAGTGCTTGGAAAATTAAAAGATATATTTAAGGAGTAAATCTCACTTAAAGAATTGGGTAATGAATTGTTGAAATGCAAGTAAGAAAGATAATTTACCCATACCCCAAAGTGATTAGAATAATTGACTTAATTATAACAAACTTTTGAACTTTGGATCTAATAAGTTGTAATCAGAGAAGATATCATACTTCTCGATGGATGTTAAATAGGTTAATTTAAGCAACAGATCTTAATCGATACCTAGTATGAACTGTATATGCTAATATACAAGTTAAACCATTTACTCGAAAGTATATCTTAGCAAAGCAAACCCTTAAGAAAATTTAAAAGGAAATATTTACTTAAGTAAGAATTTGTTTGAAAAGATGATTTAAATATAACAAATATATAAGTGGGGGAGAAAACCACTCTTCTCCAGTTAAAACTGTACGAGCAATCCAAATAGAAAGTATTTATAAACTAATCGCTTGTGATCCAAAAGAAAACGGGATTTGAAGTAAGATTTACTCAAGAGGTAGTGAAAAAAACGAGTATCCTAAGAATAAATAAACTACTTATGAGTGTACACTTAGGTGCTCTCGACTTTCCTATCTCGGCCTAAGTTAGTTTCATCATTTAAATTCGAACAGTTGAGTAGCATCATTCATCCCCTTTTTTCTTAAGCTTGGTCGAATATCTTGACTCTAATCATCGAACTTTTCAACTGCCTATACTTGTACCTTTGGGCGCACTTGACTTTCTCGTCTTGATCCTGTTTGAGAATTTCGACCAAACTTATTTGATCTTGAGTAGTTCATCTTTTGATTTAGGTGTGTTTTGATTTAGGCCATTATACCTTTTGATGTTCATTTGATATTGAGCTTTTGTTTTAAACGTATGGAATTTGACTTGATCCATGCATGTATACCTTTGTGTCGTTTGTCGAATAAAACCAAGATTGAGCTCAACCAAGACAACTTTGATTTATCTAAGACGTTGGGTTAATGGAACTTAAACAAATAAGCTTTGCATAGAAATTGGAAGTGTTTGAAATATAGAATTCAATTTATGCAAGGAAAATGGATTTTTAAAGATGAATTTTAAGAATTGGTTCTAAATTTTTTGAAACTTATTTCTAATGTTTTGAATAATGATGGTTTGAAACATGCACGTACTAAATCAGAGTGCGCAGCGAAAGCGTGATGGTATATTTGAATAAGGATTGTTTCAAGGGTTTTCTAACTATAGGAAAAAGGAGTTCAACTATATGAATCGTAAAGAGATTTCTGAGATTTCGACTTATGGCTTTTGAAATACTTTATCTTGTGATATAAAAAGATATTTGAAATGAAGGAAGTGTAAACAATTTTCGAAAACTTCAAAAACTAGAAAGACTTGAATTCGTATGAGATTAGATTTGAAAGGCTCGAATGGTTTAAATACGATCATAGATTTCGAAATATGAAACCTAAAGTTGTATACTTGGAAGCCGAATATTCTGTTGAACAAATTTGGTTTTCAACTAGTTTAGATAAGATGAATAGTTTATAAAAGAGATTTCGACGACTGGAATCCCGATATTTTGAAATGTTTTGAAAACGACAAGTATTTGTAAATTATGGTCGCAAAATGATTTACAGCTTCGGGATATGAAATGATTTGGTTTGTTCGAGTAACCGTGACTAAAACTGGGTTGTGATGAGGTATTTGATTTCGTATGATGGGTGGTACTCAGTGGCCCTGTAATGAGGATGAATTTCTCGAACAAATAACATATAGATTTGATTAGGGTATGTTGAAGCTTTGAAAGCAAAATTTGGTTTTGAAAATCCCGAAGTAACTTATGTATATGGAAGAAATATATAATATTACAGTGGTTTGTGTTGAAAATGGATTCTAAGTCGGAGAAATTATTTTGAGATTTTCAAAATGCGTTGCAAACGACGACTTGTAATCAGAATATAAACTCGAACTTCTTTAGTCGACCTTTCCCAAATTTTACCTTTCTAATATAACGAATTGAATTTTGTTTTGATAAGTTTTCATATAAAAGTTTTGGCAAATTTAATCATACGAAAATTTTCCTATAAGTTGCGTTGATAAATTTAGATTTAATATAATAATTTGTAAGTTTAACAAATTTATATGTAAGATTTATTTCGCTTATGTATAATTTCATGAGCTCTCCTTTTCGAGGACGAAAAGCCTTAAGTGGGGGAGAATGTAACGATCTAAGATTTTTGAAAATCAAATTTGAATTTAATATGAATTTTTAATAAAGTTTAGATGGTTTAAATAAATGTTGAATCAAATTCTAAGGCGATAATAGTATTTTAAATGATTACAAATTTAAAATTTTATTGTGAAATTTAGTTAAACCAATGTTGTTTCGATAGAGCGTTTCGTCGCTAGGTGAATTATTAAAGCGAGTTGTAATTTAGTTGTCGAAACGATTAGAATTTTGAAATTAAATTATAATTAAATATTCGTTTCAAATTTTTGTTCAGTTTCAGTTTGCGTCGTCTTAAAATATTTTATAAAATTTTACTGTAATTTTTATTTCGTAAAAAAAGCATATATTTTTTTCTAGCGTATTTTGGGGTAACTGTGGTCCCTTTTGACACTTTACCGAATCAGTCAACCGGTCTGTTTTATTACTGTTCTGGGATCATGACACATTATTATACACGATTATATTGTTAGTTTGGTGTTTTTGCTTATTGATAATTAAAGACAAAGAAAATTGGAAAGGAGGAAAGTTTGGTACACAAAAAATGAAAAAGAAAGAAAAGACATGTCCAAATATAGGTTCCAAACGTGGCAGCAAATGAAGTATAGTTTGACAAATGGAACAATTGTTTTACACGTGCCTCTCATTCCATCTCTCCACTATTTTAAATTTCTGTACAAGTTTTCCTCCCCAACTTCATTCTCCTTCCACCGATTACTTTTCTCTCCAATCTTTTCCTGTAAGCCATCCGCCATTTATTCAAGAAAAAAAAAACTTTTGTGCGTCTAAGTTCTCAAGCGCAACCCTCCCCCTTGCGTGACCATCCTCCTCTCTCCCTTAGTTCCGCCATTCCAAGAAAATACAAAACGAGAGGCCTTGCATGTATGTTTTTGCCCAACTTTCCAGCTCCAGGAAGCCACTCACGCGCCGATAGCCTCCAGGTGCAACCCCCTTCGCATGCAAAGACCAGATCGAGTCTCGAGTAGCATGAAAATGCTTGCGGAATTTTTCTTCTTGTGATTAAAGCCTTGTGCTAAAAGAAAAAAAAAATTCGCGAAGTCCTCGAAGTCCTGCATGCACTTCTCCTCCGACGTTGCATGCATGCGCAAGTCCTCTGTTCCAGTTAAAAGCTTTGAAAAAGAATGGGAAAAGAGACAGAAAGGAGAACGAGGAAAGAGAGGCTACAAGAGAGAGAAAGGCTAGAAGAAAGAAGGAGAGCACGCCGGAATGCCGGAGTATGGAAACAGAGAAGCAGCGAATTCTCTGGAAAACTAATTTGGTGAGAACATTTAATAAAATTTTATTTTAGAAATGGTTAATTATAATTAGCTGATAATGAAAATTTGTTAACGCTATTAATGGCTATTGAATGTTGATTGTTTGTGTGATGTTTGGGTGAATATGTATGTTGTTAGAACGCACCGGCCACAGCGTTATTATACATGACGCTTGCGCACAATAAATTGGATGTTTAATGGTTGTTTACAATGAATGAGGTATGTCTGTCGATTTAGATGGTTGATTTTAATTGTATGAAACACACGCACTGTAGTTGTGGATTTATGTGGATCATCGGTTAAATCCTCCTCCCCATGAACGACATTTTAAATATTAAAATATTTGGAGATTTAGCTGAATTTAGTTTGAATGGAAATAAGTTTTGAAATTTAAAAACACTAACGCAATATTGAAATAAATATATATTGGTTTCATTATTTTATGATATGCTTTGAAATAATTAGACAAGTTGGAAATAACGTATTGCGTTTGATTAAATGAATTTGTTTATGCAAATAGAGTTGTTTTCTATTATTTGAGAACCTACAAGGATCAACAAATGTTCATATAAATGATTTTTTTGAAATTAAAGAGGCTTGTAATATAGATCGGATAATGATCAGAATATGTTTTCAGCATTTAACAATTGGACGAGATTTGTAGAATTATCATTTTTAAAATTTCGAGGCAATTGGGAAATATTTTGAATTTGAAATAATGACTTTTGAAGCGATTTGGAGCTCGAATGCAATTATAAAATATTATTCGGAAATGGTTTTAAAGTTAAGTTACGAAATTTGGTTATATAAATCGTTATATGATTTGAATTGAACGCGTCGTGTAACGACAGTTCATTTATATCGATAGTATTTTCAAACGACCATACTTGAACATTTAAATCAAATTTACATGATCAAGAAGCGTTGAGTTCTATTTACAATGACTTTTGAATAGAAAGAAATTTTCAGATTGCGGCATATGCTTTCAAGTTATGTTTTTAAAAAAGGCTATATTTATAGTTTAACGACCGTAATAAGGAATCGATTAAAATGGATTATAAGTTGTTGGGAATTCGGAAAAATTGATTTAAACCATTTTATGACTTGAGTTGAAGGATATGAAATTAATGATTTGCAATTTTTCTATAGTGCCTTACATTTTCGTTTAAATGGTTTGAGTTTGAAGTTTGTAAGTCATTAACCATGAGTTGAAACCAAAATGGATTTGTGAAGTATTTTGGAAGGTTTAAAGGAATTATAGAAATGATAATCAACATAAAGGAATTATGTTTTAAGTTTAAGGTTGGCAACGAATATGGAATTTCTAAAGACAATTAAGTTGGTAACAGGATTTAAAGAACTTGAAATGAATCCAACCTTAAATGCATTGAGTACGATTGGGTAGGAGATTGAATTGAAAATCCCGTATGATCCATGACTATTGATTTAAGAATACGCTGATTACTTGGAAAGACCGAGATCGGATTTAAGTTCGAAAACCATTCCAAGTAATAATACGACGCATGAAGCAGAAGCAAGACTTGGAATTGACGAATGAAGACCGTGGTTCTTCACATCGAACGGACTGATTGCCGATTGGTTTCTTTACTGATAGCTACAGTAGAGAGATGCCCCTATTTCCGGAGTGGTAGGAAGTCTGAACGTATGGGGAGAACTTTCGGATTTTTGTTCCGTTCAGACCCAGAACGGACTTGTATGGATGGTATGTCTGACATTGAAATTGACCGCATAGCACTGATCTCCGTTAATATATATCGGATTTGTGGCAAATATTTTATCCTCATCTCTAAGTCATATGAACTTAGAGGGTATGCATTGATTGAAATCAGTGACATGTTGTGAATTGTCAATGTGGCATACCCGAGTTATGAAAGAGCTAGTGATGATCAAGGCATTGCTTTTCTAAGTATGTTTTGTGTATGACGTGACATCGACAAACCTCACACCCCGGATGATGAGAAACTGGCGGTTAGGTTGTGTATATATATATGTGATGATGATGACCGCTGCAGCAGTGGGAAACCACTTGTGACTTATGGAATAGGGTATGTTCGGGGGGCCGTGTCTGGTCGAAAACCGTTGATCTGCCTTGCGATTTGTATTGGTGTCCGCGTCTGGATGAAAAACCCGTGATTACATTTCGTTTGTGTTCCGATTGATTTTTCGTGCCAGGAATCATCAAGTTGGAAACCCAAATCTCCAATACGAGTCATACGATTTTGAGTGTACATATATATATGGCGACATAATATTATGGGATATTATGCCGTCTAGGATTAATACATTTATTTGTGAAATGTCTTCCACACTATATATATATATATATGTATGTATTATAGTATTGAAAGAGGATTTTCCGTATGAAAGCATGTTTGGTTATCATAAGACAAACCTCGCCCATCTAGTGTGCGCTTGCATTGTGTGATGTGGGACGAGCTTATGATAGCTTCATTTTAAAAATATCATTGCGTATTTATATGCACGGGCATTCACATGGAGTAAACCCGTTCCGCGTCAGCGGCGTGGTCCGGTGAATTTCCCAACTTTAAAATGAATCCTAAAAAAAAAAAAAAAAAAAAAAAAAAAAACTGTTTTATGTTCTCACACCAGTCCCATGACTGACTTGGAGTTTATTGTTCCTTCCTAAACTCTGGGTGCCCATTAATTTTCACGCGGGCAGCTAGTAGTTTAGTTTTACAGTTATAGATCGTTGGAGCAAGATTCGAAGCGCTTTCTGGATTGGAGTTCACGGTAGAGCTTGGAGCTTCCGCTATATCATGTTGTTTCTTCCACTGAGAATATATTTACTTTTCTTCCGCTGTATATGTTGTAACTCTGATATTCTATGTAACTCTGATGTAATATTGTATTATGCAATAAAAAGTTCTGTTATTTTGTTCAATATATGTATGTACCCATAACAAATTCGTCTTTGTGAACGGTTTAAATCGGTTTAATTACCGGCGAGAACCGGGCAAAATGGCGGGTCGTTACAATAATTAATAATTCAATTTAAGTGACAAAATCAAATAATCTCAAATCCCAATACCCATCAATCAATAAATCATAATACGTCATAAAATTTCATCATATTTCACAGATTGGAAAGTGGATTGATAGCCTGGTTATTATACACCAAGAAGAATTTCATATAAAAATTTATTTATTGCAAATTAGTTTCTTTTCTTTTTATTTTGATTTAAGAGCACCCTGACCATGCATAACCAGAGCTTGGATTTTTAAATGAGGTCAGTCGCAGCTTAAATTATAAGTTGTCTCTCAACCATGCATGACCAGAGCTTGGATTTTTAAATGAGGTTAGAGACACACTTGTATTAATCATATTTTTCAGCTTTAACTAGAAAAACTCCTCGGTATATACAACCAATATGAATGACAGAAATGTGGTAAGTACAGAAATGGACTGTGAAATAAATTTCTAAATTAATTATATTATGAAATATGATCAATTGTACCAAGATAATTGAAAATTCTCAATTTCACTAATTCTGAATATAACATAACCACAATTTCATCACGAATATTTTCACTATTTATACAAAAAGATTTTAAAAATATTAAACTCTCCACATTAATATAAAAAACATGATGAATGGCAGACGGGTGATAGATTAAGGAAATGGTCGTGAAATTAACTGCCAATTCACAGATATTATAATAATTGTTCAACCATCATGAAAATATGAATAAAAACTCCTCTTGTTGTGGAATATATTGCAGTCACAGTTCATCATAATTTCAAAATCTAATAATAATTTTGATGAATTATCAATACAGCTCAAGTTGGATATTGATTTCAATTTCTGAATGAATAAAAAATAAATAATCTTAAAATTGAAAATTAATTACAAGAGGAATATAAAGAGCTATACAGGACAAGAGTGATTAAAATATATAAAAAAAATTCAGCACATCTGATACCAATTGTAGTCTCCCTCTCGAGGGTTTTAATTACACCCTGATGGACCATCATGGACATCTCAGACCAAAGAAATTTAAACACAAACCCAGCCAGACAAATTTAGCACATTTATTTGTATAAGGGAAAAAAATGTATGGATCTATACAAGGTGAAAATTTGAATCTCAGTACAGATGGGTGAAACAAATATAAGCACTTCTGATACCACTTGTTCTCGCTTTCTCGAGGATTTTACCAAGACAATGGAGACAAACTATGATATCACAGACAACAGGAATTTAAAGCCCAAGCAGACAAATCAAACAATAAGCAATTATCTAAGAACAGTATCAGAGCAGTGCAGAACACAATATCACATCAGACTTGTCTGGGGATGGTCACATAAGAACTTTCATGATCCAAGATTAGAACTACCATTTATTTGAAATCATTTGAGGAATATGAAAAATCTCTATATTCAATGAATCGATCACACCAAATTATTATTTTCACATTCAGAATATGTGTGTGATTCAATAAATCAATAATTTCAAATGATTTTAAACAAACAATCATTCAAATCAAATAACCATGAAATAGTAGAGAGATTTAACACCAATTTTTCAAAGAATTTTTCACAAGAATTTCAGACAAGCCCAAAGAAAATCATATCATTTACATCAGATTTGATAGATATTCATGATCCAAAATAATTTATTTGAAATCACTTGAATCAATGTCAAGTTTTGAAATATAATGAATCAGTCACACAAGGTTGATAATTTCAAATTTAGGAGGTGTGTGATTATTCAAGATATTAATAGTTTCAGATGATTTCAAACAAACAAATTCTAACCATAATGATCATGAATAACAATGATTTTTAAGATGTATCACTGAGATTCTAGACAATTTTAAAAAATTCAAGCCAATCTGAATATTTCTGAAATTATCACAACTGATGAATAACAAAGTGCTGTAATGAGTATAATATATTGAGCTTTTCTAAAATAGATTAGAAGAGACTCAAAAACAGCAGAGGTGTGTGAAATTTCATTAAATTTTCAGATCTTCAAAATTTTTGAATTTATACTAACAGTGTTCAAGATATGATATGAATGCTTCAGCACTGTTAGAATTTCAGAAGAAAAAATAAACTCCAAAACAATTGCAGATATATACAAGTTTAAATTCAGATTCTGGAAGAATTAAAACATGACAGTTCTATACAGATTAAACGAATTTCCAGAAAATCATAAGTACTGCAATCGGAAGTTAATGAAGCGCAGAATAAGAAGAATATGGCAGTGTCAAATCAACTCAGGACAAACAAAAAAAATAAAAAAAAAATAAAAAGGAAAGGGGTAGAAGAAGAAATAAACAAAAAAAATATTTACAAAGACAAGTTCAGAGATCATACCTGAAATCAGTGTAAACCAGAATCTCTAACTCAGTAAATCTTGGCCAAGGAACTGTAAAGAATACAGAAATATAGAACAGTTTGAAATCAATCTCTTTTCAGCATAGCAGTTCCTCAACCTTCACTGGTACCTAGCAGTTAAGTGGATCAAGTGGTCTAACAAAATTTGTAAAACCACTCTGAAATTTGTTTACCACTTTTGGTACCCAAACCTGTTTGTATAACATCCCATTCGAATTTATCTTTGTGCCTTTAGGAACCCAAACTTGTTTAGTTTTTCCAAAAATCATTTTATTTCCTTTTGGGGTCCACATCTGTTCAACTGGATTGTTATCAAACCAATTCTTGTCTCGTTTGTGATTTAAAAACCTTTTGGAATTGTCAAAATTCAAATTTTCAGAAAGACCCTTTTTAAAGCAATTTAAAGGATTTTTAAAATCACAAGAATTCAATTTTTCAAAAACACTTGTTTTTCCAAAACCAAGACCTTGTTTTTGACCAACCGAAAATTGGCTTTGTAACAGCATATTCAACGATTTTTCTCCATTCGAAAATTTATCCAAAGTTGACTCTAATCGTTGAATTTTGGATTTAAGATCAGAGTTTTCTTTTATCAGATTTGAACAACGATTAATGTTGATCTTTCTCCTTTCAGTATCATTTTGTTTCAAAGACAAATTTTCGTTTTCAAGAAGTTTGATTTTGGTCTTGGACTCAAAGATTTCAGATTCAAATTTAACTTGTTTTTCAAATTCAAGTTTCTTGAAATTCTCAATCTCTTTTTCAAGCTCATTTAAAATTAAATCACTTTTCAACAAGCTTTCTTTCTCAGCAATTTCATGTTTGGAACTTTTGATGGCCTTAAAATTATTAAATTCTTTTTGCAAAGAATTGTTTGAATCTTTTAGCTCAACCTCGTTATCTTTTAAAATCAGAATTTCCTCTTTAAGCCTTTGAATATTTTTATTGAGATGAACGAGGTCAGTTTTCAAATTCAAACAACTTTCACAGTCAGAATTTTCTAATTTCATGACATTTGTGGATTCTGATTCCAAACAGTTAATTTTGCTATTTAACTCGTGATTTTTAGATTTCAAGTATTTGTTTTTACGATGGAGTTTATCAACGATTTTTGTTAAATCAGTACACATATAAACCAACTCTTCATATGAGAAGCTTTCAGTCTCATTGTCTGTTGAGTCTCCATCGTCTGATCTACTTGAATTTTCATTTGTTTTTTCGCCTGGGCATAGATCTGAATCTGAGTTGACCACTTTGGGTTTTGAGCTGCTGTTGTCGATCTTTCCATACTTTCTATTGAGAAAATCCCATATTTCCTGCGCAGTCAAGCAATGAGAAATGAGGTTATATTGGACATCATCAATATAAGAATACAAAGTGTGAATAGCACGAGAATTAAATCCAATATCGTTCCTATTGACCATATCATAACCATTAATAACAGTATCCCAACATTTAATATCAATAGATTTTAAATATAATTCCATTTCTAATTTCCAATTTGAAAAATCTGTACCATCGAAAATAAATGGAGTGCGACTGGACTGATTCTCAGAAGACTGACAACTAGAATTCACCATTTCTCTAGAGTTAAAAAATACCTGCTCTGATACCACTTGTTGGATCTAGATTAACCCTAGAGGGGGGTGAATAGGGTTTATCACAGTTTTTAACTGAATTAAAAATCTAATGGGATATAATATAATAAACAAATCACAGAACGCAGCAGAAATAAAAGAGCAGAAAGGAAATAACACACAGAGATACCCAGCTTCGGCAAAACCCCGCCTACTGCTGCATTCCTAAGGTTTCTACTAGGTGATAGAACAGATCCCGCATACAAGACCATGTACACTCGCGACTCTCGCTCCTATTCTAACCCTACGCTCAAAACCGTAGACTGACCGATATTCCCTCGATCAGATTTCCCCTGATTACAACCACGTAACCAGTAACCCAGATTTTACAGACTCTGTCAACTGTCAGTCAACACCCTGACTGAATCCCCTAGAAATTTTACAGACCTCTAGAAAAAATGTTCGTTTGTTTTTACAAAAGAAATTAAACAAAAACAATAAAAAAAAGAATTAGAAACCCAAATTCTAGCCCAAAATAAAAACAGTTAAAAATAGAGGCTAGGTCCAAAAGGAAGTGCGCCGGCCCATTTGTTTGCGTCCATTCTCATTTGCTTTGCCCCGATTTTGTTTCTCTGGAGAAAATTAATGGCGGCTAGGGTTTCTCCTTTTGTCCCCAAATCGAATTGATGCGTGATGAATTTGATAATCTCTGAAGCTTGAAAACTTTGCGGCTTGCTGGTTCTTCGATTTGAGATGTTGCTTGATCGAAAACAATGGAAAAATTGTGAGTGTTTTCTGAGTTTTTCTTTTCGATTTATTCTCTGAATTTTTTTGATGCTTGGGTTTTCGATTTTCTATATATTGCCTGTGATGAAAATGGTGTTGTTATATAGGATAAAATAAAATCCTAAATCACACTCTGATTTCGCTGAATATGACTTAGCCTGATTTTGTGTTTGTTTCCACTTTTGACATTCTTGATAACGTCGGCTTTGAATGAGATTTGGAAGAAAAACAATACGGTTTCTGGTCTCTGTTTTTATGTCGACCGTTTCTGGAAACCAAATTGAAATGAAAATTGTTTGTTTCCCAAAATGACTCATTTCTGAATTCATGACACTTGCGTGATTGATGCTCTGGAATCCTTGCACAAAAATTTGGACGCACCATTTCAATTTGTTCCTTGCCAAAAATAATTTTCTGAAATCTGGAAAAAATTGATTAGCAATAAATAATTGCCAATATATATAGTGTTAAATTTATGCCAAAAATTAACTCATCCATATCAGAGAAAAACAAAATTGCTGGAGATTGATTTTTATCCCAAAAATGGATTGCCAATATATTTGCATTGCTTCTTGATATTGCCCTGTGTCACACCTGTGTACATTTGCATGTATACTAGCACCATGCTGACATGTCATGCATGCTTGACCACTTTGACACTGCTGAACCATATATATGTGCATGCTATATTTGTGCACATGCTTTGTGCTTCCACCATGTTTAAAAGTTTTCACCACTCATGGCTGCACATGAACAGTCTCGACTATACTCACCTGTATATGTATACTCGTACGTAGTTGTGCACCCCTGAACTTCACACTGATTTTGAAACCTATTTTGCCATGATTTAAGCTGGTTTCCTTATATGCTTCACTCAGAAAACAAAATTGAATTTCTCCCTTTGATTTGTGGATTTAAACACTTGCGTGAATATTGCATTTGCTATGAGACCTGATATTTCCTTTGACCCTGAACCTGACTTGCCACCCATGCTTGATCATTTTGGAACTGTCATGTTTCACTTGTACTTGTTGCACCTCAAACATTTCTTCTTGAAAAACATGCTTATCCAGTTTGCACCATTAAATTCATTGCATGATTAGCTCGGCAATTTCTGAGTCTTGCATTCACCTTCCATGAATATGAACTGCCATGTTTAGATGCTTCAGTATACACATGTACATGCTTACTAGTACATCCAAGTGTTGTCTCAACCATGCATACTGACTGTGTCCTTGAGTTCCTGATGGTCTGTGTATACATCTTCATGTTGTGCACTTCATGTACATGCCATTTGAATTTGCTGTACCAATATGAAACTGCACTTGAGTACTTCAATTTGCACTTTACTGATCTGTTGTTCCAACATGCACCATTTTCATGTACTCATGTAGCTGCACTTATATTAATGTCCATGCTTCTGTTTCACCCATGAATGCTTGTACATTTTGTGACCATTGTACATTGTTTGTATTGATGCTGCTCGACCATTTGCATATTTTTGTGTTGACTGTCATGATTATCTCACCATGCTTGCTCGACATATCTTCACCATGATCACTTGTGTGCATGTATGTTGGCTCGCCCTTGTGCTGATATGTTTTTGGGCTGATTTGCAAACTGTCTTGATTTCGACCATTTCCATTTATATGTTGAGTTGTTTTTCATGAATGCACTGAGTTGAGCAGGTCCACGTGGCTACTCCTCAGTTGCTCGCTGATTGGCGAGGCAGTGCACACGTGTATATATACGCACGTGTGTATTTGCAGCCATCAGTAGAGTTGTCCATGTCCCTGCACTGTTATATGTGTATATACATACACATGTGTGTGTATACATGTATGTGCGTGCTATATTCAGATCAAGTCATGAAAAATGATGAGAAACACACCAGAAAACTGAGGCAAATAAATTTTTTTTTAAAAAAAAAATTTATATTTGCGTGCATTAGAATATATTTCTGTTCTGGATACTGTGTGTGTGTTTCTGTGAATGACAGGTATGAAGACTGGACTGACTGGATAACTGGACTGGATTGACTGAGCAGTGAAGACTGGACTGGACTGGCAGAAGACTATGTATATGTGTATATGAGTATATGAATGAAAATGTATATCAAGTGTGAATGTTGTAGTGAGTCAGTAGTAAAGGAGCTCTGTATATGAAAGAGATTGTACTATTTATTTGTAATAAACAAATTTGTCTGAAATAAAATATCATTTTATTGATGTCAAATAAAAACTTGTCTATTATATTCTGTTTATATACAAGTACAATATACAGTGATTGTTTAAATAGTGGAGTTATAAAAAGTTGTACTGTTTGAATGTTTGAAATATAATATTCAATTCAAATATTATATTCCTATCTATGTTGTATATATATAAAATAGTACAATAACAAACACATTTATAATAATATATATTTGTTTGTTATCATCAAACAAAAATCATACAATTGTGTATACAACTGCGTTATATACAACAAGAAAATCATATGAAAACATACTTCTACACTATATAAATATATTTATAAAATTATAAGGTTTAAAACTATATAAAGTATAAATATAAAGTATATAAAATATTTAAGTTTGAAAAACAAAGAAGAATAAAAATAGAAACAAATAGAAAAACAAAATAAATAGGATTGAGGATAAATAGAAAAATAAAATAGAAAGGATTGAGGATAGAATTGAAAACTTGAATTAGAATTTGAACCTAGAGTGTTATTTAGAGTCTTACAAAATCTAGACTCTATAACTATATTAATCTTGAACTCTTGATATCTTGATTACTCATGAGTCTTGAAATTTCTCTGATTTTTGAATCTCTATCATCTTTAAACTGTACAGTCTTTAGTAATATTTCCTATATATAAATCCTGCATACGTGTGTATATATATATATATTCTATACAAAAGTTTTAGTATATATTTTATAATCGGTTAATTTTGAAATAAGGTTGTTGTCATAAAAACTCCAATCTCCAATAACATCCCCTTTTTTATGATGACAACCTTAGTTTATAAAATATCATACCTGTATATACCTATTGATGATGATCCTTTTAGTACTCCCCCTGTCTATATTTTATAATTTCTCCCCCTTTGGCATTATCAAAAACAAATTCTAAAACTACTGCCCCTAAATTGTATAACTATCTAAAAAAATTCCTATACTAAAGTAAAGTACACCACCTGAGTCCTAAATCTATAATAATAAAATACTCCCTATAAATCCTATATCTATCTATACATATTATATACAACTATCCCTGATTCTATGATATCCTTATATCTCCCTATAACTCTATGATTCTAAGCCTAAAAGATTATAAATCCCCCTAAAATTATGACTATACTAGTCTAATAGAAGAATAATAAACATGACAATCCAATCAATATTTATAATCGATCCAAACAATCAATCCAAACAAGCAATTTAAGCAAGAATTCAAGCAATTAAATCAAGAAATCAATTCAAGAAATCAACCAAATTAAATAATATATGTTAATAAACGCTTCTTGAACTTTCAAGTAATCCTAGAAACTATAAAACTCCCCCTTAATCTAATATAAGACTAAACCTAGCCTATACTCTTATTCCCTTAAGACTTTAATTTAGACTAAGAAATAATTCTATGATATAAGTTAGAATGCATAAGTATATTTCTAACATGTCAAACAAATCAAACAAGTCGATTAAGTCAACCAATTCAACCAAGTCAATTAAATCAAAGTAAATATGTTATGCGTTTAATTAATAAGCCTATATATTTCTAGGATAATTAATTCTTTATATAGTATACTTGTTATGAGGAGTTTGAAAGTTAATATGTAATGCACTGTGTGAAGTATGTTGATTATAATGTAGTATGAAATGTATGTCATATGCAAAACAATATGAAATTAAATTGTAATTTATAATGATGAATGATATGAAATAAGATGTATAATAATAGTATGCACAATGATTTGGTGATAATATCTATTTAGGTAAAATATATTCAAAGTACCATCTAACTATTATAAATTATTTGAATCAAACAAAGATAATGTTAATTTCTAGACTTAGGTTAATTATATTAATGAAATTGATTAAAAGAATAATAAAGATAAGAGTTTAAAAATATTCATGATAAGTAGTAAAATATTCAAAAAAATCATGAATTTAAATGAAATTTGTATAATATAAAGTAAGCTATATATAAACATATATTCATAAGTATATATAAAACTAATTTAAAAAGAACTTTAAAATTAATTTATGAGATATACATCAATATTTCGATATAAATCAATTTTAAATTTAAACTTTAAAAATAAAAACATATTTATTTGCTTAAAAACTATTTATACTTTAAAAGAAATCTATAGTTATAAAAACATTATAAAGTAATTTATAAAACTGATAATATGAAATAATATATAAAGCTATAATTTATTATATTTAAACTATATTCTGAAGGCATAAAAATCATATATATATATATATATATATATATATATTTATACCAAAACATTAAGTTAAATGTATAAATCAAAATTAGTATGAAATTAAAAGTAGTATTTATTATAATGTAACCCAAAATTGTTATTATATGAGAAAAATATATTAGTTAAACTATGTATGTTTAAGCTAAAGATATATAAACTTATATTTTGTAAAAATATCAAATATTTGAAAAAATAAATAAATTATTTCAATTATATTAATAATTTTATTAATTTATATATATATTTTGAAATGAGATATAAGAAAATAAGTAGACAGAAAAGTTAATAACTAGAATTTGAACTTGCATTTTCTTATTTAAAAAAAGGAGGGAAGTTTGAAAGTTTAAGCTTTTGAAACACAAAATTTGAATTTCATTTTACAAGCCTTTATGTTGACATAAGAACATATGTATGTCAACATTCATGCATAATTTTCAAAGAACATATGCTTTTGTGACTTTGGTTTTAAATTATCGATTTATATTTCAGGTTTTTAACTATTTCCTGAAATAATATTAATCCCAACAAATATCCAATATTTATTTTATATTTATTATTTTATTAGTATTTTGAATTTCAAATTTTAAATTTCAACTTTTAAATTTCAAGTTTGAATTTTAAAGTTTTAAATTTCAAATTCAAAACAAAGCAAACAAACAAAGCAGTCATTCAACTGAATAAAATTAAAAATTAATTAAGGCGTACCTGGCTTTTAGATCCTTTTCTTCAAAATTTTCTGAATTCTGAATTGATCTTCCAGAATTTGATGATGAGATCTGCTCAATTATGACGGGCTCGTTTTTCTGGTCAGGTTAGTGTATTCATTTGCTGAATTTGAGCACCGTATGAGAAAGATATTGAAGATTTAGTAGTTAACCAATTTGGAACCAAAATTTTGAATTTGAATTTTAAATTTGAATGAAAAGACACATCAGCCATTAAAAATAGGCCCAAAAGTCATGTATCTTCTCATTCTCTTCTCTTCTTCCTCCTCTCGTTTTTCACTTTCAATCAAACTTTCAGGAGGCATAACTTATTCGTTTATTAACGGAATTGGACGAAATCAGCAATAAATCAAAGAGGAATTCGAGGACTACGATCTAGTAGCAATTTTGGGATGAATTTGGATGGTATTGGGGTGCAGCAAGTCGAAACAATAAGAGGTATGCGTGAAATCCCGTAACAGTTTTTCAGTTTTGAATTGCCAACTTCAAACTGCCATATCTCACTCAATTTTGATTTGAATTTGACGATATACCCATCAAATCGACCGCGATAACAAGAATAACAATCTGAAAAAGGATTTGGGACAAAATAGTCTGACATGTGGATGCAATTTGAAGATAACCATCGACAGTTTTGGTTTCGTTCTCACTTTATTCACCAAAACTTCATTTGATCATTACTTGGTCAATTCTTGACGAAATCTCATGAAACCAGCGACATTACGAAGCAAATGAAGAGAAGTACAACATGAAGATAAGCTGTAGATGAAAATCCAAAGTTGTAAATTGATCTGGTACTTATTTCTTTTCTGATTTACATTATATATGTCCATTTCTTCTTGATGTCTCTTCGCCAACCATCGTTACTCTTCTCCTCGTTTTGATTTCTTTTTCAGAACTTGAATTTTCAATAGCCACCATTTTGGAATTTGAATTGCCAACATCCATGTCACCCATCTTTTCAGAGTTTGAATATCCAATAGCCATATAACCTATCTTTTCCTGTAAAACAACACAACTTTTCAAATAATCAAATAACTTTTCAAATAATTCAAATGTCTTTTCAAATATTCAAATGACTTTTTCAAATAATCAAATGAATTTTCAAAATAACAATAATATCATGATGGTTTTGTAATGTATCCATATATCAAAATTTTCAAAATTTTAAATTTTCAAATTTTCAAATTATGAATTTCAAAAATCAAATCATAGTAACTTGATTTTCAAAACAATTGAATGTAGAATCAACTAATACTTGATGCAATACATGGATTAAAACTAGTGTTCAAAATTTGCCATTTAACATTTTCAAAAATCAAATTATGAAATTTTGAAATACCTTGCTCTGATACCTATTGTTAGGGACTGCAGAATGGATCGTTCAGGCAAAGCAAACACTAGAGGGGGGTGAATAGTATTTGTAAAAATTTAAACAAAACTTAAAACTAAAGAGAATTATGGAATGAATCAAACAAAACAAACACAATCACAGACACAGATTCAAACAGAGATGCAAAATAAACAAAAATAAAAAATGCATAAAAAGGAAAGAACACACCAGATTTTATACTGGTTCATATCACTCGTACGTCCAGTCCCGCACAATGCTGGATTGTGCAGAATTTTATTACTATTTCCAATTGTCAAATATAACCTCCTTGACTTCACGGCTCAACAAGGAGACGCCGACTCCTATCCCTTGATTTCACGGCTCAACAAGGGCACACCGAGTCCTATTCCCTGATTTCACGGCTACAAGGATACACCGATTCCTCTTTGACTTACAAACAGGGTTTCTTCAACCCAAGCAATTACAAAACAGCCCTATAACTCTTCAATAGCACTTGATTCAGAGAGTAGAGAGCGTAGAGAGAAGAAGTTTGATCAAAACAGAAGTGAATTTGACAGAGTATAAGTGTAAGAATCATAAAAATTATTAAGAACAATGGTGGGATGAAGGAGTATGAAGTCAGAGAAGAAGATTTGTTTTAACCTCTTTTTATAGCGTATGAAGGGTTGCAATGGTTTTGAGGCATTTCAAATAGTGAAAAGACACTTCCCTTCAAAATTAGAAAAAATAGCAGTTATATGTTGACATACGCTTTTTGCTATGTCGACATACTCATGTGTATTTTTGATTTTCAAAGCATTTTTCAAGTGTTTTGATATAAAAATAATTCTGGAAATTCGTGAGTAAAATTATAGTGTGGTAAATTAATATTATATGATAGAAAATCATATGAAAACATACTTTTAAACTATATAAATATATTTATAAGATTATAAGGTTTTAAACTATATAAAGTATATAAAATATTTAAGTTTGAAAAACATAGAAGAATAAAAATAGAAACAAATAGAAAAACAAAATAAAGAGGATTGAGGATAAATAGAAAAATAAATTAGGAAGGATTGAGGATAGAATTGAAAATCAGAATTTGAAAATTAGAATTAGAATTTGAACCTGGAGTGCTATTTAGAGTCTTACAAAATCTAGACTCTGTAATTATATTAATCTTGAACTCTTGAAATCTTGATTACTCATAAGTGTTGAAATTTCTTTGATCTTTGAATCTCTATCATATTTAAACTGTACAGTCTTCAGTAATATTTCCTGTATATAAATCCTGCATATGTGTGTGTGTGTATATATATATTATGTACAAAAGTGTTAGTATATATTTTATAATCAATTAATATTGAAATAAGGTGGTTTTCATCAAAACTCCATTCTCCAACACTATTCACCTCTAATTAATATATGATATACTACTGTTCAAATTTGATTTCCAAAATCAGTTTTTTAACGGGCCAAAAAGTCATCCTAGCTAAAAGTCCCTATTCCGGACTCCATGGGATAGGTCTCGTGAGAAAATTTAGAAGTTTGTGCGAGATACAAATTAAATTGAACGTTTTAAATTAAACAGATTTAATTATGTACAAGGCATTTACCGCTGCCACGCCCACACAATTAATTGGATTGCCACCAAACTTGACAGCACACAATAACATACTAATACGGACCCAATAAAACTTGTTTCGCCGAAATCTGACTTCGTTTGAAGATCTACGAAATTTTAATATTAAAATTACTGAACAGTTCACAATTAAATTATGTATGCTCGCAAACTAACTCCGTTTGATCCTAAAATTTGCAGCGCGCTATGTTAATACATTCTGGATCCAACAAAATTCTTTTCATCATAAATGGAGATCATTTGAAAATTGGATATTTCTATGGCCTATATAATATTGATAAAATACTATAAAATTCCAAAAAAAAATCATTTTAATTAAAAAGAATATTATTTTCGTCTACAATCAAGTGGAATAACATATATAGCTTCAAAATAGACCGATATATAGATTCAAACTCAATATTAACATTTCTGTTTTTGAACTGGGATCCAAATATCCATAATTTCCTTTATAAATATATTAATTGAACGTTATAGTTTATAACAAATTCCATAGCGACTTTCTAAAAATTTGATTTGGACACAACTTACAATTTATAACACGAAATCTCAATTTTTCTCTTTTATTAGGAAACTATAGTTCAGCCAATCCTAACGTTTCTTGTTTCAGAGAAATTCGACTTATATGGATCCTGTATATTCAATTTAAGTTTGAATCATAAATTACGAACTACCGCGAGTATTACGAGCTCGCTTTAATTATATTAAAAAATTATACATTCAAGCCACGTTTTATATTATAATCCTATAAAACCATATTATATTTCAAATATAATATTTTAAATCAACTTATGTATTCAATATTAACGTTCGAAAAAATCTGGGTCGTTACATTCTTCCCCCTTAAATGAATTTTGTCCTAGAAATTACAAAATAGGAAAAATGCTACAAGCTTATCAACTTGATTAAAAGTATTTTATTTGACTTCTTAAATTTTAGTTTCACTGAACCAATTTGTTTTAACTAAAACACTATTTCATTTCTGTTAACGAAAATTTTCAAAAATTCTAACACTTTAAATTTTCGGAAAATTTAGTAGAGTCTCCGTTGTACGGAGAGACTTCTGTGATATCATAGGAACAACAATTATATATACATCGACACACCCGGTCGAAAAACAAAATATATGTCGACCCACCCAGTCGGAAAAATGAAAATAAAAAGCAATTCATAAGCCCTATTTCATTTTTTTCTAGGCGTGCCTTATATAAGCATTTATTAAGCGAACTCTCTTAAATTTTATGCAATCTACTTAACCAAATCCCATCTATACAGCTCCATGTATTTGTACTTACTCAATTTAAACTTATAAGTTCCATAATATATGAAGTTCAATAATTTTTATTCATTTAAATGGCTGAACACAAGGATTAATCTCCAAACATATCATATCATATATATTTAGCATATACATGTTATTAAAAGTTCCAATATTCAGTTTATAACTCAATTCATTCATATTCATTATACTGGGATTCATTTCTCAGCTTTCCATTCATTCAACTTCTTTTAAAATGTTAATTAGTTTTATTCAACCAACCTATTCATCCAATCAACCAACAATGCACAACCAATTCAATTGAATTAAATATTCAACATTAATATTCACTGTCCATCCACTTGGGTTTAATATCCTTTAATGTCAATCAATAAATATATGATTGGTTTTCATTCTGTATTATTCATTTGATTTCAACACATCATATCTATTTCGCTTAATTTAACTTTCTTAACTTAAATTTTAAATTCCATTGCAGTATCCACTTAACCAAGTTAAGTTCATTTCTATATTCAATCAACTAGTTGATTTTCCAATTATTACTTTCATCTTCTGATTTTATTCCAAAATCATCCAAATTCCTGAATACTTATTTCAAATTCTTTTGAAATCATATTAATATACTATATATATTTATTTCCATATTAATATCCAAAATATTTGAATTTTCCAGATTAATTGGTTTCCAAAATAATTTCCATTATAAATCTTACTGTGCTAGTAATCTATCACTTAGAAACTCGAAAATAAACACTGATGACGCAGTCGTCGTCATCAGAATTATTTTCCAGCTACTAGAGTGAATTCCGCACTTTATAACTTTCAAAATCCATTCAAATTGATTTTATTAAAAAATATTTTCAAAATAGTGCTATTCTATTTTTTTATAACACTTCAGAAAATATTTTCCAACACTCGGGATTTAATTCCAAATTCTGATTCGAATTCAACTTATTATCCATCTTATTTGTATATTCATTCTTTATACAAATTTTATTTGATTATATATTATATTTCAGGTTTTATAATCTCATTTGATTATAATAATAACAACCAATACATCCATTAATATTTTATTAATATTTTAGTACTGAATCATTTAATATTTGATTATACAAATTCCATTTCATTAATATTTTAGTTCTAAATCACAAACTATCAAACCGCGATTTTTTTTTTGAAAATTTGATTTATGCATATCTTAAAATCTACAAGTAAAAATCTAAAAATTTCTCTTTCATAAGAAAACTATATTTCAATGGATCCGGAAGATTCTTGTTTCAAAGAATTCCGACTTATTTGGATCATATACATTCATTTTAACTTCAATTTGGAAAATTACGAATTGCCGCTATGCGACGAGCTCATTTTAATTAATTTAATTAATTCGTTCAACCTTTATTAAGTTTATAAATTATAAACCTATTCTCTTATGTTTTCACATAAACTAGTTAAACATTCATATTCAACTTGGAAATATCAATTATCCTAAATCGTCGAACATCCAACCATCAATACTAATACCTTTAATTCATAACCAAACAAATCACTTTATTAGATTATTCATTGATTTGGTTTATTTGTCTTACTTAGTTGAATTCAATTTCATAACACAACTAAGTATATATCATTATTGTCATAACTTATGTTTCATTCACATTTATTAACCATCAATTTTATTTCACCTTTCATTATTCATGCCTACTTGTATATTATTCAATTTCTTATTCCTATAATATTTTAACTTCTTAAATATTTGGTAAGTTATATATATGCTAAAAAAGATTGAGTGTCATACAAGTTCAATAGTTTCAGTTACACTATTTTAAATTTCTAAGAGTTCCTACTTTAATTTATAATTCTCTTAGGTTCGTTTTCTTATTTCACAATTCAGAAGTTTCTAAATTCAAATTTTAATTCATTTCAATAATTTGAAAATCATTTATTATTCAAGAACTTTAAGAATTCAAACTCTATGTTCATTTCTGAATCAACCTCCCTGAAATAATATATATTATACCATTTTATATCAAATCATACTTAAAAAAAATCAAATATAGTTCAGTTTTCTAAAAACAAGGTATAAATAGTTCTAAGTGGTCTCCCCTACTCAGACCCCTAAAAATAAATGTCAACGACGTGTGCACTCATCATCGAAGTCAATTCCTAGAGACAAGAGAGGAATATACACTAATTTCCTTTAAGTTTATTTGAAAACAAACTCTATTCAAAATAACTCAATATAATACAAATATTTTTCCAAAACATACTTTCAAAAGCACCGCAATTTAATATTATCAACTTCATTTTTAAATTCATCTTATTTCGTTATCAATTATATCTACAATACTTCATTTTTTTAAAGATCATTCAATAGCCAATACTTTAGAAATATTGACTAATCAACCAATAAACGATGGTAATAAAATATTATCATCCCTTAACAACCAACATAATCAAAATTAGTAGATTTTTCAAATAATCTCTTATACATAAGATATAATCCAAAACAATATCTTGTCGATCTGCCCTACTTGAGTGTTTAGAAATCCATATTGATGCCTCATCCCAAGTATCGACCAGAGTTCATAAATACTCAATGGAACAAATTAACATAGCACAAAACCATTTTTATATCAAAGTTATAAGTATGCTCTCTCATATACAATCAAAGTCATTTTAGGGTATTATAACCCTATCTCTAATAATTTAACACTAAATAGAGCCAAGGTTATCGCTAAACCTTTGCTCTGATTCCAACTGTAACGACCCGCATTTTGGACCATTCAAGTCAATAATAATCCATACATGTTAATCCAAACAAATCCAAAATACAAATAGTTATTGAGGTAAATATAAGACAAAGAAAGAGAGAAGAAGAAAAACAATCACCAAATTTCGCAACGAAAGGATAAAATATAATAATCAAATAACAATTCATGAAGCTGTTAAAATACACATTTAATTATACTTTTATAACAATTATCATAGCTATACTTACTAAGACATAATACAATAATACAAGATAACAGAAATGACGTAGTAGGTATATATATAATAGATAATATCCTAAAACTCCATCTTAATCCTCCAATATAATGTAGTCTTCGCCAACTGAAAAACTCAGGCTGACTCAAGCACCAATGAAAAGACAAAAACACTCGGATCAGAACTAATATATTCTTATATCAGTCAAATCAAACCATGTAACAATATGAATGCCACGACATCAAAGATGCTTACGGTAATTCATACCTCGTATCCAAGTGCAATAACCTAAGAGATGTTACAGGATTTTCCATCTCCTAAGGATCCGTTTAACTATTTCCATACATTAGCATACGATATAATAGGTAAAGTCTATCAGTAAAATAAATATCAAAATAGCGTTAAGGCTTTACATTGATCCACCTTAACACATTCAATTTGGCAACCAAAGTTGTAAAGGGCTTATATAAGGAAAATATGACAAGGCACGTAAAGCAATGCCCAAGGTATGATTGTAGCAGTTTACCCTTTCTGGTCGGTCATAACCCATTTATGGTCGACCACGACTATCAATCCGACAAGCAATGGAGCACTCATCGAATACAAAATCATTATAGCAATACGAGTGATCAATGTCGCTAGAGGTAGCAACCTCAATGGTCAGACATAAGCTCATGTGTTAGTCGTTTTAATTATGACACGAATGTGATGGCTATCCATTACTTTATTCCAGTAATTGTTTGCCAATTCAACCACTACATTATGGATACCATCCATATGTAAGAGTTATCAAAGTGGTTCCAATGTTGACAGAGAGTAGCCAGTAAGTGGCCTTACGTCTTTAACAACCAATCGCAAATTACATACTGGTTGGTTCTATTACATTTCAAAATGATTCACATTTGATATCAAAGTATCATATTCGTTTCAAAAAACCAAATCCATTTGGAAATCATCATGTTTATTTCAAAATATCACTTATTCAAAATCACATATATACGTTTAAAATATAACTTCAATTTCCAACTTAGGTTATATTTCATCAACCACATTCGCATTTAAATCCATGATTTAAATATAACATTCCACCTTGCATAGTTTGAAATTCTTATAAAAATAGTTTGAATAGTAATAAATAGTTTAAAATAGTTTTAGTGTGAAAAAAGATTTATATACTAAAATAGTTTGTAAAACCAAAATAAATTAATTATTCATAAAATAAGTTTTAAAACAATTTATATTAAAATAATAAAATTTTAAAGTAAATCAAATCAAACTATTTTCCTCCATTTCAACAAATCTAGACTCGTGTCCTAAATTTCAAATCAATAAACTCAATTGTTGATTTCTTACAATTTCATTTTTGACAAAATTTCAATTTAGTTTCGATCCATGACTTAAATCCCGATTCGAATAAATCTCGTCCTTTAAATCATACATTAAAAAGTTTAATTCGACTCAACAATTTATTTTCATGATAAAATTCCAAAATCCATTCTTATTTTAAATCATTTCGATTTGTATCAATTTTAAGCCAAATATCAAATTTACGATTTAAAACACGTCAACTGATTTTAATCCCATTTCTGTATTTTTAAGTTCAACCTCTAAAATAAACCCATTTTCCAAATTAAATCCATACATCGGTTATAACTTCATATTCTAGTTCAATTCTTTAAGTGATTTCTTTTAACTAGCTCCTATTTCAAATTCCAAATTAACTTCAATTCAAATTTAAGCTAATTTCAATTCCGAATAATTTTTTTGTTCCAATTTCATAATAATCTCAATTCCAAATTAATTTCAATTCCCAAATAATTTCAATTTATATAATTTCGTGTGCGATATCCAAATTTATTGATTTAAAATATTTAAATCAAATTTCCTTCAATATCCAACTTAAAACCCCTAATTTCAGTTATAATTCAGTCTCGAGCCAATTTTGATATATTAGTTTATCTTACTTTTACTTAACAATATCTAGGGTTCGAATAAAGTCTAATCCTTTAAAATAAATCAGTTTCTGAATTTTAAATCACATTCTGATTATAACTTCAAAATCTCAACTTCGATTATTTAAGAAATTCAATTTAGTAAATGTAATTTTCATCATTTCGAGCTCCAGTTTGAAAATAATTCAATTTCCATAAATATAACGACCCGAACTTGCCCATGAAGGAAAGCCCGGATTGCTTTGAGAACAACACACATCAGAACACAAACAGAAGAACATTTCATTGTTTATTACAACAATTCCATCAGAATACAAGAATATACAGAGTATGAATCAATATTACACATTTGACAAATATCAGAGATTCAAATTACATTTAAATACATAGCAGCGAAAAAATAATACAACACACAACTGAAAGAAATACACGGATACAGAGCTTTCTGAGTATCATTCCAGCTGTAAACCAGGTTCCTGTGAATATAAATCTGCAAAACCAAAACTACTAGCTGCCCGTGCGGAAAATAAGGGCACCCAGAGTTTAGGTTAAACAATAAACTCCAGGTCAGTCATGTGACTGCTGTGAGAACTAAAACAGTTATTAATCTTTATTTTTAAAGTTAGGTAAATCAAGGGGCCACGCCGTATAACATGGAACGGGTTTCCTCCCAAGAATACCAGTGCATAAAAAAAACAGCGCAATGCTAAATAAAGAAAAATGAAGCTATTATAAGACCCAGGTCCCATCACACAATGCAACGCAAGCCGGAGGATAGGGTTTTTACCTTATAATAGCCAAAGAATGCTTGATACGCTAAATTTCATCCTTTATTATTACTATAAGTGAAGAAAACAACTTTAATCATAATTATCATTCATAGACGGCATAAGTGTCCCATACCACTATGTCGCCATACTAGGCTCTACAAATAAAACCGAAAGTCACGTATTGGAAATTAGATTCCATCATGAGTCGAGGCAAGGGGCAAGCTCCACTCCATTCGAGACACTCTAGCAAATGTCTCAGGACCACACACAATGATCCTTGGATCTTCAGTGTCGATCCTCTCTTACTTTTGAAGATTGGAAATTCCTGAACACACGTTTCCCGGTCCTATAAGACCTATATAATGGTCTGTACGTCGGCTCACATAGTGCTAGTTATCGACCATATATTCGAAGCGCCTCGCATTCCAACAACCGCACAGGTGAAAAGTATATCAATATCAGCCAATTTAAGCACTGACACCACCACTAGCTAGAAAGAAACGTCGTGCTCTCCCTGCAGTCACTATCCCGTTTTTGACTCATACCGAGGTGTGAGGCTCGCGAATTAACGCCATACAAAAAGCTGCGCCACACAGGCCGTGCTTTGATCATCAACCACAAGACTTTGCTTTTCAACAGAAGCCTTGATCATCTGCCACTTAGGCATGCCACACAGGCAATTCACTCCATGCAACCGATGTCCATTGATATACAACCTCTAAGCTCGTACGTCTCAGAGAAGGGCGTTAAGAAAGAGAATAAATTCTCCACCGCCAAACAGATGTATATTTAATAGAGATCAATCAACACAGAATAAAATCCAGTGTCAGACACACAGTCCATTTACAAGTTCGTTCTGGGTCTGAACGAAACCGGAGGCACTTTTCTCGCATATCCATCGATCTCCAAGTACGTATGGGCGATCACCAACTGTTTCCCTCCTCTTGGGTGTACATCCAAATCAAAATCATCAATAATCATCCAAACGATGTGAAGACCTCCGGTCTTCAACCACCGTCTTCATCTTCGACTTATCATCGAATTGGTTGTTCATAATGGGTATAAACCCGGCCTTTCCGAATAACCCGCATATATAATAAACAAGTGTTACACAAACACAACATACGCCTCATTCCAATTCGGAATTTTCTTTAATTCAAATATTCACATTATTAGGGAAAGGTTCCCATTAATTTTATCAAAGATAAATCCTTCTAAATTTATTCATTAATCTTCCTTTGGATATCATTTCAAACCATGTCAAGGTTTTCCAAACTAGTCGGGATTAGCGAACCACACCGAAGTAATCATTTATTTTATTTCCCAGTCCCAACCTATTCATCCCATGGAGCAAAACTGGTAATACTCCGTATCTAACACCATGGTGTTATCGGTAAATATTAATTACCATTTCACGTTCAAATCTAATTAAAGATTTAACTATCGCTTTGGAGCAAAACTGGTGATACTCCATTCTCGTTCTTTTCAATCTAATTAAAGATTCATTAAAACTCCACTTAGTTTTAATCTTCTCAAAAATCAATATCCTGCCTTTAACTGGGTTAAAGAACCAATGTCACCTAAAACACGATTCACGATAAACCCAAAATCACTTTCTATTGTTAATCGGGTTAAAGAACAGGTGTTATTCAAAACACCGCTCACGATAAACCCAAAACCCATTTAAATTCAATTCCAATTAATATTATTTAATTGGTACACTTCATTAAATCTAAATAGAAAGATTTAATCTTTTTCTCAACTAGGTTTAAGAACAGTGTTAATGAAGACACCATTCACGACAAACCCAATCTCGTTTGACATTAAATACAAGGCTCTGAATAAAAAATATATCGGCTTATATTCAACGACCAACAAATATCGTATTGGAAATAACGATATAAATATATCTTTCAAATTTCCACAACCATCTCTATATAATCACGAAATCCGACATCGAAGTATTCCGAAGATAATTTCGATTCAAATCCATTTCTGCTTTATATAATGGAAATTCTGGTTTCAAAACCATTTCAAATCCACTTTATTTATTTTAAAAATAAATGGGATTATAATTCTAGTTCAAAACTAGATCATTTCGATAAAAATCTATTTTTCTCTTTCCAAATTTGGATTTTTTTCATCCCAATTCTTCAAAAATCATTTCTTATGATTTTACACAAATTATTGATATTTTTAATAATTTTATCAAGGCCCGTACAATCGATTTCCATCAACGGCCATTGAATTGCACTTACAACGACCTTATCCAAATTTGATTTGGACATAATTCCAAATCCAACCGTTAGATTTCAAATCTCTAATATTCATTGGAAATCTCTTTTCGATACGAACCCAACGGTTCCAGTTTCAGGAGAATCCGACGGTCGGATCTCCCACGACGTCAATTCGAAGTGAATGGTCGAAATTCGCGAATTGCCGCGGTTCGGCGCGTTCTATTCAGGCCATTATATATATAATATATATATATATATTATATTTCGTCGATTTCCTTTTAAAGCGTATTTTATAAATCGTTTAAATTCGTTTTCGAAACGATTTCAACTTCATATTCAATTTCGAATCAAAATTGAATATTCCACATCATCGATATACAAATGATAATATTTTCAAAATGTTATATTTTGAAATCATTGCCTTTTCTATAATCATTATAAAAATGAATACAATCGATATAATTATCGTTCGTGTTAAAATGGCGCATCTCTAATCAACATGGCTTTATATATTTCAATAACTTCGTTATTCTATTCAACAAATGAATATTTATTCTATTCAACACATGAATCTATATTTCTTTCAACACATGAATTTTCTCAACACATGAGTATCGTCAACACATGACTATTTTGTTTGTTTTATATATTTTATAAAATTATGATAAAGATGTAAATTTTATTGTTTAAAATATTTTACTCAACACATGATAAGTTTCAACACATGAATATTCTCAACACATGAGCATCGTCAACACATGACTATTTGTTCTATTCAACACGTGAATTTTCTTTTATAATATTCTTTATTTTCCCAATTGGAATGAGGCCCAGTCAATTACCATATAATGTTAATTATATGGATTTCATACAACACATGTATATAATAGCAATGATAAATAATCAGCCATCATCCAAAGTGCACTACACTGTATAAGCATCAAATATAGATATCTAACGCTTATAACAGCCTGTCAATCAATCGATCGACATACAACTAATTATTGGGATTAGTGTATGTTATATATCATCCCAATACCCGTGTGGGGTTTCAAACAATCAAACACAGATTTTATTTGTGCAGTTGGGCGATGTGTAAAATTTATCGTCCCAATCAATATCCTTCAATTATGTGTACATAAACAAACCGTCCAGTTTGTAAATGAATATTTATTTATTCATAGTCACGTTAAAAATTATATTTTCAACTATAATTAATTTATTTCAACACATGAATATTTTATTATCCATTTCACATCAACATCACAAACAAACTTCACAACACATCAAACAAGCATACAAGTCGTCCATGGTCTGTGGACGACAGGTGTCGGGTGCTGCTAAGCACCGTCTGCATCCTAGTATATATTTTAACTAGAAAACAAGATTTAAAGTGAGAAGTTCTCATCGACTAGCTAAACTAAACACCGCGACTCTTCATATGTAGGAAGTCTTCACCGTGCTCGCCTTTTGTTACTTTCGTCGTCCGTGTTTGCTACATATATAAAAATCACATTTTTATATTATCACTCCATGGATAAAAATTATATTTTTATATCGCTCTATACATTGTAAAGATTATATTTTTACTTTGCTAAAATATATATAAAAATTATAACTTTATACTAGCATAAAAATCGTATTTTTATTTTACTTCTCATCTAATAAAAATCATATTTTTATTATGTTATTCATATAAAAATCCCATTTTTATATGGATAAAAATCCCCATTCCATACGAGTAAAACCATAGCTTCGTCCAAATAAAAATCCCAACTTTATACGAATAAAAATCTCGTCTTTGTTCGAATAAAAATCTCGTCTTTTTCAAATCAAAGATCGTTTCTTTTTCAAAAAAACAATATCATACTCTAATCTTTCACTAATAAAAATCATTCCTTTCTTCTATTAAAAATCCAACTATCATGTGATTGAAAATCCCCTTTTTTCACGATTAAAAATCTTATCTTTTTATATGATAAAAATCTGAGTTTTTCGAATATAAAAATTTGAGCTTTCCTACGCATTCATGTAAAGAAATAACATAAAAAAATAATGTTTAATAAAATAAAAGGAAGTAAAATCACTTACAGGACTTAGAAGATAGGGGGATGTTTTCCCCTTTGCGCTGGAGGTGGAGGGTCAGAGGAACGAGGGCGGGTTTTGGGGGTTTAGGGTTCGGAGGGGGTTAAATAGAAGGAGGAGAGTGACGAGGGGGGCTTCGCTGCAGTCGACGGTGGAGCCGATGGGGTGCTTCGCGGTGGAGTCGATGGGGATGGAGGGTTCGCGGTCTTCGAGGTGGGCGGTTTCGTGGGGGAGCAGGGGATGAGCGAGAGGGGAGGAAGAAGAGGGGGGCGACGACAGGCGGAGGTCGGGGGGAGCTGGCGGCGCGGCTGAGCCATCGGGGACGGAGGGCGATGGGATCGAGGCAGGTTTTTCTCTTTTTTTTCTTTTTTTTCTTTTTTTGTAAATGATTTGGGTGTTGACCCTAAGAAGGAGGAGGGAGGGAGAATGTGAGGGGGGTGTTTTATATAAATATATATTTAATTTATTTTTAAATTCAAAAAGCAACTTTTTATTTCGACCTCGAAACGAAACCCACTGCCTATCGTCCGTAGATAATTACCCTCATTTCGAACACAATGGGATATGTATCGTAAGCTGATTCGATCGTTTCGATCAGTTTTTGTTAAAATCAAAATATAACTCTATATATTGAATTTGAACGCACATTTCAATTTACCGGGGTCACATACGGACATGACTTTAACAATTCCCAAAAAATATTTTCTAGCTTTGTATTGATGATACGGTCCTAACAAAACTAATTTCGTCAAATTCTGAGACCGTTTGAAAAATGGCCATTTTCCAGTTGATTAAAATCAACTGAAACGGGTCAAACGCGTTTTACTTTGCCACGCTCACATATTGATTCAAAATATTATGAATTTTGGAATCTAGAAATAATTTGACATCATGGATCCAAAAAAAGCGGTTTCGTCGAAAATCAAGGTCATTTGCAAAATTTCCATTTTTAAGGGCCAGAATTCCATAGCGACTATTCTGAATTTTCAACTGGGCGTAACTTTTGATTCCTGCTATGAAATTTTGATTTTTCAGATTCCTTGGAAAGATATTCCCAATTAGATTCTAATATTTTTGGTTTCTTTAAAATCCGGTTTATTTCGAATCCTGTACACTCATTTGAAATTTGAAATCGAGTTTTCAAACTACTGCGCCATTTTCAATTCCTTTTATAATTATAAATAAATATTTATATTCAAACGACAATCTATATAAATATATACATTCTAATTCTATTCAAAATAAATTTCTCGTCGTCATTATTTAAAATAATTCATTTTAAATAATCAAAATTCGCTAAAATTGCCAAAATAAAAATTTTAAATTGGCTCATATTTTCCGGGTTGTTACAATAAATTTGAAAAAAAAATCAAAGTCAAGTCATTTTAAATAATTTCAAATCATTATCCAAAAACGTTTAATTTAACCAATTCGGTGTTCGTATATAATTTTCTATCTTATGGTTAAGTGATACTTAAATTTAATTTTGGTATTTCAGGAATGGATATATATCATTTCAATCAAAATTAGGGGTCATAGATATTTATCATTTCAACCTATGTTCTTAATTCATTTAAATGATTAATCACGGGTTTATTTGATGCCCATAACATCTAAGGTAAATGGTTCGGATTAATCAATACAAACAACAGTCATACATAAATATGGTGAATAGTTGGGTGAATCACACAATTAAACATTGATATATCAACCATATCAATCACAAGCATCCATCAAAATCAATTCATCCAAATAGTTCAAGATTACATCACTTTACTGGTTATGGGTCTCGGGTTCAACTAACAATTATATTTTGACTTTAACCTAACTGTAAATATTAAATTGGCAGTTAAATTAAATTATACTAATGATGCAAATCAACATGAATATGCATTTTAAACTACCAAGCAGTAATCAATACAATCATATCATAACATGATTTTAATCTAACTAACAATAAAATATTTTAGTTAAAAGTGAGTTGGTTTAATCACTCAACTTTGATTTTTGAGTCCATAAGAAATTCCAATATAAGCCTAAAATTCGACAATCTCAGAATTCATTCAAATTAGTTCCAAAAATGTCCATAATTTTGATACATCCCACTGCAACTGACGGCGTGTCAAACCGACCACATACGAACTAGATACGGTGTTTACAAGTTAAAACAAAATTAGAACTTAATTAACTATAATTATTTGGTCAGTAAAACATAACCCCTCACCTAAAACACGTGAGCCATCTTCTTCTCCAATCCAAAATTCCCATAATTTCCTTACATGTACATCATCCCAGTGCACGTTCATTGATGATACGGATTCTCCCTCCATGATTCATCAAAACGACTTCACCAGCGTGCTGCCCTTCCCGAATTCCTCCCACTCAACCCCACCACTTCAACTCCAAGGCCTTATAGACGATTCTGATCTGTAGCTCTGAAAATTGGCCTTGTAATGTTGCATTTTGCTGGAGACCACTGAACTTCACCAAAGAACCATCGTTTAACCCCCTGTATCACCCCGAGTTCACCCAAACCCTCGAATAGACCTACGGACCTTTAAATCGAAATCCGAACCCAACCTAAGCTTAATGGTGGAACAACATGAGCACACCAATCTCGAGTTTCTGTGATTTAGTAGCTTTTTGTGGATTCCTCCTGGTGATTATATCTTGTATTACTCTTGTGAAAGCAACATTGGTGTTAAGAGAATTTGTCCTTTAGGTGCAAATCCTTAACATAATCCTATGAACTCTCACTTATACGTTGTGTAAACTATGTTATATCATTCCTTTATGAGCTCAAGGAATGCTCCCTTTTATGAATATTATTTTTTATCTTATCATATATTGATTATCTCATTAAAGTTGGACTGACACGTGTATTTATCATTCGGGTCAAACCAAGTTGCAAGTTAGATCTTTTGGCTTACATTTTGTTGTTATTCCCTTAGATATCATATAGCGACCCGAAAATTCGACACTCGAATCTAGACACTAATACCCCTCGTGTCCAAACTCAAGCATCAAAAACCAGAAAGCTAATAAAAAGAAATAAGACGGTGAGGTAAGAAAGAAAGTTAAGAGTAGAAGAATAAGAAGAAGAACCAACACAGAATCAAAGTCTCACATCGCAGCGTAACAAAATATAATATAGAAATAAATCTTTATTGAGAGCTTGAAACAAAAATTACAATTATCAGAGTACATCAATAAATCTGGACAGTGATAATAATTTGTCCTTAGATACAACATACAACAAAAAATACTATATATCATAAGTTCAGACTTCTTCGGCTCGTCTCTGGACTTCGCAACATTCAATAACCTAAACCTGTAAAACTCGGTCTGACCCAAGCATTGCAAACACCAGGATCAGTCTGGTGAACCAGCGTGAGAAAAGTCACTAAGTTTTAGGGGATCATCCAACTTGATTTTAAAGTTCAAATCTTTTCGAAAGAAAAGGATAATCCTAAGACTAAATCCACACATAAATACGGACGGTTTTTATCTTACGATAACCCAAAAGATTTTGAAATCACATCTTTTCTTATATTATAATAATGTCTAATACAATTAAATAACAATCTAGCAAAACGCTTGCATCTCACGCACTACATACACAGTATGCAATCAAAACCGCAGGGGATTATTGGAGATTGGATTTACAACTATGGAAATGTATGGGACCACCTTTCGACAGTGTACCTCTAGAGAAAATACACAAGGGTTCAACAAGAATGTCTTGCAACCCTGGCTAAACATGATTGGTCATTCATTTCGCTTGAATGTTCCAAATATATTATCACCTATGGTTCGATCCAACATAACCGTTCCCGGGAGATACAAAAGCGAAAAGAAGAACAATAATTAAATTTTTGTAGATGGTGACAATACACCTTAATGGGAGTGACCCACATAGCCATGCAACCTAGCCGATTTTATACCATATTGTAACAACCCGGAAAATCTGAGCCAGTTTAAATTTTTTTAAATTGGCTATTTTAGTGGAATTTTAATATTTAAAATAAAATATTTTAAATAATAATGACGAAAGGTGTGTTTGAATCGATATTTGAAAATAAATATAATTATTTTAAATTATAAGCAAGGCCTGAAATGGCGCGGTAGTTTCAAAATTTGAATTCAAACTTTGACTGACTGTACCGAGAGTAAAATAAAACAGATTTTGAAACCAAAAATATTTAAATCTGTTAGTGAATATCTTTCTAACGAATCTGAAAAATCAAAGTTTCATAGCGGGGATAAAAAGTTATGGCCAAATGAATTTTCAGAAAGGTCGCTATAGAGAATATATCGCCCTTGAAAATAGAAATTTTGCAAATGACCTCGGAATTCGATGAAACCACTTTTGTTGGATCCGGGATGTCAAATTATTGCTAGGTTTCAAATTTCATAATTTTTGAAGTTAATATGTGAGCGTGGCAAAGGAAAATGTGTTTGGTGAATTTCTATTAAATTAGATCAACCAGAAAATGGCCATTTTTCAAACGGTCTCAGAATTCGACGAAACTAGTTTTGTTGGGATCATATCGTCAAAACATAGCTAGATTTATTTTTCTGGAATTTTTAGAATCAGTATGTGGCCCCGACAAATTGAAACGTACGTTCAAATCGAATGTTGAATGTTTTATATTTTAATTTGAAGGAAAACTGACTGAAATAGTCTAATGGGCCTACGAAACATATCCCATTGTGTTCGGGATGGGGGTATTTAGCTAGAAGCGATAGTCATTAGGTTTGAAAAGGAGTTCGTTTAAGAAAACACTATTTTAAAATTTTAATAAAGCATCGACCAATAGAAATTCTCCTTCATAAATAAAAAATTATAAAAATTCCCCAAAACCCCCCGCCTCCATCTGCTCTCGACGGAAAGCATTCACTGTCGTTCCTAGGCCGATTATGGCGAATCCCTCGCGAATTACCCCCTCCCCCTTCACAACTTTTTGAAGCTTTCCTCCTCTTCTTTAAATCAACTCCAACCACTCCTCCTATCGTCGCCTCTACAACGCGCATCACCTCCTGGAAGTTCGCCGCTTCCTTTTGCCGCCATGCCTCCATCTCGAGCTCGAGTTGGATGAAACCCTAGGCGCCGGAAAGCTCTCTCGGAGCATTACAATGTGGTGAAGTCCGATCGTGCTATAGCGTCGCGGATTGATCGAAAAACTAAAACCTAGTTTTGAAGAAAATAGAAAGGTAACGGCTTATTTTATTTTAAACTGATTATAGCACTTCTAAGCGCTACGGTTTTTGATTTCACTGTAAAAATCATATCTTTTTCGTTTCTTGTCGAAATTTAGTGAAACAAGAGACAGTGGACTCGTGTGGACGTCTTCTACATTCTAGAAGATACCGGATATTTTTCTGAGCCTTCTGCTATTTTTGGTGGAGTGGAATCCAATATGAGATTTCTAATTTATAAACGATGGAAAACAACGATGTATAAATTATATAGTCGATATATGAGTTATATAAGCGTTGTACACCACATGTATAAGCGTTGTATAAGTTGTATGTCGATGTATAAGTTATATATGCATTGTAAAAATAATATATGCGTTGAAATAAATTGAAATGAAGTAAAATGAAATTGAAATATATTTATATACGAATATATATATATATACTCCCCTCGTCCACAGACCATGGACGATATATATTGGTTGTGATATTGTTTGGATTATTGGTTGATGTGAAATTTGGTGAAAATCATGAATGATTGATTGTGGTTGAAAAATACATGTTTGTGGTTGAGAATTATTTTGGATGAAACCACATAGGATTAGTTTGTGGAAAAGAAAAATAAAATTGCTCGTCTGCGTACGAATTAGATGCATGAAATCCCCATTGTCAAAAACCGCGAGGTTTTAAGGTAGAGCGAGGAGTCGTACTAGGGACGGTCCCGGTTTTAACTACCCTGTCGTTATGCTGCCGAAATTTTCAATAATATTCATGTGTTAGAATTATTTTCATGTGCTGAAACTATATTCATGTGTTGAGTAGAAATTCATGTGTTGAGTAGAAATTCATGTCTTGAATGAAATTCATGTGTTGAATAAATTCTTTGAAATATAAAAATAATATTTTTACCTTATATATGAACTATATAAAATAATCGTGTTTTGAAATAAATTGTTTTACAATAAAAATCACATTTTTATTATATATATATAAACTATAGAAAATATTCATGTGTTGAATAGAAATTCATGTGTTGAATAGAAATTCATGTGTTGAATGAAGCTCATGTGTTGAATGAATTCTTTGAAAGATAAAAATAACATTTTTATTATATATATCAACTATATAAAATATTCATGTGTTGAATAAAGGACTAGAACGATAAAAATCATATTTTTATCGTATGTGTGAAGTCAAAAAAAAAACATTCATGTGTTGAATATATAGATTAAACAATAAAATCTACATTTTTATTGTGAAAATGAAGTGCTAAAAATATTCATGTGTTGAATAAATATTTTTAATGATAAGAATATCATTTTATCAAATATATGAAATGAATGTAGTTTTGAAATCGAAGAAAGAATTATATTTATATATAATTATATAAATATAATTAAAATAAATCGAATAACGAAGCTGCAGTTCGTGTTTTGAAACCGTGATTTCAAACGATTAGCGCGGGAGATCCTACCATCGGATTTTCCCGAAACTGAAACTGTTGGGTTCACCTTGGAAATATCTTTCCAACAAAACCCACTTTGTGAAGACCCAATGGTTGGATTGTCTAGAATTTTTAATTCAAATCTGAAGAAAAACAGCGCCAGAATCGATTATATATATATATATATATATATATATAATTAAATTAAATCGAATAACGACGCTGCTGTTCGTATTTTGAAATCGTAACTTCAAACGATTGTACCGGGAGATCCGACCGTCGGATTATCCCAAAATTGAAACCGTTGGATTTGTTTTGAAGTGATCTTTCTAATGATATAAAATTTGTGAAGATCCAACAGTTAGATTTTTAGATATGTGTAAATCAGATCTGAAGAAAAACAGTGCCACGGCCGCGTTATGGCCTGAAGCGTCGTTTGAATGAATTGGCTATTTTTAAATAAATAAAAATAGCGATAAATCATGACAAAATATTATAAACGATATGGAATGGAAATAAACTGAATTTTCTTGGTTTATTTGATATTTGATGGTTGAATGTGTTTAGTGTGAAAATTTCATTAAAGAACAGAATTATTGATGTCGAATAATTTAACCATTGAAATGAATTGATTTGAAATTCTAAATATACGTGAATTATTTGAAAAGGCCGAGTTAATTCTCATTTCAAATAATTGATCAACGATTGAAAGTCGAAGATATGAAGATGGTGAAATACCGACGATCTACACGTCGAATGGAGGGGTGCTACTGATGCTCATGATGGGAGTAGCTACCTTGAAGGGGATGAAGTAGTAGCCGTCCGGACGTACTTGTTGATTGTACAGATATGCGAGGTATTGAGTGCCTCCGGTTTCGTTCAGACCCAGAACGAACTTGTAAATGCACTGTGTGTCTGACATTGAATTTTGTTCTGTGCTGATTGATCTCTATTAAATATATATCTGTTTGGCGGCAGAGAATTTATTCTCTTGCATAACACCCTTCTCTGAGACGTATGAGCTCAGAGGTTATATATCGATAGAAATCAGTTGTATGGAGTGAATTGCCTGTGTGGCATGCCTAAGTGGCAGAGGATCAAGGCTTCTATTGAAAAGAAAAGTCTTTTGGTTGATGAACAAAGCACGGCCTGTGTGGCATAGCTTTGTGTATAACGTGAATTCAGGAGCCTCACACCCCGGTATGGACCAGAAACGGGAGAAGGATCCAGGGAGGCCATGCATTTCTTTCTAGCTAGGGTGGTGTCAGTGACCTACCAGCCCTGACATTTATATTATTTCACCTGCGTGGTTGTTGCTGTTGCGAGGCGCCTCGGATATATCGGTGACTTTGTGGAGCCGATGGAGTCGTAGGACTCATTTACACCCCAAAGGGAGGGGAAACACAGTGTTCAGGCATTTTAATCCACATCGGTGGACCGACCTTGTGGCTCCTAAGGCTTGACTGAGCACTTACCTGAGGCTCGGGCTAGAGAGTCTCGAATTCGGTAAGGACTATCTTTTGCCTTGGTTCATGATGGAAATCCAATTTCCAAATATGACACCGTGCGGTTTTGATTGTATATATATATAGCGACATGATATATGGTACCCATGCCGTCTATGATTGATAGTTATGATTGAAATTGTTTTTGAAACATAAATACACTATCAATAATATCAAATTATTTGTTTTGCTCGCATCAAGCATATTTTGGCCATTATAAGGTAAAACTCTATCCTCGGTTTGTGTTGCGTTGTGTGATGGGAACTGAATCTTATAATGGCTTCATTTTTACAAAAAGCATTGCGATGTTTTAAAGCACTGGCAATCCAATGGAGTAAACCCGTTCCACGAAAGTGTCCATATTATAAAATGTGTTAAGTATATTTCTCATACCAGTCCCATGACTGACTCGTAGTTTGTTTCACTTGCAAACTCGGGTGCCCCTTTTTCTACACGGGCAGCCTTGTATTCAGGTTTTAGCTGGCTCTTTCTGGATAGCTGGAGCTGAAAATGGATTCTATCATTTATCTCTTTTTATGTTGTTCAGCTCCTATTGTACATATTATTTGTTTTCCGCTGTAGACATTTATGTATAGTTGAACTGTATTTTGTACTAAGTATGATCCTGTATATTGTGTAACTCTAATTCTGTTTATCCAATGTATTCTATTGTACATTATTTGGTGTATTTAATTATTTCTGTTCTGCTGTTATCTGTTTATGTGTTATATTCCAAAGATTACCCTTGCCACCGTCTTATGGGGTTTGGGGTCATCACACATTTTGTCCCGACTGAAGATGCTTGAGGTTTAAGTATTCTTTTCAGAACACCTGGTCACCATTCACTTTGAATGCCACATCGTCAGATCCATCAAATCACTAATTGACGTCCACAAATATACTTTGGGTGTTATGCTAGAAGAATTTTCCTTCTTTACCACCATACTTGCTATATTTGCAAAAATCAACGTACATGACTCTTAAGAAACACTATGTAAGACATTTATCCACACAAGTCATCCAGGAACAGGATGAACCGAAGGCACCCTCCTACCACATCCTAGGAATCACTCTATGGATAAATCGCGAGTAGTCCATGAAATCCGTAGATTCCAATCACGACAGAATTACTATAAAAATATCTCTAGGGATCAGGTAGAGAATTCAACAAAAAGTTATTCCGCTCATGAAGATATACGGCCTTCAGTTTCTCCATCTTGATCAGCATCAGATATCTTCTTCGTTTATGTTTTCGTCGGTAAGGAATGATTTTAAAATATAAATTTGATCTCGTTCTTTCCATACCAACATGCGTTAGGCCGGATTTTGATATTCGATTATTTAACTATCAAAATAAACATCCATAAAAATAAAACATATCCATTGGTTTATTACATAGCATCACTTGGCCATTTTACTACCCATTCATTGATCAAATTTTTTAAATCCTTTTAAACATTAAATACAAGTCTTGATTCCTAAAATAGAAACTTTTATAAACTTCTAATAAGTATATCCCAAAACCCATTTCAATTATATCTTGATAGACCTCGTCTCTTGTTTAATATAGCGAATTTAGATTACACGTTATAACTTAACTCGCCAGCCCACGTTAATTCAAATTTGGTTTCCGATTCGAATTCCATTTCATACCTTCAATAGTACCTAACCGTAAATTAGTAAGAAAATCATTCCCTAAATATCAATCCCGAAGGCAGAAACCAACATCAGATCAATATTCATAAAATCATTTAACTCAACCGCTCTCCAGATAGATTCCAATTCTTTACCTTCCTATCTTGGGTTTTAATCTCATTCATAAGCCATATTAAAGTTTATAACTTCAATAATTCGTTCAATAGTTGAAATCATTTACTTCTCAAAACTTGGTTTCCAATAATTTTGTTAGTTCTTGGATTTATAAAATTCAATTAGATAAACTAATAAGAATTCAATTTAAACTTTTATCTAAACTTAACTTATATAATTAGTAATATAAAATTGCTTAGAAATATCATTTACCTATAAATAGGTCTGATATGTCCGTAAACCTCCATTAATACAATTTAAATCCCAAGATTTACCACTTTGATTATTATTATATAAATAATAACCAAATATCAACATTTGTTAAAATAAAAATGGTTTATTTCACCATTAACTATCTCCTTTAACAAACTAATTTAAAAATAAATTTCAGTTAACGCGGTTGACTTGGTCAACTCTAAACATGATTAACATGTTAACCAATTCAAATTAGTCCTTTCAATTTAAATTAATTAATAATATAATCAATTTAAATAATCTCATTTACTTCGATTATTATTAAATAAATAATATTCAACTTCAACATAATTCCCTTTTTATTGTTTCTTAAAACAATTAATCTCAGTTATTAATTGTTACATTAATTTTTCTCACTTGTTTATCATTCTTATTAAATTAAGAATTTGTTATATAAAATCATATAATATTAGCTTAAGAACTTAAATAATAAATATAAATATTTACTTCCTTTCTATGATCTTCCATTCAAAATAATATATCCCAAATTTTATCTTCGATTATAAAATAAATCCCATAACTTCATTTCTAACGATTTACTTGACGGTAAATCAATGTTTATAAAACAATGTCTTATTCAGGCCATCTGCTATAAATTTTCTAACCAATACTACCCATTGGTTAATAACATAACAAACGTTGAATTCAGATTCAAAAATCAATCACTAAGTTAATAATCCAATCATATACGTTAAACATTTCATATAATGATCATATAAAAAACAATAAATTTGAGTAATCCAATCGAATCCCTCCAACCTGGTTTTCTCTGCATCTAAGTAGGTTATCTCAAATAAAAAAATCCATTCAATACGATAATTTGCAATAAACATGAATAATTAATTCAATCAATAACGGTCAACTAATAATAACAATTCAAGCATCCAATTTAATTTAATACGCTTATATTATTATAAACGTAATCAACAAGGTTAGTTACCTCATTTGGGAATAATCGTTAAAAATAACGATGTCATTCATTTAAATTAAACAACGTAATTTAAATAATCGATATAAAAATATTTAACAAACATTCAAACAATCATCCAATCAATCAATAATTAGCAAACATTGCATACAAATAATAAACCCGATTTATAATAATTATATAAGTGGGAGAACTGAGTGAGTTTAACTCACCTTGGTTTTGTTCGTTGTTAAAATGAGTCGTCTTAATAAAATTAAATAGGAGTTAAATTTTATTAAAAATTCTGGAAGCTTCCAGACCAGACCAGCTCCATAACGTCGTGCTTGTTAATGCTATTTCAACGCTCCTTAGCTTGTTCAATTCTGATAACGATGTAAGAAGTTATTAACATTAATGTTAACATGATTTTAAATTTTATATAATTAACCCTAAATAATATTTCATTACGTTAGTTAACACAACCCTGAATGCATATTGTAAAGTAAATATGTCTATATATATATATATATGCTTATTTGTGTATATATATATATTTATATATATGTATGTATATATATATATATCCTAATAGTACCACTTGCTTTTTGCTTTACGTTCTGTACCCAACTGCTCTTCAACTAGTTCGAACACTACTGCTGCAATTCGAACCCACCTCCACCATATCTCACCACCCCATTTTCTTCTTTTCGTTTTAATATTTTTTTTTAAAAAAACTTACGACCCAAAACCCACGTACCCAAATCCCATGAAGCACAGTACATTTCTCCTTCCTATATTTCATTCCCATTTGCATCTTCTTTTTTTCCCACTTCTCACTTTCTTTCTTTTTTCTCCTGTTACTTATTCTACCCACTTCTTACAACATTTTCTTCCTTACCTCCTTATTTCCTTCCACCTACCTTCCATTTGATTCCCCCTTCTTTCTGTTTCGAAACACTGTTCGAAACTAACTTCCCTTTCTTCTTCTTTTTCTAACTTCTGCGTCGTTCAAATTAAATCACCAGCACGCTGCAGACCTTGACTTCACCAAGCCGCATGTCTTCAGCACCTTACCGCTGCAACGTCTAATCACCAAACCCATATCAGGTGCTGCCAAAACTATTGCCACTACGTCGCCTACCTCCGATTCCAGAGCCACCTCGCCTAGCCACCACCTTTGTTTGGAGGAAACTTATGACCGCAAGACCTTCCCGGCCTAATTACGATCACCTCGGCACCCAAACTACCATCGCAAATGTCCAACAGTAAGATCTCATTGATTGCTCCATTTTATCGTTGATAGTTTTCAAGAAAGTTTGGTGGATTTGAAGAGATCGACTAGGGAAAGTAAGGAAATTTCTAATCGCCCATTTGTGAAGCATGTTTTCGGCCTACAGAAGGAACATTGTCGAATTGTTTTTGGTGGGGAGGGTTGATTTTCTCCTGCGAATGAATAAGTTGCTGCATGTATATATAGGTGAAAGAATCAAAAATAAGAACAACATCTATCTGCCTGCGTGATTTTTATTCTTTAGGCACTACTATTGAATAGCTGATATGAGGTAGCCGTGCACTGCTATCGTGGTTTCAAATGTCATAGCTGCATATTGGTAGGATATGTCTATATTTCCATCACCATCTGGAAGTCACTTTTGGTACTGATGGGGTATGATGATAGGTGTGCTGCTGCGTTCGTAGGTACTTGCAGAGGGTGGTGTAGAAGTCGACTACACATGCTGTAGGATAGATGTGTTTTATTAGCTGTGTTGATTTAGATATTATGTGCCTATATATATATATATATATATATATATATATATATATATATATATATTAGCTCTACTGTGTACAAAAGGCTAGGGGGATGTTTTGATGTGGGCTATGTGATGTTTCTCTTAGGTTAGGGTGGACTGTACCAAAGTTGGGGTAGGCATGCTAACTTCAAAATAAAGCATGTGGGAAGCTTTTATTAGCTTTGCGTGATTTTACACTTTCATATGATTTTATTTGGAATGTACTAAATGTATTTTACATGTATTGAATGCGCAAGCATGTAGTCTGGGTAGGATAGGTCGGTGATTGGAGAAGCTAGGCATGTGCATTGAATTTAACTTAACGGCGAAGTTTTAAATTTATTATATTTTAATATGGTTGTTTTAGATTCTTACTACTAATTAACGTCGAATGTTAAACATACAGACCGTCACACAATCTTCAAAGGTCACGAAAATGAACACACTATTATGTCTTGACGTTACGCATCCAAAGAAATTAATTTCATTGAAAACCGACTCTGTTTTGAAAATTATTTTTATTATTCATCGGTTCCCAATTTAAATATCGCACATTCGCAAAACAACTCTGTTAACCTCAAACTAGAAAACTAACAATAACTAGCCATACGTATTCCAATAAAATTCGTTTCGTTGAAAATAGAGGTTGCTTGGAAAATAGTTATTCTTAAGGCTTATATAATATCGATATAATATAAATTTAATTCCAAACAACTAAATTAAATAATAATAATTTATTATTTCCGGATGTATCCAAATAAAATAATATATCACTTCAAATTCAACCAATATGGATTTACAACTCAACATTAATATTTCCAAGTTAAACGACATCCAAATATATAGAAATTCCTTATTAAATTATCAAATAAACGTTATCGTTTATAAACGGTTTCCATGGCGACTATTTTAAAAACTGAATTGAACAAAACTTACAATATATACGATATAATCTCAATTTTTCTCTTTCATTTAAAAATTATAATCTAATAGATCCTAGTGTTTCTTGTTTCACAGAGTTTCGACTTAAAATGGATTTTGTATATTCGATTGAAATTCAAAACTCAATATTACGAACTACCACGACGTCACGAGTTCATTTATAATTAAATATATAAATGTTCAATTGTCGTTTTATAACGAATTCAATATTAAAATCCACCAATATTCCAAATATAATATTTAAAACAAATTTAAATATTCGAATTCAAATGACTGAAAAATCTGGATCGTTGCATTTTTCTCCCCTTAAAAGAATTTCATCCCTGAAATTTCTAAGTAAGAAGAATGCTCCAAACTCAATTATTTCAAAATAATTATTTAAAATAATCTAAGTCTTAAAAAATTATGAAAAATTTGGCAGAACCTCGTCTGCACGGCTTGATCAAAACAACTACAAATGCCACTCTGTGCCCAACATTGATTAAAAGAAAACAAAGTGAAGCGGCTACCGAACTCAGGGGTTTAAAATCAATCACCAAAATCAATAATATTAAGGTTTACCTGTTTATCGGGCACCCCATACTCTAATAACCAAGCAAAGCAACTAACAGATCTTCATCTTCCAATCTGCACTTAGCTCAATATAATGCAAATAACCATTATAGGGTTAAATCATCTAATTTTATTTCATTAGCGATTCTATTCAATTTCATTATAGTGGAACTTATTTTTTTGGTTTTCAATTCATGTTACTGTTGATAAATTTTATTATTTAACCAACCCGTTATTCAACCAACAAACAATGCACAGTCAATATAACTCAATCATCCTATATTATTTATAAGTTGACTTCTGATTTATTTAATCACAAATTTAAATTCGCATCCACACGCTTTATGTGTAAAATCTTTCTGATTATACTAAATCATTTGGATTCACCATTCCATCTGAGTTTTTAGTCAAATCAATCAATAAACCAATATCAATAATTTGATACAATTATTTCTTTCTATATGAAAATATAATTTGGGTAAAATTAATTCATTCACCTGCTTTACAAAACAATATGTACCAAATGCCAGTTCAACTTGAACCGATCAAACAACACAATACAAAACATTTATGTATATAAAATCAACAAATACGCTCTCTCATATATACACTCAATTCAATCTAGGTTATTACTAGTCACATCTCTATCGAGTCATACCACAAAGCCAAGGTTATTACTAAACTATTGCTCTGATACTAACGGTAATGACCCGAAAATTTGACACTCAAACCTAGACACTAATACCCCTCATGTCCAAACTCAAGTATCAAAAACCAGAAAGCTAATAGAAAGAAATAAGAGGGTGAGGTAAGAAAGAAAGTTAAGAACAGAAGAACCATCACAGAATCAGAGTCTCACATCACAGCAGAACAAAATATAATATAGAAATAAATCTTTGTTGAGAGCTTGAAATAAAAACTTACAATCATTAGAGTAAATCAGTACATTTGGACAGTGATAATATTTTGTTCTCAGATACAACATACAACAACAAAAATTCTAGATATCATACGTTTGGACTTCTTCAGCTCGTCTCTGGACTTTGCAACATCTGATAACCTAAACCTGTAAAACTCGGACTGACTTGAGCATTGCAAGCGTCAGGATCAGTCTGGTGAACCAACGTGAGAAAAACTCACTAAGTTTAAGGGGATCATCCAACTTGATTTTAAAGTTCAAATATTTTCGAAAGAAAAGGGTATTCGTAAAACCAAATCCATACATAAATACGGACGGTTTTTACCTTACAATAACCCAAAACATTTTGAAATCATATCTTTTTTGATATTATAATAATGTCCAATACAAATAAATAACAATCTAGCGGAACGCTTGCATCTCACGCTCTACATACATAGTATACAATCAAAACCGCGAGCGCTTATTAGACATTGGATTTCCAACTATGGAAAGGTATGGACCACCTTCCGACAGTGTACCACTAGAGAAAATACACTAGGGTTTAACAAGAACATCTTGAAACCCTGGCTAAACATGACCAGCCATTCATTTCACTTGAATGTTCTGAATATATCATCACCTATGGTTGGATCCAACATAACCGTTCCCGGGAAATACAAAAGTGAAACGAAGAACAATAATTAAATTTCTCTAGATGTTGACATGTAACAACCCATTATTTTTTTTAACGTTTTAAATTTCGATTTAAATCAATATTTTATTTTGAAAATATTCTATCATTTTCCATAACGGAAATTTGTAATTTGAAATCGTACAGTGAGATATAGCCGCTGTGAAAATTTCATCGGAAAATTTGAATGTTTGACGATCATGTATTTTTCAATGTAAAGTTGCACATAACAGTTCAAAATTTAACGATTTTAAAATCTCTTCGAATTCAGTTCGGACCAATATGAAAAACATTCTATTCATTGTCAGTAATCCAACGGCGTAATTCGTTTCGTGAGAATTGGACGTTTTGACCTCCGTTTAATTGTTTTCCTATCCGAATTTTACGTTTAAGGGGTCCGTAATGTGTTTTTGGACGGAGCATCCAGACACTGCAAATTGTATACCGTTGCGTCCGTCTCGTCGAGCTGATTAGCACAATATATTCGTTTGTCAGTTTCGGTGCTTGGTACGCGCTGAAATTGTGAAAATGCTTGCACAGTTCATTTTTGAAACAGAGCCATTTGAGTTCAGCGTGTCCCTATTCGGATCCTGCATAATTTTCTAACCATTTTGGATCTGCAAACCACATTCTTTTATTTCGTTAAACTACAAAAAAAAATTGTTTTTGCAAGGCATGTAGTTTTCATTTTTGTTCCAAGCATGCATCCTATTTTCAATGCATGACGCATGAACTTTGGACTTTCTTTGCATGCGTTCATTTTTCCTAAACCACCCTAATATTATTATTTCTAATGAAGTGGGCCATTTTTGAGTTTTGTACATAACATGCACTTTCAATTTAGATTTGAAAAACAATGTCTTACTTACCATTTTTGTTCCAAAATCCATGTGTTACTTACTTTCTATTCATTTCTCAGCTAAGCCTTGCATTTTTTTTTTCTTTTTTTGTAACACCCCACCTCCGTTAAGGTCACTCACAAAGGGAATGCCTTAACTTTGGTGGAGCATTTTAGTAAACAGAACAGAAACTTACAAGACAGATAAAACAGTACTTGAAAAATTTATAACTTTATTACAACAGAAACCGAAATAAGCTTGGTTACATCCTTTCAAATCACAATATCAGAATTCAAGTACAAAATATCAGTCATGTACATAAGCCTTCAGAATGCATAGTTTAAAATCATAATCCCCACAGAAGAAGACAAGCCATACTTTAAGCACTTCAAGCGGAAGGAATCTGGATCAAGCGAGAGTACTCCCTTCTACAAAACCTAGAGGGGAAAACGGAAGAAAGGAGGCAAAACAACAAGGGTCAGACAAAAAGTCTGGCAAGTCCAGTGATTTTCAGTTATGAACAGATAATAATAACATGACATGAAAATAAAACTGGATGAGAGATAACATTAACAGGTGTAGCGGATATTACAGAAGAACAGAATGACATAAGCTATTTCTTTACACTTCTCTGCACTAATACTAGTATAACAGAATTAGGTGTCACCCTAATGTCTAAACTGAAACAGAAACGGGTACAGAATAATTTCCATAGTAAAGAGTGCTAGTAATGGGCCTTTACCACCCGAACAGAAACAGACAGAAGAAAAAACAGATTAATCCCTACAGAAACAGAATGTAGAATTAGGTGTACACTAGTAATGGGCCTTTACCACCCCAACAGATGGTACCACGCAGAAACAGACAGGTGTTACCACCCAACAGAAACAGACGGTACCAACAGAAACAGACAGAACTAAGTGTACCCTAAAACCCTACCCCAAGCGGTCGGCTCCCTAATACATAAATACCCTGTGTCGGCCCCACAGTAGGGTATATCACTCCCTAAAGTGACAACCAATTGGCATAGACCTATTTACAGATGTCACGGCGTCTTACATCCTCAGAGGCAGACCGGGATCTATGCACGCACATGACCCGGTTGGAATGCACCATCAACACCCCTCGCCATTATCAGAATGAACCGCTTATAATTAGTTCAGTAAGCGTGCCCGGACCCTACCTACTGTTGGGTCAAAGTTTTGATACCAGAAAGGGTTACTGACTAATATGGGTCCCAAACAACATATGACATAAGTATTTCCCCTCCTAACCTTGTGCCCCCAGACTAACAGATTTCAGATTAACTTGTTTACAAGTTCATACATACAGAGTTCAGGTCAACTAGTTCACAGAGCAGACAAGTTTCAGACTAACGGATCAGATATACGGATTTAACAGATTTACAGATATGTCTAACTTCGCAATTGGGCCTACAGATTCACGGAACAGATTAATTAAATTCATCTGTCTAGTGGGTTTAATCCCATCCGCCCAACACGTTTTAGACATCATATTTATCTCAGATTTTCATTAATTAAATATTAATGCCCAGACCTCTCACATTAGACTGACAGTTTGCGGCTACTGGTTAGGCCGGTTGGTTCCGGGCAGATTTCTGCCGCAAACTGAGTCTAACCTCGGGTTTCAAGCACGTTATGACTAACTTCTCACATTAGAACCTATTGTTTGCGGCCACTGGATGTACCGGGCGGTTCCGGGCAGAATTACGCCGCAAACTCATTCTAACCTCGAGTCAGCCATGTTTATCTTTGCGGTCAATTAATTAATAAGTTTCCATTTATGCCCACGCCTAATATACATGTCAATTATTCATAGCTAATTCAGATTATGTCAATAACAGATTGAATATATCAACTTAACAGATATAGCAGATAACAGCTTTTCGCAGATTAGACGACTTAACGGATTCAGCAGATTAAGTAATTTAGCAGATTTAGCATATATTAGGCATTTTCAGCAGACTCAGCAGATGACAGATTTGGCAGATGAACAGATCTAGCAGACTAGGCAGTAGAGTAGAACTAGCAGATTAAGAAATATAACAGAACTAGTAGATTAGGCAATATAACAGAACTAGCAGATTAGGCAAATATAGCAGAACTAGCAAATTAGGCAAATATAACAGATTTAATCATTCCTTAAAGTTTCACAAACATATCTTGCCTAATTATAAATTTGGCCTAAGTTTGCATGCCTAAATAGTTGTCATGATTCACACTATGATCATATACCCCACGTTTGCATTGAATTTACATGTCACAGATTATGGTCATAATTTACATGTCCGAATTTAGTTCAACTTGCCTAGTACAAAAGATTCACATATAAATTATACCAAATATAGCCATCGATTTCAAGGCATGTCATATATTCAAAAAAATCTCCTACTTAGGTGTTATTCACATTTGATAGTTATCAAATCTTAATATAGATCTTCACACCTAATTCATATTCTCTTTCAAATCATGAATTGTTATATAAACAATATGCCCAACAATCTATTTATAACAGATCTTAATTCAAAATATGTGTTATGTCAAATGCCTCAAGTCACATGTTAACATACCATGGTTCCTCTTCTTCCAATTCACAGAATATGCATAGATCTAATTCTAGTTTACAACCTATGTCCTTTTTCTTAAATCAGTCACAGATTAGCCATGTCCAATTATGCCACATTCATTATTTGTCCCAAATATTTTAGCGTTCGTGCGTTAATCTCTTAGGAGATTGGCGCAGGCTCGTAGTAGCCTGGCTATAGAATAGAAAGAAGAAAGAGATACAGAATAAGATAGGTCTAAACAGAACAGAACAGATATAACCTCATATTCAGATTTACAATTCATTTCACAATCAGAATTAACGTTTATATCGGAAAATAACTGTACTTGCCTTGGTTGGATTAAAGAAAGAACTTTAATTGTTGTAGAATCGTTGCAGAAGCTTTAATCTCTAGTTTGAATTGAGTTGCTTAGGTTGATGTTGATTAGCTTCTAGTTTTGATTCCAGTAGAGTAGCGACGCCATTTTTATTTTTATATAGAACAGAGGCAGAGCAGAAGCAGAACAGAATTGTGTGTAGAGAAGGCTAGGTTTGGGGGTGTTTAAATAGGTTTAGGCAGATGAATCTGGACAGAAATCGGACTGGAAACATCAGAACGAACACTGGCCCAAAAATGGGCTCGGGGACCAGGTCAACTGCCCAATCGACCTGCTCTGGAGGGTCGACTGCCCAGTCGACTCCCCAGTCGACCTGGGTCTGGGCGGGAAATTTCCCGCCAAGTCTGTTCTGCGTTTGAAATTCGAATTTTGAATTCGAATTCGAGCTGTTTTGAACTCTGAATATTTCTGAAACTTTGGAGGGCCATAAGTTGGTCATACGGACTCCGATTCTCACAAACTCGGACTCGTTTTCAAGCAGAATTTCGAGATGAACGCAATGGCGCAATCCATTTTCCCTGATTCTTATTTTATATTTTAATTACACTTAGATTTGTAGTTCTTAAATTCACAAAAAATACGGGGTGTTACATTCTCCCCTCCTTAAAGGATTTCGTCCCCGAAATCTTCAAGTTAAGAAGAATGTGTCCTACCATCCAATCACTCATCTACTCAACCATCATCCACAAGCACCCATTGTCCTTAGAAATTTCTAATGTTGTATGAACATATGCAAAAATGTGTGTATATGTTTCTTATCTAATGCAAAGATCAGGCGGTCTACTGATTCAGTTGACCTCCTTAATGCGAATTATGTCAGTGCCATGAGTCCAACATGTATGCAATTTTCCTATTTGATACATATCATTTCTATATGAGTGCACAACCGTTCATTCATATGCAACATCCATGTGCTGATTCAACCATTTTGCATCCATAGAAATTTAAAATGCTCACACATCCATATGCAGTATGAGAGTGTTTTCGAGCCGATCTAGTGCCTAGTGTGTGTATATGCATCCACGAGCAACCACTAGCAACCACTTGCATCCACTTGCAACCATCAAACATAACATGTCTCAAACACATGTTTACACCCATTAGTTTCTACCTAAAGTTCAAAGATTCGATCGATAGGATACAGTCGAATGATGGAAGCGAGTACATATAAAACAAAAACTTGGTTCCCATTAGACATGGGTCCTAAGTATCGGCCCCGAAGACCGAAACCAACATCAGATTGACACCCAGAGGCTTACCCTCTTTAGATAATGTCAAAACTGGAAATATTAACCTTATCAGAAATATTCAGATATTTACAGATTACTGGTATAGATCAGATTACCGAATGATTCTTAGGAAACTAAGCATGATAAATCCCAGAATGTATGCGTCCTACTTGACGCCTAACACGAATATCTCTCAAACCCCAATCACAAACAGATGAGTCATAACCCTTATGGATTTGGGTCTACAGCGGAATCAGAAACAATACTAGTATTAAAGTGCAGAGTATCGATTACAGAATCAAAATGCCAGAATCAGAAAGAATTTTAACTCAACAAACAGATAAGAAAATTAAACTTTCTACTTAAATTTTCTTATTTCTACCCTATCTACCAGTCCCTTGAGCATTCGCCTGTCCTCCAGAAGTGGGTTCTGCCCTCTGCCCTTGCCCTCGTTTCTTCGGGCAGTCCCTAGTGAAGTGTCCCATCTCACCACAGTTGAAGCAAGTGCCCTTCCTTTTTCTGCAATCCTTGTTCAGATGAGTCGAGCTTCCACAAGTAAAGCACTTTTTCCCCTTCTTATCTTCAGACTTCTCATCCTTCTTTTGTGTTTCCTTTTTGGGCCATGCTTTCTTATTTTGTGGTTCTTCCTTCTTTGTCTCTTTCGGGCCCTTGTCTTCCTCGTGCAGTAGTGCCATGTCCACCAATTTCTCGTAAGTCGCTCCCATTGGTCATGGCTGGGCTGTGCAGTGGCTCGTTCAATCCTTTAACAAAGCGGAGAGCCTTTTTATGCTGAGTGTTGACTAAATCCAGTCCAAACCTAGCCAGTTGATTGAACTAGTTGACGTATTCCTTGACCGTCATACTTCCTTGCTTAAGAGATAAGAACTTTTCCAGTTGTAAACTTCGTTCAGCTTGCGAGAGGAATTTTGTCTCAAACCTTGTTCTGAAATCCATCCATGTTTCAACTGGCCTCTCGGCGTTAGTGACTTCCCACCAATAGGAATCTTCGTCTTTGAGCAGCCATACCGCCAACTGTACCTTCTGCCTATCGTCCACCTCGAAGATAACGAATAGATCCTCAGTTTCTTTGAGCCAGTTCCTCGCTTCTACGAATGATTCAGTTCCCTTGAAATCCTTTCCACCCATGGCCCTAAAATCTCTACAGATCTTTGAGAAAGCAATTGCACGAGGAGGGGGCGGAGGAGGGGGATCATTTGTTGGACCTGCGGCGGCGGTCCTAGCCTCAAGATATTGACGAAACCAACCGGGTACATGAACACCCTCTGGTATCTCAGATGCTTCAGACATGCTGAAACGAAAAAGTAAAGATTCACTTACAAAAAGGACTGAAGGAAAGGTATATGGCTCTTGAGGATTATGTTTTTCAAAATAAGCTTTATTTTTGAAAATACTTCCTTTCAAAACCTTTTTGAAAATAGTTTTCAAAAACTTTACCCAATCTGGTAACCTTCGGCTCTGATACCAAGTGTAACACCCCACCTCCGTTAAGGTCACTCACAAAGGGAATGCCTTAACTTTGGTGGAGCATTTTAGTAAATAGAACAGAAACTTACAAGACAGATAAAACAGTACTTGAAAATTTTATAACTTTATTACAATAGAAACCGAAATAAGCTTGGTTACATCCTTTCAAATCACAATATCAGAATTCAAGTACAAAATATCAGTCTTCTACAAAAGCCTTCAGAATGCATAGTTTAAAATCATAATCCCCACAGAAGAAGACAAGCCATACTTTAAGCACTTCAAGCGGAAGGAATCTGGATCAAGCTAGAGTACTCCCTTCTACAAAACCTGGGGGGAAAACGGAAGAAAGGAGGCAAAACAACAAGGGTCAGACAAAAAGTCTGGCAAGTCCAGTGATTTTCAGTTATGAACAGATAATAATAACATGACATGAAAATAAAACTGGATGAGAGATAACAGCAACAGGTGTAGCGGATATTACAGAAGAACAGAATGACATAAGCTATTTCTTTACACTTCTCTGCACTAATACTAGTATAACAGAATTAGGTGTCACCCTAATGTCTAAACTGAAACAGAAACGGGTACAGAATAATTCCCACAGAAGAGAGTGCTAGTAATGGGCCTTTACCACCCGAACAGAAACAGACAGAAGCAGAAACAGATTAATCCCTACGGAAACAGAATGTAGAATTAGGTGTACACTAGTAATGGGCCTTTACCACCCCAACAGATGGTACCACGCAGAAACAGACAGGTGTTACCACCCAACAGAAACAGACGGTACCAACAGAAACAGACAGAACTAAGTGTACCCTAAAACCCTACCCCAAGCGGTCGGCTCCCTAATACATAAATACCCTGTGTCGGCCCCACAGTAGGGTGTATCACTCCCTAAAGTGACAACCAATTGGCACAGACCTATTTACAGATGTCACTGCGTCTTACATCCTCAGAGGCAGACCGGGATCCATGCACGCACATGACCCGGTTGGAACGCACCATCAACACCCCTTGCCATTATCAGAATGAACCGCTTATAATTAGTTCAGTAAGCGTGCCCGGACCTTACCTACTGTTGGGTCAAAGTTTTGATACCAGAAAGGGTTACTGACTACTATGGGTCCCAAACAACAGATGACACAAGTATTTCCCCTCCTAACCTTGTGCCCCTAGACTAACAGATTTCAGATTAACTTGTTTACAAGTTTAGACATACAGAGTTCAGGTCAACTAGTTCACAGAGCAGACAAGTTTCAGACTAACGGATCAGATATACGGATTTAATAGATTTACAGATTTGTCTAACTTCGCAATTGGGCCTACAGATTCACGGAACAGATTAATTAAATTCATCAGTCTAGTGGGTTTAATCCTATCCTCCCAACACGTTTTAGACATCATAGTTATCTCAGATTTTTCATTAATTAAATATTAATGCCCAGACCTCTCACATTAGACTGACATTTTGCGGCTACTGGTTAGATCGGTTGGTTCCGGGCAGATTTCTGCCGCAAACTGAGTCTAACCTCGGGTTTCAAGCACGTTATGACTAACTTCTCACATTAGAACCTATTGTTTGCGGCCACTGGATGTACCGGGCGGTTCCGGGCAGAATTTCGCCGCAAACTCATTCTAACCTCGAGTCAGCCATGTTTATCTTTGCGGTCAATTAATTAATAAGTTTCCATTTATGCCCACGCCTAATATACATGTCAATTATTCATAGCTAATTCAGATTATGTCAATAACAGACTGAATATATCAACTTAACAGATATAGTAGATAACAGATTTTCGCAGATTTGGCGACTTAACGGATTCAGCAGATTAAGTAATTTAGCAGATTTAGTATATAACAGGCATTTTCAGCAGACTCAGCAGATGACAGATTTGGCAGATGAACAGATCTAGCAGACTAGGCAGTACAGCAGAACTAGCAGATTAAGCAATATAACAGAACTAGCAGATTAGGCAATATAACAGAACTAGCAGATTAGGCAAATATAGCAGAACTAGCAAATTAGGCAAATATAACAGATTTAATCATTCCTTAAAGTTTCACAAACATATCTTGCCTAATTATAAATTTGGCCTAAGTTTGCATGCCTAAATAGTTGTCATGATTCACACTATGATCATATACCCCACGTTTGCATTGAATTTGAATGTCACAGATTATGGTCATAATTTACATGTCCGAATTTAGTTCAACTTGCCTAGTACAAAAGATTCACATATAAATTATACCAAATATAGCCATCGATTTCAAGGCATGTCATATATTCAAAAAAATCTCCTACTTAGGTGTTATTCACATTTGATAGTTATCAAATCTTAATATTGATCTTCACACCTAAGTCATATTCTCTTTCAAATCATGAATTGTTATATAAACAATATGCCCAACAATCTAGTTATAACAGATCTTAATTCAAAATATGTGTTTTGTCAAATGTCTCACGTCACATGTTAACATACCATGGTTCCTCTTCTTCCAATTCACAGAATATGCATAGATCTAAATTTAGTTTACAACCTATGTCCTTTTTCTTAAATAAGCCACAGATTAGCCATGTCCAATTATGCCACATTCATTATTTGTCCCAAACATTTTAGCGTTCGTGCGTTAATCTCTTAGGAGATTGGCGCAGGCTCGTAGTAGCCTGGCTATAGAATAGAAAGAAGAAAGAGATACAGAATAAGATAGGTCTAAACAGAACAGAATAGATATAACCTCAGATTCAGATTTACAATTCATGTCACAATCAGAATTAACGTTTATATCGGAAAATAACTGTACTTGCCTTTGTTGGATTAAAGAAAGAACTTTAATTGTTGTAGAATCGTTGCAGAAGCTTTAATCTCTAATTTGAATTGAGTTGCTTAGGTTGATGTTGATTAGCTTCTAGTTTTGATTCCAGCAGAGTAGTGACGCCATTTTTATTTTTATATAGAACAGAGGCAGAGCAGAAGCAGAACAGAATTGTGTGTAGAGAAGGCTAGGTTTGGGGCTGTTTAAATAGGTTTAGGCAGATGAATCTGGACAGAAATCGGACTGGAAACATCAGAACGAACACTGGCCCAAAAATGGGCTCGGGGACCAGGTCGACACCCAGGTCGACTGCCCAGTCGACCTGGTCTGGGGGTTCGACTGCCCAGTCGACTCCCCAGTCGACCTGGGTCTGGGAGGGAAATTTCCCGCCAAGTCTGTTCTGCGTTTGAAATTCAAATTTTGAATTCGAATTCGAGCTGTTTTGAACTCTGAATATTTCTGAAACTTTGGAGGGCCATAACTTGGTCATACGGACTCCGATTCTCACAAACTCGGACTCGTTTTCAAGAAGAATTTCGAGACGAACGCAATGGCGCAACCCGTTTTCCCTGATTCTTATTTTATATTTTAATTACACTCAGATTTGTAGTTCTTAAATTCACAGAAAATACGGGGTGTTACATTTTTTTTGTTCTTATGTTTGTCCCTTACATTCATGAATTCATGCAATCACGTTTCCAACAAGCCATGCACTGCTTTATTTTATTCTTCCCAATTTCTTTTTTTTTTCTTTTCTTATTCATGCATGTCCATGTATTACCATGGTTTGCAAGCAACATTAAATCTTTCCATGCGTCGGTTTGCATTTAAGGTTTAAAAAAATGTGAAACGTTTTTGTCTAAAGTGTTGTCTGTTCCAATGCCTCGATTTTGAAACCGCGTCTCCCATCTTTATTTCGTGGCTTGAGAACAGCCCAACTCCTAATTGAATGATTTTTTATTGAACACTTCCTTAGTAGTGGCTTAAGATCCGTTCGTTACCAACATTACATTATAATATATATATTATAAAAAAAAAGGCTGCACCCTTAAAACAACAGCCTCCCACTTTTTAAACAATTTCCTCTTCCTGCATCATTATAAACCCTTTCGCCATGTCTCTCTTCTCCAATTGGCATACTGTTTCCACTCCTTCCTATCACTCAATCCTCCCATACACTCTTCAACTGCAGCGCCCTTTATTTCCATCGACCTCCCCGATTCGCTTCGCTTCACCTCACCCGTCCTGAACCAGCTTTCCCCTCTCTGTCGACGACCCATGTAACGACCCGGATTTTGCCCGACCCCAATCGATCGCAAATAAAATTCAACCATATATGAGATTTCAATGCGGATCTAGCATAACATGACCAACAACCATACCACAAGCAATCATCAACAATTCATCAATCACAGAACATTTCAGATCTGAATTTACATCGTTATACAATTATTTTTAACGCAAGAAAAATAATTTATAATTAATTAAATAATAAAATTCAGAATTCTCGCTTTGATTTGGCTGAAAATTCAACTGTCTCGGATTCAGCTCTGGTCTGCGCATTGCGAAGATCTCTGAAAGACGAGTCCAAAGCAACTTACGGTTCGTCAAACGGCCCTCGTATGAAAGAGTTATCGAATTTTAAAGATTGGATAATTTAAATATTAAATAAATAAATAACATAAAATAAATACCCTTCTTCCTCCTCGTTTACACGTTACAGCCGCACCCAATTTCATCCTCCAACCCTCCCTTGCACACGCACCACCGGCCACCTTGGCGCCGATCGAACACCGCCACTCCGAAGCCCGAACCACGAGCCACCACTGCCCAGAGACCCACCAAGCTCGGCCCCCTCCTTGCCTCGAAATCCGAACCCGAACGCGCCGCCTTCCTCACCAGAATTCGCGAAATCCGTGCACTGAAACCCGATCTTAACCGTATAGATTCGAAGCTCTCTGAATTCTCTTCGATTTGATATATAATTTGTTGATTTTTACTGAACGGATTGAGAGAAATTAACGTTTGAAATTCGGAGCTTTCTGGCCATTGTTTTGAATAGGCGGCGGCTGAGAGAATTAGGGTTTCTTTTTTTTATTAAATTCATTGAAAAACGTGTTATAAAGGCGGATTTCTGGACTGTCTCCGAATTGGGCTTGCTTACTATCGGTCTTAATGTTTTGAGACCTTCTGAACGCAATGGGACGGGTCTCGGGGTCCAATTCCGAAATCTGTAGAATATTTATTTAAAATTCCATTAAAAATTAATTAATTAATTATTGACCGTACATTTAAATATGCCGGGGCCACATACGACCTCAGAAAATTCCAGAAAAATTATTTTTAGCTTTCTTATGACGATACAGTTCTAACAAGACTAATTTCGTCGAATTCTGAGACTGTTTGAAAAATGGCTATTTTCAATTCGTTTATATTTAATTGAAAAAGTCAAACCACATTTTCTTTCGCCACGCTCACATATTAATTCGAAAAATTCTGAAAATTGAAACCTAACTATAATTTGACATTCTGTTTCCAACAAAACTGGTTTCATCGAAAACGGAGGTCGTTTGAAAATTGACTATTTTCAAGGGCTATATATTTAATATTAAAAATACATTTTTAAACAAATAAATTCTGAAACTCAAAATATATAAGTATTTATACTTTTCAAATGCAGAAACATCATTCCAAACTCAATGGAAGTGGTTTCGAGTCGAAAGTCCTTCATATGGGAAAAGTAGCCCTTTGGGCCATATATATATTATATATATAAATTCTACAACGACCTTTCTAAATATTGAATTGGCCATAACTTTTGATTTCCACTATGAAATTTCAATTTTTCAGGTTCATTAGAAAGATATGATTAAACGGATTTAAATATTTCTGGTTTCACTCAATTCTGATTTATTTTGAGTCCTGTATATTCAATTAAAGTTTAAAATTAAAATTTTAAAATTACCGCGCCATTTCTAACTCCATTTATATTTAAATTAAACTTATCCATTTTAACTTCGATTAAAATAAATTCTAGCCATTATTATTAACATAAATTATATCATATCCTCAAAATTCATTAAAATTTTCTAAAATAAAAATTTTAAATTGTTCAGAATTTGCGGGTTGTTACAAGCCAACCCTAGTTTTGCCCATGTCCGTCCGCAGCCGAGCTGCGCCCACCAACCATTCAGTTGTCGTTCCCTCCGCCCTGCTCTGAAGTCTGCACATCTGACAGCCTACGCCTTGCCCTGTCAGCTTTCTTCCGCCTCCTGCCGAAATCGACGAACCCCAAACCCCTCCCAAAGCCCGGCTGAAGCCACCCTCTCCCAGTCGAGCTCCGCTCGTCTGCTGCAGTGTCGCGTTCGCCTCCATTCGAGGCCGATGCCATCATCCCTTCGCCATTTCCATCGCATTGCCTCTCCCGAACCAAAGTCGAACCCCTCTGTCCACTGACCTCACCGCCAGTCCCACGTTGCCTTATTTTACTTCCCTCCAAATCCGGTTTGCATGTGTATGATATTGTGTGTGCGGTGTGCATGTGAAGTTGTGTTGGTGTAGAGGGTTGTGCGTGCTTGCATGTGATATTTGGGTATGTTTATCTTCTTTTTTTGTGTGTGTGTGTTGAGTTGGGTGTGTTTATATAATTTATATTTCGGTTTTGTCATGTGTGGTATGTGTTTAGCGTTGTGTTAATTTTAAAATATACACATATGTTGTAGTTACTATGTGTGTTTATTTATATATAAATATATAATATTTTGAAAAGTGGATTTGTTGCATGTGATTTTGTATTAAGTTTGGTGTTGAGTTCCCGAAACCCGTCCCAAACCCAATAACCGTGTCAATCCTTTGAAAATTCCCTAATCCCCTCTTAAGAAAATAAAATATATCTCGAGCAGTTTTACAGATTGAAATCCATTCTGATTCGTGCTTGGATGTCGTCATCTTATTCAGTGTCCATCCGTTTGTCATCTCATCTTCTGTGCCACGAAAGGTGAGTTTATCTCACACCCGACTCACATTTATTTCATGATGTTAGATCAACTATTTGAATTGTTATGAAATGTGTAGGACTGCTAGTAGAAATTGTTGTTTAATATGTACACTTTCATATATGACACGATATTTATATGACACGTAGGTGCACTAATTTTATATACTGTGATTGTTGTTTGTGATTGTCGATACCCTAGTTTAGGAAAAATCACTAAGGGTAGAAATGATACATACCCGAATGGACAGTAGAATAAGGAAAAATCGTTACGGGTTGAAATGATAAACCTGAACGATTTTTACTGAATTTAGGATCACGGGTTGAAATGATAGACCCGTAGAAATTTTATAAATTGCAGATTGAAATGATAAATATCTGTATCACTTGACCATAGGGTAGTAAACTTTATACGGACACCGTTGGTCGTGTTTTTATTTTTTTGAAATAAAAATAATTTGGAATTTGAATTTGACTTAAGATTTTATATATATATATATATATTGAAGATTTTATATTTATATTTTGTAAATTTTTAATTATATGTTTTAAAATGATTTTATGAGTAAATAAAAATTTAAATGTGTATTTAACATTTTACTTATAATTTATTTATTTTAAACCATATAATTTATTCAAGTATTTTAATTTAATTTTATTATAATAAATATTTCTTTAAATCTATTTTATATTATTTTAAACCTTATATATGTTTATAATATACTCCTAAGTAATTTTGAAATTTTATAAACTTATATTTATATACAAATCTATTTTCAAAATTTATTTTCTTATATATATATTATAAACTTTAATAATAAAGTCAAGATGGATAAGTTAGATTTCGCGACTTAAAATTTGAAGTTTGAAGATATAAATTTATATAACGATATTTGAATAACGAATGAACTTATATTGAGTTATGGATTTGAATTGGTACGAACCTTTAGTAGAGATGAATTGAATTAGGTAAAAACGAAACGAATTTGAAATCGAATTGACTTGAACTTATATAAGATAATTTGAATTGTGAAATTGATTCTAAATTTGAATCTTTTGAATTTGAGAGAAATTGTATTTGAATTTATAATTGATATGGAATGAACATATTTTAATAACCGAATGTGAATTTGAATATATAGATTTTATATGGAATCGATTTTTTTTATAATCATATGATTTGAATTGGAATATTTATGAAATCATAAGAATGGTTTAAAATTTGTATGAATTGTTTAAATTGAAATATAGGGTTTTGGTTTAACTTTATAGTAATAGTATTTGAATTCAACGACTTGAGTTATAAATTTTGATATAATTCATTGCAATTGAAATAAAAGATTCAATTTGAATTATATAAAATGGAATTTGAACTTAAGTGATTGAAATTTTGAATCGACTTAAATGAATCCTCATAATGGTAAATCGGATTATGCGAATTGTTTGAATTTTTTTAAATAATGATTTCGAATTATATTACTTGAATTATAAACAAGATATGATTGATAAAATTGAAACGTATGTTTTGATTTGAATAGAATATGTTGAATTTGAGGTGAGATGTTGGATTTATGAATCGAATTTATCAGTTTTATAAAAAGTAAATTTTGAATCATTTGAATGGTTTCAAACTTGAACTTTTGCGAATATAAGCCGAACCAAAATTATAATCGAAGTTAAGTTGACATTGATTTAAACGGAAATTGAGATATTTAAGGTATAACTTAAATATAAGTCAATTTGGGATTTGAAAGTTGTTATGTGATTTTGTTGGAAACTTATATAAAATCGAAGTTAAATTGTATAGTATTTGCTTATACTATATTTTGAAATCTTTTCGATATGGCTTTAAATGGATTTGATTTGAGCGATTCTAGTGAGATGTTTTTTCCAAATTTGAATATAATCGAAGTTAGATATTTAAATTTGATTTCAAATTCAAATATGAGAATACGTATAACTACTCTATAAGATGATTTATAAAATAATGACCACATGTGAAAAATGTAAATGATTGGTTGTTAAAGAGACCGGGATCGGCTATTGTCATACTCTCTGCCAATACCGAAAACCACTTTAACAACTGTGTACACGGTGGAGTACTAGAATGAAGGGGATGATTTGGCGAACGACTCCATTTTATTTTATTTCATATTAATTACGAGACCCTGACTACCTTGAGTCAGCTTGATGTGGCTAAAACAGGAGCTATGCACGGATCAAGTGAGGTCATACCTCTTATCGAGCACACTTCTTCAATATTATTCTATTACTGTTGAGATTCGATTTGGGCCCTTTTGATTATGGGAGTGTGTATCGAGGTGGACGGTAGTAGCTACTATGCGTTACCACCAGTCCGGCTCTGCAAATGGTGAGTCCAACCTGCATTCCTTGCGTGCCTTGTCACATGCCTTATAAGAGCCTACTACGACTTTGTTTTGTACTGTTTTATATGGAGTGCCCTCTGATCAACCTCCAGTTTACGAAGGAATTACGGTACTGTATATACTATGGGAATATATAAACGGTGTAAGGGTAAACATGGTAATCCCGCTTACGCTATTTTGATATTTTACTTTATTGATAGACACTGTTGTATATAGCGTATTACACTATATAGTATTAGTCTGACGGATCCTTAGAGAATGGTGATCCCAAACATCCTCTAAGTTACTGATTGCATTTCATCGAACATTTCATTTAAGTTGATTTACTTCTATGAGAATGTTAGTCCTGATCCGAGTTGTTTTGTTTTGCATTATGGCTCGGGTCAGATCGAGTATATCAGTTTTCGAGATTCACCTTTGGAGTTTGGAGCTTATATTGGATTTTTGCTCACCTATATCTACATGTTGATCAGTTGTTCCAGTCATCCAGTTATTTCTGTCATTCTGTTTCAGATTGTTATCTGTTATTTATTGTATTAGACTTCCGTTGTATTATTCATGTAAACTCTGATGTAAAGCTTCATGAACTACTATTGTATTTTAAATTTTCCGCTATGAAATATTATATTGCTCTGTATCTGTGTCTGTTATCTGTGATCCTATGATTTATTCTATTTACCTCAGAAGCTAATGACAATCTGTTGTTTTGGACGATTCGAGTTGACATGTTTTGTCGATTCGGCACAGTCAAAATGGCGGGTCGTTACATTTGGTATCAGAGCTTTGGTTTTCAAAGCTTTAGCCTATGGGGTAAAAGCTCATTAGAGATAGGGTAGGGATACCCTAGAATGAGTGGAATCAGTTGCAGAATCCTTCTTGAGAGAGCGTATTTTTAAAGTAAAAATAGTTTTCAAAATGGTTTTAAAATGTTTTTAAATAAATATTTCGAATATAAAATTATGTTTAATATTTAAATCTTCTTCTGAGTTTCCTTTCCATTTGAATTTATCTTCCTTCGTAGATCCTCTTTGATTAGGTTCTTTTGTTCTTTCAGCTTTTACCTCGAATTCTATAATTTATACTTGTCCATTTCAAGGTAAGAAATAGAAGAAGAGTATAAGTCTTCTAGCCAGTCTGTCTTTATTAAATATTGGTTTGAAATTTATATTTTGAAAGATATTATTATATAAGATCTTCTTAATGTAATATTTAATTTGATATTTGTAAATAATTTGGTAATACCAATGGTTTGTAAAGATTTTATGTGTAATGTATTCATATGTTAACTTATAGAATTAATTAAGTGTTATAAGTTTAAATATTGATAACATGAATTTGAAAATATTTAGATATAGTATAGAATGATTTTGTTATATATTTAATTTAATAATAATATTGTTGTATATTTATTAAGAATTGTAGTTGAATTTTAATAAATAAATGAGTGGGGGAAAGATATAATTTTTCCCTACTTAAAATTTTAATGATTTGAAATATATTATTTATAATATATGATTTGAAATTTGATATATATATTCAGTGTAAATAAAGAAAAGATGTTTTGAGTATTTATTTGACGTTAAAATTGGCCTATCGAATACCTAGTGATTTGGGATATACGTCTGATCAACGTATATGTTAAATTCTATGTGTATTAGATAGATATAGTGTCACATTCTAGTCGCTTGAAAATGATTCTGGTGATGACCGCGGCATCATCGGTATCTATTTTCAGGTTTCGAAAGTGGGATAGATATATATTGCCAATCGAGACGTTGAGTGAATACTTAAAAATATTTTGAAATGTTTGAAAATATTTTAACTTCTGACTTATATATATATATATATATATATATGTATGTATTTCAAATTATATATATACGTATGTGAATAAATACAAACTTTTGGTTTATATATATTATATTATTTAATTACTATTTCACTGCCTCATTCCTTTTCGGGGATGAAAAGTTTTGAGTGGGGGAGAATGTAACAACCCATTATTTTTTTTAACGTTTTAAATTTCGATTTAAATCAATATTTTATTTTGAAAATATTCTATTGTTTCACATAACGGAAATTTGCAATTTGAAATCGTACAGTGAGATATAGCCGCTGTGAAAATTTCATCGGAAAATTTGAATGTTTGACGATCGTGCATTTTTCAGTGTAAAGCTGCACATAATAGTTCAAAATTTAACGATTTTAAAATCTCTTCGAATTTAGTTCGGACCAACATGAAAAATATTCTATTCATTGTCAGTAACCCAACGGCGTAATTCGTTTCGTGAGAATTGGACGTTTTGACCTCCGTTTAATTGTTTTCCTATCCGAATTTTACGTTTAAGGGGTCCGTAACGTGTTTTTGAACGGAGCATCCTGACACTGCAAATTGTATACTGTTGCGTCCGTCTCGTCGAGCTGATTAGCACAATATATTCATTTGTCAGTTTCGGTGCTTGGTTCGCGCTGAAATTGTGAAAATGCTTGCACGGTTCATTTTTGAAACAGAGCCATTTGAGTTCAACGTGTCCCTATTCGGATCCTGCATAATTTTCTAACCATTTTGGATCTGCAAACCACATTCTTTTATTTCATTAAACTACAAATTTTGTTTTGTTCTTGCAAGGCATGTAGTGTTCATTTTTGTTCCAAGCATGCATCCTATTTTCAATGCATGACGCATGAACTTTGGACTTTCTTTGCATGCGTTCATTTTTCCTAAACCACCCAAATATTATTATTTCTAATGAAGTGGGCCATTTTTGAGTTTTGTACATAACATGCACTTTCAATTTAGATTTGCAAAACCATGTATTACTTACCATTTTTGTTCCAAAATCCATGCGTTACTTACTTTCTATTCATTTCTCAGCCAAGCCTTGCATTTTATTTTTTATTTTTTGTCATTCTTATGTTTGTCCCTTACATTCATGAATTCATGCAATCACGTTTCCAGCAAGCCATGCACTGCTTCATTTTATTCTTCCCAATTTCTTTTTATTCCTTCTTTTCTTATTCATGCATGTCCATGTATTACCATGGTTTGCAAGCAACATTAAATCTTTCCATGCGTCGGTTTGCATTTAAGGTTTAAAAAAATGTGAAACGTTTTTGTCTAAAGTGTTGTCCGTTCCAATGCCTCGATTTTGAAACCGCGTCTCCCATCTTTATTTCGTGGCTTGAGAACCGCTCCAACTCCCAATTGAATGCTTCTTTATTGAACGCTTCCTTAGTAATGGCTTAAGATCCGTTCGTTACCAACATTACATTATAGTATATATATCTAAAAAAAAGGCTGCACCTTTAAAACAACAGCCTCCCACTTTTTAAACAATTTCCTCTTCCTGCACCATTATAAACCCTTTCGCCATGTCTCTCTTCTCCCAATGGCATATTGTTTCCACTCCTTCCTATCAACCAATCCTCCCATACACCCTTCAATTGCAGCGCCCTTTATTTCCATCGACCTCCTCGATTCGCTTCGCTTCACCTCACCCGCCCTGAACCAGCTTTCCCCTCTTTACCGACGAGCCAACCCCTCATTTTGCCCATGTCCGTCCGCAGCCGAGCTCCACCCACCAACCATTCAGTTGCCGTTCCCTCCGCCCTGCTCTGAATTCTGCACATCTAAAAGCCTATGCCTCGCCCTGTCGGCTTTCTTCCGCCTCCTACCGAACTCGACGAACCCCAAACCCCTCCCAATGCCCGTCTAAAGCCACCCTCTCCCAGTCGAGCTCCGCTCGTCTGCTGCAGTGTCGAGTTCGCCTCCATTCGAGGCCGATGCCATCATCCCTTCGCTATTTCCGTCGCATTGCCTCTCCCGAACCAAAGTCGAACCCCTCCGTCCACTGACCTCACCGCCAGTCCCACGTTGCCTTATTTTACTTCCCTCCTAGTCTGGTTTGCATGTGTATGATGTTGTGTGTGCGGTGTGCATGTGAAGCTGTGTTGGTGTAGAGGGTTGTGCGTGCTTGCATGTGATATTTGGGTATGTTTATCTTCTTTTTTTGTGTGTGCGTTGAGTTGGGTGTGTTTATATAATTTATATTTCGGTTTTGTCATGTGTGGTATGTGTTTAGCGTTGTGTTAATTTTAAAATATACACATATGTTGTAGTTACTATGTGTATTTATTTATATATAAATATATAATATTTTGAAAAGAGGATTTGTTCATGTGATTTTGTTTTAAGTTTAGTGTTGAGTTCCGAAACCTGTCCCAAACCCAATAACCGTGTCAATCCTTTGAAAATTCCCTAATCCTCTCTTAAGAAAATAAAATATATCTCGAGCAGTTATACATATTGAAATCCATTCTGATTCGTGCTTGGATGTCGTCATCTCATTCAATGTCCATCCGTTTTTCGTCTCATCTTCTATGCCACGAAAGGTGAGCATATCTCACACCCGACTCACATTTATTTCATGATGTTAGATCAACTATTTGAATTGTTATGAAATGTGTTGGACTGCTAGTAGAAATTGTTGTTTAATATGTACACTTTCATATGTGACACGATATTTATATGACACGTAGGTGCACTGATTTTATATACTGTGATTGTTGTTTGTGATTGTTGATACCCTAGTTTAGGAAAAATCACTAAGGGTTGAAATGATACATACCCGAATGGACAGTAGAATAAGGAAAAATCGTTACGGGTTGAAATGATAAACCTGAACGATTTTTACTGAATTTGGGATCGCAGGTTGAAATGATAGACCCGTAGAAATTTTATAAATTGCGGATTGAAATGATAAATATCTGTATCACTTGACCATAGGGTAGTAAACTATATACGGAAACCCCTGGTCGTGTTTTTTTTTTGAAATAAAAATAATTTGGAATTTGAATTTGACTTAAGATTTTTTTATATATATATATATATATTAAAGATTTTATATTTATATTTTGTAAAATTTTAATTGTATGTTTCAAAATGATTTTATGAGTAAATAAAAATTTAAATGTGTATTTAACATTTTACTTATAATTTATTTATTTTAAACCATATAATTTATTCAAGTATTTTAATTTTATTTTATTATAATAAATATTTCTTTAAATCTATTTTATATTATTTTAAACCTTATATATGTTTATAATCTATTCCTAAGTAATTTTGAAATTTTATAAACTTATATATATATATATATATACATATCTATTTTCAAAATTTATTTTCTTATATATATATATTATAAAATTTAATAATAAAGTCAAGATGGATAAGTTAGATTTCGCAATCTAAATTTGAAGTTTGAAGATATAAATTTATATAACGATATTTGAATAACGAATGAACTTATATTGAGTTATGGATTCGAATTGGTACGAACATTTAGTAGAGATGAATTGAATTAGGTAAAAACGAAATGAATTTGAATTCGAATTGACTTGAACTTATATAAGATAATTTGAATTGTGAAATTGATTCTAAATTTGAATCTTTTGAATTTAAGAGAAATTGTATTTGAATTTATAATTGATATGGAATGAACATATTTTAATAACCGAATGTGAATTTGAATATATAGATTTTATATGGAATCGATTTTTTTTTATAATCGTATGATTTGAATTGGAATATTTATGAAATCGTAAGAATGGTTTAAAATTTGTATGAATTGTTTAAATTGAAATATAGGGTTTTGGTTTAACTTTATAGTAATAGAATTTGAATTCAACGACTTGAGTTATAAATTTTGATATAATTCATTGCAATTGAAATAAAAGATTCAATTTGAATTATATAAAATGGAATTTGAACTTAAGTGATTGAAATTTTGAATCGACTTAAATGAATCCTCATAATGGTAAATCGGATTATGCAAATTGTTTGAATTTTTTTAAATAACGATTTCGAATTATATTACTTGAATTATAAACAAGATATGATTGGTAAAATTGAAACGTATGTTTTGATTTGAATAGAATATGTTGAATTTGAGGTGAGATGTTGGATTTGTGAATCGAGTTAATCAGTTTTATAAAAAGTAAATTTTGAATCATTTGAATGGTTTCAAACTTGAATTTTTGCGAATATAAGCCGAACCAAAATTATAATCGAAGTTCAGGTTTTGACATCGATTTAAACGGAAATTGAGATATTTAAGGTATAACTTAAATATAAGTCAATTTGGGAATTGAAAGTTGTTATGCGATTTTGTTGGAAACTTATATAAAATCGAAGTTAAATTGTATAGTATTTGCTTATACTATATTTTGAAATCTTTTCGATATGGTTTTAAATGGATTTGATTTGAGCGATTCTAGTGAGATGTTTTTTTTCCAAATTTGAATATAATCGAAGTTAGATATTTAAATTTGATTTCAAATTCAAATATGAGAATTCTTGTAAACTACTCTATAAGATGATTTATAAAATAATGACCACGGTGTGAAAAATGTAAATGATTGGTTGTTAAAGAGACCGGGATCGGCTATTGTCATACTCTCTGCCAATACCGAAAACCACTTTATCAACTGTGTACGTGATGGAGTTCTAGAATGAAGGGATGATTTGGCGAACGACTCCATTTTATTTTATTTCATATTAATTACGAGACCCTGACTACCTTGAGTCAGCTTGATGTGGCTAAAACAGGAGCTATGCACGGACCAAGTGAGGTCATACCTCTTATCGAGCACACTTCTTCGATATTATTCTATTACTGTTGAGATTCGATTTGGGCCCTTTTGATTATGGGAGTGTGTATCGAGGTGGGCGGTAGTAGCTACTATGCGTTATCACCAGTCCGGCTCTGCAAATGGTGAGTGCACCCTGGCATTCCTTGCGTGCCTTGTCACATGCCTTATAAGAGCCTACTACGACTTTGTTTTGTACTGTTTTATATGGAGTGCCCTCTGATCAACCTTCAGTTTACGGAGGACTTACGGTAATGTATATACTATGGGAATATATAAACAGTGTAAGGGTAATCATGGTAATCCCGCTTACGCTATTTTGATATTTTACTTTATTGATAGACACAATTGTATATAGCGTATTATACTATATAGTATTAGTTTGACGGATCCTTAGAGAATGGTGATCCCAAACATCCTCTAAGTTACTGATTGTATTTCATCGAACATTTCATTTAAGTTGATTTACTTTTATGAGAATGTTAGTCCTAATCCGAGTTGTTTTGTTTTGCATTATGGCTCGGGTCAGATCGAGTATATCAGTTTTTGAGATTCACCTTTGGAGTTTGGAGCTTATATTGGATTTTTGCTCACCAATATCTACATGTTGATCAGTTGTTCCAGTCATCCAGTTATTTCTGTCATTCTTTTTCAGATTGTTATCTGTTATTTATTGTATTAGACTTCCGCTGTATTATTTATGTAAAATCTGATGTAAAGCTTCATGAACTACTATTGTATTTTAAATTTTCCGTTGTGAGATATTATATTGCTCTGTATCTGTGTCTGTTATCTGTGATCCTGTGATTTATTCTATTTACCTCGGAAGCTAATCACAATTTGTTGTTTTGGATGATTCGAGTCGACATGTTTTGTCGATTCAGCACGGTCAAAATGGCGGGTCGTTACATGACAATACACCCTACTGGGAGCGATCCATATAGGCTTGCGACCTACCCGATTTTATACTATTTCCCGACTGAAGAGGCTTGAGGTTTAAATCTTCTTTTTAGAACATCAGGTCACCATTCACATTGAATGCCACATCATCAGATCCATCAAATCACTAATTCATGTCCACAAATATACTCTGGGTGTTATGCTAAAAGAAGTTTCCTTCTCTACCACCATACTTGGTATATTTGTAAAAATCTACGTACATGACTCTTAAGAAATACCATGTCAGACATTCGTCCGCACAAGTCATCCAAGAAGAGGATGAACCGAAGGCGCCCTCCTACCACATCCTAGGAATCACCCTATGGATCAATAGCGAGTAGTCCATGCAATCCATAGATTTCAATCACAACAGAATTACTGTCAAAATATCTCTGGGGATCCGGTAGAGAATTCAACAAGCAGTTCTTCCGCTCATGAAGATATACGGCCTTCAATTTCTCCGTCTTGATCAGCATCTGATATCTTCTTCGTTTATGTATTCATCGGTAAGGAATGGTTATCAAATATAAATTTGAACCGGGTCTTTCTGTACCAACACGTATTAGGTCAGATTTAGATAGTCGGTTATTTAATTATCAAAATAAACAACCATAAAAATAAAACAGTTCCATTGGTTTATTGCACTGCATCACTTGGCCATTTTACTACCCATTGATTGACCAAAATCTTTAAATCCTTTAAAACATTATATACAAGTCTTCATTCCAAAAATAGAACCTTTATAAACTTCTCAGAAGTATATCCCAAAACCCATTTCAGTTGTATCTCGATAGACCTCATCACTTATTTAATATAAGGAATTTAGATTACGTGTTATAACTTAACTCGCCAACCCACTTTAATTCGAATTTGGTTTTCGATTCGAATTCCATTTCATACCTTCATTGATTGATCCCTAACCGTAAATCAGTAAGAAAGTAATTTCCTAAATATCAATCCCGAAGGTCGAAACCAACATCAGATCAATATTCAGAAAATCATTTAACTCGACCAGTCTCCAGTTAGATTCCAATTCTTTACTTTCCTATCTTGGGTTTTAATCTCATTCATAAGCTATACTGAAGTTTATAACTTTAATATTTCATTCAATAGTTGAAATCGTTTACATCTCAAAACTTGGTTTCCAATAAGTTCATCAGTTCTTGGATTTATAAAATTCAATTAGATAAACTAATACGAATTCAATTTAAATTTTCATTTAAAATTAACGTATATAATTAATAACATAAAATTTCTTAGAAATATCATTTAACTATAAATAGGTCTGATATGTCCGCAAACCTCTATTAATACATTTTAAATCCAAAGATTTACCACTTTGATTATTATTAAATAAATAATAACCAAATATCAACATTTATTAAAATAAAATTGGTTTATTTCACCATTAACTACCTCAATTAACAAACTAATTTAAAAATCAATTTCAGTTAACGCGGTTGACTTGGTCAACTCTAAACATGATTAACTTGTTAACCAATCCAAATTAGTCCTTTCAATTTAAATTAATTAATAATATAATTAATTTAAATAATCTCATGTACTTCGATTATTATTAAATAAATAACAATCAACTTCAACATAATCCTCTTTTTATTTTTTCTTAAGAAAAAATAATCTCGATTATTAGTTACATTAATTCTGCTCACTTGCTTATCAATCTTATTAAATTAAGAATTTGCTTTTAAATTCATTTAATAATTGCTTAAGAACTTAAATAATAAATATAAATATTTTCTTACTTTTTATAATCTTCCATTAAAAATAATATATCCCAAATTTTATCTTAAATTGTAAAATAAATCCCATAACTTCATTTCTAACGATTTACCTAACGGTAAATCAATGTTTATAAAACAATGTCTTATTCAGACCATCTGCTATAAATTTTCCAACCAGTACTACCCATTGGTTAATAACACAACAAACGTTGAATTCAGATTCAACAACCAATCACCAAGTTAATAATCAATCATAACTGTTAAACATTTAATATAATGATCATGTGAAAATAAATGATAAATTTGAGGAATCCATTTGGATCCCTCCAACCTGTTTTCCCTGCATCCAAATAGGTTATCTCAAATAAAACAATCCATTCAATACGATAATTTATAATAAACATGAATAATTAATTTGATGAATAACAATCAACTAATAATAATAATTCAAGCATCAAATTTAATTTAATACGCTTATATTATTATTATAAACGTAATCAACAAGGTAAGTTACCTTGTTTGGAAATAATCGTTAAAAATAACAATGTCATTCATTTAAATTAAACGGTTTTAATTTAAATAATCGATATAAAAATATTTAACAAACATCTAATCAACCAACAATTAGCAAACATAGCATGCGAATAATAAACCCGAATTATAATATTTATAAGTGGGAGAACTGAGTGAGTTTAACTCACCTTGGTTTTGTTCGTTGTTAAAAGGAGCTGTCTTAATAAAATTAAAAAGGCGTTTAATTTTATTAAAATTTCCGGTAGCTTCCAGACCAGACCACCTTCATAACGTCGTGCTTGTTAACGCGATTCCAACGCTCTTTAGTTTGTTCGATTCTGATGACAATGTAAGAAGTTATTAACATTAATGTTAACATGATTTCAAATTAATATAATTAACCCTAAATAATATTTCTTTACGTTAGTTAACACAACCCTGAACGCATATTGTAATGTAAATATATCTATATCTATATATACCATGATAGTACCGCTTGCCTTTTGCTTTATGTTCTGCACCCAACTGCTCTTCAACTAATTTGAACACCACTGTTGCAATTCGAACCAACCTCCACCGTGTCTCACCACCCTATTTTCTTCTTTTCGTTTATATATATATATATATATATATATATATATATATATATATATATATATATATATAACTTACGGCCCAAAGCCTACGTACCCAAAACCCATGAAGCACAATTAGTTTCTCCTTCCCATATTTCATACCCACTTGCGTCTTCTTTTCTTTCCACTTCTCACTTTTTTTTTCTCTTGTTACTTCTTCTACCCACTTCTTACAACGTTTTCTTCCCTACCTCCGTATTTCCTCCCACCTACCTTTTGTTCCATTCCCCCTTCTTTCTGTTTCGAAACACTGTTCGAAGCTAACTCCTCCTCTCTTTTTTTCTAACTTCTGCATCGTTCAAATTAAATCACCAGCACGCTGCAGACCTCGACTTCACCAAGCTGCATGTCTTCAGCAACTTACTGCCGCAACCGCTAACCTTCGAACCAAGATCAGGTGTTGCCAAAACGATTGCCACCACGTCGCCTAACTATGATTCCAAAGCCACCTCGCCTAGCCACGCCCTTTGCCCGCAAGAACCCTATGAACTTCCTGGCCTAATTCCAGTAACCTCAGCACCCTAACTACCATCACAACCGTCCAATAGTAAGATCTCGTCGTACTGCTCCGTTTTGTAGTCGATAGTTTTCGAGAAAGGTCGGTGGATTAGAAAAGATCGGCTAGGGAAAGTTAGGAAATTTCTGAACGTCCATTTGTGAAGGAAATTTTCGGTCTGTAGGAATGTTGTCGAATTGTTTTTGGTGAGGAGGGTTGATTTTCTCCTGCGAATGAATAAGCTGTTGCATGTATATATAGGTGAAAGAATTGAAGATAAGAACAACGTTTATCTGCCTACATGATTTTTATTTCTTTAACCACTACTATTGGGTAGCTGATATGAGGTAGTTGTGCGCTGCTATTGTGGTTTCAAATGTCATAACTGTATATTGGTAGGATATGTCTGTGTTTCCATCACCATTTGGCAGTCACTTTTGGCATTGATGGGGTATGAAGATAGGTGTGCTGCTGTGTTCGTAGGTACTTGCAGAAGGTAGTGTAGAAGCCGACTACACATGCTGTAGGGTAGCTATGTTTTATTAGCTGCGTTGATTTAGATATTCATGTGCCTACATATATAAATTAGCTCTACTGTGTATAATAGGCTAGGGGAACGTTATGATGTGGGTAGTGTAGAAACGTTAGGGTAGACTGTACCAAAGCTGGGGTAGGCATGCTAACTTCACAATAAAGCATGTGGGAAGCTTTTATTAGCCTTGCGTAATTTTATACTTTCATATGATTTTACTTGGCATGTACTGAATGTGATTTTCATGTATTGAATACGCATGCATGCAGTTTGATTAGAATAGGTCTGTGATTGGAAAAGCTAGGCATGTGCATTGAATTTAACTTAACGGTGAAGCTTTAAATTTATTATATTTTAATATAGTTGTTTTAGATTTTTACTGCTATTTAACGTCGAAAGTTAAATATATGTATCGTCACACAATCTTCAAATGCCACAAAAATAGACACATTGCTATGTCTTGATGTTATGAATTCAAAAAAATTAATTGAAAATCGACTCCGTTTGCAAAATTTAGTTTTATTATTCATTAGTTCCCAATTTAAATATCGCACGCGCAAAGCAACTCTGATTAGCCCCAAACTGGAAAACTAGCAATAACTAGCCATACGTATTCCAATAAAATTCGTTTCGTCGAAAATAAATGTTGTTTGGAAAATAGTTATTCTTAAGGCCTATATAATATCGATATAATATAAATTTAATTCCAAACAATTAAATAAAATAATAATAATATATAATTATCGAATATATTCAAATAAAATATTATATCACTTCAAATTCAACCAATATGGATTTGCAACTCAACATTAATATTTCCGAGTTAAACGATATCCAAATATATAGAAATTCCTTATTAAATTATTAAATAAACGTTATCTTTATAAACGATTTCCATAGCGACTATTTTAAAAATTGAATTGAACATAACTTACAACATATACAATAAAATCTCAATTTTTCTGTTTTTTTAGGAAATTATAATCTAATAGATCCTAACGGTTCTTGTTTCACAGAGTTTCAACTTAAAATGAATTCTGTATTCAATTAAAGTTCGAAATTCAATATTACGAACTACCACGATTTCATGAGTTCGTTTATAATTAAATATAAACGTTCAATCGTCGTTTTGTAACGAACTCAATATTAAAATCCATTAATATTTCAAATATAATATTTAAAATAAATTTAAATATTTGAATTCAAATGACTGAAAAATCCGGATCGTTACATATCATATTCGACCCTTTTGAATTGCATGGCTTTTGTTGTAGTCATCTTGTAGTTATATTGTCACATGTACGTATTTTCATGGGGATTTTTATGTATGTATGTCTCTATGTGTGTATGTGTCTATATACACACACACGTACATACATATATATAGAGGTATATATGACCACTTATATGTAGTACTCTAAATTGTACCGATGCATTGATGTATATATCCATGTCTGTTGTTCTGCCATCTATGTTTTATTTATATTGTATTTAAATTTGAATAGATCTTGCAGTCATCGTAGTAGTATTGTATTAAATAAGAATCACGTATGTTGACCAATTGAAAAGAAAAACATCAACATATTTGACATTTGTTTAATACAAAATTACGGATCATCACTCCTAACCGGCCATATTCTCAGTAGTAATAGACAATATTACTTGCTAATACTCTTTGTTATTATATATCTCGGAAATTCAGAATGGAAGGTCATGGTAATGCAATCAAACTACTTTATGAGTAAAAGGTAAGCCATATACAGTTCCGACTGGTGGATCAATAGCACATTTTATAAATGACTCCCAAAACCACCAAAGCTAGCAGCATCGATATAACAAAGTGCAATATAGAAATGTTGCAGCAAATGCAAACCTTTCAGGCAAAAATTTCACAAAGGAGCAAATACCAAAATGTTGCATTTTCCTAACAATTTCTATATGAAACCTCCTTGTAGCCTTTGTTAAAAAACTAAGGTAATAAATACAACACTCAACCGAATACTGGATCTTCTTAAATTAACAATCCAGACACTAATATTCGTTCCAATTTTATAGGATGTTCCCAAAGGGACCAGACGCTTATATATCCGTGGAACTACAATCTTCTCTAAAAGCAAATATATCTCTCTTTTAACCATTTTTTTTCCTTCTTCTGATCAATGCTAGTAAACCTATTTCTTTATGTATGAAAGCTACAGCTTATCCTCCACACACTATCATCATATCGAAAAATATATGTAATGCTGTGCCAATTTATTTGTCCCGGATTTCTCTTTTGGGAAGCAGGTCAGGTCTCCAAAATCTGAAACTGAACCTCCTACCTGCAAGAAAAAATTATTGAGTTTACGCTGTTAATTTTGTACTTGAATAAATTATTGTTCCGGATTTCTCTTTTGAGAATGACTGACCATAGCTACATATAAGAAAGATGGTTAACTCTACTCAAATACATAAATTACGTGACATGTATTTTCAAAATTAGTTTTAGGACAAATTTTGTCCTTTTTTACAATATGAACAACTGTTTTCGTACCCATTAAATTAAAACCATAAGGTGTGTGTGTATATATATATATATATATATATATATATATATATATATATATATATAAGGATTAACCATTTTAATTATGGAATTCGCTACAAGCTTGAAACAGAATATAATAAAAAGAGACGATATTTCTATTTTATTTTCCTTTTTGATTTTCTTTCTCCAAATCAACCAAAGTAAGATAATGATTTCTGAAATGGATATCGATAGTTCATCTAAATTAAGAATCGGCATGAATTAGAAGATACGAAAATTTACCCGAACATAAACAGGTGAAATTGTTATGTTCAATTCTGGCTAGGAATTTTGATAAAAAAGAGACGAATGAAGAATGGATGTTATGGGAAGTGTGTAGGTAAAAGTTGGTGTATATTAATTTATCAAGGATTTTGGTGTGAGAATAAATATAACTTGGATTTCCAACATAATTTTCCTAGAAAGATAATGAATACACAAAGTTACCTCTAGAGTTTCTTGAGAAGAACTTAAGTACCTCGTCGATTAATATAACCTGCAATATAATAAAAATCATCAGCAAGTACTACGGTGAGTCCACCTTTATATGGTCCAAAGCATAAATAAATAACCTACAGTATAACATAAAATCACCAGCAAGTACTATAATGAGTCCATCTTTATATGGTCCAAAGCATAAATAAATGATATAAAATAAAATAGATAAACTTTATACAAACATGCAATTCCACTTTGGTAAGTAAATGACAATGACAAGCTAATAATGGCATGAGAAAGAAATACATACGGGAAAAGATAACAACAAGACAACTCTCCAATCAGCCCATGTTAACGGAGACACCTGAAGAAATAACGATTTAAGCAATTTATCAAAACCTCATTAAATATTTGAAACCAAACTCATGCGAAAGAAAATGTGATTTACCGAGAAAATTATGGAAAGGGGTTTGATATACAAAATTAGCATATGAAGAAGCATAGTCAAAACAATCGATCCCACAAGCCAAAGATTGCTCCACGGAGGAATAACTCTGAATAAAACAATGATAAATCTATGATAAGAAAATTGCTAAGGACATGTACATTCTATATAGTTATACATTGAATACCAGTTACAGATATACTATGCATTCAATTTTTTATCAAACAGAAAAGATATATGTGTGCAGGTGTGTGTATGTCCCGGTGCATGCACAGCAAAAGTATTTTGAAGTAATGTTTAGTTTGAAGAGCTATTATAAAGCTAAGCTAAGGCAAGCATTATATAGTCAAGAAAGTCTATCTATAAAATAATGGTAAAGCAAAGGAAATTTCAGTTTTCCATTGATTCAAGCAGTTTTCTTCCCTCTACTTAATTCTGTCATAATAATTTATTTTTAAATCCTTACAGAATTCATGATTTTCACTGTTATTCACAATGTTTTATTAGTTTTCTCCAAACATTTTACAGTCAAATATCTACATTATAGTTTCACAGTTATTTACAAAATTCTTGGTTTTCTCCTATCATTTTACATATAAATCCATATATTTAAAGTAACTAAATAATCGAAAATTTGAGCCATTTAAATAACTATTTTCATTATCATCAAATAAATCTGAAAAAGTGACAAATTCACTATGTATACCATAATAATATTAACAAAAATGATAAAAGTAAATTTTAATTCAATATAAAATTATATACACAACAATATAACTTTAATGTACAATTCATTTATATCATTAGATTATTAATAATACAAACTTTGATTTATAATTCATTAATCTCAACAAGTAATACTGTAAAACAGGAGTTTACATCCTTCTCATTAATTCAAGGAATTTTCTCTCATTAGTTAACTCATAATATTTTACATTGAAATCCCTGCATAAATTATAAATTTTGCAATTAATCACAAAGTTTTACTAATTCTCTGCAATCATGTTGCATTTAACTACACCCTATATTCTGTAACTTCTACAATTACTTTGACAAAGTTCTACCAAGTTATTTCGTAATATTTTACATTTGAGACTATACAACTAGATTGGTTAAATAATATTATTCGTCTCAATAAATTATTAATAAATTAAATAAACTCGGTTACTAGTATACAACAGTTTCCTAAATTCAAAAAGTGATGATTTCACTAATCACATTTTAATTCAAATATAAAAAAAAACACATTTGAAATTATATATAATTCGATTGTCCCAATAAATTATTAAAAATATCATCCATGATTTAATTATTACAATAAATTATTTAACTTGTAACAAATGATAGTAAAGCTGAAGAGTTTGCGAACTTCCCATAATTTAGGGAATTTTCTACTCCATAAATCTCTTGTGATATTTTTTTAAAAAATTCTACAAAAGTTGCGATTTTACCATTAATCACAAAGTTTTATTGATTATCACTCACCATTTGTAGCAACCTACATTTTGTAATATCTACAGTATTTTTTATAAAGTATTCTTCAATCATCATCTATTGTTGTACATTTGAGATTATATATTTAAATTAGGTTAAATTCGAACTAACTAAATAAACTTAATTAATTAATATTCATTAATTTGTATAATAAACCGTAAAACTTGATAAACTCACAATGTATACCACAGTTATATTAACAGAAACGATAAAATTAAATTTTAATTCAGACATAAAAATATGTAAAACACATAACCAAATTATACGCATAAACAACAATAAATACATTTATCTAAATAATGTCGATGATAACATTAATTTATATCATTTTATCTCTATGAATTATGTATTAAATTAAATAATAGTAAGACAGGACTTTCCAGCTCTCTCGATAATTTCAGGAAAAAAAACCTTAATTCTCTCTGAATATTTTTGTTCTTCAAATACCAGTTAGTTATCATTTTACGGTTGTTCACGATGTTCTATAAATTATTTCAATGGTTTAATATTCAAATACCTACATTTTGTAATTTCCACAATTATTAACAAAGTTCTTGTCAAACATTTTCTATTACTCTACATTCCGGTCAATATATTTAAATCAATTAAGTGATTGTGAGTTTAGTCCAATAAATCCTTAAAAAGGCAATCTCAATATGTATACACAATTACACATTCATATTAACAAAATGGTAAATTAATTTTTCATTCAGATATAAAAATATATGAATCAGATAACAAAAAATATATACATAAAAAATAAATATAAAATAAAATAATAATTGACTAATTGCATGCATTTCATAACAAAATCTGTTTTCTAGCAACATTCAAGTATAAATGCTGCATTTTGAGAACATTACCTTGTGCATTGTTGCCAAAAATCCTAAAATGTTACGATTTAAATCCCGATTCACATCAGATCCCTCCTTTTACAATTTGATTTACATTGTGATTCAAACTTAGTTAAAACCACAATCAAAAACACATCCAACTCATACTAACATATTTAATTTACTTATTTAGATTCACAATTCCCTTTATAATGTTTTTAAAACCAAATAAAAATGCAATTAGAAATAAAATAAAGTTTTAAGTTTAATTGTAGAAGTTCTAACATCAAACCAACTTCAAATTGTGTCCAAAGACTCCAAACCTTTAAATATGAATATTTAAAATCTGCGATTTACGATTTGAATTTCAAACTTTGTGATTTATGATTTAAATCTCATTTTTAAAACCTTGACCTTGTGCAATATGTGAGCTACACACTAATTAGTAAGAGATTACAAACACACAAATTTTTATAACAAGATATAGCAGAAGTAAATAACTTACAGCAGTGATTGATTTTCACTAAGGTTGTTCAAGGCATTAAACATCTCAACAACTACTAGTACAGTCATGGACAGAGTTGATGGACGACGATCATCAAATATGCTGCATGGATATGATGTATCTCTTTTCGTACAAGTATCAAAGTTTACCTGAGATAGTTAACAAGAAGATCAAACTTAAACTTCAGTATGCTAAGTGAAACCGATCTGGATTAGGTATAAATATCCAAGAAGAATAAAAAGGGAAACCAATACAATCCAAGTTAAGCTAATATTAATGAACCGAGATCAATTACTACAACTATCACTATCATTAGTACAACAATTTGATGAATACACGGTCAATACTAGAAGAAGGAAATATAATAGTTCATTTAAATTGTACTAGCCACGCTAACAATACATACTATGCATGTATTTTAATAGGTCATAAAACATAAAGATTTAATACAAAATATATTCTCTGAAGACGGAGGAGGGAGAGAATGGTGGATAGGGATGGGCCCAGCTCAAACCCACGATAGGAAAGACATTATGGTTGGGCAACTTCCCCAACAAAGAGCAACCCCTATTATTAATATATTCATATATTAACTACAATATATATAAATGGTGTAGTGTATTAAAGAGTGGGCCGTTGCTTTCTGTTACTTCCATCCATCCTCTGAAACAAAATTAGTATTTGGACTGCTTATCCAAAGGTCTTATGTTCAAAAACACCAATTTTTCATATGCCAACTGCTATTATATGCTGAATGGTGGCACCTACAGCACGAAGACAGAATGCATTAATCCTAATATCACTAATACATGTTATATACAGCTAGTATAATTTTTCTGAATCTTTGCTTTCTGTTATTGTCATCCATCCTCTAAACAAAATTAGCCTTTAAATCGTGTATCCAAAGGTCTTGGTCCAAAACCTTTAGATACCAATTGTCAATTTCATGAAGAAAAAAAAAGGAGGTCCTAAGCAGAATCATCCCAAACGTTTCGAACCTTTTTATGTAAGTGAAACTTTACACCATTTTTTGCATTCATTTTTTGATCAACTTTTTCCTCTTTTAAATGAGCCTCAATATTTATTTATATTTTTACTAAAGTTAACTAAATATTATATGTATATGAATTATATAATTTAGTAGGTTAACTTTATTTTTTAGAGGCAAACAAATATCATCAATTTTGATATTGCATTTAACATGTATATCTTATAAAGGCAATCGAATGTGGATTTGTCTAGGTGAAACCTTAGTCCATTGGCTGATCATCATTGCAGTAGATGACTGAAATTAGATATTCCAATAATTAATAAGGAATCTGCAGGCATTTTAGTCGACACTCTATATCAGTAGAAATAGAGGGGTTTGGCTATAAACCCTTAATTTTGTCATTAATAAATTCATGGGCTGAGGTCCCTAAAATGTTGCTATAAGATACATATTAACCCTCCTTAAATACTGGAATATATACACTGCAAATACATCATGATACGAAAACATACAAATGTTAGAAACTGCAGAGAAGATACGTAGTAGACTGCACATTGGAATATCAATATCTAGGAGTGAGATATAACAAAGAATATAAGTAAACATATACTTACTAATTCATTATATGGGAGCTTAGGACCAGTATCGGAATAAACAAACCACCAAACAAACCCCGCAATTGTAGCAAGACCAACATAAGCTGTATACGAGGATAATAAATCATTTGAATATATAAAATGACAAGAAACATTTTAACATACAGCAATTACTCAATTGCTGACTGCACATGCAGTTCTCTTATTTCTCATTCATCTTAAAGATTGACATATTGAGCATAAGTCACTAAATGCAAAATAAATCCAAGTGCTCCGTGCTCAATAATATATGATGTATCTCTACTAAATGCAGGGGGACACAGTAGAAAAAGAATGCCATGCATCAGAACTACAACCATCTCGCTTGAATATTACAGTAGGAAGCAGTAAGTGCTGCCAATGGTTCAGTGAGAAACTGTGATTAACTTTGTTTTCATATTCCCTATTCATCTTACTGAAAAGATCATCAGGATATACCAATCCGATCCGTTAAAACAACAATCATATGGAAACAAGAGTGTCAAAAATCAAAGTAGGGTGTATAGTAAAATACTGGTCCAAGAATCAAGCATTTTGCATCACAAACATTAGGACATACCTCCAATCACCAAATAACGGAAGAATAGCCATCCTGTGACTACAGCTTCATTAGCCTGAAAATAACATAAACTACTTATATAATTATGAATGCAACATACTGGGGTTATCATCATGCATCAATTCCCATAAGTGTTGCCACTAGCGAGAGAAAAAGACAAAACCTTATGTCAGCTCAGTAATGCAATATCAAATCACGACAATTATTTATTTTTATTTTAATATATGCAGAAGTTAAGTTGTAAAAATGTATTGCTGAACAAGGTACCTAACGCACGTACACAACACGATAACTCTAAATTCTAAATTTTGGTAATTGAATAAGTGCCTGCGAGCTAATAAGCTATACCGTATATAGCATAAAATAAAGTTGGCAAATTCTATTCGAACCTCCAAAATCGCTGAGTTGCCCCCCAAAATACAAAAAAGATCAGAGATCCCGCTGTTTTTCTGAGTTGCCCCCCGTCTTTTATAAAAAAATACAAAAATACCCTCCCTCGTAGTGCTACTATGAGGTTCTTACACATACCACGCAGTGGCGCTACGTGGTATTCCGGGTAACCACGTATAGCGGCTACGTGGTTTCCTAGAAAACCACGCAGTGCCACTGCGTGGTAGGTGTAAGAACTGCGGTGTAAGAACCTCGCAGTGGCACTGCGAGGTAATCTGAAGCTATGAAAAAAAATTAGACAGAAGAAGGGCACTTTTGTCCATCAAAATTCTTGGTTTGAGGGGGGGCAACTCAGCATTTTGGGCGGTATGAATAGAAATTACCAATAAAGTTTCCTTCCAATGAGCTGATTACCAGTACTAAAGTATATGAAGTGAAAAATAAACCTCCCACCAGAAACTTTAAAACATCGAAACATTACCAGTCTCAAAACACAAAATGCTTTATGTAAATATTTCGATTCAGCAGATTCAATGATATACTAGAATTAGGGTTGTTTACATGTTATGTTCAAGGTAAGCAATGACTACATGTGCTGTAACTGATAAAGAATCACCCATTTCCACTATTTAATCAGATATTTCTATACATATATCATGTCGAAATAAGCAAAAACAAGAAATAATAACCATTTTCCATATCATGTTCTGATGCTTTGTTAACATACAACCTTAAGGCATCTCAAAATCTATACTTCGTTTGGAAAACATAAATAAGTAGATTTGATGATGAGATAATACATCATTAATGCAATATGCATCTGAATTACTCCAGGAAACAAACGACCTTTATGATAAACAGTTTCTATTTTTATTGCGCCCCATACTGAAAATCAATCAAGGACCATGGATACATTTGATAATTAGACAGCACCAAATAAACTATGCATGTTCAATATAGAGTGATGTATAATTAAATATAAACCACATCGATATTACCCATTTGGTTAGAATTTTCCACGTAACCATTTCAAAAAAGGTATCAGGTTAGTTTACATACCTTGCGAGGCTTAGCCATCATTATATTTGTGTCCTGTTTGTTGAATCCAATTGCCGTTGCAGGTAGGCCATCGGTAACCAAATTCACCCAAAGCAGCTGAACCTATAAATTTTGAAGGTAACAAATTATGATACTGATGAAAAATTCATTCCGCACAAATACGAAATTGGACCAGATAGGAATACAGAACAGGAGCTTGTAAATCCTTTATTTTCTGAGACTAAAAAATCTGTAATTACATAGTCATAGTAATGGAAAATAGTGCCCTATCAAAACTTCAAAGCATCGCTTTCTGGTCAGCACCAGCACTGTAAGTCTTGGATAGATTGCTTGATTCGATTTAATATATGAAACAGATAAGCTCAAATAATCACAACACAGGGGATCTAACGGTTTAAATGCTCTATATGGTTTCTGAAGCCAAGTAAAGATGGAAGATAAATTAATTTGCAATAAAAAGAGTGTTATGAGATAAACATTGCACAACAGAGTCGGCTACTAACAACAACAAATAAGTAACATAATAAAAGATGTACGCAGTTTGCTTAGGGGCATAGCAGGCATAAGGTTAACTTGATATCATCAAAATTGTGCATGCTCATTCGGCCAAGATACTTATTTCTTCCCTTATAAATGCAGTGCAACTGCACACCGTGTCGGAGCTATAGAAATGATAAACTTTAAGACATCAAAATTCTCTGATTTAAAAAAGAATTAAAACAATCTTACAGGAACTAGAGTATCAGGCATCCCAAGCACTGCAGCCACAAAAATACAAACTACTTCTCCAATATTAGATGAAATCATGTATCTGATGAATTGCCGTGTATTGTTATATATAGCTCTTCCCTCCGCAACAGCCTGTCAGAAATATAATGGGGAAACACATAACGTAGGTGAAATATGTATCCAAAGAATTTGGGTAGAAACGCAAAAGATACATCATTTTGGAAGAAATTTACCGCAACAATAGAAGCAAAATTGTCATCAGCCAGCACCATATCTGAAGCACTCTGAATATACCAGAAGTTTGCAGAATAAAAAAGGAAAGGTTATATATTTTCAGAATGATCATAGGACCAGTTAGGAGGGGTTCAAATAATAGATGCAACATTAAAACTTGTAGGTTTTAACCAGAAGAAAGAGGAAATGAAATATCCTAAAAGTTTTCCAAAATTAAACACTTCAAAGACCAAGTTCCGCGCAACTCACAGTGAATCAATGAAAGCAATCACAGGTCATAAGGCAATTCTGCCCTTTTATGTGGTATACAGTATACTACAGAAACGCTAATCGTGGAAATATTACACTTGAAGCAGTGACCATTCCCATAGTTAATGAAAAAAATATTCCTCTAAACAAATGCATCAATGTAGGTATATTAGTTATGACTATATTTCCATATGCCATAGATATAATGATCCAACTAAATTTGGTCGGAACCAAAATGCATTGGCTATCTAAAAATCGTCTATTAGTCAATTAAACTACGCATTTCTGTGACTCCTTTTCTAAATTTTAAAGATATGATTTAAGTAAATTTAAAGGGGTAAACAGCTTTTCCAGCTATTCCAGATATCCGGACAACACCTCAATTGAATCCAATTACCCTCAAACCAATTCTAGTACATGAACTATGGTACACCAAAAGGTCCAAAATAAAATTCTATCATATATAAAGGTGGATACCCAGTGCCAAAGGCTCCCGTACTCAAGCGAGAGGACTTCCCAGGCAGTCTCCCACCTAATGCTATTCTCAGGACTTTCCGAGCTTTGGGGGTGGTCGATTAGTGCGCACAACCTTTCCCTCACATAAGTGAAGAGGCCGGGACTCGAACGGGTAACCTTACCGTTGCGCCAGGCACCAACTTTTAAAATCCTATCATATATATATATATATATATATATATATATATATATATATATATATATATATATATATATATATATATATATATAAACCTCCTCTTTATTATTACCACTTGCTATGTTAACACCGATAACCATATTTCTTCGAACAATATAAACATAAAAAGGGGTTTTGGTTTAAAAGACGCACTTAAAAGATAATGCAGTTTCTACACCACAATTTTACTTTTTCCTTCAAAGGACATTTACCCCAAAACAAACCGTTAATTCTTCCCCGTTGATTTTCCCTTATGCATGAAACTGACTTTTAGACAGAATTCTAACCTTGTAGATGGTTAAACAAAATTGTGTCCTTCAGTGTAAAATTAAATCAGCAATCCTTGAAGGTAAATTTTGCCCTGTTACAAATTTTAACGAAAAAAAAGGCCTCCTTGTTGCGTATAAAATATTGTACATGCATGTACATATTGGGGAATGTGTATATTTATATGTGTGCAATTGCAAGACCTACGAGTTGGTTCTGGTACTTGAAATTTTCTTCGTTTATGTTAGGTTTTGGAAATGTCGGCTTGTGCTTCGGTTTTGGTCTGGTATTGGATTTATGTTTTTAATAAAAAATTAGTAATAAACGGTTAGTGTAAATGAAAAAAAGGATAGTAGGCCCCCTGAATTCCACTTTTAGTGTAAATGTGTCCTCCCTAATTTAGAAACTTTTCATACTTTTCACCAAACTTTTTGCAAAGTTTGTCTTGTAAAAGAAAATCCTCTTTAAATAAAATACAAAATATAGTCCATAAAGAGATACAATCGGTTCACCAATCCATTCAGCTCACCCACTGCAAGATCTAAAACAAGTTCACGCACGCTTTAATTTAGCCTAATCTAAACAATACCATAACCAGCTCTACCTACTAATATTCAGCCCCATCCATCTATTCTATATCCGATATCAACTTAACCATAACCCCTGAAAGAATCGGTACTCTTTACAAAAAATGAAAAGGAAAAAAAAAAAAAAAATCACAATGGCGGGGACAACAGATTGAAGATTTTAATTTTCTCATTTTCAAACTTCTCCCACTTGCCAACTGAAACCAGATTCTTGCTGATGTTTCATCCTAGAAGCCACTGAAACCGAACCGAGGTGGCAGGAATTTCAGTATTCCAGTCAAAACCTCAAACCATGACATGTTTTGAAACGAAACTTTGTAGTGATGATCAATTTGATATTGAGATCATCGACACAAAAAATTGAACCATTTTAAAACTTCTAAGTCTCTCAAAACCATAAAATCACCATGAGCCATCGAATGTGTACATTACCCATTGACTGTAAATGTAATTTTCCAGAAAGTTCCAAAGTTTTGAAACAATCTGAATTTTCATGTCAAGTGTTTCTTCATATGAATCATAACTTCACTATTATTA